>CM060602.1:27849617-29049617 GCA_030578255.1 Tiaroga cobitis | reverse complement strand
GAAGTGCCTATGGTGTCCCCTAACAGCATATTCTTCATCGGTTTGTCCATGAAGTGCCTATGGTGTCCCCTGACAGCCTATTCTTCATCCCTTTGTCTTGCTTTGGGGCTCCATACTCTGGGGTCATGGGGGGCCCATGGGTACCTACTAATGCCCTTAGTATGGAGCTCCAAGTTGGCGTAGTTTCTGAGTTACACCCGGAAAGTCCCATTTTTGACCCAGCATAACTCAGTAACCAAGCCGACTTGGGGTTCCATACTCTGGTGTCATGGGGGTCTCATGGGTACCCCCCATGCCCGGAGTATGGAGCTCCAAGTCGGCTTGGTCCCTGAGATACACCCGGTCAAAGTCCCATCTTTGACCGGGCATAACTCCAAATCCAAGCCGACTTGGGGCTCCATACTCTGGGGTCAGGGGGGCCCCAATGGCACCCTTTCCTGTTGGGCCCCGTATCTCGGACCGTGGAGGCGCTAGAGCCTCGGGCTAGGGCCCATTGGAGAGGGCCACTCGAGACCCTACTTCGAGTTTGGTGCATCTAGGTGGCTTGGTCGCGGACAGTGTTGGGAGTAACGCGTTACAAAAGTAATGCATTACAGTAACATATTACTTTTTGCTGTAACGCAGTAGTGTAAGGCATTACTAATCAATTTTCAGTAATATTTTACTATATTACATGTTCAGTTACGCTTGCGTTACAACACACTTTTAGTTTTAATTGTAAAAAAACAACAGCAAAAAAACACCAAAACCGCGAGACATTGATGAATGAAAAATGCAAGTAGGCTAAGTTACCTGTTCGTGGTCAGTCAATAGCCGCGTGTGGTGTCCAAGTTTGTAAATAAAGACTAAATGGCGGTCTGATACATTTTTTATAGTGATTTATTTTTTACGGGAGTGCCGTGGCATGATTTCGGCCTCTGTGCTCGCGCTGGCCAGTGGAAAAGCGGATAATGGGTGAAGATGGCATGAAGAAGACTACATTTGCGAGATGGACGTATGCATATTAGGCTACTTCATTTGTTCTGTGTTTTTTTAAACAGTTAGGGTATGTTTAGGTGGTATTTTTCTTGTTTTCATCACACAATCATTTTTGATGCGGTGGTGACGCGTTCACGTAACATGATGTAAGGAAAGCAACTAAAAGCTGTCACAAAGAACCGGCAAAAGCAATGATTATGAATATGTCAAATATAGCAAGGAGACATTTTAATTGTTTATTAATAAAGATGAAGTTGACGTTGCTGACTCGCGATCTTCGCAGTAGTGAATGCGCCCGAGAGAAATGCACATTTCATACAGATAAGCAGAGAGCAGTCCGTTTTCTTTCGTTTTGAATTGTTCTATTTACAAGTAGACATTTCAATATTTTTCAGGTCTGTGAAGTAGGCTAGGCTACCTTATAGCCTACGCTGAGTTTCGGTTAATTTGAGAAGTGCTCCAGTTCACGCGCAGGCGCCTCCGTGTCGTGATTATCTGTTGTCTGCTATATTTACTTCTTATTAAATTCAGGCAATTGGTTGATGAAACATTGATTAAAATTAAGATACAATTAGTACAAATCGAAATTCACTTTAAAAGACATTTGTGTCTTCTGTTTGAGGTCTCTGCGAAAGTTTTAAAACAGTCTTTTAGTGCCGCTTCAGAGCGGTCGCGTCCGTAATGGAGAACTGTCACATACATTGTTTTTTCCTCATAAATGCGAACACGAAAAATAAAATAAAATGAATATTTTATGTTCTGTGGAGAGCCAACCCTTCTTCATGCGGTGGGTAGTATTACTGTTGATTTGCGCAGTGTAATTCACAGAATTACAAAAAAATATTTTGCCTCCTAAAAGTAAAAAAAAAAAAAAAATTGTCACGCATGAATGCATTCGTATTTCCCTCATATTAAATATAAAACGCATGGGTAGACTGATATTTTTCTAATGTCTGGACTCTTTTAAGGGGGTATCCTATGGATAAACAGACATTTCATTATATTGGTATTAAATGCATTTTCTGAGAATTTATAGCCTATTTCAAGTTTTGACTGCAAATGTCACGTCCAAAACGCTGGAATTCCCCAATTTGAAATAATTTATCCTCAACTAGTTTTGTGGTGTAGGTCTAGGTATTTTATAATGTTAACTTCAAAATTCAAATAATACTAATAGTAATTTAAAGATGTGGTAGCATTGGATCTGGACGGGAAGGATAACTCTTGGAGGGGTGTGTCGCGATTCTGCAGGTTCGTGGATCTGAGTGTTGCGATTTCGGTTTCATATCGCATATCGTTACAGCCTTAGAATGTTAAGTTCTACTACTGTATAGCTATTTTGGTGAAAGTAACTCAGTAAGTAATACAGGAGTAATGTAACGCATTACAATTCTGAGACAGTAATATTGTAAGGTAATGAATTACTTTTAAATTACAGTAACAAGTAATGTATAATGTATTACAGTTTGGAAGTAACTTGCACAACACTGGTCGCGGAGTTATAGCCGTTTATGAGATCCAGTTGGTGAAGTCCCACCTACAAGTTATTTGACAGAGCCCCTGTAGGCTCCCTGTGGACATTGCATTAAAAGGTCATATTTTATAAATAAAGTGGTTATTTGTGGTCAAACCTACTGTACACCACTCAGGAGACCATAGGCATTTCGTGGATGACTTCCGCACATATAAACTGTTAGGGGACACCATAGGCCCTTCGTCAAGTCAAGTCAAGTCAAGTCATCTTCATTTATATAGCGCATTTAACAATGGATTGTTTAAAAGCAGCTTTATAGAGATAAACATATAATTTAAGGTAACAGATTGTTTTGGCGTTATAGCGGTTCTTGAATAATGTTATTTCCAGCTAAAGTTAACTTTGATTGATTCACCTCCGTCGAAATGATCAGACTTTAAACGCGAACCTGTGATTAACGCTGACGGCGTTCACATGCTCATTCAGAATTGATTCTATAGTTATGTGCAACAACATTCGTGGACAAATTCCGCTTATATAGGCCGTTAGGGGACACCATAGGCACTTCTTGGACAACTTCTAAAAACATATCTGTTTTATTTCAATATTTTAATCATTATAATTGATTAAAACATTATAATTTTCATAACACTGTATATGAAAAACTATGTAAAATTTAGTATATTTAGTAGGCTACTCGATCAAAAGAGTTAACCCACTGCAAGCCAAGTATACTTTGAATATTTAATAATACTTAATTATACTTTTAAGTATATCTCGATCTAAAGATTGAGTACAAGTACAGGCCAAATATACTTGGACTTTTCTCTCAGTATAAGTCAAGTACACTTAAAGGTATTGTATGTAGGAATTTTATAAAAAACAACTTTTTTCCAAATTTGTTTAAACTTTCTGTATCATTGCATAATTAAAATATAAGTACTCTGAAAAAGAAAGTATAAAAATCGAGTGTCTGTAGACCTCTCACGACTGTTTTAAAGACAGCTCATTATTTCCATTCACTTCACCCCCTCCCTTCTGGGCTCCTTCCAAAGCCACGCTTGTCTGTCAAGAATACTTTGAATACTTGATTATGCTTTTAAATATATCTCAATCAACAAGTATAGGCCAAATATACGTAGACTTTTCTGTCAGTATAAGTCAAGTATACTTAAGTGCAATTTGAAGTATATTTCTGAGAAGTACATAAAGTATATTTCTGAGAAGTACATCAAATGTAGACTGAAAGTATACTTTCTTATTTTTAGTTTAAAAGAAGTATACTAATGGCACACTTGAATAAACTTCTTTTTCGTAAGGGTCTCCTCTTTCCCTGTTGCTGTTCTGTCTTGCTTTGGAATCTTTAGCTGTTGCAATACGAAAACATGATGATCTTCCTGGTATCGTACCGGGGGGGGGGGGAAATACACAAGCTTAAGCTTTATGCAGACAACATTTTATTATTTGTTACTAACCTTGGGCTGGTAGGTGAATACCTTGCCTCAGAACAACTGATGTTGTTTTCAGGTTATAGGGTGGATTGGTCTAAATCAGAAGCTCTTGCACAAACTGCATTTTTCCCTGTCACAGCTTTTCATCCTGGCATGTTTCAATGGCCTAAGTCAGTCTAATGTTTTGTTGTATTTGTACAGTTAGTTCATGCGTTCATGACCTCAAGGCTAGATTATTGTAATGCTCTTATGGGTGGTTACCAGCACGCATAATAAACAAACTACAGCTGGTCCAAAACCCAGCAGCTAGAGTTCTTACTAGAACCAGGAAGAATGACCATATTTGCCCGGTTCTGTCAACACTGCATTGGCTCCCTATTAAACATCGTATACATTTTTTAAATATTACTTACAAAGTACTAAATGGTTTAGCTCTCCAGTACTCGAGCGAGCTCTTAACGCATAATGTCCTTCACATCTATTGTGATTTCAAAACTCTGGCCAGTTGATAATACCTATAATATCAAAATCGAATGCTGGCAGTAGATCATTTTCCTATTTAGCACCTAAACTCTGGAACAGTCTTCCTAACATTGTCCGGGAAGCAGACACACTCTGTCAGTTTAAATCTAGACTAAAAATAGGCTACATACCTTTAACCTGACATACACATAAAAAATTATACATTCCTATTATTCAAATCAGTTAAATGATTATTAGGCTGCATAAATTAGGTCAGCCGGAACCGGGAACACTTCCTATAACACCCAATGTACCCGTTACATCATAAGAAGAATGGCATCTACACTAATGTTAGTCTTTCTGCTTATTCCGAGGTTTACAGTAATCAGCCGGATCCAGGCCGTATCCAGATCAGATGGTGGACCTGCTCCTAGACATGACCACAATGCATGATGTAGTCAGCCGGATCCAGGCCGGATCCAGACCAGATGTAGGACCTGCATCTAGACATGACCAGAACGCATCCCTGAAGTGTCAGCAGAGATTGTGTCAATTAGACTCTCCCCTGTGAAGGCCTCATCGACACGACAGCCATCAGCACTGATCCTCAACAAACCCGTCTCCATACCGGCGTGACTCCGATCTTCAACCAGATAGAACTGGATAATATTCTGATTGTTCCAAACCAATCTGACTTCTGACCTATAATGCTGCCTGAATCATAAACCATACACGGTTCATTCATTGGCCAGAGGAGAACTGGCCCCCCGACTGAGCCTGGGTTCTCCTAAGGTTTTTTCTCCATTCTGCCACCTGATGGAGTTTTGGTTCCTTGCCACTGTCGGCTTTTTCCACCTTTGTTGCCATTGGCTTGGCTTGCTTAGTTGGGGACATTTAATTTAATTTTCAACAATAATATTGATCTGCCTGCATTGACACTATTATACAAGAACTGAACTGAGTTGGACGATGACATCACGGTTTACTCCAGAGCGGCTACGTAAATGAACTAAATTAATAACTTAAAAAAAATTAAATAAATGAAACATCACTGAACTTATTTAAGCTTGACTGTGATGCTGTTTTCTTCTGGAAACAAACTTTTTTGCATTATTTTCCTGTTATCTCTGTAAAGCTGCTTTCAAACAATCTGTATTGTAAAAAGCGCTATATAAATAAATGTGACTTGACTTGTACTAGTACAAAGCTTCCCGAGGCAGCAGACGCACGTTGTATGGTAATTTCGGTATATGGGAAGGGTCATGAAGCAATAACTACTTCTGGTTGATTCAAAGTCTTAGTGATGGTGCTTTATTAGGTCATAAGAAAATATGGGAAAGATCTGAGATCTGGACCTAACATTTGACGATGAGGAATGAGTTTTGAAGTAGGCCTATGTCAAAACGGCATCTACAAATGCAAGAGTATGCCTTATACAGTTTAAGAATACCGATTTTACTGGATCCTTCCAGTCTGTTAAGGCTTGGCTTAAAATATATACCATATTGCTAGAGATGTAAGGGTGAGGATGGAGGTTTACAGTGGCTCATGATCTTTGGTTTTGTTAAAAAATTCAGGATTTCTCGAAAATGGTTCATGAACACATCTGCAGTTTTTAATTTTCACTGGGTCCTAGACTGTTAATATTAGGTGGGTGGACAGACTGACTGACAAACTAAATTTAGAAGAAATGATCCAGAAATCTAACCTATTGGAAAATGGGCGGTAAATAATCCTCATGTATTATTATTTTTGTTTGTGTTTGCTTCTCTCCTACTCACTGTGCTCACATACTGTATTTTAATATAGCCAAATTCCCAATACAACTGTTTTAATTTTTATATTTTTCTGTTGTCAGATAATCTGATGAATATGAAATAGTGACTGAAACATAAACCAGCTCTCCCTTCCAAACTGTTAATCTGCAGTATCCTGAGTCGAAACGTCGTCTGACAACATCACCATACACATACGATAAAGACAATAGATGTGCTCTGATTTCGGCTATATCCAGGTTAGAAGCAACATAATATCTATTTTACCTGAAAGCGCTGCTCCTCTCAGCCACTCACTGACCAGAGCAGAGAGAGGTATGTGCGGGGCGGGAAAGCAAGACCTCATGCGGCAGAACCGGCGACGAGACTCAGACACTAGATGGCTGGTCCAAGAAGTTATGTGGGGCCGTACAGTCACTAGATTTGTTGCTTGCCGCTTTGTTGGGCAAAAAATCACTAAAGGGTTCGGGAAAGTAGCTAAATCTAGCGCTGCAGATTAATTTAGGTATTGATAGTGTTGCCATAAAAAGGCATTCATATCAGTAGAGGACTTGAACAGCTCCGAATAGAACGTCACGTGTTTTCATCTCGAGACTTACGACATTTGTGAACAACATGTTGGTCAACCCAAAATTATACAGACCAATCATTTTTTAGTACAAAAACGTGGAAAATAAACTTCAGCAGATTTCAACCATTTTACAAATATATAGCCATCCTTGATTTATTTAGGAGAAAAAGCCTTGGGTGAGCAGAATGTTTTTCTCGGCCTCTTTCATCTCTTTCTGTATAAAATTACCCAAATAAAACAAAATTATAAAGGATTTCTTAAAGTGAATGACATGAAGGCTACCTTAATCCCAAAGGTTACAGTGTGGAGATTACTTTGTCTTCATGAAATATTTTAAAGTGCTTTTGGAGTGAGCATAATGTGCTGTAATGAATCATTTCAGATGACCTGATCCCCTACAGGTTTAAGATCTCAAAGACAAGAAAATGCTTAATGAATATGGTGTACTTTTATAATTTGCATGTGGGAAAGCAGGACTCAAGTGGTGTGTGGCTGTACATAGTTATCAAGTTCTGTTATCTAACCTCCCACTCACTTTCCTGAAACACGAAATGAAAAAATTCAAAGATTTTCTCTCACAGTCACATAATAATTTACACAATGAAACAAACTCATGGGTTAGATAATGAACCAAGTATATGCCATGATATTGCAGCTCAAACTGATCCACCTCTGTGCTTTACTCTGGGCAGAAACAGTCCAGGTGTTAAGCCTCTTTGGGAATTCTCCACACTGTAACTCCCACGTATGTGGGAAAGATTGTGAAGGTGGACTCATCAGAGAACAATACATGTTTCACATTGTTCACATCCTAAGATTTAAACTGTTGGCACCATTGAAACATTGCCTAACAGTGTGTGCATTTAATTCTGTCGTAAGTTGGGCAGCTGTGGTTTTATGGTTTTTTTTGGATACAGGTTAGGACCTGGACATCCATTTCAGACAGCTTCCTCTTGCATTGACAGTTACTCCTGTTGGATATGGTCCGTCATTCCTGGTGGTATGCCAACATTGTTACCATATATGATACCATAGCTCTCGATACACCACAAAGGTCACAGATGAGCCAGCGAGACGAGCACCAATAATTTGTCCTCTTTTGAACTCTGATATGCCTCCCATTATTTTGTGTGGATTGCAAAATTGTATGTACAGCTGTGCAATTGCTCTGCTAATTCAACCTTTACACTAAAATCAGTGAAGATTAATATTAGGCCACGCAGGTGTGAATCCTCCAACATTACATTGGCTAGTGTTTCAGTTTCATTGTCCAACCCCTGTATGTAAAAAAACATTATTAAGTCAGTGAGCTGATATGCAGCCCCTCCCCTCCCCATGTTATGATTCCCATTTATTAGGCTTAGTCCAAAATAATTATCCCATATGTGCCTTATTTTTATACTAAAACATAAAATGTTTTTATTCATTTTATTAACTTTTAAACACTTTAAGTTGAATCTTTAATACATGTTTTTGTGTTAATGCTCATGTGATGTGATAGGGCTTGTCGTATCAATCATTTGGAGGAGGTCATGAATAGATTTCTTCTGACTTTCTGAAACACATGCTCTCGCTCAGCAGAGCGCCAGAGCAACATTGATGAGCACACACTCGCTAAAGCAACTCAGCCAATCACTGAGGACCTCCCAAAGTGTCTTGATGACTTTTTGGCTGGTAAACAAGGCCTTTGAGCTTTTAACACACCTCAAAATCTCTCTTGAGGTGTTGTTTTCCCAAATGTTCCATTTTCAGCCAGGCCATCTTATCACAGTCTTCAATGGGAACTGTGTCATGTTTTGGAAGTCAAATTGATTCAGTCTGTTGAGTAAATGAAGTTATCATAGATTTTCCAATACTCATTTTCTGCAAGGAGGGATGGAGAGCTCAAATATCGAAGGGTCCTCAGCTATCAGGCTTTATTTCAGGAGTGGGAACCTAGGGAGAGGCCGAATCGCTAACATCTACACGCCTAGAAGAACAGCGGAGGTTAATTGTCATTTCCTCCTGAGGATGTTTACCAATAACTTCAATGTTTTCCTTTTCCATCTGGTCACTCAAGCTGTTTTCCAGGATTTTGCAGTTTAATAGAAAAGCTGAGTGGGAACGTCATCATCTCCTTTCAGTGTCAAAGAAGATTTTTTACTGTGATGTGTAAGCCAAATGTTTGAAGTAACAAAGTATTAAATATTATAGCAAACACATGACAATCTCCATTTGCATTCTTTTGTTTTAGCATCACCTTGATCAAAGTGATCCACGCTGAAGATATCCAAGAGGTAGAATTAAACCACTAATAGTTTATATGGTAACCAAATGTCTGGTGCAATGGAGAGCTGTACAGAACATCATTAGGTGCTTTGCACATTCTATAATTATTATAAACTGCATTCTGATGCATCCCTCTCAAAAAAAAAAAAATGTTTGCTGATGCATCCCTCTCAAAAAAAAAAGGGATGCTAATGCATCCCTCTCAAAAAAAAAAAGATGCATGTACCAAGTGCAATATATATATATATATATATATATATATATATATATATATATATATATATATATATATATATATATATATATATATATATATATATATATATATATATATACACATATATATATATATATATTGCACTTGGTACATGCATAATTCAAGTGAGATTATAGAAATCTTATGTAGACTGCTAAACTGGTAAATCGTTCTAAAATTGGTCCAATGAGAAAAACAGGTTCAAACACATCGAAGCCATGTACAAACTGCAGCCGCAGATTTGGTATTACTGAACTGGACTTTGTGAAGCACAAGCTTTCCTGAGTTATGAAAGGAGGCCTGCAGATGTGACGAAAGGCAATCGCTTCAGTGAGTCTCCCACAGTGGACTTGACAACAGCTTCAATCAACATGCTTTTTGATTCTGAGAGATGCTTAAATGGAAGAACTAAATATACCTTATCAAGCACACGTGTGTAGTGTAAAGAATAAGAGTGGCACAATATGTACATAACTGCTTATAATATAGTGACTTAGGTAGTGGTTCTCAAAGAAGCCGCAGCTAGGGCTTTGGCAAACTTCCTGGCTGCAGGATGAACTGAACAATTGTCAAAGCTATTTTAAAATGACCTTTATATAATTTTCAAAATAACAATGTGTCATTAAGAGCAGATAAATGAAAGCTGTATTTCTTAATGATTATTAAATTGTTTGAACAAAACTGCCCATTTTCTCAGATTACTTTTTGTCCACTCTCGACCTCAATAGCAATTTGGTCCAGCATTTCTTTCTGCTGGTCCTGTTCAGAGTCCAACTAAATGGGTCATTATTTGTCCTCTCAACAACTGTTGTTTTTATTAAAGAACATACAGTTCTTGAGACCTCTATAATCACAAAATAAATCAATTTATTTTAATCTATTAACACTACAAAATATATATGAAATATTGACAATGTGCGAGTTTTGGAGTCAAAGGTTGAAAACCACTACCTTACAGTGTTTAGAAACTCAAGATCAAATATTTTCATGTTACAATTTCGCACAAATTTTGGATGCGCTGTACTGATAATATAGCATTTAATTTAATAACCTGGTGTCCAAAAACATCATCAGAATTCAAACCAGATTTCCAATGAAACGCCCCAAAACAATGCAGTGATGTTCTGCTTCATGAGTTCAATTAGTGTAAGTATTTGATCTCTTCTGTCTGAAAGTCAGTAAAGTAGCACACAATCTGTTCTGCAGTGTCACTAGACCTGTTCTTTAGTCAAGGCACACCAGTCTAATACTTGTGTTTAAAAATCAAAGAGCTGTTTAATGCTTTATTTTTTAAAGAGATATATTATATCATCATTATTAATAATAATAATAATAATAATAATAATAATAATCCTACAAATACATGGATCCTGGCACTTTGAAAAGGTTTTCTTTCTTTTTGTCTTTGTTAAAACAGGAAAGCTAAAAATATCCTATGGTGAAAAAATAAAGCAGACAACAAACGATTTAAACATTGAGAAAAAGAGAAAAATCACAAAAAGACAAATAAAACTATAACGAAATTGAAAAAAGAAAAGAAATTCTACATCCTTTACAAACACTATGGCCCAATAATTTAAGAAAATAGTGTCTCTAAAACGTTCATATTGCTTTGTACCTTCTTCAGTGCCCTTTAGGGATTTCAGCAATACAGTGCTGTGAAGTCTTCACAACGGCCAGAAGGGGACGCTCTCCCCCGGGCTCTGCACAGACCTCCACGAGGAGGTCATGAGGTTGCCAACGGATCCGCTGGCATCTTTGAGGAGAGAGAGTCCCGTTATTAGCTTGTTTAATCCTCATCGCAACTTCCTTTTGTGTTCTTTTGGCAGTAGAGAAAAAAAATACAAGGTATAGTAACTATTCCTCATGATCTTGTAGTATTCACCATTGTTGTATTTATCATTATTACTCTCTAAGATATTATTACTATTACTATCACCATCACGGATACACAGAGTGCATCGTGTGTCGTGTGCGCATGTGTGTGTGTGATCGTGCGAGTCAGTGTTCAGTGCTCGGAGCTTGTTTTCTCAAAAGAGAAACTAGGTAGAGTCAATAGCTTGGAGTTTGGGATGCCCTCTTGAGGCAGCCCATCTCCTCCTCCACCCAAATCAAACGAGTCTTTGGAGTCACTGGAGGGAGCACGCCTCCTCAGGAAAGTGTCCCGGCTTGGCAAGGGGGGTGGTACCATCGCAAGAGCAGGGTGAAAGCCTCCCGGAAGCTCTGGACGCTCAGGCGGATCCTCGGAGATGCACGGTGGACTCATCTTCTTCTTGCGGGGGCGTGGAGAGGACTGTTGCTGGAGGCTGTCAGCTCGCGAGACGAAGCCGGAGGAGATCGAACTGCGCTGGGGACTGCTTTCCACAGACGAGCACACCTCGATGGAGTGCCGGCGGGGGTCGTCGAGCCAGGACAAGGGTCGTGGTAACAGCAGACCTCGCTGGCCCTGAGTGTCAACGCTGTGGTACTTTTTAAGCGGATGTCTTGCACCTTGATCTCCCGTCCCTCCTCTGACTCCATCATCGCTCCTCCCTGCGAGCCCCGCACGGATAATTCGGGATACTTCCTGATCGACACAGTCTGTTTCCTCCTGCTTCCCGGCAGCCGGTGGTGGCGGCGGCGGTAGGGCCGGCGAGTGGGAACAACTGGAGAATATGTACTGGTCGTAGGGGTTGTGCTGTGTGTGGACGCTAGGTCGGGATGGTTTCGGGGAGGCGCCTGGTGTGGCAGGGACCAGAAAGAGCGAAGGCTGGAGCTGCTGCTGCTGAGGTGGAAGGTTGACAGCGGTGTCCGACAGTTCCCTAAGTCCCAGGGGACCCTCGTTTTCCCCTCCCTCTGTGTATAGAGTCTCCTGAGAGTCAGCACTCACTGCAATCTGAGGAGAGCAGGGACGGGAGGAGTTGAGGGAAAGGTAGGGGGTTACATTAGGGATTAGGACATGAACAGGTGAGAGGGAGACTGGTTAGTATGAGATGTCAGGGGTGTAAAAGCCAGTGGAAGGGGAGGGGAGCCGTGGAGTTAGAGTGGAGTTCACCATTAGCATTGCACTCCACAAGCTCTCTGTTTCAAAGGATTGGAGCTGAAATTAGAAAAATAGAAAAATCGCCTCAAGGCGTCCATTTTGAATGCGTTTGAAGCCCCAATCAGAGGTAGCCGACTTCTTTTTTAAAAGTTTGTATCAAACTTGAAAGTATCAAATGAAGTAACTCACCACAAAACATACTAAATCATCCCGCCCACACACTGAACCTTTAACCGACAAAAATAGTGTTTAAATTGTGCTAAAAGTTCAATAAAACTTGCTCAATAGTAGTTACACATTCTGAAGTAACATTCTTAGTTCAACAACATTCTTAGTACTTTCTGTGTCATGGGCAGTCCTAGGGATGGGCTTCCAGGGTGGTTTTTTTATTATTACTTTGAGTTTTAATGTCAGGTCATTCTCATCTGCTCTATAAATCAGACATTATGAAGAAACTACAGGATCTATTGACTTTTTGGTCAGAGTTGCACTCCATCCAGAAGCAATAAGCACCAACTATTTCACAGACAAACGGAATATACATTTGGGCTTGAGCCTGAAACGTGAAACCTGCGGCACTTAGATACTGTTTTATAAAGACCACAAACAAGGCCATAAACTTCGTAAACTTTGGTAAATCAACTATTTCCCCCTTAACGCACTATTTTAAACAGTAGGTTATCTTATAAACACAGTTGAAACAGTTGCAATGACAAGTGACAGTCATGACACAACTGTCAACCTATACACAGAGCTACAGAAAGCCTGAAGGTAAAAACTTATGCATGCATGCAGATGAGACCTTTTTATTTTTATCTCCAGTAATATTTAAAAATGTACTCCATAAGATTTCAACATATAGTTTAAAGTTTAAAATTTTAATATTTAATCATGATGACTGGGGATAAGCCCCAAATACCTCCTGACCCTAGAACCGCCCCTGGTTCTTTTTATTGCATTCACTGATAGGAAATATGTTCAACCAAATCAGAAAGTGTGCAGTATACTGGAGAAATCGGCAAATCAATATTTGTCTCCCTTTTGCTTTGTATCTTCATGTCTAATCTTTGACATGAACTAAGTAGCTACTCCCCATGTACTAAACTGACACACTGCCTGAGTAGCAGTGCTGTACATGCTACTGCTCTGGGTGAAGTCACATAGGTGAAAACTTACAATATCAATTGCACTTTCAGAGAAAAGTTAGCAATAGGTGTATTGTTTTAACTAGGGCAGAGCAACATTTACCCTAGGGCAAAACTACAGGCACTATTTGGCAGACTGCACTCTGAGCCACTGGGCTACTGCAACAGACCACAAGACCCATGTCTCTTCCTTGGGTCAGTCTCTCCCAGAACTCCCCATAATCTGTCTATTTCTCTTAGTCGAGGAAGCCAGAGAGAGACACCGGCCCAGTAGGAGAGAGATAGGTGGCTGTTTTGGGAGGGGCAAAAGATCAAGAGGAACCACATCAAATTTGGAAAGTAAGCCAACATGGAGTAGGAGACCAAGCCATGTGTCCTTGTTCTGTGTTGAAACTTGTATGACACTATGCTGCCACCTAGTGGCAGGAAATTGTTTTTTACATTAGCATGACATGTGATTGACTAAATAGCATGTCTAGGAAACGAAAAAAGCTAAATATTTGCTAATAATAAAAAAAAAATTGTTACTAATGTTAATGTTTAAGGTTCCTTTAAAAATCATTTGATATGACTAAAATACTGCAGATCATTTCTTTAGAGTATTTGTAAATGCAACTAAGTGTGAGACATTAGTCCACTAATTTAATTCCCCTTGATCTTTACCCTGCATTCTTGGCCTTTACAATAGCCATGGTGAAATGCGTCGGGCTGGAGGAACGGGATTTAAGGGGTGTGGTAGGATAAAGTGGGACAGAGTAGGGGACGGAGTTCAATGATCTGTTGAGAGGGTGCTGGAGGCCAGCTGATTCAAGCAGCCCATTCAAGCTCTCTCAGAAACAGGAGTATCTGTGTCTCAGGAGCAGCTCGGGGTCAGGCTTGGGTTGGACCATGCTGAGCTGCTCGGAGTAAGTCACATTAGAGGGTATGCAGGCCAAAAAGCAGCAGAAAAAAAGGAGAGAATGCAGGAAGGATTAAAAGAAGAAATATACTAGCCAGAGGGAGAGATCAACAGTGCAGAGGTTTCAGACTTCATACCAGTCCCATTCACCATAAGCCTCCAATCACAATCCATAAAGGAAGACAAGGGATATTATGCATTATGAAAGAAGACCAGCAGAGAGAAAATTGTTCTGTTACAAAACCTAGCGAGCTGCTTATGGAGCTGCTTATTTTACGGAGACATATGTCGCTCCAGATATGTAGGTTATCCCAACTTAAATATTTGTATCTCTACAATACGTTATTTTGTAACTTAGTTTGTATTCAATGTAAAGTTTTTGCTCTGGGTTTTGTTTAAACGTTTGTACACTGTTGTTGTGCTTGTTGTTGTCGTCTGTTGCCGTTGTGCAAGCACGATGTGGCGGTTGGTCAGTGCGGTATTTGTCCCGCCCTTCCTCCACTGTGATTAGACCGCTGGGTAAAAAGTAACAGTAATGAGCACTGCGTTTGGTTTTACCCAAACTTGTTTATTTTTCAACTCGGAAAATAAACCATCTCAAATGAAACGCTAATCTTTTTTTTTTTTTTTTTTTTTTTTTTTTTACTAACAGAAGCATTCACTGTTCTTTCAGTTCTTCCAGTTGAAAGAATAACATTAATCAAAAGCACATCATGTGTTTCTGCAATAGCTTTAGCATGTTTAGTCAATCGCCTACCACTGAGTGCATAAAGTTTCAGTTTTTTGCTTAAATTATGTAGCCTACTCGGTTGCCTACTTGTTGTGGTCCATGCCTTGCTGTGTTTATCAGTGTGAAGACACTACTTGCACTATTTGTACTACAAAATGAAGCAAGGGAAATGCTGATTATAAAAAATACAAATACATATTTCAATGAATATTTATAAGTAAACATAAAAAATAATTGGCATACGTAAAAATGGTCTAATTAAAAAGTGCGTGCTATGTATTTGTAAGCTTATTAGATCATGTATTTCATGTGTTTTGTATGAAGAGCACTAAATGAATACTTTTATTTAGCAAGGACGCATTCAATTGATTAAGACATTTATAATGTTACAAAATAATTCTATTGAAAATAAAAGCTGTTCCTTTGAGCTTTCTATTCATCAAAGACTATAGACAAATCATGGTTTCCACAAAAATATTAAGCAGCAAAGATATATTTAAATGTTGATAATAATAATAATTGATAATAATGTTTCTTGAAAATCAATCCAATTAGAATGATTTCTGAAGGATCATGTGACACTGAAGACTGGAGTAATGGCTGCTAAATAATCAACTTTGCAAAACAGGAATAAATTACATTTTAAAATAGATTAAAATAGAAAACAGTTATTGTAAATTGTAATAAAACTTTACATTACTGGTTTTATTGTATTGTTAATTAAAACATGTTTTAGCCTTGGTGAGCTATAAAAGACTTCTTTCATAAACATAATAAAAAAAATAAAAAATAAACTTTTGAACAGCAGCTCATTAGGTTTTGGAACAGAGTTACTATGTGCAATAAACAAAACTAATAGCAAATAGAACATACTATAAGTACGACACAATCAAAAGTAATAGACCTGAGGTCACCTGTCTGCGTAGGGTGCGTGAGAGAGTGTGTGCCCGGCGAGGCGGGGGGATACGTGGGATGCTCTCCGAGTCTGATAGGCTATGAGGACTGATCGGTCTGAACAGATCGGTGGGCACAGTCAAGTGCTGGGTGGGTTCTTCTGTTTGAGATTGGACAGAGCCTGTAGACCCTGTGTGAGGAGACATTTGATATCATTGACATATGCATTAACAACCATATTAAAACAAATTCAGAAATATATTACAGTGCACCTGTCTGAGCTAGGTGAGTTGAGGTTGTGTGGGTACTGTGGTTCGAGTTGGGCTGCAGCGGCTGGAACATGTAGCTGTCATTGGGCAGAGAATGTGTGCGGCCCACTGAGGTCTTCTTCACATACAACAAGTGCTCATCCGTTGGCTCGTCTGGCTGCTGGGGCTCTAGAGGATCTGGTGGAGCTGTAGTCTGAGGGACATTAAAAGAGTTGCAAGTCAAGGTGAGAGCTGGTACTTGTGTTTGGAGCATAAGGGGCCTTTATGAACACATGGACGCACACGCAAACACATTGTACCTAATACATAGAGGCTGGACTGGTTAGCATACAATGAAAGGCAAACGTCACTGCGCACTAGACAAAGGGAGAAGACTGATCAACGTAAATCATGTTGCACGAATTCATATTTGTCATACAAATACGTACATTCAAATTACAGATGACTTAAAGTATTAGTTCAATAAGACATGAACATTTGCAAACAACCTGAGTCATGTCTTTTAAATGAATTGACTCATCCAGTCCACACAATCTGTCTAAATGATTCATGAATCACTGAATCAGACTCACTTTTGGCCAAGTTCACAATGCAAGCCTTAGTGCTCAATTCTGATTTATTGCTCAGATCCGATTTTTTTTTTGTTTTGTTCGGCTGTTCACATAATTTTTGACAACATTTTACAAAAATGTGTCCAATATCAGATTTGATTGTGAACAGGTCGCGATCCTGAACTGACCGATTATGGGGATTCTGCGGGACAAAAGTGGGCATTTTAAAACTGGTAGGTGTTTATAAATTAAGCAATGAAAATGATGCCCTTCACCTGACCCCACCCCTAAACCCTACCCTTACTGTGACGTGGGCAAATCAGGTAATTCGGTCGAAATTGCCCCTCTGTTTATGGCCTCGCCCACTGATCTGGTAACCCCTGTTACTGTTCAGAGACCTATACTTGAACTGACTTGCATGAGCAAAAGAACAATAAAAAAGTCTGCACGCAGCACTGAATTATACGCAAGTAAACACGGAGTCAGCATTGAATATAACAGCTCACCGTTCCTCCACTGACTAACTTCGCTGCCATCTTCCATATTCACAAAGTACCCAAAAGAACTACCGGAATGTAAAATCTTTGAAATGTGACTCCCATCAGAAGAGAATTGTGACAAATGTTGTTCTAGAGGGACGTAAAAGTTACATAAATTCCAATATGACTCTTCAGACATAGTCATCGGACCTGTATCTGATTTAGGACCACATATGGAAGTGGCTCAAATCAGAATCGAAAAGATAAGATTCCATGTGATTTATGCTGTTCACATTGTTATGCAAAAAACTGTAACTCTTCCACTGTTAACGGTCATTCTTTGTGGGAAACAATTACATACCCATTAGCATTAATGGTGGAAATTTTTGATGATGCTTCGTGGTATAGGCATTGAGGAGTTGTGCATATTCTCAGTGCATATTTTTCTGCCGTTTTTCATCCACATAAATACGAAATGAGAACATGCTGGATATAAATCTCACTCATCTGAGAAATGCTATGTATAAATTATTTATGGTTCTATGGGCATAGTTCTGAAACAATGAATATGAATTAAATTACGAGGTGACAGAAACCATCAGCCTTCTCCCTTAAAAGCTATGCCCAGTGCCTGAACTACTGTAGCTGGCAGACAGCAGAAGCCGACCCCATACCACACTCCTATATTCTTTCAAGAAGCATGGTACTAGGGAGAAACTTCACTTTTGATACACAAAAAAATAAGACAAAGATAAAATCATGAAACAAAAACAGAGAGACACAGGTAAATATGCAGACAGATAAATTGAGGATGGAAACAGGAACATCTAAAAAGTATGAAGAGACAATGGAGAAGAGGTTCAGAAATGGCCTTTAGACGTGTTGGTAGAAGAATAGGGACATAGCTGCAGAAACCAGACAGGAAATGAGCAGATTGACAGGCAGTAATACTACTCTACTGGACTGGACTGGAACATACAAACACCAGGCTGGTGGGAAATGTACAAAGAGAGGGAAAGAGAGAGAGAGAACAAACAAAGTGGATGGTTAGAAACCCCCAAAGTTCCAAACACATTCGCCTCTCAGCTCTGCATAAATAATTTATGATGTTTGTCCTCTACTTTTACAAATTAATCAGACTACCAAGTGTCAGAAAACAGATTACTGGCATGAGTATATTATATTATATTAAATCCAAATATAATATCTATATATACTTAATGTACAAAAATGTTGGAGTCAGTAAGGTTTTTTTTAAGACTTTTATTGAGCAAGGACGCATTAAATTGATAGAAAGTGTCAGTAACGTCAATTATAACGTCAATTAAAAAATATTTGTATTTCAAATAAATGCTGTTTTTGAACTTTCTATTCTTCAAATAATCAAATACAAATGTATCATGATTTCCAAATAATAATCAAGCGTAGCGTCAGTACTGGCAGGTCACGTTAGTCAAGCTCGCATCAGCTAATCCACGTCTACCTAGGAATACGACGCCTATCACTGTATAAATAAGCTCCTTCAGTATTATCAGCAGCTATCGCGTTTCTCGGGAGCTAATTACCCTCCTCCATCCCCAGCTCCTCCTCTCGTCAGTCAGGATTTGGCATTCTGATTCCCCTTGAATCAGAATAAATTCTCGAAATATGTAGTTTAAAATCTTGAATTAATGATATCTGCATACATTCATGTTGGTTCTGTTTAAGGGGGGTTATTGCTGCTCTCCATGCTCTTATGCTAGGCTGCATCGATGCACAGGGAGTTCTTGCCCAGAACGGAACCATACCGCCAATCCAAACTGTATGCAAATTGTCAATCGTATTTGACAATAGTGGTCCTGACAGAATCAAGGAGCACAACTGTTTTTAACATTGATGTTAAGAAATGGCACAGGAAATAAACGACATTTTAAAATGTATTAACATGGAAATGAGTTAAAATGTAAAAGTATTTTACAATATTAATCTTTTGTTTTCTAGTTTTAATTAAAAAATACAGCCTTGGTGTATTCTTGGTGTAAGACACTTCTTTAAAAAAATCTGACCAACCCCAAACTTTTGAATGGTAGTGTATAAGTTGAAAGTATAGTGATTAACAGCAGCATTTGACTAAATATTATATAAATGTTTAAATGACGGCAATATTATTG
Organism: Tiaroga cobitis; assembly: GCA_030578255.1. Classification (NCBI taxonomy): domain Eukaryota; kingdom Metazoa; phylum Chordata; class Actinopteri; order Cypriniformes; family Leuciscidae; genus Tiaroga; species Tiaroga cobitis. The sequence continues at coordinate 29,030,244 of CM060602.1, read as the reverse complement.
TAGCATTTTGTCAACTGCTGCTCACTGAAAAAAAGTAGTCTGTCAAAAGCTGCATGTTTTGAAAACACCTCAATTTAGTTAAGTTAGTACTGTCACTATGATTTGACACTTTTAGTTTAGTAACTCCACAATAATAGGTGAAACCAAGGAGTCCTTCATGGTGCCACTCAGAATAATGTTTAGTTAAACTGTGCTGTATCTAGCTTAAAACAGCAGCATGTTTTTTTAATAATTTATTTATGTATTTTATTGAACTAAACAGAGCAAATCTATTACAGGGCCAAACGACCTGGGGATTCAATATTCAGGGCCAAATGGTGAAGCAGGGTGGAGAGGGCGGATGTCTTTGGAAGCAGTGTAAGGCTGAGAGGCAGGAGTGGAAAATGAACGTTGCTCTAGTGTTAAATACATTGCACTCCTGACTGGTTAGTAAGAGGGGGTTAAAATCATCTGGGACAGAGTCATCCGTCAGAGCTATGGACCAGGATTTCTCCGATGCCAGAGATAGAGCCTCCATCTCGGCTAGAGGAATCTAAAGAAGAAGAGATGAGCCAAGAATGAGATGGGCAACCAGCACATGCATAGTTAGAAGACACGCTCAGACTTTCACACATGTTGGTACAATTAATACAACTTTATGTGGTGAGGTCAGTTCATTTTTGCGAACATAACAGTTCAGTGCGTAGAAACCAGGTTTGTGCAACATTCCGATTTAAATTGAGAAGGTCTTTTATTTTCCAGTTATTTTTTTTTATTTGATCTGAATTCGATTGATGTAGCAAACAGGATGCAGAATTGCAATTCAAACCTCAATCTTATTAATTAAAATGATTTGAAATCAAGACAAACTTTTAATGTTGGCTTGCCAAAGCATTGTTTACAAATGTGGATGGATAGATACTGCTATACATACTGTAAATTCTTCCTGTCATTCTTATTCAAATTCCAATTCAGCTTCCTGTGGGGTGTGGCCAAATCAATTCAAATTTACTTCTTCAAATCAAAATTTTGCCCAGCCCTGATGAAAACACCCTCCAAGTCCGCTCACAAGATACACATTACCTTCCGTCAGTAGCCATGATAGATATCGAAATGTTTAATGGTCCTCAGATATTAATTATATATATATTATATATATATATATATATATATATATATATATATATATATATATATATATATATATATATATATATATATATATATTATATTAGATTATCCTTGAAGAGAAATAATGAGTAACCTCTTTCATAGATCTTAAATAAATCCTGCATACTGCACCGTTTAATTGACCCAGAGAGTTTGGGCTGGAACAAATTTGTGCAAAGTCATCAAAATAAAAGAGCCAGCTATTTCCATAAAGACATTACATATTCTCCAATTACATTTAAAAAAAGATTTTAGAAGCCTCAGTTTTTGCAATGCTAATGCAATTGAATGAAATATTTCTCTGTGAAACAGACCAAAAGAGATTTTCTTGCATAATTCAACAGCGGCCCAGCTCTTTATCGATCCACACATTACCTCTTCGACTCCAGCCAGATGAGTCCATCACTTTTTGGGGTATTTTTAATCTTTGGAACGAACGAGGCACAAATTTCACACAACTTTGCGAGACTTTGTCACTCTTATGGGATCGGGAAATAAGTACACTTGGATATTCCTGGAGCAGAACCAAGTCCTTGCCTTCTAAAGAGCGCTGGAAATCCCAGAGTGAAGAGGGGGTTTTGTAACTGACACACAGAAGCATCGCTGCTATTATGTAAGTTTAATTGGTCTAGAGAGAGAAAAGGAGGGAGATAAGAAGGGAAAAAGACAGGTAGAGAGAGGAGTGAAGTGTGGTACAAGGCAAGCTGGGTGAACTGGGAAGCCATTGACCTGTTTCTCAGTGCGGTGCTTGCTGGGAAGGGGAGGCAGAGCGTAGTAGTGGCAGATGGAGTCAGATAGGTTGTCCATGAGGCTGAGCTCTCCTTCCAGTGAGCCCTGGATCACCAGGGAAACTGAGTCTAGCATAGGCCTCCGCTAAAAGCCCCAGCATGGAAGACAGGATGAATGACGAAGAGAGAGAGTAAGAGTGCAGACAGAGACAGAGGCAGAGGAGATGACAAGGGGTAACGTGAAAGACATCACACAGAGAAAAAACAGAGGAGAAATGAAGGAAGGAGAGAAGTTGCAGACTATCACACAATTAGTCAGTAGAAAGATTTACAATGGAATAAACAAGGACAGGTCACCCAAAAAAATGCTTTATTTCCATTGGAACACCAAATAATATATTTTTAAGAATTTGCTGGTGTTCCACAGAAAAAAGAAGGCCACTTTGGAACAACACAAGGAAAATAGTAGAATTAAAATGTTTGGGTGAACTGATACTTTAAATTTGAAGTAAACCAGTAGCACGATTCATTTATGTGCTGAACGGAGTAGTAGAGCTCTAAACTTACAAAGATGCATTGCTCACAGGTAAAATACTTGATTATATCACTGACGTCCACAAGGTGGAACTAGAGCTCTATGAACATTTGCCCTGGTGATGAGCAAAACATTTTGACACAGCCACACTAAAGAGGGCTAGAGGGATAGTTTTAATGATTGTTAACATTAAAAATGGCTGGTATTCTGGAAATAGCCTGCCTGCATTTAAAAAGAAGAGGCCTGTATAACGACTTTCCCATGGTACCAGCCTGACCTCTGACCACCCAGTTTATAAGGAGCAAACAACAGGCATGTATGATAATAACAGAAACGGATGGACTTCCCCACTTTAAAAATAACAGTCTAGTGTTTTAAAACGTGTCTTTCGGTTAAACCTAAAGATCATTTATAACAAATGGATGTTCTAATGCTCTGAAAAGCCCTGACAAATACTACATCTGCATCATGACAGACTCATTTTTTGAACTAATAAATGGTTAATTGTTTGTTGGACACTGTTGATTTCATTAACCCATGGAAAACAGAAGCATATTTTATTCATTGTCTGATATCAAGTTTTTCATATCATTTAATATATTTTAAAAGATGCTCCGGATGACAAGTAAAAGGGATAGTTTACCCAAAAATGCTCACCCTTTGCTCAACCTCAGATTGTTCCAGTTTTGTTTTGTTTTTTCACAGAGGAAACAAGACGACATACAAGTTTGGACACAACATGAGGGTGAGTACACTATATGATGAAATAATTTTTGGATAAAATATTCCTTTAAGCTGTATGCTGTTAATTACCATAGAAAATAATTTTTACTATGTGCCAGCAAAAACCATGTTTACAATTATTCACTTAAATGGAAGTCAATGGCATTGCATTGGACTGGAATAAATGTTAAAGCATGCAGGGTTATAAGTATTACCACAAGGCTTAAACATTATGCATGTTTACATGAGACCAGAGTAACAAAATTGTTTACTATCTTCTTCGGTTCGTCTCATGACCATATAAAGCCCGTAAACCCTGCAAATGTCCAAAAAGGGCCAAAAAGGGACTTTTCACATAGAGAGAAATCCACAGGAATTACAACGGTAGTGCAGAACCAAAATTTCATCTGTTTAGAACAGTTGTCCCACTGCTAAAAAAAATTACCTACTGCTCAAATAATACACATTTGCACAGGTGTCCTAATATAAATACCTTTAAAGGGTTAGTTCATCCCCCCCCCCCCCCCGACACACACACACACACACATTTTTTTTTCCCCATTTCATTTCCCTTCATGTCGTTCCAAGCTCGTAAGTCTTCCGTTTATCTTCGAAACACGAATGAAGATATTTTTTATGAAATCGGAAGGAGATTGCTATCCCTCCATTGACAGACCACACAACTACCACTTTGTCGCCTAAAAAATAGATTGTAAAACTAATCCATATGAATCACGCAGTTTAGTCAAATTTTCTGAAGAGTCTGGATCATTTTAAATGATTAACATTGAATTTAGGCTTTTATTGACATATAAACATTGATCAGCAAACATAAACAGAAGCTGAACCATACTTGTTTGATATATGAAAACAAACCTCATTGGTTCTAGCAGAATCTAAAACATGCTGATTAACACACGAGATTGAACCTCATTGGTTCAAGCGGAAGCTTAAACGTGCTGAGTAACACACGAGAATGAACCTCATTGGTTCTCGCACGTCAAGCAAGCATACTTACTTAAGCTTAAGTTTACCGTATCTGATGTGTGCGTTGAATGTTTATATGTGAAAAAGCCTAAATTCAATCTGTTCATCATATAAAGCAATCACGTCTCTTCAGAAAACTTTGAAATAAATCGCTCAATTCATATGGATTAGTTTTACGATCTCTTTAAGAACTTTTTGAAGCATTAAAATGGTAGTTGTGTAGATTGTCAATGGAGGGACAGAAATCTCTCAGATGTTATTAAAATATCTTCATTTGTGTTTTGAAGATGAACAAAAGTCTTAAGGGTTTGGAACGATGAGGGTAAACTGGGTAAACTAATCCTTTAACCAACTGTGAGCTGGAACCTTTTTCCTTTGTAACTGCACAGCTGTAAACAACTTTTCTGTTTGTTTCAACAAATTGAGGGACAGAATTACGGTGGCCCAGTAGTGCACAACACAACGACATTTAAAAAGCAAACATAAGTTCACAACAAAACGAAATTAAGCCACAACACAACTAAATGAATCCACAACACAACGGAAATGAGCCACAACAAAACGGAAAATGTACAACAAAACGAAATAAAGCCGCAACCCAACGGAAATACTACCGACCACTAGAGGGCTCTCGGAGCGCGGTAAAGTTAGTTTGCCATGCCTATAGAGTCACCAGCAGTCTAAAAAAATATATCAACACCACGATTAGTTTTAACAGTATGTACCATTGTATATCGACATTTCAAAATCACCTATGTGCATTATAGCTGCATATGTATACTCTAGAATGCTTTGACGCACTTCCACATCGCATGATCCCTAAAGGGAACGTCTCCCAATTCCTCCAAGTTGTTAAAACGTATAATTTGTATTAATTAAAATTACTTTTAACATTCAAAAACAGACATGTTCAAAATCCAAAGCTTGATTGTATTGGTAGTAGATTGACTTACTACAGCTTATTTTTTTCCAATACCTCCCTTCATTTATTTACAATAATTTTTTAGGAAATTTCTGTAATATAATAAAAGTTTTTCTTTTCTTTTATCATGTTTCACAATTTGTTTTTTTATAAAAACATTAGGACTACTGTAATTCACCTAAAGATTTTTTTTTTTTTTTTTATGTCCCCCAAAGCTGGTAGGTTCCTAGTAACCAGCCTGACTTATTACAGGTGAAATTGTGCCAATACCTTCCTGTAATTCTGCAATTCACCAAATGGTTTTTATTTCTATATATCAAATGATATTATAATAAATTATACGTTTTAACCACTTGGTGGAGTGGTTGCCAGACGTTCCCTTAGGGATCATGCGCCGAGAGCCCTCTAGTGGTTGGGAGCATTTCTGTTGTGTTGCGGCTTTATTTAGTTGTGTTGTACATTTTCCGTTGTGTTGTGACTTATTTCCATTGTGTTGTGGCTCATTTCCGTTGTGTTGTACATTTTCCGTTGTGTTGTGACTTATTTCCGTTGTGTTGTGGCTCATTTCCGTTGTGTTGTACATTTTCCGTTGTGTTGTGGCTCATTTCTGTTGTGTTGTACATTTTCCGTTGTGTTGTGGCTCATTTCTGTTGTGTTGTACATTTTCCGTTGTGTTGTGGCTCATTTCCGTTGTGTTGTGGATTCATTTCAGGCGCATATGGAAGCATACGGCATGTTGTCGGTATTGTGTCACAGTATTGTGTGAAGTTAGATAAGAGAGCGCTGAAGTGGACATATTTTTGTAGGCCAACCCAGAGTTTTCTTTTTTTTTTCCAGTTCCCAAAAAAAAAAAAAAAAAAAAAACTTTACGAATTTTCATGTGGCTTTTGGATTATTGCAGAAAATAAGCCCTGTGACAAACAAAAGTTTCTGACTCTTTTGACTCTCATTTTGTTCATCATGATAGTCTTCATAAATGAACACAACTTTTATGGATTTTAAAGTCTAAATACAATCGCCAGAAGTAAAAAGCTAAACATATAGACTATAAACAAACTACACTACGGTGTAGTGGAATGAAAATTTAATTACATGAAATGGAAGTTGCATTAGAATTTTCTTCTCTATTGTGACGTATATCCAAGTGAAACAAACCTGGCTTCTTGAACAAGAAAAAATGTAGGACAAGACTTGATTATTTCCATCGGGAATTGTTGTTTGCTATTGCTGCAATCTCATGTGAGTGACAGGTTGTCCCACCCTTTTTAAGACAAAAAAAAAAAATCACAAGGGGGTTTTACTGGTGGATTTTAGGTTGTATAATAAAACATGAAAATATCTTGAGATTGTGTTAACCACTGACCTTATTCGGCCATTTAACCAAAAACCCATAAAAAAAAAAAAAACATTGACTTCAGGACGATGAAACCAGAAAAGCTAAAATGCTAACTTGTTTTCAGGTTTTTGCCTACAAAAATACATCCCTGCATCACTCTTTGACAGTCAAAAGTTTCAACAAAACAAAAGACATCCCTGCTGGAAAAACAAGCTTAAGCTGGCTTCTAGCTGGTCTAATGTGGTTATAAGCAGCTTAGACCAGCTAGAAACCAGCTGATATTTAGTCTGACTCATGTGTTGAACCTGGAAATGATGCCATAGGAGGTACACACCACTGACCTCACACCTAGCATTCCCACTCACCTCTAAAGGCGGCTCCAAATTATGAGGAGGATCAGGATCTGTCTTTGTATGATCTTCAGAGTCTCTGCGTATGTCTGCAGGTGGGCTGTCTGTTGGGTAAAGCGGCCCAGACAGGTCTCCAGAGACTCTTGAGATCCAGGGTGACCCCCCTGGCCCACCCATGTCACCAGGTCCAAAAGGTGGCATGTGCCCTCGGGATATTCCTCCATCTCCGCCAGCAGCCTCCAGCTCCATCTCGGCTTCCAGCTCAGCCTCCTCCTTGGCCTCTTTGTTGCTTTCCTCCAAGTGCTTCATGAGCACAGCGATCACCACATTGACCAGCACAAACTGCGCCGTCAGGACGAAGGACACAAAATAAATGGGGGACACCACTGTGTTGTAGCAGGTGGTTTCTTGGGAGCAGTCTCTGAGCGTGTCCTGTGACGTGGACACAAATGAGAGTGTAAAAATGAGAGGTTTGCTAACAACTGTATTCAGAAGACGTGCAAAGCATTTAAAACACAACTGTGTGCATCATTGAAATTCAGCACTATGAAGTGACTGTGTCCCACCTTCATAATGCCATTCCAGTTGTCCCCGGTGGATACACGGAACAGCAGGAGGAAAGCCATGCCAAAATTCTTGAATGTTGCATAACGGCCGAGACCTTCACAGGGGTGCAGCTCATCACATACTGGGACAGAAACAAAATTGTCAGAGGTACATACATGGAAATGTGCAAATCTTCATATGTTCGTAATGAACAAACACACCTTACATCATATGTACAATGCTGTGAAAAAGTAAGTGCACCCCATAAAAAACTGGCTCCTTTTTCATCATATGGCCATATAGATTTCCTGAAGCATCTGCACTTGTGGTGAATTTGGTACAACAAAATGGTTTACATTGAATAGCTTAAAACTGGCTTTAAATCCTATCCCAGACTCATACGTGTCAGCAACCTTTATTCTGAGGGGCTCAGGCAGCTCTATTTTTTTATCTTGCCATGATGGAACAACATCCTTCAATGCGTATGACCAAACTAGACCAGGGCTGCATTTTCCAAAAGCCTAAGTAGATCATAGAAACAGTTGGCAGCCCAGATCAGTTTTTTGAGGTTTATGCTATACAAGGTGTCACTTGATGTAGTGAGAAATATGCAAAACGTTTAACAACAGTATATAGATAACCATTTAAATCTACATAAACTACTCAATCTCACTAAACAATTTGGTTGGTGGACTACTAATCGACCGGTCATCAATTTAGCCCAATCCTATGTTGGGAAGAGACAGAAAAAAGTTTGCCTTGCAGACAGTCAATCTCAGTTCAGCCAACAGACACCATATATTGAACTTGGACAGCGTTGTAAAGCTGGATATGAATTATGAAGTCTCTATGTTTATCTTGAGCAGGCTGATTGGAAATGGAAATGACATCAACCCTGGTATTGTGCTGAGATGCAATGAATCACGGCAGGCTGTATTCAGTAAACCAGTGCCAAATGAGCTGCCACGTATTCTAGAGAAAATCTGCTGCAGGTACCATATTTATGGTTTGCTCTTACAGACATTGCTGGAAAACCTTGGAAAATATGTGAAAGGGATCTCACAGCCATTTAAAACAAATAAACAGTAATAAATTGAGCAATTTAAAACACAATTATGCTACATTAGAGGATTACAGAGTTACAACGTCAGTGCTCTAATCAATGTCATAAAGTGTTTCAAAGTTTTTCAGTCCCCCTTAATGAATAGAGAGATGGAGAATGCAGTCTATGTACCATTGTATTGAATTGAGTGGTGCATTTAAGTTCTATAATATCATTTGTAAAGTATCATATTAATGTGTTTACACTTTGTTGAGACACTTCCATTGAAAACCCAGTGAAAATCATATACCATTTAATTTAACTTGATACATTTGAATGTGGCACAGTCAATGAAAGTTAGTTTGGCATCTTAACTTTAGATTTATTTCAAGTTAACTTAATATTGTATTTTTGTATAGAGCATATTTTATTTTATTTTAACACAAACATTTGTTTTTGGACTCCCAGCAGTAGTGTTGCGGTTCCCTAGGGTGTCTAAGTCATTTACAATTCAGTGTAAATAAAATACAGACAGGAAGATCCTGAGGAGTGCATAGGAGTGTGTGTGTGTGTGTGTGTGCGCGCGCGTGTGCGTGTGTGTGTGCGTGTGTGCAAAAGGGGGAGTATTTGTGTCTGAGTGAATTAGACCACAAGAAAAAGGGCCCTTATGTATGTGTGTTTGTTATGCTCACTCAGGTCACCAAACAGCTCTACTCCCAGAGCAGCGAAGATGAAGAAGAGCAACATGAAGAGAAGACCTAGATTCCCCACCTGTAGAGAGAGAGAGAGAGAGAGAGAGAGAGAGAGAGAGAGAGAGAGAGAGAGAGAGAGAGAGAGAGAGAGAGAGAGAGAGAGAGAGAGAGAGAGAGAGCCAAGAGAGTTTGTCATGGAACGCAAACGAAACTGACAGGGCAGACATAGAAATACCACCTGTGAGGAGCCAATAAGAGAGAGTCATGAAGTGAGAAGATGACAGCTGTGTTCCACCTGATTAGAGCTTGACAGTTTTGTAAACTTAAGTCTCAAACTATGCTGAAGCCATAGCCTACCGCAGCAGTAGTTTTGCACATTAGCACACGTTCCAGACATGTTGATGGGGGACAAATCTGCAGTCTTGTTTTCTGATCTCATTCCTCTTTCCTCTCAAAGATGAAAATTATAACTATTTTTATTTTTTTCACAATTTAAACAGGTGTGAATTTTAAACAACTTCACTGCATTGATTTGAATGTATATTCTGTCATGACAACTCTAAATGTTTTGGCATGGTAATGGGTATGAAAATGTTGATATTTGGTCTTGGTGGAAAATATCTGCTACACTGCGGCTACAGAGCAAGTACGGACTTGTTACTGCAAATACATACATGACACGCTGCTGTGAGCAAGTGGGACTTGCTTCTGCTATACAATATAGCGTATATGAATTACCCGTAGCAGATCTATACAGGTGGAGCTGGGGAAGGTGGAGGGTTTCTGAAAGCACTCTGCACTGCGACAGTAATTGCTCACTAAGTATTTGAAGGTTGAGCATGCGAGCTCATTGGATCATGATACAACAGGAACCAATCAGTTGTGCCCTATAGAGAATAATGTGAATGCAAGCAGGTTAAGTTAAGGACCTATTAGACTTTGTATTTTGAAAATTTTGCCCTGTCATTCTGAGAAAAAAAAAATGTTTTAATTTATGGAATGTTTTCAGTATATTGAATGTATGTATAGACAATTTATTATTAAATATTCCAGTTTTTTTTTCTAATCAAAACGTTGAGCAACATATTTGTCTTGGAAAATTTGTTTTGTATAATTTAACATTATGTGATGTTTTGTGGTATTAGTTGATCGGTCTGACTTAAAATATTCCATCCTGTTATATAAATGATAATACGTTTGATATTATGATAAACGATAAATGGTAAATGTCTGAAGATGGTTTAAAAATGAACAAAATCAAAGTACATCACATTAAATTCAAGTTTTGCCAATTTTGCCCTATCATTCTGAGAGAAAAAAAACCTGTTTTAATTTACCTAGAAATATGATATTAAAAACAACAATAATTATTATTATTATTGCCAATAATAATAATTATTATTATTTTATTATAGTTTAAGTGCGTAAACCCTGTTCTGGTATACCCTTATAGAAAATGCATAACAGGAAGAACCCACCTACACCCAGCTGGATTCGGAGAAGAATCACGCGAAACATATAACGATCAGAGACGACTGGTTCATGCATGATTGAAAAAATTAGGCAAACGGAGGAAAGCGGAAAGGAATAAAGAGAGTCAGATTAGAAGTGCTGACAAATCCGATTGCATTGACATTTCTTTTTCCAAGGCTGGCTATTTTCCCACCTAATCTCCCTTAAGTGCACTCTTCACCGGCTGGATTCACAGTGATTCAAGAAACAAGGATCAAGCTGACACAATCTGGCAGGATATATCAGAACACTCTTAAGGATCAGAACACCTCTCACAAATTGCAGAAGAGTGGATCAATAGCCTAGAACCACGAAAATCCACAATAAGAAACTGTGTTAAAGTCACAGCGACGGAGTGAAAGGGCGTTAGGAGGCGACGGCTAAACATGGTCTAATCCAATTAGTGACAATTAGTTAAATGTAGAATTACATGTCTGATTTTCTAAGCGCATATCTGAGGAGAGACAGGAATTAATAGTGTGTCCTGTGGTGCGGCATGTTTCCAAATCAAAAAGCCTGCAGGAGGTGGTGAAGCCTGATGTTATCAAAGAATGTGCATGCAGGAGATTTTCTTCTCTGGCTTCTGCTATTCTCCAAGCAGCCCAACAGAGCCAATCTACACTGCTGTGGCCTCTTCATGGCAGATTGACTATGTAAATGAGGCCTGTGGAGAGTGGAGGGGCCACAGGAGAACAGGGAACGGGGACCGGGATCTCTCTCGCAGCGCAAGATTCATGGGATATGAGTGAAGAGCGGAACTTTATGAAGGAGAAAGACAAAAGTTTTGTGCAGTACCTGAGGCAGGGCCTGGATCACAGTGTCAAGCAGAGCTCGCATTCCCACGGCCATCTTTAGTAGCTTCAGCACTAAAAGGAGAGGAGAGACAGCTTATACAATCTGATCAGAATACAATTTAAATTGTACTTATTTATTTGATTTTTTTTACACTTGTGTGTAAATGGCAATACTGATACTGATAACCCAATCATTATTTTCATGTTATGGCCAACAATTGGCCAATATTAAAATCCTATATATTTTTTTCTAAAATAAATTAAAAATAAAACACTAAATAAAATCAGTAAATTAAGGGATCACAGCATTAACATTTATAGCATGGAAAATGGATTATCATCAAACTTTTATTGTTTTAAAAGATTGACTAAGTGAGATTACCCCCCAAAAACGTATCTAAATGTAAAAATAGGTGAGCATTCACAATCAAACACCCAGCATCAACTGATATCCAATACTAAAAAGTTGGGGGTCTTAAATCTAAAAAAAAATTATTCTCACAAAGGCTGAATTTATTTGATATAATTTATTTATAAATAATAATATTGTGAATTTGTAATACTTACAAGATTATATTTTAATATTTTTAAGTTTAATATATTTAAAATTATATTATTTTTCCTGTGATGGCAAAGCTAAATTTTACGGAAGAGGATTAGGGCCAAGCAATAATAAAAAAATAAAACCATCTCGAGATTAAAGTCATTATAATGCGAAATTAAACTCGTTAAATTTCGAGAAAAAAGTCGAAATACAATCTTGAGAATAAACTCATTAAATATCGAGAATAAAATCGCTGTGTTTCGAGAAAAAACTCATTAAATTTCGAGAATAAAGTCGTTGTGTTTTGAGAATAAAGTCATTAAATTTAGAAAATAAAGTCGTGTTTCGAGAAAAAAAGTCGAAATGAAATGTAGAGAATAACGCATTCGATCAGTGTTCATTGCATAGCCTACTGATAGAGGACATGGCAGAGTTGGATCACTTAGTCAAGCTATATTTTAGACTTTATTTCAGTAACAAAGAAATACTATCAACTTTAGCAGTAATGTATTGCATTAAAAGTGTCACTGAATTTGCCCGTGCAGAACTTTACTGATAAAAGACGTTTGAGCCGTCACTTGAACAACTGCTGCATGATCAACGTACAGCGCTGGCCCAAATGCACTCTGGCATATGGACAGCTATGATAAATTAAAACCGTATGTACGGCATTGCCATTAATGGCTGTATAGATGGTTAAGGTTGTTACATTCTGTGGATGGAGGCGTACACAACCAATAACGATCCTAAAGTAATAGCCAGTTAGCTACTTCATAAAAACAGTTACTGGCATAGGAGGGTGTCCCGAGAGCTCCGCACGGACATGGGGACAGAAAATGGTAGTGTGGCAGCAATGCAAAGGTTTTTACAAAGTAACCATGGAGACAGTTTCTCGAAACATGACTTTATTCCCGAAAGTTTATTCTCAAGATTGTATTTCGACTTTTTTCTCGAAATTTAACGAGTTTTTTCTCGAAACACAACGACTTTATTCTCGATATTTAATATTTAATTCTCAAGTTTAATTTCGCATTATAATGACTTTAATCTCGAGATGGTTTTATTTTTTTATTATTGCTTGGCCCTAATCCTCTTCCGTAAAATGTTAACCTTGTTAAAGGGTTAGTTCACCCAAAAATGAAAATTAAGTCATTAATTACTCACCCCCATGCTGTACCAACCCCGTAAGACCTTCGTTCGTCTTCGGAACACAAATGAAGATATTTATGATTAAATCTGAGAGGTTGATCACTCCTCCATAGGCTGCCTAAGGAAATGAATCCTGACGGCCCAGAAAGTCATTAAAGAAAATGTTTAAATATTCTATGTCACAACAGTGGCTCAACTATAAGTTTATCAAGCGACGAGAATACTTTTTGTGCAAAAAAACAAACAAAAATAACGACTTTATTCGACTATTCCTTTTCTTCCTTGTAGGCCTGAAACGAGACTTCAAGAGATTTCCACGACGCATGCGCGAGAATTGCGATCTCCTTCAACTACTTCAGTTAAGTTCTCGCGCGTGCACGTCGTCATTCCCTTAGGGAGCCTATGTAGCAGTCATCCACCTCTCAGATTTAATCAAAAATATCTTCATTTGTGTTCCGAAGACGAACGAAGGCCTTACGGGGTTGGTACAGCATGGGGGTGAGTAATTAATGACTTCATTTTCATTTTTGGGCGAACTAACCCTTTACTGTTAAAAAAAATACAGACACCAAACTTTATCAGTCCCAACTGTTTTTTTTTTTTCTGGTGATTTTTGCAATCAAAATGACTAATTTTGTGCTGGTAATTTCCAGAAATCTGTGAAATTTTGTATTTATTTTATAATTAGGATACCACATTTATCACATTATGAACCATGTTAGATGCACAGTAGTCATACATGACATTAGGACATTTTGTTGATTTTGTGTTTTATTTAGAGATCACGGAATCGCAAAAAAAAAAATTACCAATACAGGTACATTCAATGTATTACAAATAGGAGTAAAACTAAATAATGCTTCTAATTTTGACAAAAGTGGCATTTGAGACAAAAATTTTTATAAAATTGAGCTTTATGTTCAAACTGTGAAACTCAAACTGTGACTCAATCTTTTAACAGAGCCCTGATTGGACAGAAATAAATGCGCACACAGTGGACTCACTGTTTCTTTAAAAGTGGCCAGCGGAAACTAATTCTCGTGTAATTTTCTCAGTGGTCAGGTCACAGAGAATGTTATTATTGGGGTCGTGCACTACACACACGGAGCTTTAATGACGGTCGTTCAGCCATGGAGGAGATGCCATTGTGGAGGTTTGGTTAATTGCAATCAGGCCCGTAAGTGGATGATGCCTGTGACTTTCATTACAGGAATGTCTGAATGAATCCAGGAGGAAATAGGCTGCGAAGACGTAAAGGCACACCATTACTCGCACACGCGCGCACACACGCACACACACGCGCGCACACACACACAGACACCTGATGAGAACACAGACATCTGAGCAGGTGTGTTTGCTTGGCCATTTCTGTTGAGGGAATAATCAAAAAAGACTCGCCAAGCAGCTATTTCATTAGAGGAAGAATAATCGTTCCAAGCAGACAAGCACCCCAGCTTCCTACACTGTGTGTGTTGTGAGTGTGTGTAAGAAATAAGAGTGGCTGTGTGAACTGAATTTCTCATTACAGCCATCTGGACTCTTTCTACACAGACTACGGCTTCTGCTGAGCAGTCTGTGAAACAACAGAGATCCCAAGAGTGACACACACACACACACACAACCGGGTCTGATCTACTGAGGCTAACACGCTGAGGAGTGTAAGCTTTCTCAGGGAAGAAAAATGGACCATGGTTGTATGGAAGATAAGAGGGAAGAGAATACAAACCACGAGCGATACGCAGCACCCTCATGATGCGAATGATGGTGGGGTTGATGGGAAGGGAAGCGTTGACCTCTATTTCCTCCAGTGTTATGCCCATTATAGACAACAGAACAATGGCAAGATCCAACTGGTTCCACCTGTGTAAAGACACATGTTATGTTCATTTATATATAAGAATAATGCTTCCTTATTTAATGTTAGAATGATTGTACACTATGTTCCAAATGTTGGGGTCATTTTTTTTTTAAAAAGAAATAAATTAATACTGTTATTCAGCAAGGATGCATTAAATTGATCGAAAGTGACAGTAAAGACGTTTACATTGTTAAAAATGTTTTTTTTTGTTTTTCTTTTGAACTGAAAAAAAGTTTCCACAAAAATATTCTGCAGTGCAACCACTTTAAACTCTGATAATAATCATAATAATAATAATAATTATATATATATATATATATATATATATATATATATATATATATATATATATATATATATATATATATATATTTTTTTTTTTTTTTTTTTTTTTTTTTTTTTACTGCATACCAAATCACCATATTGGAATGATTTCTGGAGTAAAGAAGACTGGAGTAATTCCTGCTGAATTCAGCTTTGCGACCAAAAGAATACATTTGATTTAAATATACTAAAATAGAAAACAGTTATTTTAAGATTGTTATAACATTTCCCAATACAACAATTTTACTGTATTTTTGATCAAATAAATGTCCTTGCTTTGGTGAGAATAAGAGACTTTTTTCAAAAATATAAAAAAAATCTTACCAAGCCCAAACTTTTTTTTTTTTTTGTACAAGGTAGTGTACTGTATTTACATGAATGTAATTGGATTAAGAATTAAACTAAATTGTTTATAATTTATTTTTTTATCATAATTTATTTTGTTTTAATGTTGTGTACTGTTGTCAGATTGGCAAAAGCTTCAACAAAACTACATTATCCATAATTCTCTGTGACAGCACACAAAATATTAAATCTTTAATAAAAATTGTTAAAGCATCAACTGCACACCTAATGTGCATCCTTTATTTTGTTGTACCAAACTGTCTTAGTCAACAAGCAAAAATACAGAAAGAAATATGGAATTGCCCAATATGTTCATTTTTAAAATCACTTAAAAATAAACCACAATATTACTTCCTCAATCTTACAACTTCAGAAAAGGACTTGAAGGTAACGTTGTATCCTTCAAAAGCATGCAATACAATTCCAGGAGTCAAAACACTGAGTCTCTCTATAAGCAATGGAAATTTGATCAAAGAATCATCATTTTGAGCAAATAACCCTTATTTGACCCTGGATGTTACTCTTTTCCAGCAAGCTTCTCAGCATGTTCATTGTCTAAATATGGCTTCAAACTTTGCTGCTAACTTTAAATAACTCTCCCTGAGGGTCAAATATAACACTGTCATGGGTGAGGTAGAGCCTAGGGTCTGTTTTAGGACACCTCAATTTGCTGGGGCCTGCAGCCATGAGAGGTGTTTCATTAGAAATGTTGGGAAATTGAAGTCAAATGATTACACAAAGAATTTCTACATTTTTCCCACTGGCTTCATTTGCTAAGGGGCCCGGTGATCAAAGTGTACTTCTATCCTCCATCCCAGCAGACTTGGAGCGTGTTGCATGAAAGAACCAATCAAAGTAAAAGAAAATCATTTCAAATGTTGTAAATCAATAAAAAAAGCCTTAAAGTGTCAACTCTTAAACCTTCACCTCCTGAACAGCATGTTCTGAAATGTAACAGTGTAGGGCCTTTGGTGAGAGATTCGTTTTGAAATCATATCAATTGTTATGTCAACGTTTTCATTAGTATGCAAATAGCTGCTTTACATTTCCCTACTCATTACGGTATTGAAAGAAAAAGCTGATTACGTGAGAACTTCTAATGGCCTATCAACTTCACTAAAGGGCCTAATTCACATATTGACTGATTATTCAAGACTAATTAAAAGAGTAATGGATCGTTTAAACTCTATAAAGAAAATATAGTTAAATTGTGCCTACACATATAAAGCTGTAACATTCAACATTTAGCACTTCTTTGTCACTTATTTAAGAGGAATACATGCAATTTAAGAGGCTTTCACGATGTTTAAGCCCCAGGCAGCGTGATTTTGCATGCTTCAAGATGGGTTTCTTTTACCAAAACCACAAGTGATATAAATTCGGTTCTTGTTTTCCACCACAGACGCCAGTGCATTCAGCCCTCGATGTGCTTCTGACAGTCAGAGGCAAACCAAGGAATCTCAAAGCTGTGATATAATTTCAAAGGATGTGGCTTTAGGACTACTAACAAACCCTATTGTGTTCACACACAAAAAGAAAGAAAAGAAAACAGAAATAGGGGCATTGGAGCATGCACCTCCATTGGAATGGCTTTACTGTAAGTTTCTGATTTGTTTTGGATCAAACTACCTTAAGTGTAGCTTTTGAGAGGGTCACGTCTACTACCTGTCCTTGAAGAAGCGGCGGAATCCAAAGGCAACAAGCTTGAAGACAGACTCCAGCACAAATATGATAGTGAAAATGTAGTTGCAGATCTTCAGAGCCTCATCCAGGACCTGTTAAAGCAGAGAAGTTGCAAACAGAATGTAATAGTGAAAGTACAGAAGTGAACAAGTATATTTCTACTCGAACAATAAATAAACACACAAACTGTGGTCTATGAATGGCCAAATAGGTCACTTCATAGTCAATCTGTGGAAAAGATGAGTTATAAAAGGTGGTTATTAGCACAACGAAAACAGTCAGTGGACATTGCCAGGGATCTAGCCTTCCTTCCTCCACCATACAGTAATTAAGTCCAGGCTTAGTGTGACGACACACCAGAAAATCAATTGATTTTGTTCACGGAATGAGTGTTAGTGGTCAAAGCCTAACAATCCCCTTTGCTCCACTTGCTCCAATATTTTGCAGGCCACCCGGGCTCTAATTAAAACAGACTGTACAGGTGAGGTCACGGACCTCCATTAATGATGGGTGAAAACCCTGGGAATCATCCCAACAGAGTTGACTAGGGATTGTAAACACTAGTTTTGATTTGAGGAGAGATAACATACCAAACATACATACATACATACATGTATAGACTACCAGTTGAAAACCATCTGTATAGTGTTCGTTGACGTTTACCATCAAAAGCGACCTTTGTCATAAAGGAATGAAAAAGCAGAAGGAATGAAAAGAACACACCACCTAAATGATTCACAGAAACCAATTTAAACTCCCAGAGCTTTCCTAACTCATGTTATTATTTTAGTCCTCCATTGAATATTCATGAATTGTCTCTATAGTGTTATGCGAGGGGGAAAGACTGATGAGGGAATATGCATACATTTCAGTGCAGTGTATACACTACAGTGTGGTTTATTTTGGTGAGGCATTTCTCTCATACGGCTTTTTATACACAGGCAATGGTATAAAATGTCCTGGAGCAGCACAATGAAAGTGCAAATAAGTATAATGGAAATTATATACTCACCGCTATGATATAATCAAAATGCAGTACAGCAAAAAGAGTACATAAACATTAGCTGCCTAATCACCAAATATTATGCAGAATCATATAGTGAGATTACGTTGAGTTGAACTTACAGTAACATTGTCTGCAGTTACATTTCCAGTGAGTTTATTTCCTTAATGAAATATCAACAAGCGCATGCACTCTCACTGCTCTACTACCTTAGATTGCTGGTAGTGCTCCATGGACATGGTGATGACATTGAGCCCGATGACAATCGTGATGAACAGGTCCAGATATTGGCTGGTGCACATCTTGTGGATGAGAAGCCGTGTAGGTGAGTAATCGGAGTAATAGGGTTTACTCTGGGCTTCTGAAATACCATGGGAACAGGGAGGAAGCATGAAATAACTGCACTGAAACAAACATGGTTTTGTACACACTCATGCCCACACTGACAAAAGAGGGGGAGAGGGAAATAACCAGTCGAAAAGAGAAGACGCTAAGAGATAGAACGTTTTCACACAGGAATGAATATATACTTGCTCATTCTCATGTTGTTCAAAAACCTGCCTGACTTTATTTCTTCTGTAAAACCCTAAAGGAGGATTTCTGAAGACAGAGCTGGTCGCTCTTTACCAATGCAATAACAAATGTTAATATTATAATCGGTCTGGTGTCTGGAGCATTCAGTCTCTAAAAATGCTGCAAAAGTACAATAAAAGTATAAAACGGGCCCATATGACTTTTGTATCATATTAAAGTTATTCTGATTCCTTATGACTGCTTTGTGTGAGGAATCAGAGGTAATCACTGCAAACAAATCATTAAGTCAGTGAGTTGAATGTGAGAACTGGATCAGTCCAATTTGTGAGAGAATCATTCAGATTAGTTTTATGAACTGGACCAGTCACTGATTTCACTCAAAATAATGATTCATTTACAAATCTTAAAAAAAACTTTTCAGTGAGTAACAACAAATTTGACTTCGTATGACTTGTAATAGTGGATGAGTTGAATGGACCACTTTTATGATACTTTGGTAATGGTGCTCTTGATGAGCTATAACATTCTTTGAAATTTCTCTTTGAATAGTCCAGAAGAAAGTCATATGGGTTTTGAACTAAATGAGGGTGAGTAAATGACAATTTTCATTTTCGTGTGAACTTTTCCTTTAACTGTGATTACGTTTCTGTGGTCAATGCCAAATCAAAGGCAGAGGAGCCCAGACAGAGGGGCCACTGTGCCTGAGATCTGCTCACTAACAGATACCTAAATAAAACAAATTGTCCCATTACATCATGGACATTTTCTAATGAGATTCCCTAACATATTAACAAATCTCCATTCCACAAGGACGGACTTGTGCATATGCTTGTCTTTCTGATCCATTTTTTATTCTTTGTGTTTTTCCTCTGTTTTTCGTTGAGGATAGAGAGGACTGAAGGGATGGCAGAGCAGCAGGGGTCCGGGGGGGCTTATCATCTCAAAACACTGTGAGCGGCAGCTGTGTTCCCTGTGGTCCTGTCAGCCCATTAGCCAGGCTTTTCCTGGCACCAGCACTAGACTAAAGGAACAGGTGCTGCATTCAACCTTTTCTTTTTTATATATAATGGAGCCACATCAGCAGTATTTGTTTAATCATCCCCACTGGATAGTGAATATGAGTATGACTCATCTAGAACATGTCCAAATTATTTGCTTGTTAAAGGTGAAATTATTTCTTGGATGTTAATCTCAGTTTAAAATGCAGAGATTTCTACAAGTAAGCCATTCTCTGTATTTGTTCGTTCCATACAGACTTTGAATTAGCTTTTATTTTATATTTTCAGATTTAATTTAAATTTTAGCTTAAGTTTTGGTATTTTGTGATGTGTTTTTGTCAATTATTTTCTTCTTTTTTAAAAATAGTTCTATTTATCTTTCATTTATTTTTACTTCAGTTTTAGTGATTTTGGTACTTCAACTTTAACTTATTTTATAAAGATTTCTAATTTTCATTTAGCTCATTTAATATTTATATATTTTATTTCAGCTTGATTTCAATTTAAGCTGCCTTCCATAACTTTTAGAGCTCAGCGGTTAATAAAGAGAACTGCATGCATTTTGCAGAAGAACATTGTAGCCGGAGCTACTTCTCTCTGTTTATGTTTATGACGAGTCACGCAGTACTGGGCTACTCCGCAGTAGTACGACATGTACTAGTCTAAATTTGTCCGAATATAAACACTTATTATAGGCGTACTGTAGTGATTCAGGATAAGACAAAAACACGGTTTGGAAAATGGATTCATGATGTACTCGCTTATTATATAATTTTTTTACATTTTGAACACAAAAAAAGTTACGGTCTGCAGCTTTAACAAAAGCGATTTAGTTAACAATAACAACTCTGGGAGTGACTATTTCAGCAGGTTAAATAGACTATTAAATAGACATTTTGTCTTTATGAGTGAGTCATTGATTCATTCAATCAACTGATTTGTTCAAAAAAAGCCAATTCATTCAGGAACAAAACAAGTGACTGGCTGAATTTGAAACATACTAGCATACCACTCCTTCGTCGTGTCCTATTTATTAAATATGCATGTGACATATATGGGTCACTCTATTTTGATTTCTCAGGACAAGATGTCAGCAATGCTGGTCCTGCGGGTAATTACTAAAGGAATCTTCTAACCCATCTGCCTTTAATTCTGCTAATTGAAGCCATTCTCCTGGTGTTTTAAAATGTGCTGACTCGACATTACCTTTGCTTTTTCATAATGTACAGCTTATGAATCTTAAATATCTAGAGTTGGCTAAACAATGCCACTTTAGTTGTTATTTATTTAGCCTATTTATTGTTATTTTTATGACTCCTAGGATCTAACAAAATCTGCGATGAGGTCAATGTTCTGCTCTTTAACCCATGTGTTCTAAATTAATTTATTTGGGCTACAGACAACAGTATCCAGGGGGGCAGCAAACAAAACCATTCATTGGGAACGGAAACAGTTGCTGTGTAGACTGCCCCAGTTTCAAAGGTGCTCAATTACGGAGGACAGTTGAGATGGGAACAGGTGTATGTTTTAGCCATTTTCAGGTCAGCTCCCATAGGACACCCCCACTCAACTACATCCCTCCTACCCTCTGTAGTAAGACTCTCTCCCTTTGTGCACTTTCATTCAAAAAAAGCGTGACTTGTCAGTGGGACAAAATGCAGTTTTGTTTGGCTTACATTGCTAATTCCAATCCTCTTAAACACAATACTACTAATAAATTAGTGACAGAGGGAAAGCAGTCTCCATAACCGTTTGTTTATATCTACTGAGTACCGCACTGAGTTAAACGAAAGAGTTTCATATAAGATGGCCTTTTGTGATTCATATAGGATGCTTTTTTGTTGTTGTTTGCTTTTGTTTTGTTTCCTAGTGGCAGCGGTGCCACTCTGATGTCATGCCATTGCAATGGGTCAAACTAATGTCCACATCAGCCAAATCAGCTTTAAAAGAATTTAAAGGGAAGGAAAATGGATTAAAACTATTTTTAACCAACACAAGAAATAGCAATGGAGAATGTGGGTCTGGGACTTCTCCATCTCTGTCTCTATTTTTGTGGAACAAGCTAATGATACCATGACTATGATTTAATGAGACATTTTTTGCTTAGATGGCAATTTTAGCCCATTCCAATTCCATCCATGAATACATTTGAGAATGACAGTTAGATCATTGGTTGAGGCAATTGAAGGTTTTAGGCAGAATGATACCACATTTGAATCTAGCCACAAAACACTAGTCGCCCACCAGTTCTGGACATGTTAGCTGTTAAAACTCAGTGCAATACCCATCAACCCCCAAAAAAGAGGGTACGACAACAAATCTCTTGGCCTTTTCGTCACAATGAGACTTCATGCTGGTCTTGATGCTTTCAACATGATTCTGACTTTGCCGCAACTCACGTGCACTTGGAGGGAAAATAAAAGTTCTTAAAAGTAACTTTAAATTGAGTAACTCTGGACCCCATACAATTATTTACTAATGGCAAATGCATGAACACCCTACTTTTTAATATTTGCAAAAAGTATACTGTATATACCCGAATATAAGACAAGGTTTTTGTCCTAAAAATAGGCTGAAAAATGGGGGGGTCGTCTTATATTCAGGGTCATCTTATATTCGAGTGGAGGAATCGTTTGATAGCCTTTTTCTCCTGCGCTTGGAAAACACGTCGCTTCCATTATGAGCGCGAATCCCGTGCGCCTACATTTGAAATAACGAACTTGAGCGCGCAAAAGACGCGATATGTGAACAGGGGGGGGCGGGTCTCTGCTCGCTTGTCTCCGTCCGCTCTGGCATCCTCTGTGAACGGCGCTTTTTCTTGTGCGGCTCGAGCAGAGGGAGAGAGAGAGAGAGAGAGAGAGAGAGAGAGAGGAGAGAGAGAGAGAGAGAGAGAGAGAGAGAGAGAGAGAGAGAGGAGAGAGAGAGAGAGAGAGAGAGAGAGAGAGAGAGAGAGAGAGAGAGAGAGAGAGAGAGACAGAGAGAGCGGGAGCCGGATCGTCGCCGAAAACGGCCAGACGACCCCGCAGGGTGGTTAAATCCATCCCATCGCACTCAGGGCAGCCGCAGTCATGGCCAATCAAGAAGCGCATGTGCCGGTCTCCGCCGACGAGCGGGCCTCTACACGAGGCACAGGTGATGCGAGGCATTTGGAACAACGCCTCGGAAATTTGCTATTAAAATTATTTTCTGTTGAAAACCAGATTTTCCCCCCAAAATAAGTCTGGAAAATGGGGGGGTCGTCTTATATTCAGGGTCATCTTATATTCGGGTATATACGGTACTACTGATAGAGCCATCACGAAACAAGATGCTGAAATATATATTTATATACATGTACATTTATATGAATACAAATTATAAATAAAAAATGTAAATAAATAAGTAATGAATAAGTAAAATGAATAAATGTAAATGTAATCCAGGAATCAATTGTACATGATTTTTTTTTTTTTTTTGGGTGAATCTTCCTATCTTTTAGGAGGTCTAAAGTCCTTTCAGAAATATTTTAACAATGCACAATAGAGAAGAGAGAGGTTGTGGAAGGTGTAAATCCAATAAATTAACCATATAGCAGCTAGTACCTCAGAAGCTAAGTCAGTTGGGAAATACAGACAAACTTTGGTCCATTATCAACATTATTTGTACTTTACAAATACCATAAAAATTTGCACACACAAAAAAAGGAAATTGTTTCTTTTGATTTTCTTTTTTTTTAAATAATAGTTGATAATTTTGAGGGTCTAAGGGTGAGGGTCTAAATATGGACATCAGCAATGATCTGATGTTGATTATTCATGTTAAGGTTGACATATACCTATTGAGTGAACATACTGCACCACTAAAGAAATATGTTCGAGAAATATCTGTCCATTATGCAGACATCATGAGTCATGTGGGGTGAAAGTCATGAGCACTTGGGAATTGTGAACAGTGGGAGGACTAGACTGCTATTTAAAGGAAGAGCCAGAGACAAATTCTAAAGCCTGCATGGCAAAATGTCAGACAAAAATAGAAAGGGGAAAAAGCAAAGATGATAAAAACAGCCATCTGAATAGGGAAGGCAGCAAATTGCAGCTTTGTTCGCTCCCGAATGGTTTTTAATTGAGGCTGGTTTTACCCCCCTGAAGTGCATGGTCAATGAGTTGCTCCAAAAGTAATGAGTCGATGTCTGCTGGACATACTGCTGATGCACCCAAATGTAAAAATTAGTTTGGCAGATACACTGCACTTTTTTTTTTTTTTTTTGGCACAATATGTCAGCACACACAGAGTCAAAACCAACAGGAAATGACAGACTAAATGCCTTCTTAAAACTGGCGCAATAGTGGAAAATAACAGAGGAGAATGAGAATTTTAAAGCAAAATATATATATATATATATATATATATATATATATATTATAAGATAAATAAATAAATCATATATTCAGTAATGGGAGAGCATGATAAAAAGAAAATACATTCATACATAAAAACCAGCAAACATATACGGTAGGATAGACTAGGGTGAGACGAAAAACACAGACACACATATAATATATCATGCTGGCAGACAAATCACACTTTCTTTCTGAGTCTGACTTGAGCAAGATGGGCCATCTGAGATGGAGGTAGAATGGCAGAGGCTTGGTGGATGGGCAACGGTGATGATGTGCAGAGTGCCGCGAGAGTGATGTCATTCTATATTACTCAACATGAGAGGTTAGTTAGAGTGCCTGACAAATCTGACAATTAAAACCTGTTCTCATTTGAGGTAATATGTTTGGTTCGTGACAGTCACCCCCTGTTTACAACACAAAAGGGAAACATAACCCCATAATTTTTTTCATTGTAAAACCTCCAAATGCAAACACTGTTGGTCCAGAGAGAGCAACTGCATATTTGAATCATAAAAAAAAAGAAGAAGGATCACTTTTATCACTTTCACCTCATACTTTTCAGTCTTACATGAAAAAATAACAAGTCGGCTATACGGTTATAAAAATGAATGTTCAAGCTACAGTTTTAAAGTAGCTTCCCCAACACTGGTTGTTACTTATGTTGCATACTCTACATTTAGAAGTCGTTTTTTGATAAATGTATAAATCTGGCCATTTATTAAGGTTAGCGACATTAGCGAAATTTAGGCAAACATTTGGTGAGCAAAAAAGTCAATGTACGAAGTACAGCTCACATGCCACTTTCAAGCCAAGCAGCTATTTCTTGGTCAACGCAGTGAATTTGTAAAATCTGTAAGGGGAAATATTGCTTGATTGCATGGATTCCCTTTTAAAATGACTAGATTTTGTCTGCGAAAAACCCTGCACTTTTACTGTTTCTGCTAAAACAAACAAAATCTATATGACCAATCACATAAACATCTATAATCTATAACCACCGATACATTAGTTTCAAACACAGTTCACTTGTGCTGCTCAAGTGGTGTTACTTCAGCAGAATATCTCTACCTCTTCCCCTATAATTGTCTCTATAGCTCACTTGGCTTGTTTAACCACCCAGACAGTGTTACATCCCTCTCTCGGCTGGTATTTGTCAAGCCTCCCACAACATGACAGACAAGCCAGCCAGTCACACTAAGAGGTTACAGCAACTCTTGCAGAAGACTTTTAACTTTGTTCTCCATCTATTCTGTTAATAAACCTTCTCCCTATACAGAATGAACCATGAAGACCCGAGATTAGGTGCACTTCTTGCCAAAAGGCATGAGTCTGCTGAAATGTAGGACACTATATGCATTTTAAATCAGAATCAAACTAAGTGGAATGTTTCTTTTACCCTCACCCAAGGTCTAAATTATTCCAGTTAATGAGCAGTTTTTATTTATATACAGTACATTTCAAGATGGTTACATGGACTTTATACAACCCACCCATGCATTTCCTAATCACAAACTGCATTAAATATGCGCAATGCCCAAATGCAACTCTATTAGAATGTCAATAGAGCTTAGGGCTGCACGATTTGGGCCAAAATGATGATCACGATTATTTTGATCAATATTGAGATCACGATTAATTATCACGATTATTTGTTGATTTTAACCAAAACAAATTGTATTTTCACATAAGCTAATTATAACTGCTTTCACATCCATATTGTGATACATTCCTGCTAATGTACAACTATGTGCATCAAAATAAAACAGGTCCTATTATTCACCAAAACTCAGTGCATCTCCTAAAATAATAAATACAAATAAATAAAACAATAAAGAAAATGTAGCAGCTTCAACAGGGCACTATTTTACATTGTGTAAATATATTTTAGGAAGCAAAATATAAACTTGCATTGTGCCTGCATAATGGATGAGAATAAAACACGCAAAATATACAATCAATAAAAACAAATATTCCATAACAGAATGTAACCAAATGAGAAGATTTCAAGGCAGAACTGCACTATGGAAGTTCGATTAATGGATGAAATTCAGAGTCATTGTTATTTGACGCTTAAGAAATGTAAAATGTTGTGGTACAGTGTCAGTGATTAGTTGTGAAGTCTTACTGCATTAATTGAATCTATTTAATCCTCCATATGAAAGTTTATATGCTCGAATTATTTCTATTTATTAAACAATAGTTCAAAACAAGACGTTTGTAGTACTGATTATTGGAGTCCATTAATCAAACTTTCATGCCTCTTATAAAGTAATTTATGTAGTATGTACCAATTTACTAATACAATTTACTAATGCTCACACTCGGTCTCACACGCGCACTGTCACTCGTTCTCTCTCGCACGCAGACACACTCGGTATCTCTCGCGCGCTGTCGCTCGCACGGAGACAAATTCTGTATCTCTCGCACGCTGTCGCTCGCACACAGACACACTCGGTATCTCTCGCGCGCTGTCGCTCGCACGCAGACACACTCAGTATCTCTCGCGCGCTGTCGCTCGCACGCAGACACACTCGGTATCTCTCGCACGCTGTCGCTCGCACACAGACACACT
Source organism: Tiaroga cobitis (assembly GCA_030578255.1). NCBI lineage: Eukaryota > Metazoa > Chordata > Actinopteri > Cypriniformes > Leuciscidae > Tiaroga > Tiaroga cobitis. The sequence goes on along the minus strand of CM060602.1, from coordinate 29,003,539 downwards.
CGGTATCTCTCGCGCGCTGTCGCTCGCACGCAGACAAATTCGGTATCTCGCGCGCGCTGTCGCTCGCACGCAGACACACTCGGTATCTCTCGCGCGCTGTCGCTCGCACGCAGACACACTCAGTATCTCTCGCGCGCTGTCGCTCGCACGCAGACACACTCGGTATCTCTCGCGCGCTGTCGCTCGCACGCAGACACACTCGGTATCTCTCGCGCGCTGTCGCTCGCACGCAGACACACTCGGTATCTCTCGTGCGCTGTCGCTCGCACGCAGACACACTCGGTATCTCTCGTGCGCTGTCGCTCGCACGCAGACACACTCGGTATCTCTCGTGCGCTGTCGCTCGCACGCAGACACACTCGGTATCTCTCGCGCGCTGTCGCTCGCACGCAGACACACTCGGTATCTCTCGTGCGCTGTCGCTCGCACGCAGACACACTCGGTATCTCTCGTGCGCTGTCGCTCGCACGCAGACACACTCGGTATCTCTCGTGCGCTGTCGCTCGCACGCAGACACACTCGGTATCTCTCGCGCGCTGTCGCTCGCACGCAGACACACTCGGTATCTCTCGCGCGCTGTCGCTCGCACGCAGACACACTCGGTATCTCTCGTGCGCTGTCGCTCGCACGCAGACACACTCGGTATCTCTCGCGCGCTGTCGCTCGCACGCAGACACACTCGGTATCTCTCGCGCGCTGTCGCTCGCACGCAGACACACTCGGTATCTCTCGCGCGCTGTCGCTCGCACGCAGACACCAGTATCTCTCGCGCATTTTCGAGCGCGCTCTTGGACACTCGGTCTCTCTCCTGCACTGTCGCTCGTGCACAGACACATTCGGTCTCTCTCGCGCACTGAGGCTCATGGAGGCACGTGATCAGACAGTGGTTTACGGAGCGCTAGATTGGGTTTGCAAAAAAAAAAAAAAAAAAGCTTTGATACGGAGCGGTCTGTGAACGCAATGACGCATTTTAAATATCGTTTGATCACGCGAATTTGATCGTGGGAAGCCAAAATCGTGATCGCGATTAAAATTCGATTAATTGTGCAGCCCTAATAGAGCTGACATATTAACTATCTAAAGGTAAAGGATAATTCCATGACATATATCGGAGCAAAAGTAATTCTTTCAGCTGAAAAGTTTATGCCATCTGTTTAATTTGGGGGGCTGTTGCTTGCCCAAGTTACATAAAGAAGACTTTGAGTCATTTTCACTTGCAGTAGGAAGAAAGGAAATGGTGTTTGGAGCTGCCAGGTTACATAAGAGACCGTGCTGCCTTCTGCTGCCAAGAGTGGAGGTTACACGACACTTAGTAATTTCATTTTCTCCCTCTGTCATTCGCTGTCTCATTGCTCTCCCAGTATTAGTCGAGAGACTGTATACTAGCCTAGTCTGCTAGAGATGAAAAGAAAGATAGGTGGATCATCACCAGTTCTGCGTGGGTGCAGAAAGACAAATTGAATAAATGCTGAGCTCATATGCTTCGTTAAGGCGAATTTGCTATCTGGGGATAGTTTTTTACACAAATGTAACTGTACATTGATTCTGCACATGGAAGCCAATGAAAAACCTGTAGATCTGCAGAATCAGAACATCCATCATTAATGAAGTTCTGCAGCTCACATCCCAGTTCATTAATTAGGTGCTTTAGCTAGATTGCGCTACAGCTATGAATAAGAATGTAAAATGCCAGAAAAGGTGAATTGAAAAAATTACAGGGTCATTCTCCAAATATGACAAACATGAGCTTTCAGTCATTAAAAAAATTAAACATTCTAGATAGACCATGACAAGAGATTGTTCTATAATCCGAAACAATATAGTCCCCTTCATATGGTACACAATTTATGATATTTATAATTGTTTATTTATAATTAATAAACAATTTTGTTTTGAGTTAGGCAGCAAAATATATAATATAAATAATAATAAATAATACAAAGTAGTTGCTATACTTGAAAATGCTAGGGTGTTTTTGTCATTGCCACTCTTGCTTTTGGCTTGCTCACTGGGGGGTTGTCTAGTACAATTTTTCTTGTCCTTTTATCTTCTTTATGTTTCTATCAAGCTGCTTTGGAACAATGTGCAAAGCGCTATGTAAATAAATTGAATTAAATATTTACAAAGTAAAGATTAAGAAGAATCTATTCTTTAGTGGTTGGTGATTTTTCACATCACATTGAAAAAGTTAATTTACTTCACTCTATCATTTGATGTTACACGATTTAATATAAAAAGGGTTTAATGACAATGTACTGTAATCATTGCAATCAATGTATGCCAATTGCCAATTAGTATGCCTCATCAAATATGTTTTTTGACATCTACATTATATTTTATGAAAATTTGATTTTACACTGATTTTACATCCTTTGCTTCATCTTTGAAATAAAATGAATTACAAAAGTTAAGTCATTCTAATGATTATTAATAATCAAGGTATTAATATATACAGACCATAAGCTTTTATGGGAGAAAACTAAAATTAATAAAAAATGTCAACTAAAAAATTTGAGAATGACCCTTCTGTAGATTTCATCTGCGCTCATCAACGATGCACCATCAATATTTTGAATGGATGGAAAAATGCAAACATTCCTCGATAGTAGCAGGATAAGAATTAATACCATGCTGCAGCCTAAAATGACTTATTGTAAATCAGATGTTACTTAATCAAGGACACCTCCAAATAATATGCCTTGTTAATATAGTGTCCGGTCAAACTGCTGGCAGAACACATTTCTGATGAGGCACCTCAGAGAACGGCTAATAAATGGTGACTGGGGGAGGACACAGGTAGAGGAGAGGCAGATGGTGTCAGCCCTACTGCAGTGAGATAGGATTAACCAGCCCTTTGATCCCATACGCAAGCATACAGAGCGACGGCAGTCCAACAGGAGGGGAACAGAAGCTAATCAAGAGAGACAGACTGGCGGGGGTAACACCCCCAACCTCTCCCAAAAAGAAATCCAAAACAGAATTATAAAATATGCTGAGGCATTGTGCAACTGGACGGTTGAATAATTAACACATCGTCTTCTAATTAGAAGCAAAATGAAGCCTGTCATTTTTCATCCCAAATGCGAACACATAACTCAATCATTGTGAACAACGCTGACGTGTGCGACTGTGAACTGTGTTTAATATGGAAAAAGTGTGATCGATACACTCAGGGTAAAATATGTTAATTACACTTTCAGGCTAATCTCCAGAGATCTCATGTTAAAATATACAAGCGTATATAACTTATACAACTATACAAAAACAATGGCCCTGTCCCAAATGGAACTCTAAGCCCTCTCAATCTTCCCCCAAGTCCACAACTTAATGACATAATGCTGCTTTGACTGTCGCGTAGAATATAGTCTGATGCGGAGCTCGCGGCCTCACCACAAGTGTGAATTGAGGACGCATATCAGCTGAAAAGGGGATGCTAGTGAGCACCCTTCTGAAACCTAAAATGACACTTACAAAGTCCACAAGACCGCAAGTGCACATGAAGTGTGGGACAGGGCCATTTGGGACAGGGCCAATCCCACTCCTTTTCCACCAACACGGTTCTGTTGCGGGTTTCCCATTTTTGAAACGCTCTGCGGATTTCCACTGCAGAAAAGAGGATTCCGGACTGGGAAGATCGGTTTAACTCCATCCCTAAAAACTTGCTGGTCTGAAACAGAGCCGGGAAGCAGAGGGAAGAGAAATGCTGACGCTGTCTCGTTGAGCATGTTACTATATTGCTCTTTATATCTAAATATATAAAACTATGCATGCGAGAGAGACCCAGCGTGATAAATAGTGATAGAGCGAGTGAACCAACGGTTTCAGTTTCAATATATCTCCGAAAACAAAAGATGAGAGTACCGGGAGTTTATCCGAGCCGCCGTTTCGCTAGAATCACTCCAGATACCGTGAACAGCAAAACAGAAGTGCCTCACTGCCTGCAGAAACACCGGGACACCCAATGGTTTTTTTTTAGACTAGATATAGTCAGGTAAACAACACATAGTAGCGTTGCGTCACCGTTTGTTCTTCAAGTCTGTGGAAAAACTGGCTCCAGAACACGAACCATTCTGGTGGAAAGGGGGAATATATCAACTAAATTAGAAGTGTGTAGAAGAAAACTTCCATACTATACAGTTGGCGAAAAACAGTATGAGCTGGGTAGTATGTTTGAATTCATATTATTCATAAAACAGTAGGCAAAAAGTACCCGACTGACCTACTAACGATTCTGAAGTACGCATTCGATGGACACTTTACTATCCCGTGATGAAACCACCACGCAACTGATGCTGTAGGTCACATGGCAATGACAACATGGCGGAATAAGTATATGTCTGAATTTCATTCATACTGCACACAATCTTTCTATATATAACATACTTTTTTAAAGGTCGCAAAGTAAGTTTCAAACCAAATGTAGTAGCTACAATATTATATGCGGTTATGGATGCAGCGAGAATGTTTTTGTTTATTTTTTGCTTATTTATTCCAGTGGTCTTGGATGCTACACTGACACCTTCTGGTGTGGATGCATTACATATGGTTATTAGCTGCTGCCACCTTATTTAATTGCACAAATTAATCACTTAAAAAAAAAAAAAGAAATGTAAATAACTGATTGCAACTATACTCTATATTTACACACAATTATAATCAAATGTATAATAATTATCACATTAGTAGTTTTACTCTTATAAGGAGTCTCCATAAAAGTGGTATAATAAAACAAAATGTTAGGGGTTTTAAAATGGATAATTGAGAAAAGAAAAGAAAAAGAGATGTTTTGCTAGAACATTAGGTGAACAGGCAAGGAGGGGCAAAAGAAAGTTGGAGAGAGAGAAAAAGAGGGAAATAAAAAAGAGGTTCATGAGGGATCAATTGTTCACTGAGGCAGAACACAGACAGAAGGGGAGAGATAAGAGTCTCTCAGCTACACTGAGAACAAGTAAACATATTCATGCACAAATATATTCTGCTTTTTGTGTTACATAACTGCCAAAAAAAAAACTTTTATTTAGATTTAAAAACGGTCATTGACAATTGTTTCTGCACAACAGATCATACGTTGGGAATGGATCCAAAAAATAAAATGCCATTTCGGTCAGGTTTACTTAATTTTCAATTACATATGGCTAATACTAGGGCTGCAACAACAAACTGATAATAACTGATAATGAAAATAATCGATAATGAATTTCATTACTGATTAGTAAGGTCGTTACACTGCACACAAGAGAACTTCTGACAGTGATGCCACTTTCAAGCAGTAAAAGCAAACATTTTTCATGAAACAAGTTTACTTACACTAGTTTGGAGTAATTTTTTTATGTTTTTGAAATAAATCTCCTATTCTCTTTAAGGCTGCAATCATTTATATAGTAAAAAGTTATATTAATAAATATTATTATAAAAATATTATAATGCAAGCACTTCTAGAGAGCGAGTGTGTAAATGTTGCTATTACAGTTACATTCTCTTAACAAACATCAAATTTAGGTTTTCAATGGGGAGTAATTGAAACACCAGATGAATCGATAAATCAAAATAGTTGTTAGTTGCAACCCAAGCTTGTACATACTTGAGAAGTACAGGGAACAAATATTGTATTGTATCCTCTTATATACAAACAACTCCGCTATAATCAATTTACTGTATCAGTTAAAATCATGTGGAGTAGCCCAGTACAGCAACATTTTCTTAAGTCAAAGTGGAACAAGTGTGCCACACAAACATTTCACCCACATAAGTCACAAATGAGTTTCAACACGTCATGCAGCCTCTGAACAACAGCACGGTGTGGTGTTGTGTTTAGCAAGTCAGTAACTTTTGAAAACAGTGTTATGGGGTAACATCACAAAACGAAGTGAATCACTATGCCACAACATCAAACCGATGAGAGAACTTTAAAGCAGACAGGTCAAAAAAAGCTAAAGACATTAACAGTGATACTCTTCCCTACGAACAGTCAGCCACAGTGCGTCACATTGGGGGCAACATCGAGAGATCGGACCTATAATACCACCAAAGCACTTACTGCAGGCTGAGGTGAGTTCAACTTGATTCATCAATAACTATAACCATATTAAAAAAAAAACTAAAAAAAAAACATTTGCGTTTTTTCAATCTTTCTCTCTCTATCAATCCCCTGTGTGAGCTTGAGGCTGGGCTGGCTGGAACTGTTGATGAGGTGTGGAAACCACACATACACACTTCCACAGACAATTCTTGTGTGGCCAGATCATATCTGATGAGGTGAGAACATGGGCGCTGATGGTGCCCCCCACTCCCCCCCCCCTCCCCATCCCAAACCACCACGGTGAACACATAGACATGCCATATACAATCTGTACCTTGTGTGTGATCAGGACTGGACCAACTGACACCGGTCAGCATTATATCTAGAAGAACGAAACCATGTTTAATCAGGTAGGGCAAGCAAAGAAACCGTAAAAGGAGCTAAAATAGGATGGATTTTCTGGGAGAATATGCCGGTGGGTGTTCCAATTATTCTGAGTCCAAAAAAAAATCCCTATTGTACTCTAATACTAAATCTATTTATCCAAGCTGTTTAAGCACTAGATTATTAGTCCTAGATAGTTGTGGGCTTTGTGGATGGAAATATCAAGTAAACATATTCAGTTTATGATAACAGTCATACCAACAAGTTCACCCGGTAGGAACCACAACTTTTCTGCTCAACTTTTAATAGCAAAAGTCCACAAAGTTACCTCAGGATATTTAGATATTATGTTCAAAAAGAAGTTTCAAAATATTAATCGAGCCAGGGAAAGCTGACACACGGTTTAATCCCATTTCAACCCTAGAAACCTAACACATCCCGTCAGACTTACACACCTACGAAAAATTCGATTTGCAGTAAAAAGAAAAGATGAAGAACTGAGGGTAAAATGAAGCACTTTTCCCTATCCAGCTAAAGCTGATGGCATGATAGCACTATAAAACAAAAGGACACACTAATCCGCTAATGCGCAAACCAAATAAAGATCTTAATGAGAAAGTATGGTGTGATATGACATTTAGAGGGGAATAAATTTGACCTCTGAACTGAGATTAAGTGATAAAAGTTGGTGTGTGCCAATGAGAATAGCTTTGTTTTCCTTGCTTGAGTTTTAGTGTCTGATCTTGTGGTCCGACTCAAATGTTATAGTTTATAGATCACCTATTTACATCTGTATTTCTCAAGGGCTTAAAAAAAGAAATTCCCATTTTTAACTGTTGTTTAAAGATCAAACATGCTGGACCAATGTCCAAGCCAATGTCGAAACAACAGCTAGCATCCACACAGAGATCCTCAATGAAGTCGATTTAATGCTAACGCCTTGTGCTGAGAATAGCAGGAAGTGGAACCAAAAGAGAAGGTCATCAATACCACGCCGTGCATCCTGAGTAGCATTGGAGCAGGCAGCTGATGGATGTAACCAATTTGAGTGTGACAAGACTGGATATCTATTTACTTCTCAGACTGCACTGCCCTACATGCAAGAGATGAGGAGGGTGGGCAGACCCCTGTGGCAGGGGTCCACCACACACCCTGCTCTCTCAGTAAGCAGTTCACCATGCAAGCCATGGGACATGCTCTACAGACGTTCCCAGGCAAAAGGGGGGCAAGCCGGGGAGTGGATTCCTAGCTAATTACGGGCCCGAGCATCTCATTCCTCATACGCCGGTTACTCTAATTAGCATTAGCATCTAATTTAGCACGCGGTCAAATCAAAATGATCAAGCAGGACTCAGAAAGGTGTGGAAAGGCTACCGACCAGCTAGCTCCTTCTCCTTACTCCTTCTTTTTTTCTCCATGCGTTTAAGGCGCTTTTCCTCGCGCAGTTTGGCTTCTTCGGCCTCCTGGTGCCGCCGGCACTTGTGAAAGTTCTCGACCACCACGCCGACAAACATGTTGAGCACGAAGAAAGCCACAATCAGCAAGAAGGAGATGAAATAGAGCAGCATCCATGGGTTGTAATTCATGATGGGCTACAACACACAGATAAACACAACACGTGTCAATGTACAGATTACAATGGTGGTTAAGCTAGTTAGGAAGTTACACACAAAAACGCAAACACACACACACATATATGTATATATATATATATATGTATATATATATATATATATATATATATATATATATATATATATATATATATATATATGTATATATATATATATATATATATATATATATATATATATATATATATATATATATATATATATATACAGGCAGGGGTGGAGTGGGACCAAAAAATCTACCGGGAAATTTCGTAGACCATCGGCCCTCGTCGCCGGCAGGGCCGGATTAAGAGGCCCTTGGGCACAATGTCTTGTAGGTCCCCTCTTAGGCAGGCCAAATGTATATTTTGTCCAGGGACATTTTAATATGGCATTTACAGTTTTACTGATTTAAAAGGAACTTTCTTGTACTATACTGGAGTAAAGTTCATAAATGGCCGTTCTTTCCCATAGGAATTAGTAAAACTATGTTGGGTGGAACTCTGTGCCTCTAGGGGGGTTCGGGGGCATGCTCCCCCGCAATTTTTTTTTTTACATTTTAAGGTTAAATGCATCAATCTGGTGCTCTTTGAGAGAACAAAATTAAGAGCTTCAACCCATGAACTGCTCATTGAACAAAGAAAAAGCATTGACTTGTACCGGGACATTAAAGAGGGCTCAAACATCTTTTTAGTTATGATAGTCTCAGTCTGCATTACATTATCAATGATGTTTTAGGATGCCAAACAATTATTATAATAATGTAATAATGATATATATAATTATTCCTATGACGTAAACTCCATTTAGCCTATAAATGTACTATATAAATGAAAATGAATATTTCAAAAGTATATTTTAGCCTACATTACACTACAATATAAGACAATTAAAATATTTTTGTCCTAATTTCTTCACTTGCAAGAAATAAACCCTTGAGCTTTTATTTAGGAGAAAACACCAGATAACCATGCTGGGGTGCGTTTCCCGAAAGCATCGTTAGCCAACTATGGTCGCAAGTTCCGTCGCTACCAATAGAGTTCAATGGGAATTGCGACCAACTTGAGATCATAATTCGCTAACAATGCTTTCGAAACGCACCCCTGATTAGTTTGTTGGCAAAATATAACGCTATAGACCTTAATGTTAGGTTATACATTTTACATATGTGTTGGGAAAAGGGAGAAGAGAGAGTTCGGCAAAAGGCAGATTCGAACTCGGGTCGAGCGCATCAAAAGCTGGTTTCTAGCACTTCGCGCCCTACGACCTACGCCACTGTAGCTATTTCGTAACGTCGTAACGTCGTTTTGCTATAAAGACAGGCACTTATATACGCTCCGTTATAGAAAATGTAAAAAAAAATGTTTTCTTCCCCTCGCTTGGGCCCCAAGTGCTTATGGCGAACTTGCAAAGAATACACTTTTTCAGACCGGCCCTCGCGGCCTTGACACACTACCGGCCCACCGGGAAAACTCCAGACTCTCCCGATTTCCACTCCGATATATATATATACACACACGCTCACACATACACAAACAAAAGATCTCTATTTCAGATAAATGCTGTTCTTTTGAACTTTCTATTCACCAAAAAAAAAAAAAAAATGTTTTCAACATTGATAATAAGAATACATTTTTCTTGAGCAAATCAGAAAATTATAATGATTTCTGAAGGATCATGTGACACTAAAGACCGGAGTAATGATGCAGAAAACTTAGCTTTGCAAACAGAAATAAATTACATTTTAAAATATATTAAAACAGAAAACAATTATTTTAAATTGTAATAATATTTCTCAATAGTACTGTTTTTACTGTATTTTTGATTAAATAACTGCAGCCTGGGTGAGCATAAGAAACTTCTTTTAAAAACATTAAAAAGTCTTACTGATCCAAAACTTTTGAATGGCAGTGTACACCGTAGAAAAGAAAAGTTGAACTAACTTAAAATAATCTTTTACATTCAACTTTTTAAGTTAACTAAACTAATTCGCTCCAATTAAAGTCAATTTAAAAGTCTTTTGAACTTAAAAACTCTTGTCAAGACAACTAAAACAACACGTTGAGCCAACTTAAAAAATGAGGTTAAATTAAATCAACTAATTCGGGTTGACACTACATTATAAACAGATATATAGACAGACAGATGATAGATAGATAGATAGATAGATAGATAGATAGATAGATAGATAGATAGATAGATAGATAGATAGATAGATAGATAGATAGATAGATAGATAGATAGATAGATAGATAGATAGATAGATAGACAGACAGACAGATAGATAGATCTGTGTAAGGTCCGCAGGAACAGCCTGAGGTTAAGAATTATGGAGATTTATGATATCAATAAAACTTCAATTCAAAGGTTTGTCCTGCTGGAGACAAAAAACAAAAAAATGCCTGCCTCTAGCTAGATTAAGCATTCTGCGTGCACTGGTGAGGCACAGGCCACATTGCAGGCACTAAGGAAGAGATATATGTTCCAATTCAAACACATGAATGCCATGGCTAGGACAGGGGGCTGGGCTCTTTTTAATTAGAGCAGAACAATTTCAGGAGCCCACAGGCACACATGAAGCATGGAGACTTCCTTTTCATGCAAAAATGTTACTTGAGAAATTAAATGAAAAGGTTGCCGCACTGTCCATAGTTGTGGATCAAATGTATCACAAGGTGAATCAACAAGCATGAAAATCCATATAAATACTATTACAATAACACTTTATGCAGGTAAAAGGAGCTTCTGATACGGTCAATACCTGCTGATCGACACCGACAGCATCCAGTCCATCGTACATTATGTCCACCCAACCGTCTTTGGAAGCCAGAACAAAAAGGGACATGAGCGCCTGAGGGAGGTGAAAGATGATTAAAAAAGGTCAAAATAAATCTTTGACTTCAATGGCTCCATTTGACTGTTGAAAATGTGACGAGACCATAACAGATTTTTTTCAAATTGGAAGTGGCATTACCAGTCGCTTCTAGGTACATTTAAAAGAGAATCTTGAGACAGAGCAAATGTTTGTGCAACCTTTGCCAGTTTAAGTGCTTACCTGCCCAAGGTTATCAAAGTTGTACTTGTGTCGGACCCATTTGTATTGAGCCAGGTTGCAATCTGATCTGTTGGTGATGTTTCTTGTATCCTCCCCCTGACACACAAAGAACTTTCCTTTGAATAGCTGTGAAAACAAAATCAAAGCAATTTTATCAGCACACAACCAACCTTCCTTTTCTCTGCAAACGATAAAAAAAAAAAAACATAGACATTTCTCAGACAACCCTAGGCTCTTTAAAGGAAATAACTAAATAATTAAATTAATTAATTTTTTTAACAGAGATTAAGAGAGAGCATATATTATAATTGATTTTTTTTTAAATGAGTACATTAGAACATGCCAATGATATTCTATATAACTTTATGCCCTGTTATAATGTACTTTTTTGACTGACTTAACTGTCAGGTTTACCCAAAATTGCTAGGCTATCTAATGAGTAATTTCAAGACACAGTTACAACCTTATAAAATATGGCTGTTCAGTGGAAACCATATAAGGACAAAATCAATGTTACACATGACACATCGTACAGGCACAAAGGCACAGGCATCTTTTCCTGGAAGAATGGAAGATAAATTGCATCGGTGTTCCCCTACGGTCTTATGTAAATTGTAGAAGTATGGAAAACAGAACATTTTAATCATAGTCAAATTATTCAGCTGTGGGTAGGAAGAGTATGTTTGTTTCAAATTTACAGAAATGACAGAAATCATGTATTCGTTCTGTGCACCACCTTTTTCACTCTCACTAAGAGTCTTAAAGGCAATCTTGTGGATTAAACACACAGAGCTGTCATATATGTTATGTGTTACTTTATATATGGTGTTTTTAGAAGGAATACTCCAATTAATCCCTAAAGTTAAGCTTTTACTTTAATAGTGTGATCCAAGCAAGCATTATATCCACTACATAACTGTGAGGTGAATTAGGTTTAAGATGGCCTGCCAGGCTGACCAAGCTGAAAAGTGCTCAAAATCTCTCTAAAACTACCAGAAAACTATTTAAAACTTCTTTAAGCTGGTGATTTCTGTAGGGATATATACAGTATATATATATATATATATATATATATATATATATATATATATATATATATATATATATATATATATTTTTTTTTTTTTTTTTTTTTTTTACTCACCTGAACTCCCAAGATGCCAAAAATAATGAAGAAGGCACAGCAGATGACCACAATATTCCCGATTGGCTTTAGTGATGACATCAGCGTCTCAACGACCAGCTTCAGTCCTGGAGCTCGGCTGATCACTCTGAAAATTAAACAGGAGAACAGATGTTTAAGCAACAACAACAACAACATTCATTTATAAAGCACATTTAAACACAATATGAATTGATCCAAAGTGCTGTAGAGTATGCAATAGCAAATCTACACAGTAAAAGCAACTCTTACAAATTTCCAAAAGCCTAAGAATAAAAGTAAGAGTTGACTTAAAAATGTCCAATGAAGGAGCAGACCTCACACGATAGGGGAGACTATTCCAAAGCTTGGGCCTAGCCACATAACAGGCCCGACCACCCTTTGATTTATACCGACACTGTGGCAGAGTTACAAGTAAAGGATAAGAAGATCTGAGTGTTCTAGCAGGATGGTATGGCTGAAGGTGGTCACTATATATTTTGGTGCACGGCCAGAAAAAAAGCCTTATATACAAATGGGAAGCTAGTGGAGGAATGCTAGAATAGGGGAAATATGGTCCTTCTTTTTAGACCCAGTCAAAAGTTTTGCGGCAGCATTTTGTTGTAAGCTTGAACTTGCAAGCGAGATAATCTAAAAATCTATTTTATCCTCATTACGCTGCAAAAAATAATTTGTTATCCAATATAATATCCTTTATGCATTTCTATACAACATCAAAAGAAACAGTGATGTCAAGCCTCACTGGAAGGTAAATCCTAGAATCGTCAGCACAGCCGTGATAAGAAATGTTGTATTTCTGAAAAATGTTGGACAAAGGAAGCATATAAAGTAGGGGTGTAACGGTACACAAAAATCACGGTTCGGTACGTACCTCGGTTTTAAAGTCACGGTTCGGTACGTTTTCGATACAGCAAAAAGAAAAATTGCCAGAGAAATATCCTATTTGTTAAAAGAAAAAATATTTTTCTACATCTTGAAACTTTCAGGTTTATAAATGGGGGTCATCTTTGAAGGATGAACAAATAATGTTTTGGTCATCACATTAAAAATAACATTTAAATATATACATTTATTTTTATATTATTTGAGTTTTGAAGTGCTGGAAAAAGATGTGTGAAGTACTTGAAAGCATTTCCCTATTCCAGCCAAACTGGTTACAGTTAGTGTTACTATATTAAATCCATGGTGAATGTTGCTGGTCTGTGGACGTAAAGTATTAGTTCATTCACGGCACAAAGTTTCTCCTGGTTTCCACGTCAGCGCTGTTTGATCTAATAGAGATCTACGGTTAATAACGGAGAAATGTGAATGCTTCTCACTAGATCTCACAGCGATGTTATTACTTCAGTGGCGAATTCAAAGGTTTTCTTTACTGGATCTCTTAGCGCTGTGTTGTAACAGTGTCGCTTGATCGAGAATCGAGATCGGCTCGCGCTGCACAGATGTCGCTGGCCCGAACTGATAAACGATCCGTGAAGCACATAATGAGTAGCGTAGTTTCGTTTCGCTTTCATTACGCTTGCCATTTGATGTTGCGCAACGTTGTGGTGGTCGCGCCAGCGCGAATTTTGTCGGCAGGAAAAATGGTCCAAGGAATCGTTCGGTTTGTATGCGTACCGAACCGGAAGCCTCGAACCGAAACGGTTCAATACGAATACATGTACCGTTACACCCCTAATATAAAGGGAAATAGATAAAGGTCCCAAAATGGATTCCTGGGGCACACCACATGAAATAGGAGCAGATGATGAGGAAAAAATTCCCAAATTTACAGAAAAGTCCCATTTTCAAGGTAAGAAGCAAACCACTGTAGTGCAGTGTCCTGGATTCAAGACATTCAAGAAGAATATTATGTCCAACAATATCAAATGCCATGCTCAGATCCAACAAAACAATAACCTGAATCCAAGCAAAATATAATTTATGATCTTCAACAGAGCTGACTCATTGCTATGTAAAGATCTAAAACCAGATCTAGCACACTCTGGCACACTAAGCGACACATCTAGCCTGCTGGTTCTTAACCGGTTTTGCTTCAGGAGCCTGATTTTACATTTGGAAATTTAACCAAAATTTAAACATTTAATACAAATAAATAATATCCTGTTATATATTTATATAATTTACATTTACCTACTTACATAACATTATTATTAATAATAAATAACAATATATTACCAGCAAACATTTCATGTCCTAGCCATTATGCTAAGCAACCGCAACGCACTATACTGTAGGGAAAACTTCTGTGCTGCAAAGAAAAGAGACAATTTTAATTAAACCCCGGAATAAAGCTGAAGCCTAATTATTAATAGCACGACATCCGGCACACAACTGCACCTGTCAACCTCTGCGGAGGGTAGCATTCAAAGTGACACAAAGACACCTGCTCACAAAGGCACACACAATAACATATGTAATACAAATACACAGCTGTAACAGGAATTCAGCTGCTTTAGAGCCATTCATAGAGGACGAGTTCTTGTGGGGGGAACAACTAAAAGGGGACATAAAGTATGGTTTATATGCCATCTTAAAGCTTCAGTCCGGCGTTTTTCCTCTTTGTCGCCATCTCTGTTCGAAGTCTGCAATTGCAGTCATTCGCGGAATTATCAACTTTACGTGAGTTGTACTTCAACACCCTCGACACGGCACAGCGCGGATGAACACAATGTTTGAGGAGACTGTGAGGCTGTCAGTCGCCGCGCCGGTGTGGATATTGTCATTCAGAATCACAGATTATTCTTTGGAAGTATGACCAACATAAGAATTTTCACCGGAAAATGTCATCTGAACTAGTAAGAAACATCCCCTTTTGTTCTGGTTCTGACATTGCAGTAAATCGCGCTGATTAAAGGGGTCATGACATGAGAAACCAAATTTGCCTTGATCTTTTGGTATTTAAGAGGTCTTTGTACCATTAAAACCTCCTGCAAGTTTCATAGCTTAAGACGTCCTCCCCATTATAAACGAACCATTTATTTAATCAAGTTCTAAATACAGCTCGTTCTAGATCCTCTGAACTTAGTGACGTCACGGTACGAAGTGACGTACCAGTCGTTTGCATATGACCGCCTCCAGCGCAGGATAACTACGCCTCATTTGACATCATCACATGCGTTGAAGTGGAGCGAGTGGGTCTGTTTACAAGATGACTGCGATGCCACGCAGATGTGCTGTTCCTGCTGTGGACAAACAACATGTTTGAATGCTGCCGAACGATCCAGACGTCAGGGAAAGCAGTTGGATGCAGTTTATTTGCAGCATATGCAGCCCGCCAAAGCCTTATTTGTTCGGTGAGTGATGTAGATGAGTGTGACAGAGCGCATGTTACTGAAAAAACGACAAGAGAGAGAGATAGAGATAGAGAGAGAGCCCCGGCAGCGCGCGCGCCTTCAAACTGTCTTGCTCTCCCTCTCTCTCTCCCTCACGCACATGAATCAAAATCAACTGAGAATTGACACGATGGTAAATGATCGGAAGACCGAAGTTTCACGTGGCGGAGCATTGTGTAGCCTACATGTGATACAAAATGATTAAATAATTTATGCATAAGCAGCACTGACGTTAGCCAATCATAACAATGGGGGTTAACACTGAACTCTTAAATGGGAAACACCTCCAAAACAGACTGTTTGAATCACAGGGGGAGAAACAGGGTGGGAAAAGGTCATAAATCATTACATTTTTGTACAAAAAACTATAGTAAAACTATAATTGCACATAAGGGAACATAATAAAACAAAACAAAAAAACTTGTCATGACCCCTTTAAATCTAACAATCCCTTATAAGTTATCACGCAAAACCGTGCAAATTATACTTAAGTTCTCAAATTGTTAATGTTAACAATGTCAGCATTGCGTGACTACATGCAATGTCCTTCCGATATGTATCCTTGTTTTCGCATGGCCCGGTTGCAGTCTCTTTTTTTCTGTAGCCACTCCGAAGTCCGAACAAAGTCTTTTGCATTTTACAGCGGGTGAATCTCTATAGTTGTCACTGGTGATTTGTCGTTTGAACCTTTCTGGATCCGCCATCAAATTGATAAGTTTAATTATATCAAGTGCTGTGAGAAAAGACAATAAATCTTCACCTCCAACATCCTCACACGCAATATAGCTTATACTAGCCGAGACGACTCATTTATGTGTACATATGTGACGTAATGACGCAAAGACATGCTCGAATCTCCCGCGGAAATCCACCAGTACCACTGGAATTAAAAACATTATTACAAGCTTACCGCTTTGAATCGAGCTAAGGCAATCAGATAGTTTTGAACACTGGCTGGTTATGTATTTTCTCAAATATGTATTTTGGATCATTTTTAACCCAAAAAAAGCTACGGACTGCAGCTTTAAAAAAAAATTGCACAATGCAATGCACTCTAACAGCAGTGGCGGTTCTAGAGGGAGGCCAGGGGGGGCCAGTGCCCCTGTGACAAAAAGCTTGGCCCCCCTTGTGGCCCCCCTAAATGTGGAGTTTGAAATAATTTTTACAAAACTGTTTTTTGCTGTCGTTGTAATCATATGCGTATTATTTTTTATTATTCTATCTTTGTGGATTTGCATTTTCACGTGACAATTCGCATCACATTCGCGGGAATCGCGGCAGAGTAGGCTAACGTCTGTCTCCTGCACGCGAGAGAGGAGAGAAGGAGAAAGTTGGTAAATGTCAGTTCAGTTGTAAGTTCATTCTTTATGTGCGTATGGGGTGTGATGATGTGTAGCCTATTGTCTATTATGATATTGTAATCATTGTTTTAACTATGTACGAGGCACTGTGAGCTGACATCGCATTTGTCTATCGTCCTTTCACTGCTGTGTGCAGTTCATAGGTAGGCTATGTCACCAAATTAGTTTTTGTCTTATATTTATATCATATTATGTTCTTATATTAGAATATCACATCAGCAAGAGTGCCGTTTTCCCGTTGCAACTGTGATATTTATGTTATACAACAGTTAAATTAACAATAAGTTAACTTTGGGAGTTACTTTTTAGACACAATATTGTTTGTTTTCCCTTTATTTCGCCGACTAGAATTTCATAATGAAACCGTAGCAGAGTCTCAATGCAACACAGCGATGATTTATTGACTAGTCTGAAATCCGCGTTTTGAACGAGTCACTTGCTACTTTCCCGAATGAATCAGCCGTTTGAACAAATCGGTTGAATGAATGAATCCCTCTTACAGGGACTTGCCGCCGCCTACTGGCGGTTTTAGTTTCATATTTAAAGTATCCTTTAATTAAAACGTTAAAATTAGAAATCATTTCATATTTAAATATTGATTTTAAAAAAATCTCATAGCTTTATTTATGCAATTGTAAATGGAGTGTAAATATATTAATGCCACTTCTGTGTCACCTCTGCACTGCAAAGATGGATTTTGATTGAATTAATTCATTTGACTGGTAACAGTGGTACTGTATAATTATTGTATAATTAAGTATTATTGTATAAATAAGTACAATTATTGTTTAATTTGAATGTTAGTATTTGACATAAAAGGTGATGCATTGCATAACTCTAAATAAGTTTAGAAAAAATGTCCATATATAGGTGAAAATGCCCCTGGAAATCAGTTTAAGGTGGCAAATATTGCTCCTTAATTAAGAAATTTATTTCTGTCACTGCTGTGAACTGATCACTGCATATAATATGAAAAATATTAATATCTCCGTGAGTCAGCTGTCAACAACAGGCCTAAACCAGCCATGGCACCAGCACAAAAACACAATCAGTAAAATATCATCTAATTATTATCAACAAAACGTTGAAAATATTTAAATATATTTTTGTCAATATTGCACACCCCTACGGTATTAATTTTGATTTCTTTAGGTCTTAAAAAGCCTTAAATTTGACTTTAAAAAGTGTGCAGGAACCCTGTAAACGGTTAGACGTAGTTACCTAAGTCAGTTATTTTCAGTAAATGAATTAATAAGCTTCTTGGTCCCCATTGCTTTTGCTCTATAGTTCTCAAAATGAAGAGAAAGAAGGACATCATGTCTATTACAGTTACTGTGACTAATACTGAATATGTAATGCAAATGTAAAAATATAATGGAAATGCAAATACATTGTTGAATGATTATAAACACGGTATTTTGCCTGTTAATCCCTGCAGCAGTGCAGAAAATGATAGGACAACAATAAGGTCTAAATGTAACTGGCCCCTCTAACAGTACAACTGGCCCCAGCTTGGCCCCCCCCCAGTTGAAATGGGCTAGAACCGCCACTGTCTAACAGTCAAATATGTTTACATAGACCAACAATTAAAAAGTAGTGCAGACAAATTCAAGAGCAACTGTTTGTCTGTGAAACAGCCCATTACATACAATTATACTCTAACAAAGCTGCAAAAGGCGACCGGTTTTAATCCGTGGCCTTGTTTGTGTTGAACTGCTGTTAATGGGACACAATGAAGAGCTAAAGCAGTAGTTCGGGATTCTGATGCATTGCAGAAACACTGTATATTGCAAGATGTTTATGATACTTCACAAACAAGGACTTCAAAAGTTTCTACCTTTAGACTGAAGAATAAAAGGCACATTAGTTCTCATCTGGTGGCAGTGATTTCTGTCTCCTCACCACAGTACTGAGCTAAAGCAGCAAAACCCGGATTTGATCGACAGCTTTGATCTTCTTAAGAAGTGTGCTGTGATTGTATCAGTGTCTGAGGATGAAGAAAAGGCCATGTTTAAAGAGACCGATCAGGTTTAGTCAAAGTAACTGGTTGAGAGAGAAATGAATCTGCCAAAGGGAATGCAGATAACATGCTGCTCTGTCTTTTTGTTTGTCTGAATATCTGCGTGCATCTCTCACAAGCTCAAGCGTATTTATCAAAGCTCACTTCGGGGATTTCAGGTAACACCGTAAAATCAATTATGGAAATGTCAAACGATGAGAAGGATCAATATGTCTAGACCCACGCTCATCTCTGAGTGAATTTGAGAGGGACAATCCAGTGAAATGATACGCCTTGTACACAGTGTACTCACCATTGTTAACTAAAACTGTTGCGAGAATTGAAATAAAGCTAAAATGAAATTAAATCAATATGAACACTAGATGAAAAACACTTAAAACTTACTGAGAATTAGAAGTTTTGCCTTTGCAACTAAATAAGTTGAAGTATTTAAAAAAACGAAATAAAGCTAAATATAAAAAATATAAAAATAAAAGCACATAACAAAATGACTAAAAACATTGACTTAAATTAAAAAGAAAACGGAAAAAATAAAAGCTAATTCAAAATAATAATAAATTCTATAATAGTACCATATATAAATAATAATATGGTGCTCACACCATTAAATTTCAACCCCTCACCAATAGAGGGCGTTAGTGCATGCGGTGTTTTGCCAGTAATGTTTTTCAATACAGTAAACGTTACAGAACACATTGAAGTTATGTGCTCATGGATTTTTTCGTGAAAATGTGTAAATAGGCTATGTGATTTTGTGCAGTTTTGTGTATATGTATATACAGTATTAAAAAAAAGAGCACAGTAAAAGTTTGTAAAGAGGGCAGTGATGCATGGGACTTTCATACCATGGTACTGAATGATTACCATAGTATGATAATCATATGGTACTTAAAAAAAATACAATAGTACTATTGTAAATACCATGATATTTTGGGATGATAAGGGTTAGTTTTATAATGTGATGCTGATGTGAATTTTCTAGTTTCTGGAAACTGGTTATGGTTTTGTTATATCTTCGGAAAAATTGACTTTCTCATATGCATCGCTCCGATCGGGTCTTTTTGTTCTGAAAGGTTTTAATAAATAAATAAATTAGAAGGGAAAAATAAGTAGAGCTCTAAAGTAGCTTCTTATTCCCAGAACACAGAGACACATTTTCATCCTGGCTGTAATTAAAGGATGCTGCAGTTGGGCTGGGAACCGTCAGTTTGGGGGATTCAAGATGTGTGATAATACACACACACACACACACACACACACACACACACACACGCACACAATCTGAGGACACCAGTCAAAGGACAAAAACTTGGTTAAAAAAAATCTCAACTGCGAATCAAGAAAACTGAGTA
Organism: Tiaroga cobitis; assembly: GCA_030578255.1. Taxonomy (NCBI): domain Eukaryota; kingdom Metazoa; phylum Chordata; class Actinopteri; order Cypriniformes; family Leuciscidae; genus Tiaroga; species Tiaroga cobitis. The sequence continues at coordinate 28,983,238 of CM060602.1, read as the reverse complement.
AACCCAACAGCATAAAACCAAATGTAAAACAAAAATTCTCATTATTTACTCACTCTCTTGACTTTACAAGCCTGTATGATTTACTTCTGCAGACGACAAAAGGAGGTAATGAAGGGATAGTTCACCCAATTATTCAGTCATTATTTATTCACCCTGCACGGTGTTGTTCTAATGCACCAGAGTAAGAAATTAATGACTGAATCTGTTCCCTAGCACACTCACATAATCCAGGAAAATTATGACTTCACAATTACATAAGCTATTATCTAAAAACAATAAGGCATAAAGGACATCTGCAGCGATGATATGCAAATTAAATTAATCAGCTCCAGATGAAACCCAAAAGAGCCAATCTGTCCTTATCGTCTTTTCGTGCAATTTTTCGTCCGTGTAATTACAGCAAATAGACAACGCAGAAAAACTAACTTGTTTCAAGTCAAGCATGGTTAGATAAGCTTAACAAAATCCTTTAGAGTGGACAGGCACTGTGAAAGAAACTGGACCATAATTAGCATGAGAATTAATGAGCACAAGCAATAACAAAAGCGGTACTTTACTGTATGTCGAGTTATTTGCATTCAATAAGGTCAAGCAGGAGCTTCTAGGAGACTGAACAAAGTGATATCCGTAGATAGATGCTGGCGTCAGGTGTTAAAGGGAGGGTCTATTCCTCTGGGGCACATACAGACAGTGGAGGATGGATGGTTCTTTATGCGCTTTTGAGATTAATTTAGATCTGCAAGGGATGTGCAGTGCAACATACAGTGGAGAGGTTTAACCTGGGGGTCAAGGAGTTGATGAATTTACAGAGTGTGCACATCACCCCTTAATACATCGCATAAATCATCCTGTCTAAAGATTGAAACACACACACACACGTCTCTGTAACAATGCCATTGAAACTTGATCTGGAGAACGTGGACATTAACATACAAAACACAGATGTCCACATGAATTAATGGGCATATCAAGCCACCTTAAAGGGAACTTTAATTTTGTTATTCACTTCTATGTGAATTCACTTCACTTCTACTAACTGTCTATGTGTCTCTTTTTATGTGATATGTTTATTTATTCTATTATTCTGTTTTTTTATTTTTTTATTGTGAAGCACTTTGGGCAACGCCAGTTGTATTAAATTGTGCTATATAAATTAATAAAACAAACAAACAAACAAACAAAACAAACAAACTTACGATCTCATGTCAAACTTGTGTGAATTAGGAAAAAAACATAAAAGCACCAAAAAGTCTAAAAAGTTATAATAAATGAATAAATAAATATAAAGTCATATTTTTTCAAGAAATTGATACACCTATTGAGCAAAAATGTATTACAAGGTGTTACAGTAGGCATTAATGTTTTTACAAAAAAAAATCTATTTCAAATAAATGCTGTTATTTTAAACATCTTTATTCATCAAAGAATTCTGAAAAAATATATATTTCCACAAAAAATATTAAGCAGCACAATAAGAAGAAACATTGATTTAGCACCAAATCAACATTAAAATGATTTCTGAAAGACCATGATACATTTTAAAATTTTAATTAAAATATAAACAGTTAGAAAACTGTAATAACATTTCACAATATTACTTTTTATGGTATTATTGATAGCATTAGATACCTTTTTTTATTTTTTTAAATCTTACTGACCCCAAACTTTTGAACAGTAGTATATTAAAATTGCATACTACTAATAAAACAAAATATTTTTTTTTTTTTAAATGATCTATTTAAATTTTATTTAAAGATTAAAAATATATCCCTTTACAACCGTGGTAACATTTACTTTCATTGTATGGAAAACAGCAGCTTGGACAACCGGCTAAAAGACAGGTATAAAGAAAGTCATACCAGTTTCGAAAGATATTGGAGTGATTAAACAACAGCAGAATTTTAAATTCGTGGGTGAACTGTCCCTTTAAGCTCACTGGTCGAGATACACATGTGGTCTGGATTACCCACCCCTCCCTGCATTGACTTTTGCAGAAGTAGCTGGGCCCAAGCTGTGGAGACTTTTTTACATCTGTCTTTGTCTTGCTTTTGATTTCAACCCTGACTTCACACTGAGGTGCATTAATATAAAGTCTGTCTAGGGAAGGATCAAGAAGTTAAACTTTCAAAAGGTGTTCGCCGGTGCAGAGGCAGTTGCACACACAGTAAAGTTCTCTGAAGCAGAGCGTTCTGGCAGTGGAGGAAACTCTGTGTGAGAATCTTTAAAATGTTCAAGCAGAGGAGCTCGAGGTGAAAACACAGACCGCTTCATGTTTAATTTACAGGGCGTTTTTTCCTCTCCGGGTGCTCTACATTCTCTGACAGTCAAACGAAGCAACTGTCATTAGTTATAATGGGACCTTATCACACATACTGTTTAAAGGTTAATTCACCTTGTGTAATATGACGCTAGAGGATTCAATACTTCATTAGAATCAAAAAAGGAATTCAAGTTTTGTTCCATATACTATTAATTTTCTATTAGGGCATGCTTGGATCTCTATGCACTATTCAGTAGCAGTGGAGTAATAGTGAAGCTCAGGAGTTGTGACATAAATCATTCATTAGCAGTTTTAGAAAACTAGTGAAGAATTCTTTAAAAGATTTTCTGGGAGACGTATTTGTCATGCTCATCAAAATACCTCAACATTATTTGGCACAGTACAGTTCAGCAAACTATTATGCTTCATCAGCACACATTAAAACGCACATAAATACATAAAAAAGACTAGAAAATCATGGAATCAGAAAAATATAAGTAGGTACAGGTCACTAATTAGCAGCAGACCAGGTATGAAGGTTTTAATTTACATGTATGCAATATTAAAATATACACTCACCTAAAGGATTATAAGGAACACCATACTAATACTGTGTTTGACCCCCTTTCGCCTTTAGAACTGCCTTAATTCTACGTGGCATTGATTCAACAAGGTGCTGAAAGCATTCTTTAGAAATGTTGGCCCATATTGATAGGATAGCATCTTGCAGTTGATGGAGATTTGTGGGATGCACATCCAGGGCACGAAGCTCCCGTTCCACCACATCCCAAAGATGCTCTATTGGGTTGAGATCTGTGACTGTGGGGGCCATTTTAGTACAGTGAACTCATTGTCATGTTCAAGAAACCAATTTGAAATGATTCCAGCTTTGTGACATGGTGCATTATCCTGCTGGAAGTAGCCATCAGAGGATGGGTACATGGTGGCCATAAAGGGATGGATATGGTCAGAAACAATGCTCAGGTAGGCCGTGGCATTTAAACGATGCCCAATTGGCACTAAGGGGCCTAAAGTGTGCCAAGAAAACATCCCCCACACCATTACACCACCACCACCAAGCCTGCACAGTGGTAACAAGGCATGATGGATGCATGTTCTCATTCTGTTTATGCCAAATTCTGACTCTACCATCTGAATGTCTCAACAGAAATCGAGACTCATCAGACCAGGCAACATTTTTCCAGTCTTCAACTGTCCAATTTTGGTGAGCTCTTGCAAATTGTAGCCTCTTTTCCCTATTTGTAGTGGAGATGAGTGGTACCCGGTGGGGTCTTCTGCTGTTGTAGCCCATCCGCCTCAAGGTTGTGCGTGTTGTGGCTTCACAAATGCTTTGCTGCATACCTCGGTTGTAACGAGTGGTTATTTCAGTCAAAGTTGCTCTTCTATCAGCTTGAATCAGTCAGCCCATTCTCCTCTGACCTCTAGCATCAACAAGGCATTTTCGCCCACAGGACTGCCGCATACTGGATGTTTTTCCCTTTTCACACCATTCTTTGTAAACCCTAGAAATGGTTGTGCGTGAAAATCCCAGTAACTGAGCAGATTGTGAAATACTCAGACCGGCCCGTCTGGCACCAACAACCAAGCCACGCTCAAAATTGCTTAAATCACCTTTCTTTCCCATTCTGAAATTCAGTTTGGAGTTCAGGAGATTGTCTTGACCAGGACCACACCCCTAAATGCATTGAAGCAACTGCCATGTGATTGGTTGATTAGATAATTGCATTAATGAGAAATTGAACAGGTGTTCCTAATAATCCTTTAGGTGAGTGTATATGATGTACATGTGGCATAAAAAATAAAATCGTTATTTTTGTTGTTGTTGATTTGACCTATTTATTACTTTAAAGTTCCTTGTATCTTACTGAGTTGCATTAATAAAACGGTAAAACAATTCTTTTCAGAAATGTTATTCAATTAATGTAATTACAGCATTTTATCCACCACTTTTTTTCCTTTCTTTACTACTCTGTAGGTGAAAAAGTAAATAATTTACATGTATGCAATATAAAAATGATATGATTCATATACAGGTGGCATCAAAAATAAGCAGCAAATAAAATCATTCTTTTGTTGCTGTTGATTTTACCTATTAAATATTTCAAAGGGTAAGACTTCATTTTAAGGTGACATATTTACACATTACTACATGTACTTATTATAGTAATAACAGGAAATAATGCATAATTATAAGTAACTAACCCTAAACCAAACCCTAACAGTAACTCAATAGTAAGTACATGTAGTTAATTAATATTACTCAGTCCGAATTGGAGTAAGTGCAATGTAACCACGTCACCCTTAAAAATAAAGTTTAATCTTTTAAAGTTCCAAGTATCTGACTGAGAAACATGAATAAATTGCGAAAACAAATCCAAACGGTCTTTTTTTTTCTTTCCAGTTCCTTTTTAAAAATGTTGTTGACAGCACATTTGTTCACTATAACGTTGTACCAACATAGCTGAAACACAGTTACTGGAAAACGATGTATTTTTAATACAAGTCTCTTGGTAGCATGAGGAACTAGCGGAAGTTGACCCCGAACTTGAAAAGAGAGAAGAGAGCAACTGGGGGTGATAGACCAGTGTAAGCATTTTGTGGGCAAATTGGGCAGGAAAGCTGAATATTTGATTTCGATTTTCTGCTTGAATATGTCATAAATATTTAAGAGTAGGGAAGGCCTCCAGAAGTTCCCTCTGCAGGAGGAAACGTGCAAGGCGCACACACATATGCACACAAATACACATAAATATGCATAAACACAAACACAGCTACATACAGCATCAATTAGGAGCTAATTGATGCAGCTAAGTGAGGAAGAGGCTAATTGTGGAACTTCAGGCTTTACATTAATTATGCTTCCTGTAAGAAAGTGGATGCTGATTTAAGATGTGCAAATCTAGCATTTTGACCCAAAGTACATATAAGTGTTTATGTTGCCTCCAGCAAGTCAGTTGGTGGTGCACTTATGCATTAAAGCTTTGATGTAATTGTAACGTGTATTTAGCGTAATGATGACTAAATGCAACACTGAATGGATGTTGTGATCAGCGTACCTGAGCGGCCGCAGGGTTCTCAGTAAACGTAGCACCCGCAGCATCCCCAGGATCTTAGTGCCGCTGTTGAAGATCAGGGATACCAGGATGTCAATCACAGAGATCATCACCAGCATGCCATCCAGAACGTTCCAGCTGCTCTTCAGGTAGGTCTTCTCCCCAAAACACCAACCCAAAGCAACCACCTTCACAACACCAACAAGGAGAGATGATTTAAAACACAAATGTTAAAAAATATTTCAATTAAAGCCAAGCTGTGTACATTTTTTTTTATAATTAAACATTTTCTACAGTTTCTAACCCAAATGAGGCATTTGATGGGTTTATCCGGTTGTCCGACCAATGGAAGACGGACGGATTGTGTCATTATAGTCCTAATTTTTGCATAATATAAGTATATGTATGTATACAGTATGTATGTATATACACACACACACACACACACACACACACACATACATATATATATATATATATATAAATATATATTATATACACATACACACATCTACATATACTGTATATATATATATTTTTATATGTATATATGCTAAATAAATACTTCAACTTTAAGGACAGGCAATACTTCATATCTGTAAAACCATATTTTCTGTATCAATCACAATTATGAACTTTGTGTACAGTAGTTTCATAACAAATTAATCTTGCAGATGTTAAAAAGTACATACATTTGGTAAAAAATATGCACCCTTCTTTCAAAATCGTACTGTGTTAGAAACTCACAAAAAGAATATGCACATGACAAGAAATGTGAGAAAGCCGATGTTTGAAATCTGAATTTGGGAAGAAACACACTTATTCCCCTCAGTTCTTTTTTAGTTCTTTCACACTATTGTGGCATTTCTGAGAACATATCAGGTTAGACTGGCATACAGCTGGCATATAAAAGGGGCTCAGAGGGGAGGAAGAAAAGCTGAGATAAACAAACCAGGAGTGAGAATCATCTGACTAAAAAGTGCTAAGCATGAATGCGCAGCTCCTAATGATGTTGCTGGTGAATATATCAAACCACAATGTGATCAGACCTCAAAGTGAACAAAGGCATGTCAGACAACAAAAGCCAGGAGTTTCAACAGCCCTGTCATCTTTATCCGACCCGGAAAGTTTTTGTCAGTCGCCGTTAATTAACCTCCAGTGAGTACGATTATTCTCTGCCATGATTTTCATTTGAAATCTCTTGGGTGGGCGTGACCTGGCATAAAGCAGGGCCCCAGAATAGAAACCCTAGACCTTTGTGACTGACACCTATGAACTTTTCTGTCTTCTCCAGAGAGGCCTCAACATGTTCTTCCATTTCAACGATAGTCATTTGAATATCTGGCAGACAACCCCCCACCCCCCCCACCCCCCCCCCAACCCCCACCCCCTTAGTATTAACTAGTGTGGTGAAGAGTGGAAAATAGAGAGCAGGCCTTACTTTATCGACTTTTCTTGTCAGTGTGCTCTTTTTAGGACCTTTATAAGGCAGCATTTGTTCAAATGTTTGATTCAGCTGACTGGCAGCAGTTGAACATGTGAGATTTTAATATTTTGCTGCCGTAGTCTTTGTTTAGACTTTATAATTGTCAAAGGGAAGCAGTGATTTAAAGGTATAGTTCACACAAAACATATTGTCATTATTAATTCACCCTCATGTTGTTCCAAACCTGTATGACTTACTTTCTTCTGCGAAACAACAAAAAGGAGAAGTCAGTCGTTTTATTTTTTTTGTGCACCAATGAATGGCAACTGAAGATTTCAAGCATCATAAAAGTATGACTTATACACTAATCCAGGTCTTCTGAAGCCATAAAATAACTTTGTGTGAAGAACAGACTGAAATTGAAGTTGTATTCACTGATAATCTTTCTGTGAGCTATTAACTTCTGCAAGTGTACCGCTTCTATTTCTGTTTCAAATAAATTCTGTTCTTTTTTATTCATCTGTTCTTTCTATTCATAAAAGAATCCGGACAGAAAAAAGTATTTCCACAAAAATATTAAGCAGCACATCGGTTTTCATTATTTATAAAAATTAGAAATGTTCCTTAATATAAATAGTGCATAAATGTGCCAACAATAACATTTCTGAAAAATTAAAAATCAAACATTTTATGTTGATGATTACACACACACACTCACACACTGGAACTGGAAGAAGAATAGTAAGGCTGTGTTTAAGAAGGCGCAATCAAGACTATTCTTTTTGAGGAAGTTGAGTTCTATTGGTGTAAGTAGGAAGCTTCTTTATGTTTTCTATCAGGGAATTGTAGCTAGTGTTTTATTTTATGCAGTGCTCTGTTGGGGATGTAGTATCACTGTAGATGATAAAAATAGGATTAATAAATTGATTAGAAAGGCTGGCTCAGTGATGGGCCTTAATCCTGACTCACTTGAGATCACTGTGGAAAAGAGAACAAGGGCAAAATTAAAAATAATTATGCGTTACAAAGGTCATCCACTACATTGTAATTTTAGTGGACTTAAAAGCTCATTTAGTGGAAGATTAATAATGCCTCGGTGTTCTACAGAGCGATTTAGAAGGTCTTTTACTCCGAATGCAGTTAGGTTGTTTAATGAAATTGTGTAATTTTTTGTATTGATTGTTGTTGTTTTCTGTCTTTGTTTGTTTGTGGTGTCTGTAATGTGCAAGGGTGGCGAATGAGTTTCCCCTTACAGGGATTAATAAAGTTTTCTTACTTACTTACTTACACACTCACACACACACACACACACACACAATGTTGTGATGTACTGTATATACCTATATATACATATAATATATGCATACTGATTTGTATTTACTGATTTCAGAATGATTTGTTTATGGATCAGATCTTACTTCTGTCATAAATGTGTCAAGGAGAGCTAGGACTGATTTAAATATTTTCTGTGCATAAAAAATTTAACAGCTTTATGATGCTTTTGCATGTTTTTTGAAGCTCATTCATTCTAACTGCACGGAAAAAACTCATTTTAAGTGGAATTACGAAAGTCATACAAGTTTGCAACAACATGAAGGTGAGTAAATAATGACAGAAGTTTAATATTTGGCTGAACTGCCTTTTTAAAGTACAGTAAAAGAGTTGCAAGCCTGGTTATCTGAAAAGCCAGTGACATGACATGTTTTTACCAGACTACATTAGTCCTGCTGATCTAAGAGAGATCGGCACTATAAAAGCCACAGGGAACTTAAGTTAGTCTGCTTTTGGCTGGTATTCTAGCCCAGGCGGTGTGTTAGTTCACCCTCTGTCAGAAAATATGCCACACAGAGACAAATGCCAACCCCGTCACCTACCTTTATTGTCATTTCGGTCACAAAGATGGCAGTAAATATGTAGTTGGACAACGTCAGGAAGATGCGTTCCTGCGGAGAGAACCAGACAAGCAGGGAAAGTGACGGGTGAGTCAGTGCTGGATCAGAGTAGATTCATATGTGTGTGTGTGTGTGTGTGTGTGTGTGTCTGTGTGGCATAACACATTAGTGTCTCCTGTGAAGGCATCTATTGGACTAAGACTCTGCCCACGCTTTACTCCACGGGCAATAACATCACATACTCACGCACACCACATGCAATAAATTTCATCCAGCATCCTTGCTGGATACTACTAGATAACACAGTGGGTAACAAATGGATAAGTAACAGCTGCATGACTGTAACTATCTCTCTGAAGTCCAAATAAGTAAATCAAATCTAAAAAATCATTATCAAAGACATAAAAGAAAATAACGATAAAATAAAGGGGTCATCTCGTATATCATTTTTTATTTTATTACCTGGGGCCCATTTGTAATGTTAGCCAAGTATCTTGTGTCAAAACACACCTTATTTGTCTCTTATGACTATTTACAATCACCTGACCCCCAATATGGGGGAAAAAAATGTTGCCTTTAAGAATTAGTTTTTAGTTGGTTACTAATTCCAAATTACATGACAAAAACTGTAGCTAGTCATGTAATCCATTACATCACACATTTAAGGTAATATAATTGGAATACAATTGAATTATAATATCACATTACGTCAGGATTTCCCAGATTGGGGTTCGTGATGGAACTGCAAATGATTTTGATTTTGATTACATTTTGATTTGATGTTTGTTTGTTTCCATTTGCATTTGAAGTAAACAGAGACGTGAGATCAGGTCCACAAACATAAAACTAAATGACACCGCAGAAACAAAAAAACCTCCTGCTCCCCCTGCCCTCTGTCTGTGCCACACAGCCGTCCCACGCAGCAGGTGCTGTCCTCTCCAGCTCTCTGCTCTGACCTGAGCCAGGACTGTTTGTTCCTCTTTCTATAGCAGACAGTAACACTGTCAACAGACTCCATCCTCATGCTCTCATATGACTCAATCTAGAGACTCCTGTGTAAGGACTCTGACTCACCCGACCAGAAACACCATCGTCACAGGTGAATTAACATTCTGATACAGAAAGAGCCATGTGCTCATAAGGAGTGAAATAGTTCCCTTAAACTTAAACGGATCAGTGTATTATTGTTCATCTCATGTTTAACCACTCCTCTGAAATACATAGAATTGCCATAAATTGCCATTTTATATTTTCAGAGTCACCAGATTGAACTGTTCAAAACTTTGGGGTCAGTAAGATTTTTTAAAAGAAATGAATGCTTTTTTTTTCTAGCAAGGATGCATTAAACTGATTAAAAATTACAGTAAAGACATTTATACTGTTACAAAATTTCAAATAAATCCTGTTCTTTTGAACTTTCTAGTCATCAAAGAGTACTGAAAAAAATATGTATATTTCTAGAACAATGTAAGGCAGCACAACTGTTCAACAATGATAATAATAAAAATTGTTGTTTGAACACCAAATCAGCATATTAGAATTATCTCTGAAGGATCATGTGACACCACCACAGAAATAAATGACACTATAAAGTATGTTACAATAGAAAATTGTAAAAATTTAAATTGGCATGGTGGTGAAAAAATATGGGATTGGAGGGAAAAAGTATATTTCAATGCTTTCGCATTCTCTCGCAAAAGATTTGCATTCCCCAGAGAAACTTTGCGTTCCGTCGCAAAACAAGTTGCGTTCCCCAGAGAAACTTTGCGTTCCCTCGCAAAACATTTGCATTCCCCTGAGAAACTTTGCGCTCCCTCGCAAAACATTTGAACATTTGCGTTCCATCGCAAAAGATTTGTATTCCTTAGAAACTTTGCGTTCCCTGGCAAAACATTTGCGTTCCGCCGAGAATCTTTCCGTTGCCTCGCGAAACATTTGCATTCCCCCAATAATTTTTGCATTCCCTCGAAAAACATTTACGTTCGCCCGAGAAACGTTGCGTTCCCTCGCAAAACATTCGCGTTCCCCCGAGAAACTTTCTGTTGCCTCGCAAAACATTTGCGTTCCCCGAGAAACTTTGCATTCTCTCGCAAAACAATTGTGTTCCCCTGAGAAACTTTGCATTCCCCCGCAAAATATTTCCATTTCCACTGAGAAACTTTGCGTTCCCTCGCAAAACATTTGCGTTCCCCGAGAAACTTTGCATTCCCTCGCAAAACATTTGTGTTCCCCCCTAAAACTTTGCGTTCCCTCGCAAAACATTTGCATTCCCCCGAGAATATTTGCATTCCCTCGCAAACATTTGTGTTCCAACGAGAAACTTTGCGTTCCCTCGCAAAACATTTGCAATTCTCAAAGAAACTTTGCGTTCCCCTTCAAAAAACATTTGTGTTTATCCCAAAAAACTTTGTTTGCTCGTAGAACCTGTGCGTTAGCTCACAAAGACATTTTGCGAGAGAATGCAACATTTCTCGGGGAAACGCAAAACATTTGTGAGAGAACGTGAAAGCATTGACACATCATTTTTCCTCCCATCTAATTTTTTTCCTCCCATCACCAAGTCCCTTTAATGGTTCCATAAAAATTCCAATACTATTTCACATTATTAGTGTTTTACTGTAGTTTTGATCAAATAAATGCAGCTTTGGTGGGCACAAAAAACACGTACAAAATCATACCGACCCCAAAAAGGTAGAAAATGTAATGACTGGATCTACATGGCAAGTAAAAAAGACTCTTTGAAAAAAGAAATAGGCTACTGTATACTAATATTAAGATCAGTCTGCCTTAGAGTATCGTTTATCGTATTTAACTCGAAATGATCCAATCAAGCAGCCCTAATGTACAAAGTATAACAATGTAGAACAAAACCAAACCGAACTGAAGCTGACCACTGAAGTACAATACAAATTAAATGGTCAGCAATTTAAATCTTTCCACCTCCTAGTGTTTAAACCTGCCCTGGTCCCATTGCACCTCGTTCTCCCTTTACCTTCCTCTCTACGCTCCACCGTACTAAACCATAAAGACAAAGAGAACATACATTAAACAAATACAATGCCGTTTACAGTATGGGTGATAGAAAAGATTAATATCCACTGTGTATATGCAACATGATCTGTCTCTGTCAGGCATGCATGGATTGTGAAAACCTAATGGATAACAATGTGTGCTGCTCACACAAAGGTTATTAGTTTGGTCTCAGTTAGGAGCCAGTTAACTGGAGGTTTGCTAATCTCCCACCATGGTCCCTTTGAGAGAGGCATTTGTAATAGCTGAATTACAGAATCTATAGCTTGACGTTATTACTGAGATTGATTGTTTGGGCTCTTTATAGAAAAGTAGCAGCAGAATGAGAATCCCTATTCAAGTCAGCCCTCGGCTCAGCCACAAGCCATTTTTGTTTAAGTCAACAGGTATTGAGGCTTCATTCAACCGTGCAAATAATCCTTGGTGTTTAAACAGTCATAAACAGCTTTTTGCAAAGGATTCTGGGTGCATAAGGAAGAGAAGCTGTACTTTAAACAAGTGGTGTGGAAGCAAAATAAGCAGCGGAGATCTTCACGGTGGAGTGCTGAGAACATGCTCTCTCTGGATTATTTATCCTTCTCCTACTGTGTCTGAGTAGCAGGGCCCAAGGGCCATCTTTCCCATGACCCCCCGCTAATGCATGTTTCAGTGGGTCATGGCACCATGTTCTAAAACTCCTGTTCTCTCTGAGAAAGCCTCCTGCTGACATCATCACTGCGGTTTGTATTGTTTCTGAAAACAGACTGACGTCTTTGCCATTCCATTCTGCTCTGAGGCTTGTTTTCATTCATTGTGGAGTGAACCGTGTGTATGTGCAGGTCAGAATTCATGAATGAGGAAGAGCATGTCTGAAAAGCAGAGTGTTTGGTCTCTGAAGGAGAAGGGTCAGACAACCCATGTCCTTCACTCTCATTCTTTTAAAGGTTACTGAATGTCTGAGGTAGCACACATATAAAATATATATATATATATATATATATATATATAAAAAAAGAGTAATTTCTAGCTTGGCAGAGAAAACCGAATGAAAAAATTACGTACACAGTTCGTTATTCTGATTGTGACTCCTCCTCAGAGTGTGAAAAATTCAAGGTAAAAAAACATTTACCAAAAAAAAAAAAAAACCACAATGATAGATCTCTGGTTGCTAAAGTACGGAGCCCCTGAAGAGACATGGTGGTGAATAAAGTTTGCATTTGCTGGCAAAACTTTTGCGCTCCAACAAGAAACTTTGTTCTCTCGCAAAACAATCGGGTTCCCTCGCATAAACTATTGTGTTCCGCCAAGAAACCTTGTGTTCGCTCGCAAACAGTAGCGGAGTGGCAATCGGGAGAGTCGGGAGTTTTCCCGGTGGGCCGGTAGTGTGTCGAGGCCGCGAGGGCCGGTCTGATAAAATGTATTCTTTGCAAGTTCGCCATAAGCACTTGGGGCCCAAGCGAGGGGAAGAAAACATTTTTTTTTTTACATTTTCTGTAACGGAGCGTATATTCGCACTAAGTGCCTGTCTTTATAGCAAAACGACGCCCGTTACGGAATAGCTACAGTGGCGTAGGGAGTGAAGTGCTAGAAAGCAGCTTTTGATGCGCTCGACCCGAGTTCGAATCCACCTTTTGCCGAACTCTCTCTTCTCCCTTTTCCCAACACATATGTAAAGATGTAAAATGTATAACCTAACATTAAGGTCTATAGCGTTATATTTTGCCAACAAACTAAAATTGAAACCATGATATGGCTTTGTGTCTTTATGAAACAGCACAAGACTTAGAATAGGCATCCTGTCTGTGCTGCGTGATTAACCCTAGCTACTTTGCTCACGCGATCAGCATGGTTATCTGGTGTTTTCTCCTAAATAAAAACTCAAGGGTTTATTTCTTGCAAGTGAAGAAATTAGGACAAAAATATTTTAATTGTCCTATATTGTAGTGTAATGTAGGCTAAAATATACTTTTGAAATATTCATTTTCATTTATATAGTACATTTATAGGCATTATAGTACATTATATAGTATATTTATAGATTTTACGTCATAGGAATAATTATATAAATCATTATTACATTATTATAATAATTGTTTGGCATCCTAAAACATCATTGATAATGTAATGCAGACTGAGACTATCATAACTAAAAAGATGTTTGAGCCCTCTTTAATGTCCCGGTACAAGTCAATGCTTTTTCTTTGTTCAATGAGCAGTTCATGGGTTGAAGCTCTTAATTTTGATCTCCCAAAGAGCACCAGATTGATGCATTTAAGCCATAGACTGTAAAAAAATATGGACGTAGTATCCGTGACGTCACCCGTAGGTTTCTGAAGAGCGTTTTTGAAGCCTAAAGTGGGCGGGGCTAACCGTCGCAATCTTGGCAGCGCGTCACCTCTCGTCACTACCGGATAAAATAAATTGGGCAAAGAGGCGGGTCGTGGGTGGAGCAGAGGTGCTAATGCTATATGCTACTGGCCTCGCGCTAAAGTGACGGCTGATTGAAGAATTAAAGCCAATAGTTAAAGTTAATTTTTTTGCCTTTCGAAATATTATAATAGTTAAAAGACGTAACTAAAAGTGAGACTATTTACTTTACTTTTTTTATCAACATTATTAATTCCAAAAGGGGCAATTAGTTAAGAGCATGTAGGTTATTCAACAGTACATAACAAAGATCACACACATTTCTCACAACATACAAACAGTCAACTATGTGTATCGTCGTGATGCATTATTATTCTGCTAGTTAAAAATGTATTATCATGCAGACAGTTACTTACAGTATTGCTCTGAGCTTGTGCGTGTGACAGTGATTCATGCACATACATGTCAGTCAGCATGGCATCGCACGCCAAGTTCAAGTTCGTAAAAGAGCTTTATTCAGTCTGATTTTCATCTGATATCATCTGATTTTGGCCGCCACTCAATTTCTCAGATGGGTTAAACCAGCTTTTAAACCAGCAATTAAAGATTTTACCTCAGAAGTTCAAGTAAATGCACTAGAAATCCGCGCTCATTTAAGTGTGCATGGACGAAGAGAAAGCTAACACCTGCAGGATTTCATCTGACGGTACTTTTTATTTTACACTACAAAGTTAAATAAGCATATCTGTTCCGTGAGAGCAACAGTACCGCATAATGAGTGTGGTCTCTATATCTACAGACGTTTTTAAATCTAAACTCAAAAAAGCAATGAAATTGTCAGACATCCAGATTAGTGCATGCGAGGAAAACAACTGGAAATACAGCGCTGGTTGTTCTCTCCATCCTCGACAACGACGGAATCTAACGGCGTGCATGGGCGAAGGTATAATACGTGTATTAAATTGTATGAAATAATCCCGAAAAAATCACAAACACAGCTGAGGGTGACGCTAACAGACAGCATACAAACGACTAGCAGTGAAAGCAGCGGCAATCCACCTGTCACTCAAGTGGCCACGCCCTTAATTATGCAGAACTTTAAGGCTTAATATAATTTCAACGGATGAGTTGTAAAAAAAATTCACCCCCCTCACAGTCGTCATGAAGGGCAAAATTAGCGATATACACCAAAACAACTATTTGCCACCAGGCTGTAAACATGTTCTCTTACGAGAGTATCTCTCGTACTGCGTAATAGCTTACGCTATAGGGAAAACCTCTTTTCCTCGAGATATTGAAGCCAAAAATTATCCTTAATTTTTTATTAATGTAAAACGCTTTGCAGCAGCAAGCAGACATAGGCGAAACAGCTCGCGCGCCTATTGGCTGCTCTTGCGGCAAATGCAGCAGCCTATCGAGAGAGGCGTTGCGTGACACATATCCAATGGGGGCATTTCGCGCCCATTTCGTCACGTCCCGCCAGAAAAGGCGTGGTCTCGCCTTATAAATATTGCTCGAAAAGGCTGGTACACTGATTTTCATCTCTTCAGCGAAGCACATGCATCGCTGGATCCGGAGTGAGAAGCCGCGCCGTCGACGCAAGCCTTCAGCGGGACGAGCTCCTGGAGTCGCTGGCCTCGCTGCCTTCAACTGCCGTACCTGCTGCGCTTTCCGGCGTTAAGTATCCTTTTTATCCTTACTCTGCTGAGAGTGTTAGCTCGCTTACGTGACACGACTTACACCTCTCATCACAAAAGAGCTGCGTCTTTTTAAAGATGCCATCCGGTGGCTCGTGCCGCGCCCCACTCAGCGACGGGGACCGTCATGTCATCTGCGTGTCCTGCCTGGGTGAGGATCACGCGGCTATCGCGCTCGCTGACGGCGGATGCCCTCATTGCGAGCTTCTGCCTATGGTGACTCTGAGGACTCGCCTGGCGTCATTCTCCGAGCCTTCACCACAGCCCGCCGTGACGCCGCGCCGCAAGAAGCGCCGCGCCCAGCGCGCTCCCGAGCTCTCTCCAGCCCGCCAACGCTCGCCGGCTCGCCCGCCAGCTTCGCCGGCTTCGCTCGAGTCGCTCACTGACGGACAACGGCCGCCGTCTGCCGCCGCATCCGTCCACGAGTTCGACGAACCCACCGAGGCGTGTTCTCTTCTGGCGTCTGATAGCGAGGATTGGGCGAGCTCCGTGGATCTCCCCTCCGCTAGCGTTTCCCGCCAAACCACTGGGAAGAGAGCCGGCATTGAGTCTGAGCTGATGCGTCTGCTCTCTCAAGCCGTGGAAAACATCGGCCTCGACTGGGAGGCGCCCGCGCAACCGCGGCTAGCTTTATTTACGTTATAAGAAAGCTACCCCGCCCCCGCCCTCCCGTGGGCATGCGTCACCGGCGAAATGAGGAAAGAGTTTGTTTTTAGTCCCGCCGAGGCCGGACTAATCTCCATTTCTCAAACATTTCTCAGCTCCTCTTAGTTTGAGCGGCTGAAAATGTCAATATTGCAGCAATGAGCCTGTTGTATAACACGCACGTCTGCAAACAAACGCCAACACACACAAACTGTGATGACGCTCTCTTATCTGCTCGAGCTATTTTAAGCTTTTGTCGCCTCCCCCTGTGGCTCAGCGGCGAAACCCAAAGCCTTCGCACGGGACACCCGTGTTCGATCCCAGGTCTCGCAGCAGATAAAAGACTTGCACCGCGGCCAGACTTGCACCTAAATTTTTCGCTCGTTCAGTTCCAAGAAAATGCGACTGTTCCAGTGTATTTAGTAGTAAACAAGCCGGTACAATGGCCCGCTTGCCTGCACAAAAATGCCGTTTCCACGGCGACCCAGGAAAATCATATAAGCAAATAAAATCGATTCAGGTCGATTGTGCAGACAATGTAGTGAACGCGCCCATGTCACAGTGCCCGCTTACACTACACGCTGCGTGTCCCTTGGTTTCTGTAAAAACGAAACCAACACACATTCAGTCGGCTCTAACCGACAGTGTTTTCAGTGCAGATGTGCCCGCAGTCCCGCGCCCACAGTCTCTCATAAACACACCGAATCCTACGGGATCCGCCCCGCTCACTTTCTCTGCACAATCTGCCGTAGAGAAGCTGAGCGCGGCCAGGCTGCCCGCTGTGATCAGCGCGCCCCCCGCCTCGAACGCTGTAAACACGGTGTTGTGTTCCCAGTATACCTGGGCTCTCGAGCTGCCGTTTCGCCGCGGCCAGAGCCCGGATTTCATTCTACCTCTAGCTATTCACGCAGATGCGTGGTCATAGCTTCCCGGGGTATCAGAATGGGTGCTGAACACTATAAAGAGAGGCTATTCGCTACAGTTCGCTCGGCGCCCTCGCCGTCATACGGCGCGTGTCGAAACTACGGTGAAAAACGAAGTGTCTCATCTACTTCGTGCCGAGATAGCGAAACTACTGAGCAAAGGGGCTATAGAACCTTTATCTCAGGCTCAGAGCGAAGGGGGCCTATACAGCAGATATTTTCTGATACCGAAAAAAGATGGGGGTCTCAGACCCATTTTAGATCTGCGACAGCTGAACAGAGCGCTGGTGAAGCGCCAGTTCAGAATGCTTACGACCAGGAAAATCCTCGCGCAAGTGCGCCACGGGGACTGGTTTATGTCAATAGATCTGAAAGACGCCTATTTCCAAATACAAATAGCATCCCATCACAGGCGATTCTTGAGATTCGCTTTCGAGGGCCAGGCATATCAATACACAGTCCTGCCGTTCGGCCTGTCTCTAGCACCTCGTACATTCACGAAGTGCATGGACGCAGCGCTCGCACCCCTGAGGCTTCAGGGCACGCGAGTCCTGAACTACTTGGACGATTGGCTGATTCTAGCTCGATCACGATCAGAGCTCATAGAACACAGGGCCGCCTTACTCGAGCACCTCGAGAGGCTGGGCCTCACAGTCAATTGGGTGAAAAGTTCACTGTCTCCCAGTCAGAAAATTTCCTTTCTGGGAACAGTGTTAGACTCGCTGTCCATGACGGCACGCCTGTCACCGGAGCGCGGACAAAATATTCAGCACGCCGTGAAATCCTTCCGCCGCTGCTCGATAGTTCCGCTCAAAAGGTTTAAAAAAATGCTGGGTCTGATGGCCTCAGCAGCCTCTGTACTCCAGTTGGGTCTGCTTCGCTAGCGCCCACTGCAGATGTGGCTGAAAGCGCGGGTTCCGCCCAGGGCATGGACAGCGGGTCTGTTTCGCCTCAGGGTCGACTTGCAGTGCGTTTCAGCTCTGAAACCTTGGAAAGTAGCCGACTGGTATCAGTCAGGTGTGAGTCAGGTGTGAGTCTGGGGACCGCTTCGAGTGTGAGGGTGGTGTCTACGGACGCCTCCACCTCGGGGTGGGGAGCGCTGCTCGAGTGCAGACCGCTAGCTGGCCTGTGGTCAGAACGAGAAAAGCTCCTTCATATAAACTGCTTGGAAATGATAGCAGTCGACAAAGCACTACGGCACTTTTGTCCCCAGGTAACTGGCCACCACGTCTTGGTCCGGTCGGACAACATGTCAGTGGTGGCATACATAAATCGCCAGGGCGGCGTCACAGGCTGACGGAACGCCTCCTGGTCTGGGCTCAGCACAACCTGCTCTCACTAAGAGCAGCGCACGTGCCTGGTTACCTGAATGTGGGACCAGACAGACTGTCCAGGAACAATGTCCCAGCAGGAGAATGGTCGCTGCACCCGCAGACGGTCCAGCTGCTGTGGAGAACGTTCGGCAGAGCGAAGGTGGACCTATTCGCGTCCCACGAAAATGCTCATTGCCCGAAGTTTTTCTCGAAAAGCAAAGATGCGCTGGCTCATGTCTGGCCCCGCTGTCCCCTATATGCTTTTCCTCCTGTCTCGCTCCTGCCTCAAGTGCTGGAACGAATCAGGGAAAACGGATGCCCAGTGCTGCTCATAGCTCCGCTCTGGACGAACCAGACGTGGTTCCCTGCCCTGATGCAGTTGACCAGCACTGCCCCATGGCCTGTACCGTTGAGGAGAAACCTCCTCTCTCAGGCGGGGGGCTCGATCTGGCATCCTCGCCCGGAGCTGTGGTCCCTGCACGCATGGGCCATCAACGGGTACCCGCTAACCTCCCAGAGGGAGTGTTAAACACGATCGCGCAGGCTAGAGCACCGTCTACCAGGCGGCTCTATTCCTCGAAATGGTCGGTGTTCTCTGCGTGGTGTCAAGCCCAGGGCTTTTCACCGGTGGACTGCGGGGTTTCGGAAGTGCTCTCCTTCCTTCAAGAGCTACTGAATAGGGGCAGGACCCCATCCACGCTCAAAGTATACGTGGCGGCCATAGCAACGTTTGCAAAACAGGTGCCTGGCCAGCCGCTGGGGAAGAACGACTTAGTCGTGCGTTTCCTTAGGGGAGCTCGGAGGCTAAACCCTCCCAGGCCCCCTTCAGTCCCGGCGTGGGACCTTTCCACGGTCCTGGAGGCCATGAAAGGCGCCCCGTTCGAGCCAATCCAACTGTCGGACACGAAACACCTGTCGTTCAAAACAGTGTTTCTCACGGCTCTCGCTTCAGTGAAGCGCATAGGGGACTTACAGGCGCTTTCAGTAAGCGCTTCATGTATGGAGTTTGGGCCTAATGACTCGAAAGTCATTCTCAAACCAAAGCACGGGTATGTGCCAAAATCCCTCAATACACCGTTTAGGGCCCAGGTAATTTCCCTGTCTGCCCTTCCGGTTCTCTATGAGGAGAAAGACGCGAGTCTTCTTTGCCCTGTCAGGGCGTTAAGGGCTTATGTGTCGCACTCGTCTGGTTTCAGACAGACTGAGCAGCTTTTCGTTTTGTTTGGCGGGCGTTCCAAGGGACTCGCCGCTTCAAAGCAGAGCCTATCCAGATGGATAGTGGATGCCATTGCGCTCGCTTACGCGGCAAAGGGCCTGCAGTGCCCCTTGGGTGTCAGAGCGCACTCCACGAGAGGCGTGGCCTCTTCGTGGGCATGGTCCAGCGGGGTTTCCCTGCAGGATATCTGTACGGCCGCGGGCTGGGCCTCGCCGTCTACATTTATAAAGTACTATAACCTGGAGGTACCCGCCTTGCAGGCTAAGCTTTTGGCGGTATAGAATTCAGTGCTATCTGCCCCGCTGTGCGGCCCAGATACTGAGTTTACTTCAGCCCCATGAGTATTGACACATGTATGGCCACCCAGATCAGGCTGAAAGTTTTCACCCTGGCTGCGCATTTAATTGTCACATGATTAGCCCCTCGGGGTGCTATCTTATTAGGAATGACGCTTTCAGCCTCTCTTCCCCCACTCTATGTGAGTTTATGGTGATTATGCACTATATGGGCCCCCTGGGCTTCGGCCCCCGGGGACTTTGGTGTCGGATCCCTGTACGCACGGCGTGTTGCATTGTGTTCCCCATAGCGTAAACTATTACGCAGTACGAGAGATACTCTCGTAAGAGAACGTACTCGGTTACTAACGTAACCTCTGTTCTCTCTAGAGAGGGAACGAGTACTGCGTATCTTGCCGTGCATACAACAGCGCTGGTTCGCTTCGGCGATGAAAACCAGTGTACCAGCCTTTTCGAGCAATATTTATAAGGCGAGACCACGCCTTTTCTGGCGGGACGTGACGAAATGGGCGCGAAATGCCCCCATTGGATATGTGTCACGCAACGCCTCTCTCGATAGGCTGCTGCATTTGCCGCAAGAGCAGCCAATAGGCGCGCGAGCTGTTTCGCCTATGTCTGCTTGCTGCTGCAAAGCGTTTTACATTAATAAAAAATTAAGGATAATTTTTGGCTTCAATATCTCGAGGAAAAGAGGTTTTCCCCATAGCGTAAGCTATTACGCAGTACTCGTTCCCTCTCTAGAGAGAACAGAGGTTACGTTAGTAACCGAGTACGTTTTTTTCTGCTGTGAAGTGAGGCATTTTAATACAGATTTAATACAGATTTATACAGATTTGACTCGCTTTTGCAGTCAGCCTCAAGCGGCCACTCGATGAACTGCAGTTTATTTCACTTCCGTGTTGGTTTCAAGAGAGAGACGGGGAGGTTGCCGCTTAATTTAACCTTAAAATGTAAAAAAAAAAATTGCGGGGGAGCATGCCCCCGAACCCCCCTAGAGGCACAGAGTTCCACCCAACATAGTTTTACTAATTCCTATGGGAAAGAACGGCCATTTATGAACTTTACTCCAGCATAGTACAACAAAGTTCCTTTTAAATCAGTAAAACTGTAAATGCCATATTAAAATGTCCCTGGACAAAATATACATTTGGCCTGCCTAAGAGGGGACCTACAAGACATTGTGCCCAAGGGCCTCTTAATCCGGCCCTGCCGGCGACGAGGGCCAATGGTCTACGAAATTTCCGGGTAGATTTTTTGGTCCCACTCCGCCCCTGCTCGCAAACCTTTTGAGTTAGCGATGAAACGCAAAGTTTCATGGGGGAACGCAAATATTTTGTGTGCAAATGCAAAATTTCTTGGGGGAACGCATACATTTTTGTGAGAGAGCGCAAAAGCATTGAAATATAATTTTTCCTCCAATCTCATTTGTTTTCACATCACCATGTCTCTTTAGGAGCTCCGTACTAAAGTCCATTTGGGTTAAAACAGCTTAAAAAAATTATTTTCCATAAATAAAAAATAAATTAATAAACATTCAAATAAATAAACCTCAACTAAATGAATATACATTATATGGTAAAATTTTACATTCCATTTTGTTAGCAACATTAGTTAACATGAACTAACTAAAAACACTAAGTGCTTTAATGTTAATTTCAACATTTATTAATACATTTTTAAAAACAAAGGTTGTATATGTTAATGTTATGTAATGGTTTAATGAACACGAACTAACAATGAAAAGTTGTATTTTTATTAACTAATGTTAACACAAATGAATAAATATTGTAACAAATGTATTGCTTATAGTTAATTATTAAATTAATTAGTTAATGCATTAACTAATGAGACCTTACTGTAAGTATTACCATATAAATAAAGATGACAAAATATATAAGGTAACAAAAATATTATATTTATATGAAATAATAATAAAATAGGCATTTTCTAGATAAGTGCTCAAAAATATTGTATCAGCTGAACATTGCTGTTGTGTAAAGCTCTTTTGAGGTTGTCCATTCTAATTGATCAAACTCGTTCACCAAATGATCAAAATGATTCATTATAGAATTAGTGTGAATCAAAAGCAATTAGCAAAGAGCAATTTAGGATCCACTTCCAAATGTCAATGCATTTTCAGAGAGAGAGAGAGAGAGAGAGAGAGAGAGAGAGAGAGAGAGAGAGAGAGAGAGAGAGAGAGAGAGAGAGAGAGAGTAATCAAAAGCTGCTAAAACTCCCTTTGGTATTTTCATCATTCTCTTCCCATTACTTTGGGTACTGAAAAGACATGCTCATGCCTGGTCTTCAGAGGGGACTCAGGTGGGGAGTCTGATGGCATTTGTTCATACCCAAATGAAAAAATGTCTCCATTATGAAATATTGATGACACACATCTGAGCTCAGTGAGGTACCTGTAACTATAGATCAAGTCTGTCATGGAGATGAGATGGTTTGCATAAGCTCAACACTGGTATTCTATTACAACAAAAGTTACACAATTCTGTAGTGACAGTTGGAGAGAACTGACTTTACCTGGTTCAGAGATTCTGCAATTACTTATAAATGTCATTTCACACTGTGGGTTCATATTGAAACATGTTACATCATTGCCAGAAAACATTTAGAAATGTTATCTAGATTCACAAATGACATGTCATGCAATGCAGCAACATCATCATCTATTGTTATTTGTTTTTTGAAATTTCAGTTTATTTTGGTTATAACAATTTATAATTTATGGCTTGTTTTTCTTTTCAAAGTGAATTTAACTCTCATATCTTTCATCAACAATAACAATCTTTCTGTGTATTCACGACTATATGCAAATACATCATTTGAGATTTTAAATAGCAAAAACCCAGTGTGCCATCTGCCCCAAGTCTGAACAAATTCACTTGCTAGGAAGGAAAAGAAGTCAAGTTTTTCAGTTTCTGTGAAGTGCTGACATGATGTCTTTTGGGGGAAGTAAACAAATATCATAGAGGCTCAGAGGCACTCATGGTAAAAACTGGATTACATGGATTAAACCGCCGGAAAATAACACAACGGAAAACAACCTTTCTATGCTACACAATGTGTCAGAAAATCCTTGCACATGAGAGGGTTTAAGGTCCTATATTTCCATTACTGACACAATCCTTCATCAGTTTGGGGGTTGGGGGATTTTGATTTATTCCTTGCTTTGTTCCAAATCAAGAATATGTGTAAATAAATGCAAATAACTGAATACAAATCCATGAATAGCAAAACAACTAACTCACTAATGTCTGACATTTCATGACATGTGAGTGAGTTAGTATAATTGGATTAGAAAGGTATACTGGAATATATTATCTGGACTCCTCCAGCTCTGATTGGAGATGAGGTCGTCTGCGCTACTGCTCTCTGCCATGTGGAGCGCTGTGGGTCTCTCTCTGTCTCAGCAGTAACAGCGGCAGACACATCACCACTGGATGATAATAATAATAATAATACTAACGTATGCATCCCTTATACGCTCAACATGCAATGGGGCTGACGCATATATTTTTTTCTGTGTTCAAATTACATAATGTTATTAATATTTATAATGGAACACTGGAACATTCACAATAGGAACTCCTGTATAATTCTGTATGAACCAGCTCACAAATCACTACAGAATGAGAACTAGTATTAATTCATTATAGTTAGAAGGTCCAAAGTAGCTCTTGACTTGGGTTAACAGACTTTTCTGTGAATTAATAAAGAGCTTGAAAATGTACTCTTTTGGTACAAGAGAGAGTGAAGTCTCAGTGGGCAACATTTTATGAATATACATTCCTTGAAATGTCAAAAATGTGGTAGCTGCAAAAATGATGGACATCTGCTGTCTCTTTTCAAGGAGGTTTGCAGCATTGCTGATCTGCCAAGTCATAAAACCCTTGAAAATAGCCACTAAAAAAGCTGTTTATTGTTTACCAATGCCACAATGAAGCAAGTTTAACACTATAGTATTATTCTTCCCATAGCTATCATATTATGATCTAGTTATGGAAGGAAAAGAGAAATCACCCCATATCACCTCACATAGGACATGCTAGTTGTAGAATCTGGAACTTACCGATATTACAAAAATATGAAGTTCAATGTGTCAGTTAGCATTCCCATTCATCACCAAGGCGAAGTTTTTCAGCTGGCACATGCAGACCTTTGCTTCGTGGGCAATAGATTGTGCAAAAAGGATAACTCACAAGAAAGTGCACAGTTGCAAACACTTCACTAGTGACTATCCTGAACTGAGACTTTAAAAGTTTCATCAGTTTCATGCTTTCATGATATTTATTTTACCAGAATTATACAGCTACTTTTGCATGATATACAATGATATAAAAAAGGTCCATTTAGAAATACATTCTAAAATTTAAATTTTAAATATTTACTGTAATGGACATCCAGGGGTCACCGGTTGGTCTTAGGTAATTAAATCAGCAATCAGCTCAGTGAAATCTATGACGCTTTCCCCATTAAAAAAAAAATAAATAAAATAAAAATAAAATAAAATAAAAAAATAAAATGAAATGAAATAAAATAAAGCTACAAACCCTTGAGACAAGAACATTTATTTAAATTGTCACATAATTGTTTTTGAGTATTATTTAAATAATTTAAAATCCCCATTCTACAAAAGCTGTATAAAAAATAGATTATAAAATGGAAGTTTATCTTTAATTAAAAATAAGCATTCAACACTCATCTCAATGACCTTACCACTTATGCCTTCAGCAAATGTTGTTTTGAAAGACATGGTTGCGTGCTTGTGTGTGCGTGAAGTTACATTACTCACAGCGCTGGAGGGGTCGATTCTGGGCCTCTCCATGGCAATAGTGATGCAGTTGAGAAAGATGATGATAAGAACCACATGGTCAAACATCTTGTGAGAGATGATTTTATTGCATGTCACACGAAACCTGCAAGACATAATCACACCAGATATATTGAGCTGAGTGATGCAAACAGGCAACATAATGCTGATCCTAAAATTAATTCATTAAAAAAGTAATTTCCCACAAAAGATGAGTCACAAATGTCAACTAGTGGCTTAGTGAGACTACAGTAGTAGTTTTTCTTAAAGGGATAGTACACCCAAAAATTCTTTCATCATTTACTTACCATCATGTTGTACTAATTATGTATGACTGACTTTTTTCTCACAAATATTTTCTCTGATATTTGGAAGAATGTTGGTAACCAAAACGTTTTGGTTACTACTGACTTCCACTGTATTTAAAAAAAAAAAAAAAAAAAATGACAAAACATTATATATCTTCATTTATGTTCCACAGGTCTGAAACTATAGGGAGGGTGAGTAAATAATGGCAAAATTTTCATTTTTGGTAAACTATGCCTTTAAATGTTCATGCATCACAATGAAGCATCCCTCATTTTCAGTGCAATTGAACTTCTGTTAGAAACAGTGACAAACTTATGCTGAACGTGTCTCTGCCATAAGACTTACAGCTTGCCAGCATGACTTCTTTTATAAATAAATAGTGCTCGGTTCTCTTTAATGTCTCAAGACTTGGCCTGATGTTAAAGAATTCATGCTAAGAACGACACTGAGTGGGAACAGAAGGCAAACTCTGCGCTGTTGTCATGCCAACGTGCCTCTCACAGCCCCGATCTCTCATGCTGGGGAGTGTGGTCATGCCGGGGTGAAATGGGGAGAGAAGTGTAATGCTGTGTCTGAAACCTAAGACAGCTGCTTCGCTGCCTCGCTACCCAGATAGTCCATGACTTCACAGGTGCTTTTTATGGCAACTTCACACAAGATTTCAGACAGGTATCCAAAAGTACCATAATGTCACAATGATCTAAAACTAATTCAAACTAATTCATTTAGACATGACAAAATATTTAAAGCAAATATCCATTGCTTATACAATGTTTATGTCTCAGTAGAAATGAATGTTAAAATATATAAAATAATGGATATTTAAAAATGTATTGCATCAAGGAGTTACATTATATTATATGTAATTTAATAATAATAATCCTAAAAATAATAATTTGTTACATTTATATTGCACTTTTCTAGGTACTGATCATTTCCATAATGACCAACGTAATCTAAAAAGAGCAGTGCAAGTTAGTGTCTGGTTTAAGACATACTTTTTTTGGGCGGTAAATATTGGCGCAAATACCAATAAATTGACGAGCTTAGTAAATCACCTGGCGTGATTCATTTAAATACTAACCATAAATTTTGCGTCTGAAAAAGGAAACTCCAACAAATGCATATGCAATAAGGTCAGCCGCAAAAAAAAAAAAAAAAAAAACTGTCCTCACATTTCTAGTGCTAATTTTTCACTGCGTGTCTTTGGTAAATCCTGACAGTAGTTTTTAAACACCAAAAGAGGGTTTGCAACTTTGGGCTGGCGTAAGCTGTTAAATCTACCCCTCAGTATGTATATACAGTATATGTATTAAAACAAATCCTACACCAAACTTTTGAATGGTATCTTGAAAGTTGAAATAAAAAAATAAAAAAATGCATTTACAGAACAAAACGCTTAATGCACACTCTTACACATTAAATCTCTTTGATTGTCAATCTAACATGGTACATCTTATAAGACTAGCAAGCTGACAACCAATGTCTTAGTTTTACATCAGAAAAAAAGAGTCTACAAAATCGCAGACCTGCTTATGACACGCACAGATGGACATACTAAAATCACAAGACTTTTTGCTTTGGTTTTTGGTGACACCAATGTATGCCAATCTCCATGTCATAACAGTGCAAAGTGGTGATAGCTTGCATCATCCAGGGCTCGCACGGGAAGGAGGAGGAGGATGATCTGAGGTTGTTTGATGTTTAATTAGTAAAGCGCTGACAGAGTGTAACATGCAATGCTGAGTTCTTCTTTCCTCTCCTCTCTCTCTAATAAGTGAAGCCTCCATGGAGCTTAATGTGAGCAGACATGCATTTCAAAAATGGAAAGCACTGGAAAGAGATGAGAAGAAGGCGAATACCAAGAAGATGCCTAAGGGAGAGGATAAAACGTACAGGATATTTCTCACCCCTTGAGCATCTTAATGAGGGTATTTATTAGGGCTAAGGGGCAACCTAAACTCCTGTACTGAACGTGAGCCATGGTACTGTGATAAACGTGATTCAGCTTTTGAAATAACCAGCGTATGTTGGATGCTGGAGAGCTTGCGTCCCCACAAGACTTCTTAACTAGTTTAACCAGGAAGTGGTCAACTAGCTCCTACAGAAAAAACATACTTACTTGACCAGCAATAAAGAACAAATATTATCTTGGGAAATTCATGTTCATGTCAAATTTATAGGGCCCAGGAGAACATTTTTATGAGGGACCCCCACACTGCAAAAATCCTATTCTTAATATATACAAATATTTAAAAAAATCTTCTTGAAATTAGATAAAAGCAACACTGCATAAGATATTAAGTGAATTTAGGAATGTACATATAGGACTAATATAGGACTCAAGTAAACCATCTACACCAAATCATAAATTATACTGGGATATCAATCAATTAACAAAAGTCATCCAATACTATTGGTGAAAAACACATAAAATTACAAATTAAAGGGTTAGTTCACCCAAAAATGAAAATTATGTCATTAATGACTCACCCTCATGTCGTTCCAAGCCCGTAAGACCTCCGTTCATCTTCGGAACACAGTTTAAGATATTTTAGATTTAGTCCGAGAGTTTTCTGTCCCTCCATTGAAAATGTATGCACGGTATACTGTCCTTGTTCAGAAAGGAAATAAAGACATCAAAGTAGTCCATGGGGCTGTTTACACCTGGCCACTTCATGCGTTTTCAGTGATCGGATAGCTATCCGATCGTGAAAAGACCAGGTGTAAATGCCCTCCGAAACGCATTCGAGATGGATTTGAATCCGATCGCTCAAACCACACCAGGAGGTGGTCTGGGCCGCATTCCAGACGAAACTGGACAAGTGTAAATGCATCTGGTAGTTGAAACCAGATATGTAAATTTTACTCCTCCCAAAAATGCTAAAAAAATAAACGTTTGAGAGCGTGTTACATAGGCTATATGTCATGTTATAGTCCGATATGACGACGCTACTGCAACACGCATTTCAGCAGATGAGGTGCTGAGCATCTATTCATCAAGCCAATGCGCCGCAAACTATCGCAAATCAAAGTGAAAGTAAGTCGCAGACGCTTAACACACAATCATCTTCATTAAAAGTAAAGAAACGAAATTATCTTGGCTGTTGCCGCTCTCTCTTATTGCTCTCTTTGATTTTGAAATTAGCTGATGATCAATAAAATGCAGCTCATATCTGTTGCTTTCGGTGACCTGCACTCCATTAAATCTGCATATAGCGCGGGAATTGAAGATCGGATTTATATACGTTTTGCAAAAACATTTATGTGACCAGGTGTAAATGGAATCGTTTTGATAAATCAGATAGCTATCCGATCTGAGAAAACGCATGAAGTGGCCAGGTGTAAACAGCCCCCATGTGACATCAGTGGGTTAGTTAGAATTTTTTGAAGCATCGAAACATTTTGGTCCAAAAATAACAAAAACTACGACTTTATTAAGCATTGTATTGTCTTCTTGTTCTGTTGTCAGGCCACGTTCACGAGTCCGCAGTGACGCTTGTGACGTAAGACGCTGGTGACGTGTTATCTGGTGCGTCTGTGTATTCGGGTTCAAATAAATATGGCTGGGCAAAAAAATGCAAGTCTTCCTCTGTGTCGAAATCCTTAGACATGTTTGCGAAGATTGTTTTGTTTACAGCTTGCGTCTCCCTCAGACTGTAAATTAAGCTCCGGTGCACCAGATAACACGTCAGCAGCGTCACTGAACGCGGCTCGACAACAGAACCGGAAGACAATACAATGCTGAATAAAGTCGTAGTTTTTGTTATTTTTGGACCAAAATGTATTTTCGATGCTTCAAAAAATTCTAACTAACCCACTGATGTCACATGGACTACTTTGATGATGTCTTTATTTCCTTTCTTGACAAGGACAGTATACCGTACGAGGGACAGAAAACTTGGACGCCATGAGGGTGAGTCATTAATGACATAATTTTCATTTTTGGGTGAACTTACCCTTTAATGGTAGGCCCTCCTCAATGTAGAATGGGATCCATAGGACTGCATTCCCTTCCTGAAAACGTTTTAGATGGTCTTTTCAGCAGGTAAGACTGTCAGATCCAAGAAAGCATCAGATACTCACCGTGACTGTGGGGGGAACAGGTAAAGCGACCATGTAACCCTCTGCCGACACCATTCAGGCTGCTTGTGGTCCAGCCAGCGGAATAGACGAGCGTTGCGACTCTGAAAGATGGATGACCATGTGAGATTATATGATCAGTAAGTTAGTTTCGTTAGAAATAGAAATTTCATGGCAGCCAACTGAATTGAAGAAAATTGGTAGACATTTGTGATAGATCTACTGTAAGGAACAGAAAAATAGCTGTAATAAATCAAGTGTAGATTTTCTCACCAGATTCCCTTCATCATCTGTATTGTCATCCTCGCTGTGGGGTTCATCTAGAGAAAGCTGTGTGGTGGCTGTAGATGGAGAACTCTTGCCGTTGCTGAGGAAGTTGGGTGGCCGGGCGCTGTTTATGCTGGCGGAGCGATGCACGAATGGCACCTGCAGGGTGTCTGGAGGCAGATCAAACGAGCTACGCGTCTCCAGGGATTCCATGCGCCTGTGCCGAGGCCTCTGTCCCAGAGAGTCCGTCCTGGCGAGGGAGGCATCATCGCCCTCGGACATCCCCCCACCGCCTCCGTTCTCTCCCGCTTCTCCCTCGTCTGAGCTGGACTGGCCATCACCGGACAGCAAGGAGCGCCGTTCGCCAGACTGCCGTTTTTGCCTCTTGAGGCTGGGGGCTCGTCCCAGGCTATTCCAGCTGGAGCGCCTGCTGTTCCAGCTACTGGCTGAACTCCACGGGGCATTGGGGGAGCTCAGCGCACTCGACTGCAAAAAATATGGGGAAAGGAGCATGTCAATCTCGAATTACATCACATTGGCTAACTGTAAAACCTGAATGTGAACATTTTCGTGCAAAAATTAACTCCACCACATGTACAGAAAAAACTACTGGTGTGTATGCAAATGCATGTATTAACATTATTATAAATTCTATAATTTATTGTATTATAATATATTATATTGTATTATATTAGAAGTTGCATAACTATGTGACCCTACAATAAGTCTGACTTAATTCAGCGTAACAAAACAACATTTTTAACTTTTGTACATCTATTTCTGAATGAGACCTCTTATTATTACAAAATGTAATGTTTCTGAGTGCAATGTCGGCAAAAAAATAAAAAATAGAAAATAAAAAATAATACATAAATAAATAAACCACCATACAAAAATAAATACATAAATAAAGGAAGAAAAACAAGACTGTAGTTTGTCCAACTTTCTCTATCAGAGAATGGTAGTTACTGACCGGAGATTTATCTTGGCCATTGGGATCCATGGAGACATTGCTGCCTCTGCGGGATTCGTAGCCCAGCGCAGGGTCTCCTCCTCCTGATATCTTAGGGACAGGCATGGGTGTTGCAGCCGTATGAGTGATGAGGGGAGGGGTCAGGCTGGTTTTCAAATCCACATGGCCATTGATGGGCACAACTGTGGAAGGGACAGAGATAGTAAGCTCAACATCACTGACACTACAAAACATGACAGACAGCTGAAAAATGCATTAGGGACCATTTCAAGGATGAATTTTTTAAACAGCCTTTAATCTTCAAAAGGGACCATGATGTATTATGTCAAAGAGACAGAAATACACAGTATAAACCCACTGTTAGAAGGGTAAAAGGGTATCTGGGATAGCACAAAGCTAGCTTGTGGATTTTAAAATATAAAGAGTGTACTTTAATCACGTTTAATATAAAAAAAAAATGGCTTGTGTTCCCTTCAAAAAAACAAAGTCAGTATACTCTATGGCTACATGTTTTAGACAAGCTCATTTGACAATATCAGGACTAAACAATAAGGATGGTTCACTGAAACAAACCTGAGTTCATAAATCTATAAACTCATATAAAACCATGGATTTATATTATAGCTGCATAATTTCCAGCTTGCTGAAAAAAAGCACAAAAAAATATTGTCGAGAACACTTACCAGTTAATGATAAATATAAATGTTTCTATCAAATAAACAAACACATATTCCAATCAATCAATCAATCCATCAATCAATCAATCAATCCATCCATCCATCAACCAACCAACCAACCAACCATTATTTTGGGTGGGGCCAGTTAATTTTTTGACAGGGCAAGTAAAAAATCTTACTGGCCAGCAGAAAAGAAAATCTTGTTGAGCCTAGAATATGCCATGTGCTTCAATGTAAACAATGCTATGTGGGTCTCACCGGATGATGCCGACAGATCCTTCTTACATCCTGAAACATCATCCAAGCTCCGTGCATAGATATCTACTTCAGACTCAGACTTTGAGGCATCACCCTGTATCAAATGCGGAAGATAAACAAACATTAGTTAGCTGGTCTTAGAGTTGCTGAGGCTTAGGGAAGCATATTGCAGGGTGAGGAACAGGCAGGTGAGTGAGGGTGTGGTCTCCCCACCCCAGCAGCCCTCAAAAAAGGCCAGAGGGTGACTGGTATCTAAGGGAGAGACATCCTATCTGGGGGTAATTCACAAAAACACAGTGCCGGCATGCATTTGACAGCACCAGGTTGCACTACCACTCTGAAACCACAAGTATTGTGTGCTAAATATTAGTTAAATGTATATTTCTGTATAGATTTAAGCAGATGATCTCATGGTCAGACCACCTGCTATATTAGCGTAAGACACATCCACATGCGGGCAACTATGTGTGGGGGGTTTTCTCGGCTCACTGGAGGTACAGCACCAGTAGAGGAGACACGTCCAATGATCAGGCAGGAGAAATAAACACTGCTATTTTTATCAGAGGACTCATCACATTGTTTGGCCTGTGTCCTCCTCGTCCCCAGTCTTGGGCTAGTCTTAAAATGGCTAAATGCCGAGAGTGTTTCAGTGTGGTCTAGCACAGAACTTCAACCCTGGGTGGTTTGTCAAAACAGAAACCACTGTTTAAGGACATGGATATCTCTCTCAGTTTGACCATTAAGGTGTCTATTTGTGGACGATTGTTGTAATTTAAATACAATATGATAAAGATGATAAAGGATTAAACATTTCCCCCCCTCATTGTGTTGTTACCTGATGTGAAAACGCCTATAGAAAACTCAATTTACATTTCAGCATATGTTCAGCATATTCACAGTATGGAGCTAATGGTCAAAGACAAAGAGGAGACACAGTGGAAACTATTCTGACAAACCTTGCACCTACGAACAATGTATCCCATTGGCTTCATGTATTAACATCAAGCTGAATCAAAGCGTTGTGTATTTTGGTCTCTGAAAAAAAAATCAATGCATTAGTAAAGGGTGTGTAAATGGGTAAGGAACAAAAACAGAGCACAATTTGAGTTTCACTGAAGCCAATGGGATTATTGCCACACTAATCACGTTACGATCGGACAGCAATTAATTCACTACAATGAAAAACAGTAAATAGGACTTGTCAATAGGGAATAACACAATATATACGATACTAAGGCAACAAAAAACAAACTTGAAATAGCTTTGACACTGGAGTCAAGCTCCATTAGTCAAGACACAAGAGGGACTCCTTGCCCCTTCTCAACAACAGTGAACAATAAAACAAAACACAGCTGTGATAGGTTGAACTAGCAGAAAGGCACTACAAAGCATCTTCAGGAACAAGCCACCACCTGCAGTTGGGCCCAAACTCCGACATGATCTTTCTGAGTACATGGCAGAAATATAAAACAACTCCAGTATTAGCTAAATAAGCTATCTGACTTTTTGACACAAGTCCTAGCAAAAACTATTAGCTATTGTATATATGTAAAATCAGTTAGAACTAAAGTTTATTAAAGCAATAGTTCACCCTCATGTTTTTTTTAACTGCTGATTAAAACAATAGCCTATATTTACTCCCTCTAGTGAGCTGTTAACAGCAGCAACCAGATCTCAAGAATTGGATCAGTCTAATTTATAAAATAATCATTCCATTTTTGTAAACTGAATCAATTGAATGATTGCAAAGATTTGACTCAAAAGAATGATTTGTGAACAAATCATTGAGATTATTTTAGTGAACTTAATCAATTGATCATTGAAAAAATTTGACTCAAAGGAATAGATTGTTCATGATTCAAGCAAACGTTCTATGAACAAATCATTAAGACCAGGGCTGTGTCCGAAACCGCATTCTCTCGAGTAGGTACTTATTTTGAATAAGTAATTATTCATGACTGCTAAAAAAAAGTACATTCTATAAAGTATGAAATGTGTGTAGCATGAATGTAATATGGACATACTACATTTGCCATGTTGCTCTTATCATATGACCTACCAACGTCAGCTGCGTCGCGTCACCTCCATTCACAAATCCTCCTTCGTTGCCTCATGGAATAATACATTTTCCATTATATGCACAGTTCAGAATACCGTCCGAAGAAGTAGGCCATCCGGGTACTTTTCGCCTACTTTTTT
Organism: Tiaroga cobitis; assembly: GCA_030578255.1. NCBI lineage: Eukaryota > Metazoa > Chordata > Actinopteri > Cypriniformes > Leuciscidae > Tiaroga > Tiaroga cobitis. The sequence continues at coordinate 28,949,532 of CM060602.1, read as the reverse complement.
ATATATTCGTACATACTTCTTTTGTCGCATACTGTCTTTTGCCTAATATATTAAAGGGAAGTATGTGATTTATGATGCAGCCCAGTTTTGTGAAGTAAATTGAACAACTCACTGAAATGATCTGACTCAAAATCTGAATCACTCTTCCCTTGCAAATCGGACATTGCTACGTTTCCAACCCAATCTCATGAAAATGTATTATTTTGAATGCACTATTTTAAAATGTATATTGTATGTTTTGGCGAATTGGTAGTGAATTTGTATGAATCTGAACTATTTTCTAAAAAAAAAAAATAAGCAGGAACCTCCAACCCTACCCTCATCCCTAAACCTAGTTCTCACTGGGTGTAAGCAGATCATACAAAAATGTACAGTACACATTATATTGCATGAATTCATACAAATTCACCAATTCGCCAAAATGCAAAATAGTTACAAACTCCCATGAGACTGTGTTTTTCTCATAAATGTCAAGATTTTATTTGAATAACTTAAATTTCAGTCTGAAATTTTAGTACAATCCCATTAAGCTATGTTTGACAGAACCGCTTTGGTCAGGTACAAGATGTGAAAGAAAGCCTACTGGGGTTCTACTGTCAATTAAGACATTAAGGTTGCTGTGCAACTGCTGCTTAACAATCACAGGTCTTAATTTGGGAATTCTCCCGGGCTTGACCAACCTTGCTGATAGAGAGATTTCAGGCATGTTTTGACATGAGATGTGCTAATAGCCCCTGAGTAAGGACTAGCGGAGAGGTTTATGTAAGTTTGTTTGTCGAGGTGAAGGACTGGAAGACGTAAGAGACAAGTTCAAACCCTCCGAAAAAAGGTCCAAAACAGATCACTAGGGCGGTACACTTTCAAAAGGTACACCTTTGTACCTTATTTACACATAAAGGGTGCATATTAGTACATTAAAGGTGCATATTAATACCTATATTGTATTTATTAGGACCTTTGAAAGGGTACCACCCCAATGACAGCTTTAGAGCCATTTTCTCAGAGAGTGCACATAGCCATTGGTGCTCTCCATTTCATGGCATTTCCACTGCTAATGTCACCTAGCACAGCTGTATGAATGAAAACAAATACAGGATGTGATGTCCAGAACCACAAACAGACAGAGTCTCCTCAACAGGGTCAAGTGCTTCCTCTCAGCTCTGGCTCACTGAACGGACTTTCTCGATCGCTGAGTTATTGAACCCAGCGGAAAGCTTTAAGTCTAGTTGAATAAAAAATATGATGATGCCATGCAGAGCAATTCTACAAGATCAAAATGATTAAAGGAGTAAAGCAGTATTAAGAAACGTATCTGCATATTAAACGGTTTTGAGACCCATTCAAACAGACTTCCCAGTTGCCTTATTTGCTTTTGCACAGCAGTCTGTTTGGCTTTGTCTGATTTCGCTGAGGCTTTCCATAAGCCCAAACACATCCTTTCAGCCAGATAAAATAAAGCATGAGGCTCTACAAGGTTAGTACTCTGCCGCCAGGCATTGAGCAAGTGAACCTGAAGAAAGACTTTGAGTCAAGTCTGCTTCTACAAGTAACAATCACAAGTGACACTGTCCACAAACGCTGAGGTCCTCCTGGTTAGTCTCACTGGGTTACATCATGCGGTAGCTACATACCCCTGAGTCTATAGGCAGCTGAATACAGCTCAGCTGGCCATGCAAATCGTCCTTCTTGGTTATTTCCTATTGTGGACACGTGTTAGGATTTTAACACACAGAGCGAAAAGGTAAGAAAGGGGAAAAAGCATAAAAAAGTGTTAGAAAATTGACAAAAGACAAAATTATGAGAAATTTTACTCCCACATTTCACTAAATACTTCTGTTGAAGTAAAAATAATTGTGCATTTTGGGTGGAGTTTAGGCTGTTAGCGTGCTCGGGACAGTGAGTTTGTGGAGTCGATGCACCTCTTGATGGAAATAACATCACCACATTTATTTCCATCAAGAGGCGCATCAATATTTGGTCAAGATCATGTATTGAAAAGGGTTGCTGGGGATAATATATTATATTATATTATATTATATTATATTATATTATATTATATTATAAATAATACATGCATTTATGGTGGCATTGTTACATAATTACACTATCAAAAGTTTGGGGTCAGTAATTTATTTTAAATACTTTTATTCAGCAATGATGCTAAAACACTGTTTTAGAAAATTATATTATTTAAATAAATAAAATAAAAACAGTTCCATCAAAATATTAAGCAGCACAAATTATTTCAACATTAATAGCACAATCATTTCACATAAAGGAACATGTGAAACTGAAGACTGGGAGAAGATCATGTGACTCCAATCAGTGGCTGCTGAAAATTCAGCTTTGCCATCACAGGAATAAATTACATTTTAAAATATATTTAAAAAGTTATTTACAAAATATTACTGTTTTTTTTTATCAAATAAATGCAGCCTGGGTGAGAATAAGAAACTATTTTCTTTTTAAAAAATCATACCAATCCCAAACTGATTAGTAGTGTTCAGTACATTTTACCTATATAGGTGCCACTGCAAAGATGGACACAAATAAAGTAGCAAGACCTAGGAATTTTTTTTTTTTAAATGAAAACAATCTGCTTTTAACCAAGAACCTACATGGAATGGTCACTGAACATGCTGACATATAATCTGACATGCACGCTATGATCCGAACAAGATTGTCTGTTTACAGCACTGCGACTATGTGAAGCTTTTTGCTTCAGTGGACCGGACATTACACTGTTGAGGGGACATTCATCCCTGTGCTTGATCTCTCTGCTTCACACGCGTCATTCACCCACCAGTTTCCCCAGCAACCCTGACGCACTGAAAAGTTCGACCAACTAAAAATAAACATGATGTTTGCAGAAAACGATGTAAGGTTAAAATATTAAGTCAACAGTGTTCATCAGTTGTACAGGAAAGCGGGCATTACATCAATTGGGATGAGATTATAATATCTGATGCACTTAGCAAAGGTAAAAGCAGATAGAGGTCAGCTGAGTGTGGGCTATCCTCTCTAATTTAAGAGTGGAGAGTTTATTTTGAAGGCTTCTGAGCAACATAATTTCCTCTAAACTGCCATGATGTAGTATGAAAGATATTTCTATCTGGCAGGCAGACACAGGAGAGGCACACTCATCTTTTAGAGAGGGGGAAAAAAGCGTCCAGATATTACCTTCTCTCATGTTGACAAAGTCTGTGTCTGCTCATCCAAACATAAAACGTTCTCTTTCACTACCATTATGCAAATTAAAATGAATGACAAACCAATTTTCAATTATGTGATTTGACGCTGCTTTTGCTGTTGCTCTAATGAGGTGTTACAGAAAAAGCACTTTAAGATTTTTGATTCATAGTTCGTTATTCTAACAATGATTTTGCTCAATGGAACAATCAATCAAAATCTAGAGCTACTTTTTTTCATTAAAAGTTTTTACGAATCTTTTAAATCGATGTGAGACCATGATATACTAAATTGTTAAGGTTTTAGATTTACACTAACATTTATTATGAGATAAACAGTTTTGCATCCACTAAAAAGCTAAACAACAAAAGTTTTCTTTTTAATAGTTCATCATACCTCAAACCGTACAAATAAAGGTGATCAAATCCTAGATTTTTTTGCACTGTATACACACGCCATCCTGCATGATTCGGTGTGTCTCTTTCTAAAGAGACAGTAATAAAACAAGCCCTCCACCCAAAATGATACATAGGTATAACATTTATATCTCTGATTTATCCTGAGCCTGGCCATTTGTGTGTGTGTGTGTGTCTGACTTTCTGTCAGAGAAGAATGGCTGCTATGCATTGGGAGATAAGTTGTCTCATAAGATCATGGAAAAAGAAGGCGATAAAGCAAAAGAATGAAGGAAGGAGGATGAGAAGGAGCGCTCATGGGCGAGCATGAGCGTGGAGTAGGTACTATTATACACAGAACAAGAAACTCATCACTTCTAGTTGAATACATAATAATACATAGTGTCCTAACCAGGCACAATGCGACAAATCAACAAGCTTTTGATTTGAAAGCCCATTTCAGTTCTCTCAGCAGCCATCTTGGAAACGCCCCCATGCAGCTATTTTCTAATCTATATCATTTATCTAAGAAAGACCAAAATCTCCAAAGCTGTTTGTCAAGATAACGTATCCATAAAATATTTTAAATAAACAATAAAGACAAAAATAGTATTGTATATTTATTTAACATTTTAGCTCAAATGATGAATTTAGCTCAAATGACATACTATACATTATGTACTCTATAGGCTAGTGTATATTTTCCACACTTTCTTAAATAACTACGTCTTCGAAGAGCACTTCTTAAGCCCCGTTCACACCAAGGATGATATAGTATATATAAATTATATAAAATGAGATATATAAAGTTAATCATTCTAAATTCTTTGAGATTAGGGAAGTCCACGCCACAGCTATAACAATAATGACAGAGAAGAATGATATCATTGGACATTTTTTTCCAGCCGGAGAATGATGAAAACATTGACAGCCAATCAGAATCCATCCAAATTTAAAGAACTTGAACATTAAAGGTGGCACATGCTACTGCATTGCACACTTGTAATTGTGCGTTGGTGTGGACGGTATAGTTATTATAGTTATCGATCTTAGTGTGAACGTGACTTTATTGTTGGCATTTTTAGCGTGAACACACTACCCACAGTATTTTTTTTACCATAAAATTGCATAGAAAGGTGCATAAGTATGCAACTTGGGACGCACCAATTTTTTTATATTACGTTGGTTAAACTACATTTTAAATAAAACAAGTTGAAAGGAAAGACATATATTCTTCACAGCTGCTATATTAACCATTATGATTTCTCCCATTCACCCCACTATACTGGCTAAATTCAGAATAGCATACTAGCGTACAACTCTTACAATTTATGCAATAGGAGTAGGATGCTAGTAATCTTTTCTGAAAATAAGCCAGTGTCTCTTTTAAGTGGTTTTCCGCTTCATATCCCTGCCCACATGAAACTTACTGGACCAAAATCGCTCGTCACATATAATAAACCTCAAAAAAGGATGGGAAGAGATTGATAAAGAAGTTTTACATGACAAATTATATGAAAAATCCTTCAAGTACAAAATCATAAAAAGGCTGCTGTCTAGTCATTAAAATTCAAGGTACATGTTCTTAGTTTCACACTCTTCTGTGGAGTGGAGTGTGAGAAAGCACGCAAACAGATTGGCTGTGATTTTGTAGCGTCAAGCAACATTTTTTTCTTTCAGTCTCGACAGAAAAATTGCTTTTCACTTGAATCTTGTCACGTCGTGCCTGTTTAGGACATATAGTGTTAGACGAAGGGGACAGGAGAGAGCTAGAGGAGAAAGAGAGAAGAAAGATATGGTGTTGGATTATGTGCTAGACTCTAAAGAACAAAAAGGAGAAGATAGATTGTGAATGGGGTTGAGGGGGGTGGTTGAAAGTGTTCAGGGTAGTTTGGAGAATGGCTTTACCTCTGTTTGGAATCCCTCCACTAAGATGGCCACCAACAGGTTGAACAGGACATAGTTTCCAAAAGTCATGAGGGCGATGAAGTACAGAGCAGCCACTGGAGAGGTGGAGGCCATCCCATTATACAGTACCTTATTCCAGTCCTCCTGAGTCAATATCTAATGAACATCAACATAGTAGACAAACATCAGCAACAAATACACAATCAAATTGTTATTTACACTCATGTTTAAAAATTGGGGTTGTGTAAGACTTTTTTGGAAGAAGTTTCTGAAAGAAGGCTGCATTTATTTGATCAAAAATATAGTAAAAAACGCAATATTGTGAAATATTATTTAGTTTTGTGTTGTTATAATTTATAGTCGATGTTGTAACTAATGTAAACAAATGAAACCTTAATGTAAAAAGCGTTACCTATAAATGTTAAGTCATTTTTGATCAATTTAATACATCCTTGCTTAATAAAAGTATTAATTTCTTACAAAAAAATATTGACTCGAACATTTTGAACATGTATATGTGTTTGAATTGTGCTTTATTTGACAGTCTGTAATTATTTGGGATCACAAAACCTGTCGGATCTGTATTTAGTGATGTCCACTTATGATCGGATCAGCCAAGATGGATGAAAAGTTGCCTGATTGGAATTGCAGTTTGTGTAACATGCAGGAATCTTGCCTGAAAAACTGTAACAATGGCCCACAGTAAAGAGTCAAAGTTCTTGCGGTCAGGAAGAGTGTCTCCATCTCTCTCAGAGCCGAATTTACATCCAAACAGGTGCATGCCTAGAATACTGCAAAACAATAAAAAAAGAATACAGTTAAAGGAAAAATAAATGGACAGAATACAGTACATTCAAACTGCACAAAATGATCTCTAATCTTGCCTGAAAATGAATATGAAAAGCATAAGCAGCATGCAGAAGGTGGCCACATTGTCCATGGTCTTCATCAGGACCACCAGCTGCCTCTGTAGGGCGGGCATGAAGCGAACCAACTTCAACACCCGCATGAGTCTGAAGGTCCGCAGCACCGATAAACCTCCTCCCTGCTGACCAACAATTTCCCAGACGCTGTCAACACATATAAACACACATATCTGACTCTCTGGCAGAATGCAGAAGGACAACATATCCCGGCTACCATAGTTAGGGGAGAAATCCAATAGATTGGGTTATTTCTTGAAAGAAAAACAATCCAACATGTATCGGTGTGGTGTTAGAGTGGTTTGTTGCATTTCAAAGAAAGCAAAAAATGTCATCAGCTAATTGAATATAAGAAGCTATATATCTCAAATAGTCAATTTTGGCTTAAATAAAGCAGAATGACCATTTCATTGTATGTAAGGTACTGCATATTTTTTGAGCAAGGATGCGTTAAAATGACAGTAAAAGTGACAGCAAAGTCTTTATACTGTTTAAAATAATATATATATATTTCCAATACATGCTGTTCTTTTGAACTTTTCATTCAACAAAAACTTCATGGTTTCCACTAAAAAATTAAGCAGCACTGTTTTCCACCTTGAAAATAATAAGAAATGTTACTTGGGCACCAAATCAGCATATTAGAATGATTTCTGAAAAATCACGTGACAATATAAATTGAAAACATTTATTTTAAATTGTAATAGCATTACTGTTTTGACTGTGTTTGGTCAAATAAATGCAGCCTAGGTGAGCATAAGAGACTTAAGAAAAAAAATAAAACAAACGCAGATTCACAACACATCATATTTGTGTGGAAGAGACTGCATTCCATCAGACTGAATGTATTATTTTCATTATTTCAATAATTTTAATGTCTATTTAATAATTAACTAAAATTTGACGTTTTATCAAATTTTTGTTAATTTAACAAAGCTGCTTATTTTTTGCTTGTTACATATTTGCTGCTTGTTTTACCATCAAAGGATGATTGCGTTACTATGGTAACCAGTGTCCCCCACCCACCCCCCTTTAAACCACGCCCCCAGAATAGTGCGCATTGGTGACTGTGTCTATGCAACATGTTGAGCATTAATAAATGCAAGAAACCATCATAACATCGTACCATGCCAAATCTTTTGCATGTTGAGAAGTCTTATGCTAATTTATGGCAATTGTGAATGAATGGGCGTGAAATTGCAGCATTCATCATGACAGCTGACAGTCATCAGACTGAACAGGCAACAGATGTCCCATCATTCAATAATAGCTGCATTCTGTCTGGCTGTCACTGTTGTGATATAACACACTGCCAGTGTGCATTTTCAGAAATGAAGATGAACATCAATAAACAGTAATGCAGGCAGTGTTATTATTGTAACACACATTTAAAAGGAATGCAGATCAGCATGTATACCTGATTACAACAATAATGCCGTCAAAGATGTTGTAAGGGTTCTTGATGTAGCCGAATGGACCATACACCAGCATTTTTAGGAGCATCTCCAGCGCAAACAAACTGGTGAAGACGATATTACTGATTTCCAGAGCGTTTGTCAACTCATCAGGCTGAAAAAGAAAAAAAGAGAGAGAAGAAGATAAAACCCAGACTATCACAGAGACGCGCCATGTCAGTACTGTTGCGAATGTTACAGCATGTCATATTAGAAAGAATTATTGCAAAATGAACTGCTTAAAAATATGATGATTTTGAAAACAGTGCTCCTGGCACTCATTTGAAGATGACATTTAAAAAGAAAAGAAGGGGGAAAGGCTGTACATAAGGACACACATTTTCATTAAAACATTCTTTTGAGAAAAGACAGTCTCTGAAAAAGAATAACACATTTCAGCAGTGAAATATGGGCATTTATTTAAACTGTATCCCCATCATTTTATGTACCATGGGTTGATTATTATCAAAAATAACACTAACTTCTTTTGGTTGTTTGAAGGTCACAACAGTCTTGAAACACTGTTATCATGCCTTCCTCATTTATTTTTGACATCTTTGTGACATCACCCCCCCCCCCCCCCCCCCCCTGTTTTTTTTTGCCGATACCAATACCGATATTAACAAACAACTATCAGCCAATTGCGATACCGATATTTGTCACTTGCTGACTTGACTCTTGTCTTAAATACACAAGTGTTTCGCCAATCATCATTACATATTCAGGTCTTCAGCGATCCGGATCTATATCTAACATGGATGGATCTCTAGCTGCTGCAATAGTGTAAAGCTCTCCTGATATTTTAATAATAATTACAAAAGAATAAAATAAAGCATATTCGTTCCCTTCTGGGACTTGGAAGGGTTTAGTTTAAGCAGATGTTTTTAGTCATTATTTTTTAGGCGGCAGTGGTTCAGTGGTTCATGTAGGTTGTCTACAAACCCGAAGGTTGGTAGTTCAATCTCCGGTTCCACCTGACCAAGTGTCGATGTGTCCATGAGCAAGACACCTAACCCCAGCTGCTCCCGACGAGCTGGATGGCGCTTTGCATGGCTGACACCGCTGTCGGTGTATGAATGAGTGAGTGAATGGGTGAATGTGAGGCAAATTGTAAAGCGCTTTGGTGGCCATTGGGTCTGTGAAAGCGCTATATAAAGGCAGTCCATTTACCATTATTACTGTCATCGTCAGAGCTCATTTCCCCAGTACATTAAACATCTGGCTCATATTCGCCATCTCAACCCTTTTCTTAAAACTATTGCTTTCAAAGTCTTCAAAATGTATATTTTGATTGCTGACAGCTTCTTCACCAGATCCACCATCATGTGACAGTGAGATTAATATTTATCTACTGTGACTTTTAAAAAAATGAATGAGGGGAAGAGTAGTAAATGATTTCCTAGATCGATAAAGACCCAAGGTATGCATTTAAGTGTTAAAATAGACAGATTTTGATCATGTTTTAAATGAGCAAGTTCAAAAAATATAGTATCGGATAGTATCTAGTTTATTGCTGTATCAAATCATTTTCAATGAACATGTACTGTATTGGATCCATTTAACATTCAACAGGCCATCATTATAAGAGAGGCACAAAAGCACGAAACAAAAAAGAAATAAGACAACATGACAACCATCAGAGGTTATTTTTTTGCTATCAAATTTAAACATTAACTCATATTTTACTTATTATTATAGAACATTACATTTTAATAAACTCATTAACAAATAATTCCAGTGCTGTTGCTTTATATATCAAGCATAAATGTTGCTACTTCAGAAAAAAAAATGTATTTTTTTCCCCACTAGTGTACAAACTATATGTTGTACAGATGTTGTAATTAATTTACCCAGAGAAAAACCATTGGATTATGCAATAATCGGTTTGTAAAATCAGCCTTTTTCATTTATCAAAAATCGGTGGCTGATACATCGGTGCATCTGAAAAAACACAAAATACACTTCGAAGATATTGCAAAATGCAAGGAAATGGAAATGCATTAGAGGATGTCTCAATGCATGTATCTCTAGACCATCCGAAACAGCTACAGACTACATATCTCCAGAAGTGTCACTCTTTGGTCTGCCTGGCTATTTTGATACACAAACCATTTGAAATTAAGAAGTTAAATAAGAGAAATATGTTCTAAAAACATACAAATCTCCTCAACTCCAAAGGGCCTGAGCCATTTTGATCTTATTTAATTAAACAGACTCAAACTTTCATGGCCTCATATATCCTCATAGCTTACAGTGCAGACTGTAATAGATAAACGAATGTGGGGGGTCATAAACAAGTTTCTCATTGCTCTTTTGTTTATCAGAGCATATTGTTTCGAATGACTGTAAGTTGAACTTAAAACTCAGGTGAACTAAAAAGAAAGAACAGCAGATTCCCTGGTGTAATTGATGTAGTTGATAGTTCGGTATGCAGAGAAAAAAGATTTTATTTATTTATTTTTATGAGGCAGGGGTGAATTGAAGGAGAGACATATGGGCCGGTTCATATTTCGCTTCGTTTTTTTTTTCGATTGTAAAAATGAGACTGGGCAAGAGACCCAGCACGCATAACACATTCTTGAAACATCACGGCTAGCTGGATTTAATGAACAGAGTCTTAAACGCCTGAAAACAAAACACGTTGTGCATTTGCCTATGAAAACTAACAGTGATTTTAAGAGACCTTTAGACAGGTCACAGAACTTCAGCGCTTTAAATGATGACAAAAACTATGTAACCACTCTAATTGTTTTACTGAGATGATTGTTTCCACAAAGTAATGAGGAAAAAATGCAATTACATACTGTGCATGAAATGAAAAATAACAGCTATATTAGCTAATAGAATTAAATGTAATCTAATCCGATTTAGAAGTGGTCCGTGGAGCACGATGATGAAGTGTGGGGCTATTTTGTGGTGTTTCACAGAGGTAGGGAAGAAAGCCAGCAGTTTTTCTTTTTTCTTTTTTTAGCTGTTTCTGGATCTGAGCAGCTGAGGGTTGGGCACCGTCTACCCAGCAGGAGCTTGCACTTGGCCTCTTCATTGGGTGAGGCCCTTCAGTTCAAATCAGGACCACTTGTGGGAAGAGTACATCACACACCAATCTCTGCAGGAGTGATTTTTTCCAGGAACGGCAAGGATGAAGACAAACGCTAAACTCTTTGAAAGGTTTTGATTCACATTTTTCTTTTCTATTTTTAGTAAAAAAAAAAAAAAAAAAAAAAAACAATCAAAGGAGCAATCAAAATCGAACCAAGTGTGAATGCACCTCGAATTCCCCTAAGAAATGTTGTGTTCGCTTGTAAAATTTTTTCGGTTAATATATTGAAATTGAATTTTCCTTCCATCTCATATTTTCCATCACCATGTCCTTTTAGGGGCTTCATAAAAAATAAAGAATATTATGAGCCTACTGTGTTATTTTACTTCTGACTTCAAGAATAGTTCACTTCAAGAAGACAGTTGATGTACCCCATTGACTTCCATAGGAAAAAAATACTATGGAAGTCAATGGGGTACATCGACTGTTTGGTTACCGACATTCTTCAAAATATCTTCTTTTCAAGATTCAAGATTCAAGAACTTTATTTGCCATTTGTGTTTACACACATAGGAACTCTTGTGCGGTTGTTACTCAGAGAGTCAAGTCAAGTTTAAAAGGACACATAGAACATATACATTATAAATAAGTTGCACAACCCATTAAAAAGGAAAAATTCGCATTTATAAATTGCAAAAAATATAATTGCATATTGCCCAGGCCCCCAAAAACAACCCAATATTAATATACTATATTACATTAAAATAAATAAATAAATAAATAAGATGCACAGGTGTATTGCACAGATATATTACTCAGGCCCTAGACACAGTAGTTCATTTTGTTTTGGCCAAGAGTCTCACTGTAGCTGGAAAAAAGCTCTTATAAAACCGTGTTCTTTTTGTAATAATGCTGTCCGCTCGTCTGTGCCTGAGATTATATGTACAATTTTTGTGTATAAGCAGGGAGTGAGCTGGATGTAATGTGTCCCTGATAATTCTCTCTGCTCTTTTCTGACAGCGCTGTGTGTAGATTGTGTCCATGGAGGGGAGGTTTGTTCTCCCCTCCATGGACACCATGGACATTTTTTTGTTTAGAAGAAGAAAGAAATTCATACAGGTTTGAAACAACTTGAGGGTGAGTAAATGATGACAGAATTTTCATTTTGAAGTGAACTATTCCTTTAAAGGGTTCAACAATATAGACGTTGTTGGTGTGAACCATCCAGACAGGGAGCTCAGACAAGCCTGAACTTCAGACTCCTCTTAAGATGAACTGCTCTTAAAGAGCCATATCTCACCAGCTGCACTCCGCTATCAGCTGCTGCTCATTCCAGCACATAGCAAACTCAAGATGACCGTCCCTTTATCTAATTATACAGCTCCAATAAACAAACCACTGTGCCATGGAAAACATACAGGTATATGAATATATAAGCCAGGGTGCACATTGCAAATAAGAACATCTGTATATATACACACACATATTTGTTTGTTTGCTGGTTTGTTTATGTTAATATTTTCCAGAGGTGAGACCAAGTCATTGTTTTGCAAGTCACAAGTAAGTCTCGAGTCTTTGCATTCAAGTCCCAAGTCAAGTCCCGAGTCAAGACAGACAAGTCCAAGTCAAGTTGCAAGTCCTCGAGTTTAAGCTTCAAGTCTTAAACAAGTCATTAGTGCTTTTTGCACAAATTACTGTCTCAGTGTTAATTACTATAGTAAATGAAATGTATACTAATTTACATCAGAAAGGCTTTTAAAATATGATATAATATAATAATATATAATATTATCAAATTTATTGTGGCAATGCAGATTTAAAAATAAAAAAAATAAAAGTAACTGTTCATTGGGAAAATTAATCGTGATTTGCTACACATTAAGTTAAGTAAAATTAAGTAAAATATTGAGTCCCTGGTTAAATTATTTTGTTAACGCGACAGTAATTGTACTAGAACATTCCTATTTCTATGGCGACGTATCAAGCGCCACGTGACACTTTTGGGGCAAATCCATCCATTTCTCCCGAAAGACATGAAAGTGAGTGGCTGGTGAACAGGGAGAAGACTTTATAGTTACCTATAGGCTAAAATGTGCGTTTGTTGTGTGGGGAAAATAACATGTCTCAAAATTACATTTGAAAGGTTTATTATTTCCGCTTACTTAGATATCAGTGTGTTTTTTTTTTCTCAAATTATAAATGGTTCGCTAGTACTTGTGTATTTAAATGCCTGAAAAAGAAAAAAGAAAACATTATTTGGTTGAAAACTGTCTGAACGTGTGATAATAAATGACAACTGACTCGCGCTGCTGAACACACTCCATCACGCACTCTCTGGCTCAGTGCCAAACGTGCGAAAACTGCGCTAATCAGCGCTGTGATCATGCGTCAATGATACAGTGCTATACTACAGTCAGTGATTATTACAACTCTGATCTGTGGTTTTAGAAGGTAGGTCAAGTCTTTCCAAGTCACAGGGCTCAAGTCCGAGTCAAGTCGCGAGTCATTGTTGTCAAAGTCTAAGTCGAGTCGCAAGTTATCTTTGAATATGTCAAGTCAAGTCGCAAGTCATCAAATTTGGGACTCGAGTCCAAGTCAAGTCCAAGTCATGCGACTCGAGTCCACAACCCTGATATTTTCTAATTTACACACAGACCTATGAACACATTCACTAAGGTCCACAGTGAAAATCTGGCATTCAAAAAAAAAAAATATATATATATATATATATATACATATAAAAAAGTCTGACAAAAAAGGCCTCTGCACAACAGCTGAGATTGTAATAAATAAATCTGATTTTTTTTTTCTTCATAACAGTGTGAACAGCAGAAACCACATGTAATCTGATCTTTTCTATTCTGATTTGAGCCACTTCCATGGTCCTAAATCACATACTGTACAAGTCCGATGTTTTGCAATGTGACCTCAGTCTGAACAGTCATTGGAATTCATGTGACTTTTACATCGCTCTATAGATCAACATTAGTCACAATTCTACACTGATGGGAGTTACTACAAAGATTTGACCTGCTAGTTGTTCTTCGGTCACTTTGTGAATATGGAAAACGGCAACGAAGTTAGTCAGTGGAGGGATAGTGAGCTGATATACTCATAAGGATTACAGTGACAGCTCTATTCAAGCAAAACTTGGAAAAACTGTATGAAAAAAAAAAAAACATTACTCTCCTCATCCTTGTCTGCTTCCTCCTTATCACCTGCGACATATCAGCTTATAAATGAACATGTAAATGTTGACTTCAGTAACCTCTGTATATTTTCGTGCTGGGTGCCGACTTTGTCATTGTTCTTTTGCGGATGCTGTTCAATTCAGGATCGTGACCTGTTCATACTCAAATCTGATATTGGCCACATTTAAAAAAACATAATGTGAAATTAATAAATAATAATAATCAGATATGAGCAAAAAATCAGAATGGACCACTAAGTCTTGCAGTGAGGACGTAGCCTTAGAGACCCCTGATGGGTCATTGTTTTCAGTTGTCACTGGTGGAAGCTAAAGAGGTTGTTCTCTTCTGAGGAAAGCTTTACAGTCCTCATAAAAAAAAAAAAAAATTAAAAAAAACCTTCCCTTGGCAAAAGCACTGCTGTGGTGGCCACTTCCCAAGTATGAGATATGTGTTTCCTCATTACCAACAATGACGAGTACATGCTTTACATCCAGTGAAACAGAAATTGTTCGAAATAATTTAAACCCATGACGAGCAGTTGAGATCGTTTCATTGAAGCATAAAACTGGCTGGTCTCATTTCCTCTCATTATGTAAACCTCATTATGGCTCAAATGGCTTTTAGACAAGCTAAAAGTTCACCACATGGTCACCACATAACGGTTTGAATAGCCTAAAACAACTTAGTAAGTAAATAAATGCTTGAGGCGGATGTGCAGTGGACAAAATACTGACATTTTAAAGACCCCACAACATTTTTTTTTATTGAGACAGGAAGTTGGGGTTGCATATTGCAAAGGGATCAAATATTTCAGTTTTTTCATTACACATATTATTGATCATTTTCGTATTTGGTTAAACCCATGCAGTTAAACACCCACATACATATGCTCTGATCTGAGGATAGCAGCTCATTGCTGTATTTGCAATAATAACTAGGCCTAACTATCATTACAAAGATTGTGTGAAGTCCCAGGGCAAGTCCTGCAACAAAGCAAGCCACCCTCTGTATTAATTAACTTTCATAGCCAAAGCAACAATAACCATTTTGCCCCAATTGCACATTAGGAAGGGAAGGGGAGTAGAAAAAGGGCAGCGTGGGAGGAAAAGGTTGAAAGACACAGAGAGAGAGAGATTCCCAGCAGAGATGCTTGTTGAGATTGTGTACTGGGTTAATGAGTGGCTTGGAATTGTGTGGAATTTTCTTATGATGCTAAATATTCATGTCCCTGAATGAAGGCACAGTTCTTTATTCATGCATAACACAAAGTGAGGGATAAGACATGTCGATTTGAACAGTAACATCCTCCTCTCTAAACTATGAACCGGACCTGCACCGCCAGTCCACAGGGAAGCTTAAAGGAATTCATAGCGCATGTAAGATTAAGAGCTTAAAAAAGTTCACCAACAAGTATGTCAACAAGGTACTTGAGCTGGAAAACAGGGTATATACCTGTAGATAAACATGGTACTGTACATGGCACATCTCCTACACCTCAACATGGGGTTGAGAAGTTTAAAATGTATGAAATCTGTTCGGGGGTTGGTCCTGTATTGTACTCACCAATACAGGCATTTTCAAGCGCAAGACGACGTGAAAGAGTTCAATTCAGTATTCGCGCTCTGACTGATGTGGATTTATAAACCTTCCCACACAGCGAGTAGCGAATTGAGTTCCCTTTCACGTCTTCTTGCGCTTAAATATTTAAATTGGCAAGGCTTAAACTTTCGGGGACGATGCAGCACTTGCCCGTCAACTGTCCCGAGCTTCGTTCACATTTGTTCACGTTCATGTTCTGACAACATTGCATAAAATGCATACAAATATTGCTGTCAACTGCCATCGTTTCATATACTCACCAACACCGAATTTTACTCACATTTGGCGCTTGGCGAGTGTTAATTTTAGGCCCTGGTTGTATGGGTGCAATATTATGGGAGGCAAATATCCCTTTTTGGTTAAAACAGTTGACAGATATATTGCTCGAAATGGAAGGGAAACGGCAGCAACGCCAAGAAATAAACGAAACAGAATGGGCAGAGGAGCTTTTGAACAACTTGGGCTAAAGGTAGAATGTGAAATTTGATGGAAAAGAGAGATGGAGATGTGCCTGTGGATTTATTTTTAACCTCTAAAAAAAAAAAGGCACACACTTCAGCTCTGTAAATAGCTGCCATGTGGTCAAGTTGTGTGGTTTTCATGCGTAAGATCAAGCGATCAACATGTCTCCTCTCCAAGAAACACAGAGCGAGGTCTGGAAGGAGGCTGCACAGAACAATGCTCAGATCAACGTAGCAAAACCTCTTCTGCGTGTTTTTCTCAGTCATTCACATATTCCCCCCTTTGGCTACACTCTGTGAAACTCCACTTGATCTTTAATTTGTCCAGCAATGTGTGATTTTTCCATCTGTACCGCACAATGGAATAACAAAACTGGACAACACAGCCTTAAATAAATGTTTTAAACCCTACTAGCAACATTTCAAGCCCAGGATTGGCAAACAAAGCTAGAATTGTTGCAGTCGAAAGCGTCTTCTTCATTCCAAAGTGGATTTAAAAAGTAATGCAGGATGTCAGTGATTGGAAGAGAGGAGCAAAAGGCAAAAGCAAAAGACAAAAGGCAATAGAAGCTCCAGGAATGAACAGATGCAATTAGCCAGATTGGAAGTTTTATGGGGATCACAAAACCCAAGTGACCTTATGCATCCAAATTCTTGCTCAGTCTCCAATTCTCCAGATGGACTGCGCCGTAAAGACGACGTTCACTGCCAGAATTCCCCGGGAGTTTACAGGGAACAAAACGAGAGGAGAGACAAAAGAAGCAGAAGTCCTGAGGGGGAGAGGAATGCCATCCGTGTGTTTGTGTGTCTGTGAGTGTGCGCTAGCTTCTTTCAGACTACGGCAAACAACGAAGGAGACAAGTATAAACAATGGAAAGCACTAGATCCCATTTCCGTTACAGGTCCACCATACTCACATGCTAAAATATACTGTATATTTACGTTTTTTATTTTAAGAAAGGAATAATTTTATTCAGCAAGTAAGCATTAAACTGATCAGTAAAAACATTTATAATGTTACAAAAAAAAAAATCTATTTAAAATAGAAGCTGTTTTTTTAACTTACTATTCGTAGAAGAATCCTGAAAAAAAATATTCTCACAAAAAAATATTAGGCAGCGCAGCTTTTTCAATATTGATAACAATAAGAAATGTTTATTGAGCAGCAAATCAGCAAATTAAAATGATTTCTGAAGGATCATGTGACACTGAAGACTGGGGTAATGGCTGCTGAAAATATTACTGTTTTTACGGTCAAATAAATGCAGTCTCTCTGACTCAAAACTTTTGAATAGTACCTCCAACCAGGGTCAAAGTCAGAGGGGACAAATGAGAAACGTTGCTCCTGCTTGGTGCCCCCCACAATTTCATCCAGTGAATTCATGTGATGACTATATCTAATAAAACACATTCACGTTTGGTAGGGTGGTCACTTGAGTTCACGAGGTAGAGAATATTCGCACCTGGATACCAGCAGACACTCCCATTTATTTCATATTTTTTTGAATAACTTTCCAATTACCAGAATAAATAATTCCAGTCAGAGTCAGTGATGATCGATGTTTTTTTCTTGTCAGAGAATCAACCATTTTCTGTGAAAAATACAAATCTCTACATCACTTTATCATCCTTCAAAGTTGCAATGTCTCATAAAATACTGATCATTTTCGTAGTTGTTCATGTCAAAGCCCTGAGTTACGACTTCAATCACGAGCGAGGGGGGCATGAACCGTGGTGTGTGCTCTCCAAAGGATCTGGAAGACTGTGAGGCATGCGAGCACACTGTGTAAACACAGTACAATGAATTTCAGATGTGTGCCAGTTGCCCTTTTTCTTCAGTGCAGCCCTCAGACTCGTGCTCATTCTGTAGTATGGTGAATTACCCCTACAATGCTAAACGACAAAAACATGCTGCATACAGAAAGTCTTGCATTCCGTAATACTGCAGGAAAGGGCAGTGGGGGCAGAGTGGTATATTATGTGTTGAAAAAATATAAATGTGAATAATTATGACATACACTATGTTCAAAAGTTGGGGGTCGGTAAGATTAGTTATACAGTTTTTGAAAGAAGTCTCTTATGCTCAACAAGGCTGTATTTATTTGACCAAAAAATCCAGTAAAAACATGAATATTGTGAAATAATATTACAATTTAAAATAACTGTTTTCTACGTCAATATATTTTAACATGTATTTAAAGGGGTCATATAATGCCATTTTTGTACAAGTTAATATGAATCGTTAGGGTCTAAATGAAAACTTTGTAATATACTTTTATTAAAAATTCTCATTAGTATTGTAAAAAAACACAAATTTTACCTGCTCAAAAACAGCTCTGTTTTCAGCACGCCGTTTCAGTGCATATGCCTTTAAATGATAATGAGCTTCGCTCACTCCGCCCCTCTGTTCTTTTGAGTGTTTTGACACAACACAGGTGGAGTGTTGCCTTGACAACAGTTGAGGGTATAGTTTGGAACAAGAATGGCAGCGGGAGTCTCTGAGGACACATCTGTGCAACCGTACCAATTTGAACCGGAGTCAGACCCGGAACAAGATGACGGCCGCAAAGAAGATCGACAATTAAGCCTCGAACAGGACATTTCTGAATGATTGGTTAACGTAATGTCACTTTGATCTATTTTTGTATGCACTGGCAGGGAAGAGTAGTGAGATACGAACGCTGTGTGTTTACTGATGTATAGGTTAGTTCGTTGACAGATTGATGTTACAGTTAATGGTCATGAACAACTTTTTTTCGTGATTTGCAAAGATTAATATAAAGGTTAATAAAACTTTACACTCACTTCTTCTGGAGGTGCAGCAGGAAAATTAATAGTTGGTACCGATTATTTTTTCAGGAGCAGCTTCTTAGCAAAACCAGCTTTATACTGACCCTTGTTTATAAAGCAGTCTGGTGAGAAATGATTCGCGCAAACATGAAAGCATTGAAATTTATCGTGGGGAATATTCCCTTCGAAAACAAAACTCAGCCATTGCGTCTTCAGCGGTTCGGATTTAGGAACATTAAAATGACTGCTATGTTCATTATTACACCCAAGAACAGAACACCACAATCGCTTAGACGCCATTCTGCTCCAGCGTATCAACAATGGCGGACTATGATGACAGCTCGCTCAGGGCTGGTCTGTGTTGATACGCTGCTGTCAATCCACAATCGTCGGAGGGGAATCCGACCGTGTGACCTCACAAAATCGAACGGCTCAATTTGAGGCAGGGGAAAATATATAAGGGGATTAAAAAAAAAAACACTGGATGGATTTTTATCATTATATGATGGTTGTGTACAGGCACTGCCAACACACATTTCAGTACAATCAACTTGTAAAAGTGCATGTACCATTATATGACCCCTTTAAATAAAGCTGAATTTTCCGGAGCCATACTCCTGTCTTCAGTGTCACATGATCAGTCACACATAATTTTAATATGCTGGTTTGCTGGTCAAAAAACATGTCTTGTTATTATCAATGTTAAAAACAGTTGTGCTGCTTAATATTTTTGAGAAAACCAAAATAAATTTTTTTTCATGATTCTTTGATGAATGGAAAGTTCAATAGAACAGCATTTCTTTAAAATAGAAATATTTTTTAGCATTACAAATGTCTTTACTGTCTACTTTTGATATTTAATGCATCCTTGCTGAATAAAAATATTATTTAAAACAAAAATCGTACTGACCCCAAACTTTTGAACAGTAGTGTATAAAGTCCGATTTACAAGCACAATTACCAGTACACAATTAAACACACAATAAGAGATATGAAGATAGTTACGAGAATTTATGACAATTGTGAGATAAAGTAGCAATACTTTTGAGGTATGAAGCCATGTAGTGATATATAAACAGGGGTTAAAGTGGGCCGGAACGGTCCGGAACTGCTTTCCGGCACCTCGGATAAATAAATAAATAAATAAATAAATAAATAAATAGATTCATTAATCTCAACGAATCTCGCTGGTCCCGAGCTGGGCCGACCGACCGACCAACCTCCCTTCCTCCCCGCTGAACGCGAGTGATTACAAATGCGTGAAATGCACTCACGGTGGTTGAGCGCGGTAAAGTTAGTTTTAGGTTCGATATTTCACCTGACATTTGTTTTCCCTAGCCACTGTTCTATAGGGTCTTACAAAGATATCAATAGCAGGATTAGTTTTAACATTATGAAACCATTGTATATCGACATGAAATATTCATTCAAAATCACCTACTTGCATTAATGCTGCATATTTATACCTGAGAATGCTTTGGTGCGTTTGCACAGCGCATGATGAGGGAACGTCTGCCAATTCTACCAACTGCTTTAAACGTAGCCAATAAATTGTATTATTTAAAATTACTTTTCAAATTCCAAAGCTTGTTGAAGGTTCCTATTGGCAATACTGACCTGGTAGCCTTGAGTAAATTAACTTGTTTAAGAAAATGATTCATAAAACATATAAATATCAGTTAAGCCTATGTTTACTTTATTCACTGACACAGACGAAAATAAAAAGACTATCAGTCAAAGTTCAGCTTTAGGAGGGGAAGAAATGGGCCAGGATAAGGAGACTGAGAGAAAAAGAAAGATGTAGATGAGGAGAGAGAAGGTATTGACAAAATAATCTAATGCCCACTCAATGACATGGTTTTAAAGCTATTATCCATTTTTTGGGCCTTCAAAAGTCTTAAATTGCACATTTGTAGGTCAGAGAAATCAAAATTTTCTCGGGGGAGCATGCCCCGAGACCCCCCAAAATACCTCTCATTTTAATGCACATGTCTGTGGGTGGGGCTGTGGATGATAATTATACCAAAAAGTGTTGCTATACCACGATAGCCTACTCAATATGTTGTCCCACGGTAAGCCATTTTTTCCTGTTGCACCTACACAAAATTTGAGGGTTCCCCCACCTGCCAAATCCCACTTTAAACACTGTATATAAAGACACAATTGCTTGGAATTAAAATGGAGGAAAAAACATAATTTTATCTTGAGGGTTTCCAGATACCAAATCAATGAGAACAGCATGGAGACATGCACTAACCTGGTCATGAAACTCGATGCCCATGCTTAGAGTGTTAATGAGAATGGCGATCATTATTCCTCGTCCGAAATACTTGCTGTCCACGATCTTACGGAAAGTGTCGCACACCAGCCTCCAGAAATGGACCACCTTTGCTGCTCGAGCTCCTAATGCAAACTTCTTCTTTTTGTTGGGATCTCTGCTGTCCCGATAATGGGCATCCTGTGTGAACTCATACACGCCCTCACTGTCAGAGTCTGCTGTCTCATTCCCATCCATTCCCTCGGATTCGTTTCCCATCAATTTGGCACAATACGGACACGTCTCAGGGTCAAAGGTCAAAGTGGTGTCTAAGTTTGGGCCACTGCTATTCATGAGGGCATCCTTGCAGACCATCTTACCTGAAATGTATAAGACAGAAATACATCAGAAAAAAAAAATGCATAGACTGATGTCTATCTATCTATCTATCTATCTATCTATCTATCTATCTATCTATCTATCTATCTATCTATCTATCTATCTATCTTTCCATCTGTCTGTCTATCTAATGTTAATTTTAACATTAAAATAATGTTAATTGTCAATGGTAAAGTTTTAAATTAAAAAACACTTAATTTGATATAATAGTTGGAATATGCAAAAATATGCACATCAAATAAAAGAATGTAAGGTGTATTGTAACAGTAAGTACCAGTGCAGATCACAGTTTTTTATGGTTTTTGTTTATGATTGGTTTATTGTTTTTAAATTTTCAGCAATTCTGGCAAAACAAAATATTTAAAAATATATGTATTCATTTTTAAAGAATCACATAACATTTAATCATAATGTCAACATATACATCTACACACACTTAAATTTTCTTGAATTGAATTTTTTTAATTCATTTATTACACATTTTAATTTGCTTTAATAGCTGAAAATTGCAAAAGGATGTACATCACATCAAAGGATGAAAGATTGAGAGACAACACTGCTGTTTTTGCCCTGATGCCAAACTTATTGATTTGCTTTGAATAATATTTTTTTTTTTTTTTTTTTCATGAGAAAAATTTTATGCTTTCATTTTAAGTTTCTAACTAGATTATCGAATAGACATCTCAGGGTTGAATTTCCAGAAAATGTAACTATATTGTATAGTATTACCATGACGATAATATGAATAAAATATTAAATTACTCATACAGTGCTTTTTGTTCATACCGCCCAGTCTTACTCTAAACTCATGTGTGTCGCACATTCAGCTCAAGTAATTCCATTTAAAACCCATTTACCAGGAGGACCTTGTGTCTCCACCAGGCACTGTGAGGTGTTGATGGGAGTTGGGGGTATGTTTAGGTTGGTAAGGACATTAGCAGTACAACTGCTTCCTCCTGGCTCCAGGATTCTCTGTCTGAGCTGCTCTAAGGCCAGGGATGACTGTAACGTGGGGTAGTTCTTATGTACTGGAGCTGCAAATGGCACTGAGTTCCTCTTATATGACTGGAGCACCGTGGGAGAAGGTGAGGGGCCGAAGCGCAGCGGTTCAAGGTGGCCCGCAACCTGATAAACACTATGCATAGATTCTGCACAGCTTGGGACCAGAGACCCACAAAAGGGCTCCTGCTGAGGGATAATGACCGGTGGCATAAGACGCCCAGAGTTGTTGACATTGCCACTCTGGGAACCATTGTCCACCTCTCTGCCCCCATCGGTTCGGACACTTCCATTGCCCAGATGGTAGTGATGGTGGAGGTGATGGTGATGATGGTGCATGACGTGTCGGACGGATCCCTGGCGCTGCTTCTGCCGACGTCTTTTCGTAGGGGGCGGTTCCAGCGGTGGAGAAGCGCATATCCGCAGTCCTGCCCTACGACCGGCAGCCCGGATGAGGTGGCAGATTTGTCGGATGCCTTTGCGGATAATGTGGACTAGGTACTTGAGCAGCTCATCATAGCAGCTTCCTGGCTCAGAGAAGCTATTCAGCGTGCTGGCGTTGGACCTGAAGCGCACTCTCTGCTCCTTCATAAGCTGACTCTCCCGTTGCTTGGTCTCAGAGAACTGTGTCGCTATGACAACTAGACAAAGGTTGATCATGAAGAACGAGCCCACCTGAAAAACAGTGGGGGGGAGTGGAGTAGACCATGAACGGAGAGAGCTTCACTGATCATTAACAACATTGTTACTGTAACAACGAGAAAGGATGGCATGACAAAAATAGCAAGTATAAAATCGATGGTTATTTTCTGTGCTAACAGGATTTGAAATGAACAGATTGGAAGTTCAGAACAACGTCACAGACTTACTTTATTCTGTGTAACACAAGAGAAAACATTTTGAGAAATGTTTCAGTGTTTTTTGTCCATACAATGGTAATCAGACAAGTTTTGCTAACCAACATTCCTCAAAATCTTTTCTTTTGTGTTCTGTAGAAGGAATTCGTACATGTTTGGATAGACATGAGGGTGAGTAAATGATGGCAGAATTTTCATTTTTAGGTGAATTATCCTATTAAATACCCCTAAATGCCTATCATGTACATATTTAAACAGTTTTGTCTCCATTTTACTATAACGATCCATTAGCTAGGCTTAAACAAAACATGATTCATTACATGTCATAGACATATACAACTGCAACTAAGTTTTTGGCACTGATGTTGATGTAATAAAGTGGTTTCTTTTTTCTTTAATTTATGGTTTTCAATTTCCAATTCACTATACAGTAGTCAACATTTGAAGTGGATCAAAAAAGTTAATCAAAGTTATCCTGAGACAAGAACGGGTATTGTTCAAAATTCATGTATAATTTTGATGAAAGGTTTTGATTCACTTCAAATGTTGACTACTGTATATATATATCTTATGACATAGTCACTGATATCATTGCAAAATCTTTAAAATATGATTCTCTTGTCTTTGTCTAGTGAGCTGTCTAAGTTTGTCTGACGCACAGTTACACCAGAGACAGTATAGGGTAGTCTGCCTGGTCAGGTATCACTCTCATAAATGTGTCCTGATCTGCCCAGCTCAGCCCAAAGTCACTCACTATTATCAGGAGGATGAAGTAGATGAAGTTGTAGAAGGAGTGTGAATCCATAACAAAGTACATGATGTCCACCCACCCCTCCAGAGTAATAACCTACAGGAAAGAACAAAAGTGATTCAGTGCATCTTATGCAGATGAGAGGCAGTTTATAAAATACATATTTTTTTTATGTAAAACTATTTTTACTCTTGAATTCTAGATACTGATTATCAAACCCAAGTGTGAAATAAAACATTGGTAGGTGCCTAATGTCAATACAGTGACATGCAAATTAAAAGCATAAATAATCACTGATTATATGCTCCCATGATCAGTTTTCGTTTCTGTACTCAAGCATGCATGATTAGATCAACAATACAGATATCTTATGCTCAGGGCGGACACCCTACCCAGCATGCACTCTTCATTCCCTTTGATTAATCTGTCACAGATTAGGGAAAAACAGGGAAAGGCAAAACCGGAAATGAAAAGGCACTTTGAATGCTATTTACAGGGCAATTGGGTTTGCTAGCAGGATGAAGGGCTGTCAGACAGCTAATTCATTTTTAGATACTAAAAATTAAGCGCCCAGCCACAGAATTGGCCACTTGCAAAAGGAAGATTAAGTCATCGGGCCATTCCACAGTCCAGTACATGACAGTCTTCTAAATATTTAATAGATTTCTATTTCGGTGTGTTATGTCAACATGAGGAGTGAACGTTTAAATGAATTTGAGATTAGAATCAGTGGGCGCATACTGTCAGATGTAGAATAATTAAAACCTTATCAACCTTTTGTGATAAAAGAACACAAAAAAAAAATAATACAGACCGCTGATCCCTGCAATTGTCTTCAAGCCAGACTCTAAAAGAGCTAATCTAAAATCCCCGGGCAAATAAGCTTTAATATTTAAACAGTGTCAGGCGTTTAAAATATCACTGAACGGTCAGGGACTGTAAACTGAGGTAAGCACATTTGGGTTCAAGATAGTAAATTTAGTCTCAGTTTGGATTAATCAGCGAATTACATATGACTGTTGGATCAACGTGCCTCAGATTTTGGTGGCTGTATGAAGCCATATCTTTACAGTAAACTGTAAATTGTAGGAAACCACTGATATTGGCCGATGAGCATAATAATAAATAAAATTCTTTACTTTTTAGAGTAAAATAAAATAAATAAACCAATGAAATAGTTTGAAAAGCTACAAGTGACTAAGGCATCAAAGCATTATAATGTACAGTATGAAAAAAATGGGCATTCACTTTTGCTAAAGATTATATTTTAACAGTGTTATTTAATTATATGTGTTTTAGAGACTGATTTGAGCATTAGATGATGTCAGTGGTAATATAAATGGAAAAAAATTGCACAATTAGATATCCAGTATCGAATCTCTAATACCGGATAACAACCTATATGGTAACAATATATTGTGCAACCTGACTAAACTGTCATATTAAGGCATTTGTAAGTGTTTTTTTATATAGGTCTTTGTATAAGTTCATAGCATCATCAATAAAATAAGACATATAACCGACCTGAAAGATGGCAATCCAGGCATAACCAATGTTGTCAAAGTTTATGGCCCCCTTGAAGGGATTGACTTCTCCAGCAGAGCAGTTGGTGTAATACTTGTTCCAGTTGACACAGGTGGTGTTGTCGGTGCTATTGTAAGCTGCCATGTCCAGCTGGCACTGTCGGCCTTCTTCATGGAGCGTGGGGATGGAGGTGCACAGGCGCATGCCATTCTCCCGTGGTTGAGAACAGATAAATGGGTTTTCATCATCGTTTTCTGTGTGGTAGTACTTGTGCAAGTCTAGACTGGTAGGCCTGTACAAAAGATAACAACACGAGTCACGTTTTATCAGCAAAGTTTGTTTGTTGTTTGAAAAACGTATTTCCATGCTATTACAATGAAAAGGCAGTGAGGCTTTCAAGCTTTATAATTGGCACACCGAACTCAAAAGTACAAAAGTATCATAAACGTGGTCCGTACCACTCTTTCATTATATTTAAAGTGTCTTACAATACCTTAATGTGATGAACAGACCAAAATTTTTAGACTGAATCATTGAGTCAGTGAAATGAACTTGCGAATGAATCATTCAGACCGGTTATGTGAGCTGGATCAACCAGGTAATTGAGAAAATCCATGTCAGAAGAATGATTGGCCACACTCTAGATTAGGGTCCAATTCTCAATATTACTTAGTACTATAACTATGACTTTTGACTCAATAAACTCCTAATTACTGCTTATTAATAGCTAGTAAGGTAGTTGTTAAGTTTAGGTATTGGGTAGGATTAAGGGATGTAATATATTGTCATGCAAAATTAGGCATTAATATATGCTTTATAAGTACTAATAATATCCTAGTAATATGCATACCGATAAGCAAATAGTTAATAGTGAGAATTGGACCCTAAACTAAAGTTTTACCGAATGATTAGTTCATGAAAAACAAAACATTTTAGTATGTGCCTCACACAAATCGTACTATGCTTCAGAAAACTTGGAATGTAGTGTTTCAGTCATATACCAATTTTATGATTATTTTTATTATTTTCTTGTCATTTTCCAGCTTGCCAGCTCTAGTCATCATTTGCAATCATTTAAGTGCAGCAACTGGCCAAGATATTTGTGTCCCACAAAAGTATGCAATGCATAGGCACACAGTTCAGACATTTCATGCAAATAAATGCAAATCAAATGTGCACTGAGCAATAACTAAGCCAATGAAGACTTCAGTGCTCAGCCTCAGTTTCTCCTAGGGTTGGGAAAACACCCATTTAAGCAGCAGTGAGATCAACGGTAACTATCTCAAGAAGAAAAAGGATTGAGCAAGGCCTAGCTTTAATGGCGTTTGGCTCTGACACTGGATAATTGGGCTGTCTGTCAACACAAGTTCACCTCAGAGAGAAAGTGACATGGCGAATTAGCTGCACAAGTACCTTCAATTACCCATTGGGACAAATCCTAGCCTTCCAAAGAACCCTGCCCCTTGAAATATTTATTTCTTAAGAGCAAATTAACAGTTTACGACCGTTTTAATGTTACATAATCACAGCTTCAAGCCAATCTCTGTGAGGCAGTCGATTCCTTCAAAACGCAGTGCCAGGCCGTGAATCCATGGTGTCTAATTCATGCTCTTAGTGCAATGATAGCTGTGGGGTTTACAAAGCTAGATAGTAAACAAAACAAATTGATTCATGGTTGAGAATTTATGAAAGTAGTAATGATGAAAGTAGTTCATTTTTTATGATTCATTAAATATGATAGAGTCTGCTACATGCTTATGCATTTCTGGAAGGAAATCACTTCCCATGGGCCCTGTGTGACACCTTTTTTACCTTTGTGGACATTTCATGCACATTTTATATTTTATTATTTTTTTCTTTATTTGTGCCCAAAAGAGTATAGGGTAAGTTGTGTAACAGAAAATGGACAACACACTAATACCCAAAGTAAATAAATTGAAAAGTGAAACCGATTCAAATTGCTATCTAGACAGATAGATAGACAGGTTTGTTTTTGTTAATTTATGCTCGTTATCGTTATTGTTTTCAATCTGTAGGCCCATAAAATCCTATTTAAATAGATCTGGTGTTGACATTTGGCCTTTCATCATTACAATAATGTGCTTTCACATTATAACCCTCATCATTGACTCCTGAGGTCACTTGTAAATTATTATCAGGACCTTGATACTAAAGCCCAAGCCATCACACTCACAGGGAGAAGTTTTCAGGGAGGAAGCAGCGGTTGCGGAGGAGCCCGGCCCACAACTGGACTCCCACAATCCCAAAGATGAAGAAAACAAAGAAGCAAAGCAGCAGCACATTGCCCAGCATGGGGAGAGTGTCCAGCAGAAGCGTCACCAGGATTCTCATACCTGCAACACAATGAAAGAGCAACTGTAGTATTATTTCATCCCACACATACACAAACATTATTATGATAAAAAGTTACTGCCACAAGCATATTGCTCTCATTAAACACATGAAACTATAGTGCTATAATGCACTGAACAAACTGTTGCTCCATTTCACGGTTATGGAGGCTCACTGTAGACCTGCAGTATGATTGTTTATATGTGCCAGTAAAAATCTCTGCTAATATCCAGTTTTTCAGACACTGTTGTCCTGGCTTCTCCCATTTATCTGCCCTGTGTCAAACCACAATGCCAGCTGACTGAAGCATAAATGATGGGAATGATTTCCTGTTCAGGGTTTGGCGGGTAATTGGTGAAGCAGGGTAATCCAGCCGGTGCTCCCTGGCAGCCTGCAGTCTGTGGGTGATAACTGTGGCCGGCTGCAATTTCCACATTTGGAGGAAGAGTGAGTGGCGATAAGCAGTGAGGCATTAACAGGACTGAATGACAATAGAAGATCCGTGTCATCACATGAAATGGCTCTGTGCTGTGTGGGTTTACAGAGCTTAGTGTTGTGCAGATTCTGCATTTTCTCAAAGCCGTCCTCTTCGAGATGGGTTTTAGCCCCTTAGAATCACTCTTCACTAATGAGACGCCCTGATAGAAACACGGCCTCAAAATATTTTTGTGTCAGGGAAGTTAGGAAACGCGGTGTCGTTTTGCGAGTGTTTATCAGCGTGCATCTATTAACGTGTAATTAGGAAGTGGTGAGCTCAGAACAACAACTGAGGTTTCTGAAATGCGGAGTGTTTCTTCCAATTACGATGTGTTTCTCGTGGATTATCCACTGCTCTGAGATTTCTGCACAGAAAATCACTTCCTAACTTCGGTCATTAGTGACTCCAAATGACTGTGGAGTTCACCCTAGCACAGCAATTTAGCTAAGCTTGCCAAGTCAGGGCTTAACAAGCATTGAATCAGTGACAGCGGCACAGATCTGTGTCCCTTACAAACTGAGAGGTAATTCCCCACAGGGAAGTGTATTTCCTGGAGAAAATCACCTTCCTGAATCTTGGTCCCTAAAGACGACTGACAAATGGAACAGCCGTGCCATGCGAGTTTCCTCACAATAAGATAATGGACTGTCTGAGCATGAGATTGAGCTAACTTTAGTCTACGTTCTCCGTAATGTCACTTGTGAACTCATTTTATGATTCTCCAAATGATGTACGCAATTCATTCAATTGTGTCAATTTCCAAAACATATTACACTACGCAAAATTTGCAACGTCAGATTCAACAGTCACATGGCATTTACTATTGGCTGCGCCTCATGAATAATAATGGCAGATTTTAAATAGTGGCGGTCTATTTAAAAGGCGGTCCTGCACCATCGGGGCATTAAAATTGTCATTAAAATTATTTGACGAAACTGTCATTAAAATTATTTGGAATTCTAACAGGTATACAGATATCAGAGGTGGAAAGAGTAATAAAATATTTTACTCAAGTAAAAGTACTACTACTTCAATGAAATTTTACTTAAGTACAAGTAAAATTACCGGTCTAAAAATCTACTCAAGTAAAAGTAAAAAGTAGCTTATTTAAAATTTACTCAGAGTAAAAGTTACTGAGTTACTTTTTTAACAGCGGGGGTGGGGAACTCTCCCGTGTAGGGTTGTAATGGTATGAGATTTTCACAGTATGATAACGTCCCAGAAAATATCACGGTTTACAGTATTAATCAATTATTAAATAAACTTTATTAATAAATTATGGTTATTATTATTATCATCAGTTAAATTAATGAAAACGTTTTTTTTTTTGGTTGAACAAATGCTTTTAAATATAACAAACTTGAAACCATTTGTTTGTTTTGTTTATTAAAATGTCAATAAAACATGTCTAATCAATTAAATTCGATAATTGATAATGAATTAGATTAACAACTTATTTTTAACATTAATTATTTATTAAAATGTTTAAGAATAATATTGTCCTATGAAATGTATTTTATTCAGAAAATTAATGTTTCTTTTTATGATTTAATCCAAATATATGATCAAAAACGGTGGTAATCAAATGTAAATTTAAACTTTTGTCCTTTTATTTTTTGGGGAAGCGCTGCAAAAACAGATTTACTCAATTAAACCATGGACAAAAAAATATATTCCTTTAAATAATGTTTAAATAAAATGTATTATTATTGTTGTTATTATTATTATTTTGGGAAGTAGGCTACGTTCTATTGTATGCCTACAATAGTAATGTATTTCTGTCATAATTCCTCTTAGTAAAACCGAACTTTTATTTTGACGGGTTGTAGTGAAGACCAAAGTGTAAAAAAAGTGTTTCAAAGTGTCTTAGACAATGGTTTTTCTCAAATAAAATTATGAAAATGCTCATTAGGCGTTCTCTCAGAGCAGCTCTGGAAATGTTCATGTATTCATATCCTCAAATTGTTTGTGAGACGCTGAAAACACCATGAACGTCACGCATAGGCCTACTTGAGTATGAAGTAAGTAGACAAAGCGGCGCAGCTCAGCAGAACAAATAGGGATATATTTACATGCAGTATTTTTGTGCTTAAATATTCACAGACCATGCCGCGATTAGATTTATTGCACAGTTCTACTTTCCATGTATTCATGCATCCATTATTTGTTTTTTTTTTACGTGACATCTGCGTTATGTAAATTCCATTTTCATGACTGGATTCCGGGATTCCCTCTGCAGGAGGGATGGTGTGTCCTATGTATCTTCCTTTTGTAGCCACTTTGCGTCCACATTTTTGGCTACTGTTTTCCTACAAAGTATTTTCATACTGGCCATAATTCGCTTCATAAGAATTCGAGCACGCTTCACTTTCAGCTTCAGCTGGGTCTGCGTCACCTTTTTTACGCGTTTGTTCTCCCGCCCTTCAATCAATGCAGTAGTTTCCGGAGTGTGATTTTTTTTCTTTTCTTTTTTTCTTTCTTGTATTATTGTTTTTTACTCAGTAAAGGATATGATTTCAAATGTAGCGAAGTAAAATACTTCAAACAAAACGTACTAAAGTAAAAGTACAGATTTTAAAAACTACTTAAAAAAGTAGAAGTACACAAAAAAACTACTCAATTACGTAACGCGAGTAAATGTAATTCGTTACTTTCCACCTCTGACAGATATTATAGACCTCTCAAACACAGCTTTGTCAACAAAATGTTTTGAAAACCATTATAGAGGATAAGAAGTACCATGATGAAATTGATGATCAAGGTCTTAAAGTAAATCCATACATTTTGGTTATATATATATATGTCATAGTTAACTCGCGATTAATCGCAATTATTTTTTATCTATTCTAAATGTCTCTTGATTTTCTATTTGTCCCATTATTTTTTCTCATTTTAATTCTCTCAACATGGAAAAGTGGATCGGCTTGTTTTGTACAAATGTTTTTTATTGAAAACAACATTGACATAAACTGTGTTCAATTTTACACTAACATTCTCACTTGGAGCAAATAATCTCTCAATGTAACACTGTCCATTAATAAAAGGGTGAAAGAAATACTGACGAGGTCCTGATATTGACGAGGGGGCGGAGAATTCGCATCAGCTGTGTGTGT
The DNA here is from genome assembly GCA_030578255.1 of Tiaroga cobitis. Lineage (NCBI taxonomy): Eukaryota > Metazoa > Chordata > Actinopteri > Cypriniformes > Leuciscidae > Tiaroga > Tiaroga cobitis. Next base: position 28,917,852 of record CM060602.1, on the reverse strand, counting down.
GTGTGTGTGTGTGCTTGGCCATCAAGTGGAATTTCAGACTGGACGCGCTGCGATGATGATAGCTCAGTTCACGACGACAAAACACACAGATCACTTTGGTCTTGTCAATGGAACCATTTGGCAACTTTTTAAAAGTAAACTTTCCATTCAGAATCTTATTGGCATCCATTTCGCCGTCTCGCGCTCTTCATCCACTCAAAGCGCAACGTTAACCAACTATTTGGCCGGCTCGCAAGCCCAAAAGTGTGTGCGGCGCGCCTGTTGTTTTGTTTCCGCTCTAGCTAGATCCGCTTGCGCTTTGGTCGACGAAGCAACAAAACGTCCTCGCGTGGCGCAAGCCATTGAAATGAATGGGTTTCATACCGCAGCGCCGCGTCCTGTTGTAACAGCATGTGAAAAAAACTACAAAGTTTGCTAGGCCAAAAAGGCAGTTAATCGCGCGATAAAAAAATTGACGCTGTTAAAATGGGTTTGCGTTAACGCCGTTAATAACGCGTTTAACTGACAGCCCTAATATATATATATATTAGGGTTTTTTTTATTCATGTTATAAGTATTTATAAATTAATGAAAATGTAAGATCAATTTAATTTGTGCAATAAAAAGCACAATTCAAAATCTGAATTTAAAATAAATCAACACGTGTTCAATTGTACACAAATTACATTCGAAAATGAGTTTAATTTATTTTTTATTTATTTATTTAATTTATTATTTTACCGTTACTTCTATTTCTATGAAAATGGGAGGACATAAAAAATGACATACTTCCCCTTTACATGACTATTCCACAGATGCCAGTCCTTATTTTCCTTATCACTGCACTGACACCCATATTGACATAAATGAAACCCAGAAAATATTCCCAAAAAAGACTAATTTACCCATTTCCTATCTGACTCAGCTATGTCAGTCTATAGCAATTCCCTAATGCAAAGGTCTCGCTCTACGCAGGTGGCTTAACTCACTTATAAACTCCTCCTGGACAGATTATTTAGGAGAGAGAGAGAGAGAGAGAGAGAGAGAGAGAGAGAGAGAGAGAGAGAGAGAGAGAGAGAGAGAGAGAGAGAGAGAGAGAGAGAGTATTCCCCAAGGGGAGACTGTAAATATCCTGCCATAGCCATTCTATTATGTTAAAAGAGAAAGTCTCCAAGGCCACACAATGTGCTCGGGTCCCTGTGTTATGAAGAAGACTCCTGGGATCCCTCTGCCCTTTGGAGTCATCCACATGCACCAAACAAGCTCAATAACAAAGCACACACAGGGGGGAAAGAGATCATAACCATGCTATCTATTTATTTCTCATAAGCTTCCACAGATAATAAAAGAGCAGCTTCTCTGTACGTTTAATTAAAATTGCTTGAGGGGACATGAACACCACATAAACACAGGGGTCTATTCCACTGTTGTTCAGCTGATACGTTTTAACACAAGGGTGTTGATACTTGGCAGAAGACTTAACTAAAAGAGATGAGAAGCTTAATCTTCTCAATATTAATTCAATAAGGTTGTAAAAGGACAACATTCAAACCACTGATTTAATTTCTGCATCACACAGAGCTCATTGAGGAGATGCTGGTAAAATGAATAGCCTGATGCTAAATAGATATTTAACAGTAATGTAATCACATATTGATTTATCTCTAAAAACTGCCAGGCTTCTATCCATCCATTGTTTTTTCTTTTCTTTTTTCCCTTTTCTGTTGAAGTTGACCGAAATAAAAACTAACTAACTAATCCATTCCATGGGTTATTGATGCGCCTTTGCACTATAAATAAAATCCATACTTCATCTGCGTGGCCATAACACATATACGCACACACACACACACAATATAATTATATATAGTACAATATTCCTCATAGATATATAATTCTAATATGCATTTGATTTGGTGCTCAAGACTTTCTTATCAATTTTGAAAAACAATGCAGTTCTGTTGAACTTTCTATTCATCAAAGTATCCTGACAAAAAATGTATCATGATTTCACCAAAAATATTAAGCAGAAAAAAAATGATTTCAGCCGATCATAAAGAGAATATTAATAACTGAGCAGCATATTAGAATGATTTAATGAATTAGAATGATTTGTCACATGATTAAGGATCATGTGACACTGAAGACTGGAGTAATGATGCTGAAAACTCAGCTTTGCGTTCACAAGAATATTACATTTGAAAATATATTAAAATAGAGGTTTTTATTGTAATATTATTTCATACTTTTAATCAAATAAACGCAGCCTTGTTGAAACATTAATTCAAAATGTTTCCAAACTTTTGACCCACCCTTTGTATATGTATCACTAGGCCTATATTGCATATGTCATAGTTTTATTATATTTTCATAATTCCAGGGAGGCCACAAACAATTTCATTGTTTTTAATAATTTATTCATATCATTCTTTTGAAATGTGTCCCAAATGGTATACTTGAAGGGCAACCATGCATTTTATACATCGTTGTAAAAAGATTTTGTTTTGTTTTGTTGTTTAATCCATCAGTATAGTGAAAGGTCAAGCCATCCACCTGGTCCACATTTCTCTTATAAATCACACAAGATTACACAAGTTATACAGTCTAATTCACTGTGTGATTCACTCTTTGTTGCACTACCTCACTCTCATCTCCATAATTCATAAAAATAGTCACTCATGTGATGGGCAGAGTTATCAGTTCCTCTCTTTCTGTCTCTGCATCTCTTTCCCTCCAATAGTGCCCTCATGTCTTTTACCAATCTACATGTCCACCACTCCAATTACTGCTGGCCTTCTGAAAAAGATGACCGCACAATCACCACTGGCGGACACTTGACATGATGCTGTTCCTCGCCCCAAATAATAATAGAATACACAAGTGGGCAGCGAGGCGGGTTTCCAATTAACCTCCAACCGCCCTCAACGGCAGAATCATGGTGAATACTAATCCACAAGATGAAGTGTAAAAAGCTCTAGACTTTCTGACAGACTAATCCACCTTCTAGGGGGAGTAAAAGGGCATATAGTGGTCTACATATTACAGACCTTTTAAGAGATCGCTTTTCACACTTGCACACCAAAGACAAGGCAGAGTGAGGCAGCTGTACATCACAGCACTGTTGAGTATTTTGATTTGCGAGGGAACATGTTTGTCATCTACTGACAGTTTTGGCCTGTCCCTTCATCAATCAAACCATGGGTGTGCAGAACAACAGAATGTGATGTTGATTAAGACAGCTCCTCAAAGAGAACAGAAAGACAGAGGGCACTGAGGTAGAGGACATAGAAAAAGGTGATGTGAAACAGTAGAACTGACACAAGTCTGCAAATTACAAGCTCAACCATTCGACCCGGTTACCGAAGTTACTGTAAGAAAAGTAAATCGATAAAACTTGATTTTAGTCTCCTTGTTACACGTTACATGTAGTTACTATAGTAATAACAATAGATTTTGCATAATTACATGCAACTAACGCTAAACCAAACCCTATCCTATAGTAAGTACATGTAGTTAATGAATATTAATCAGTACTTAAATGTTTAATTACACTGTAACAATTAAGGACACCTTAATCTAAATATGTTATTATTATTATTATTATGAACTATTTACAATATTTCCTAAAAGGACATAAATACATAAAAAAATACACTTACAGAAATTATCGCCCATTTGCACTGCCTCACTCATCCCCATACTTCTTAAAACTAGTCACTATAAAACATTTAAATATGAATGCCAAATTGTTTTTTAAATAAATAAATACATAAATAAATAAATAAATAAATAAATAATAATAAAAAAGAAAAGACTTCCAGACTCCATTTGAAAAAAAATGCCATGTTGAATGCCCACCAAAACATGTACATTTATTCTAATACTTTTTCTGTCAAAAGAATTTCAAAATATGTATGACATGCTGCTATAGCTTTCAGCTTGACAGTCTAATGATTGATGATTTGAGTATAATTCTCCTATCATGCTTTTGTTCCTTCTTTTGTTTTGATTAGTGCTGTAAAAAAATGCATTTTACATTTTTTCATTCTTCCAGTAATGGTCCGCAGCAGGCGAGCTAGAGATAAAATAATTACTAAATTAACGCAAACATTATGCCTTTATTTAGTCTGGATGGCTCTTGAATAATGAATTAGGCTGTCTGCTACCATTTCACCCCCTGTCTCTGATTGGCACAGGTATTAATTAGGCAATAATGATGATATGAATGGATGCACTTTTGTTTCCTAAACGAACTAGAAGGCATGCACCTAGATGCCATTTCTGACCCCCGAGCCTACTATGAAAAATATGGCCATCTCAAGTGATTGTGAATGGGTGCTGACATGCTGAACCATATGAGAACTGAACGGGATCCCACACAAATTACCCTCACCAAAACCTTGTCAGGGCTAGTCAAAACATTCCAGCTAAATACTACCATTGTTCAATATACATTTTACTACCCTCCACAAATAGGGACATCAAGCAGGATCGGCCAGACATGGTTGCTTGTGAAATAAGAGCTGCGGGGAAACCTGGGGTATCTCCTTGGCACAGAGGGTGATTAAAATATCCGGTATATAACGATGTGGCCAATGAAATATCATCACCCTGCCTTAGAAAGAGAGTGAATGTGTGTGAGCCAGTCTCTATTATTATTTCTGAGTGTGAATGTGTGTGTGGAAAGAGAGAAGCCGTAAAAAGCAATGAAGAGGAAAATGATCTATAAATCTAAAGTCCCTAAAATGGCATGAACTCCTCTGGTATATGACTGCGCCCAGGCTACATTTCGCTTTTAAATGTTGGTTAAATTACATTAATTGACCACAGTGCTTAAATAATGCAATTCAACATAGAACATTCAGAATTTAATAAACTCTTTGATTGAATGCAGGCAATTTAATTAAGTTCTGAGTAAAGTTCCCATTTTGTACAACAGAAAGTGACACAAATGCACCTTAATTGAACATTCAATCACTGTCAAAAAAATAGAAAATAATACAAAAAAAAAAAGATTATTTGGGGATAACTTTTCCAAAATTATTACAAATTTACAAAGAACACAAGAAACAGATCTCAATATAATATAAACATAAACGCATTACTGTGCATGATTTTGCACATTTAAAACCACTGATTCGACCAATAAGGTTTCATTAGTTAATGTTAGTTAATGTCTTTACCAACATTAACAATTAGCAATACATTTGATAGAGCATTTATTAATCTGTATTGATGTTATTTAATAAAAACACAACTGCTCAAAGTTCATGTTAGGTCAGGTCAAATAAATATTACCAAATGCAACTTTTTTTTAAAATATATTTCACTGTTAGTTCATGTTAACAAATTTGTTAACCAAAGGAACCTTAATTGTAAAGTGAACGTCACCACTTTTTAAATTATTATTATACGTTTGTAAATATTTTCAATAACTAAAATGTAACGTTACGTTTTACTCATCATTAATGTAAATTAATATAAACTAATACATCCACACATATTATTATATAACAGAGCACCTTCATTAAGTTACAGGGTGTGGTTTGATACAAAGCGTGCAAGTGCATTTCGAGCATGGCTGCTGATATTGTACTCACTGGGCACTCGGTTAATAGCTCGAAGAGGTCGTAATACTCTGACCGTTCGGACAGCAGAGAAACTAACATTCTGCAGGTTGAGAGAGTATTCCAGCATCCTGTAAACACACACAAACAAAAAGAGTTTAAACTTTTAAATAAAGCAATATAGAGTATGTGAATATATGCATACACTAATGAAGTCGATCTGTTAATTAATCCGCATTTTGGATTTTATTGGAATTTTTAACATCACCTAAAGTGAAAAATCAATTTGATTTGCAAGCTGATGAACATCCTCCATATTTATCCCTTACTATGGCAGAATAGCATAAAAGGGCAGCAATATTTTCAAATAAACACTGACAGCCCAGACACATTAGTGGGGTGTTTTCTGCCGAACTGCCAAAGCCATACTGTAGATCAATCGAAAGTTATCAGGATTCATCAAACAATTACACTGAATCGTTTTCAATTAGGTCAAATAGAGGTGGAAGGAAGGTTAATGTAGAGCTTTCGCAAACAAACACATGCACAGCTGCTCCACACATGTGAACTTCGGAGTGAGGCACATAAAAGAATTGCATGTTTTTGTAGAAAATAAACAAAGTGTGTGTCTCTATGTGCCTGTGAGCTTGCAACCGTGTAATTGCAAACCCAATAACTGTTTCTGGCCGTACAACAACTTAAAGGACACTATATTAGTACACTATACGTATCAAGTTTATAAGCAAAGCTGATGCTGATAAGCATATACGCGCATGTTAAAGAGGGTTCTCATGGTCACGTGACCTGCTCAGATTAAAGCTGCGTGATCTGGGGTGTTTCTCCATCCTCTCAAATATGGATCGAGTGAAGTCGGTGACGTGCAAACAGTGCGAGCCCCATTAGCCAAGCAGGGCAGTGAGGAAATGTGTTCTGACTTTGTTGCTCCTGAAATGTGCAGAACAGCTTTGAAGGCACTGATTGGGCTTGATGGAAACCAGCTGGCAACTGGACTGCAAAAATAATAACACTGGTGACTAAGACTAAAATTTGAAAGAATGGGGACGAAGAAAACACGATAATATCAAAAGAGAAGGGGAAAACACGAAGTGGATAGGGAGAAAGGACAGATTTCAGAGCGAGGGATAAGAGGAATAGATAGAGAGAGACTCTAAGGACAAAATGCCTGTAAAGAAGGAGAGAGACAGGACATGCGTGAGGACACTCAGCAAAAACGTTCCAGAGGGACGCAGGATGCGTCTAAACAAGGTGGACGTGTGTAAATGTGATATTGTCAACAAGTATCTTACTTCTTTCATACACACATATGAATCACTAATATGGCTGCTCGCAAACACAAACAAAAAGTGAAGTGTCAGGCCTGGGCGTTTGTCCAGTCAGCACCTAGACCTCTCTTCTGTTATCTGTATGTATTTGGCACGGTCGTGGTGAAGGATGACACACCTTCCCAGAATCCCTCTGTTTCTTGACAACATTTGTCGCACAATCAACAATGGCTCCATGCTGTGTATACAATGCCAGTTGCGAGGTCACTATAATAGGAAAAGTATGAGCAAGTCAAGGGTCTCGGATCCAAAACAAATGTGGCCTTCCTAATCTATAAGAAATCCGCTGGATTCGATCTCCGAGAGAGCAAGCATGCTGTTGTGTCTTGTTTGAACAGCTACACAACAGACTATTGAAAGGACTGAAAGACATTTAAATTCCTGCAGCATTAGAAATACCAGCTCTTTTGGGACGCACTCCATTTCATACGGATCAATGCAAGATTGGTTGGTTTATGGAAAAAAAGCTGCAACTGAGAATATGCTGTTTTTCAGATGCTTTATGCTTCTCTTTTTCACGCTCTCTTTCCGTCCTCTCCAAGTCCCTTGTGGTCTTCAAAGCAGCCATCCTGGCTGCAGTTCAATCAGAGCTTGGTGTCTTCCACCACCTGGCAGGTTAATGAGGCGAGATTCAGAGAAGGTTCACTTCCGAACAATCAGCTCTCCTTTAGATAGAGAAGGAAGATACCCCTAACAACACACGCACACATACTCTGTCCTCACTTTCCTTCTCAGTCTGTCCACGTGAATCAAATTCTTTGTCTTATTTCTGTTATGTCATTTTAGACCATCTACAAATTAATTTAAACAGTGCATCTGTATGACAATTAAAGACTAACACAGTTTAGCATAATGTTAGCAAGCAGCACAATTAACTGTTTTCAAATGTGATAAAAAAAAAAACATTTCCACACTAAATCAACATATTAGAATGATTGTGGCACTGATAACTGGACTAATGGCTGCTGTAAATTCAGCTTTGCCATCAAATGACTAAATTACATTTTAAAATATGAAACAGTTGTAAAATATGAAACAGTTGTATATTGTAATAATATTCACAATATTACTGTTTTGACATTTGGCCAAATACATATAGCTTTGGTGAACATAAGAGAATACCTTACCAACGGTAGTGTACATAGAAATTCCAGTACAAATACATTTCATAAACATTTAGGAAATGGCTAGCATATAGATTGCCTCAGAGCTAACAGTTATGGACAAAAAGCTACACAATTTCTATTTTGATTCCACAGGGCTTATCTCACCTCACAAACAGATACAGACAGAGGGATTCAAACATAAAATACTTCTCTTCAGTTTTATATTTCTGTCTTGTACTTTTCTCTATATTTCTCTCTTAACAAGCTCTCAGACACAATTGCCGTCAGGGGTGCTCTTCTGTTTTTATGGGACGAGATTGATTGATTTACTGCGGTTGGAACAGGATAATCTGCCCCTAGTCTCGGATTCAGAACAGCAGAATGAAAGTTTCTTTCTCTTGCTCAGATAAGTGTTCTTCAAAACAATACCTCAACACCTAAGCCAACAAGTGACTTCCAATCCAAAGAAAAACAATGTCTGAGAAAGAAAATGGTACCTTTCCCACCATTTTAATAAGAAATGAAGTCAGGATTTTGTTCTTTCCTTCTTTTTTCTATCTATCTTTTGCCTTGACTGTATATACTGTATACTAAGTCAACACTGGCCCACTCTGGGGCCCAGGGTCGCTGTTATCATAATGGAAGTTAATGCAGACGTATAATTCGAATAGATGAAGAGGAAACCTGATTTGCTCTGTGTGCCTCAGCGAAAGAGCGTTCTTCTGATGGGTCGAAAAATAAATTAATGAGGGGGACCTGCAACGGGCTTTATTCTTGAGGAAACGTTTGATAACCTTTGTTCGTAATGCTTTGTCCTTGTCTCGTCCTATTCACCCTCATGTTGTTTTAAATCTGTATGATTGCTTTCTTCCGTGGAATACAAAAGGTGGTTAATAACAAACTCTACTGAGCCATACAATTACAGTTCATATGAGGGCTGAGTCTTTCGAGCTTCAAAAAACATGCAAAAGCAATGTTAAGGCATCATAAAAAGTCACATGGACTTAACATGAGTGAGTACATGATTTTTGGGTGTTTCACTTTATTGTTTCTGAGCTTTTGCTTCACCAAATCCTGTTACAAAAAGGTCAGTAAAAAGCAAATGTTTTTGCTGTCCTTTCTTTTTAGGTTAGCAAATGGATATCGACCTGATGAATGTGGAAGCTCTCAGCCATCTGCTAGTACCTGTGAATGACTGTGTTATCAGTTCTAGGCGTCTCCATATACAAATATGAGATGAAGAACTCCGAAGATGAAAGTGCTGGATGCTGTCCAGTGTCATCAACCGTTCCCAGACAAAAAGCATTCCTGAAGCCTCCTATACCTAGGCACGGAATCCTCATTCCGACACAGGGAGACTCCATTAGCACTGCCGATGTGGGTCATGACTTGTTCAGGAGCTTTTCAATTTAGAGCAGACTTGCCTCTAAACTCTATTCTCAGCTTTTAGAAAAGAAAAAAAAAAAAATTTCATCAGCTATTGTTGAAGGTTTTGAGCGATGGGCTTGTGAAAGCTTCTAAAGAAGTCCGACTGAGCATGTTCTGGTGGCAGTCACATAGAAGACAGTAACTGTCAGCTTTCTTGACATGAATGATGGCAATTAAGTTGACAGGTTGTGCTAGCCTTCGAACTATTGACTTGACCAGAAACTGACAGCTGTCTACATGAAACAGAATCCATGCCAGGTCAAACAACCCAAGGGGAAAGTAAATTATCACCATTTTTTTTTTCCCAATACGTTCATCTGAAAAGGCCATTTTGGGAAAGACAAAAAGAAAAAATAATAATGTGGAAAGGATTTAGGGAAGGGAAGGCAAGGGATGGGAAGGCAAGGCAAGGCAAGGGATGGGAAGGCAAGGCAAGGCAAGGCAAGGGAAGGGAAGGGAAGGGAAGGGAAGGGAAGGGAAGGGAAGGGAAGGGAAGGGAAGGGAAGGGAAGGGAAGGGAAGGGAAGGGAAGGGAAGGGAAGGGAAGGGAAGGGAAGGGAAGGGAAGGGAAGGGAAGGGAAGGGAAGGGAAGGGAAGAGGAAGAGGAAGAGGGTGAGGACGTGTAAGAGGATGTGGAAGATGCTGTAGAATAAACATTATGAGGAAGAGGAAGGAGAAGATTAAGACTATTGGGCCTGGTCTTGATGGTGAAGCTTCCATACTAAACATAAATCACAAGGTTTTCCAGTCAAATATAAATATTTAAGCAAAAATAAAAAGACCAAATTTGTCTTGTGTTCTTTTCCTGTCTAGGCCAAAGTTTGCTGCAGCCCTGTAGTAGAGAGAAAATGCATGAGAGAATAATGCCTGAAATAATAACATATTGGTTCCTTGTCAAAGTATGCAATATTTGGTAGAGGATTATGGAAAAAGTCATAAAACTCACTTCCATCAAGGTTATGGCAAAGTACGCTAGAAGAAATTCTAAAAATGCATTTATACCCAATCTCTTGTTAAAAATCATAAAAGTTTTTCTGTCTCATAGAGCATTTAAAAAGCATTGAAACAATCACTGAAGACACTGTCACAATCACTGTAGAAGCCCTGTGGATTTGGGACGTTTTGTGGATTTAACTCAGTGTGTGTGAAGACTGGATGGTAAAAGGGTAGACTAATTTAAAAGTGATTCAGCAGAAGTTGCCAAACCGCTGCGGGTGTCTGAAACTGATACCTCGTTTTGGTGGGGTGTATCGAGGGTCTGGATTCTCTAAGGGTTTGCTTTGAAAGATTGAGAAGTCAGAAGGCTCGCCTCAATGTCTCTGCAGATAATACACACAAAGACATTCTAACCAGAGTACAGCAGCCAAGATCTTTAGACTTCTATAAGCTCTCTGGCTCACCTCAGATAGAAAAGAACAGAAGATTCAGTAAAACAATGTCTCAGTGAAGGGGGGTTTGGGAACCTAACCATCCTGTTGAACCACCAGCCCAATTTATTCACTTAGTAAGCAGGCTAAAATGAGTTTTAGACTTGTGATTTATTGAGTCAAAATGTTCTCCAAAAGAAAAGAAGAAAAACAATCACTAAATGTTAACCTTTAAACTGAAACAAATCATTCATATAAACTATGCCTCCAAGTTCTCTGGCTTATAATGAATTACTCTTTTTATGTTATTTTAGTTGCCAATTTTTGGCAAAGCCCAAAAAATAAATTAAGCAGACACATTACAAGCAAGTATTGTGGTGCTGCCATGATTTTTGGACAAGGTAGGCTACTACACTGGTACCAAAAAGTTCCAAGTACTGCTGTTTTTGGACATGTCATTATGGTACTACCATTGTATTTTTCGACATAATACCACAGTAGTGGAAGTATCTTGGAGTATCATGTGAATACCATTTCAGAATCATGGTATATATCAAAAACCATGGTAAACCACATTACCATTACTGTGCCATAGCACTCAGTACTTTTTTGTAAAGCCAATAACCAAACATTTGCCAGATTCTTCAGAAGGTACCACAAACGATCAAACTACAGAGGACCGTAAGATGATGTAGACTGTCGCGAATTACCAAAGGATTTGATGGTAAGCATTTCATCTGGAGACATATCAAACACCCAGAGAGAAATAAGTTTAAGCCAAAAAAGGAACACGCCAGCAGTCTGTCACTCTTGTATAATTATCTTGTGGACACACTTTGGCTGATGTCTCCTGAATGTGCTTCCATATGCTCCGTATGCTGGGCTGATTTCCATCTCAACAAAGAATCCTGTGAGATTACCAACAAGACACATTAAGGTTATGTCAGAGGTAGTAAAGCTGGCAATAAAGCCCATGCTGCCATTCAGTCAGGACTGACAAGCTTCATGGAATGGAAAAGGGGAGTCCTTGTGTTTTCTCGAAAGCACACATCATGCCAAGTCATGCCGTGTGTGTATGTACATATATGAAAATCTCTGTGTGTGTGTGTGTGTGTGTGTGTGTGTGTGCTATGGTTAACAAACTGCAAATCTTTGATCCCTAAGATGCTTGTCTCTTCTGACCTTTCCTGACCTTTGCAAACATGTGTATATCTTTATTAGTGATGCACATTTTCTTTACTATATTTCCCAGGGTACACAATTACATAGCTAACTGTGCGTCTCATTGTTTTATAGTGTTTACAAGTCCATGTTTATTGATCAGTGCTTCACATTAAAGTGGTTCACACAACAGCATGAAGAGTAGAGATTCACACATACACATAAAAGTAGAAAGTGATCACTGATCAAAGTGATTATTCTGACATTCACAAAGACACACTAAGGAATTAGGTATCGGCAGCAAACCATGTGTGACGTGAGTGACTCATTCAGCAGAATAAGGTGATGATAGGAACAAGCTGTATCCCAATTCTGTCATTATTTACTTTATATTTTATTTCTTCTGGTGAACATAAAAGGAGATTTTTTTTAAAGAATTGTCATGTAGCTCTTTAATTTCTACAAGACAACAGTTCATAGTAACCATGTCTATCTAGCTTTAAAAAAAACAAACAGTCAGACAGACATAGACAGATAGATTGTGTAAAGTCGTTGTGTTGTAGAAGGACTCACCCAGCCAACACAATGAAGAAATCTAGCCGATTCCAGGTGTCTCCAAGGTAAGACTTTTTCCCAAAGATGCCCAGTGCAACCATCTTGATTACCATCTCCACGGCAAAAAAAGCAAAGATGAAATCATCAAAGTCCTGGGGGGAAGAGAGAAATATCCGAAGGGTTAGAAAAAGCTTAAAATGCTGCACTGGCCAATTCAGAGCTTGCAAAAATGTTCTTTTCTTCATCGGGAGACTCATACTATATTAAGGACAACTTATAAATAAAGAAATAAACTCTCCAAAGGCATATGCATATTAATATTAAATTTCCACTTTGATGTCACAGCATGGTGTGTGTGTCCATGAGCTGAGGGGCTATAAGCCTTGACTCATCCTTTCACAGTAAGTGAGAGTGGGCACAAACAGCCAACTCACCGAAGTCTTTACCCACAAATCCCCCGCTTATGTTACTCGAAATGTGTTTTACATTAAAAGAAAAAAAAAAACTTGATTGTTATAATATATATAGAGACACTGATCTGCAATAAGGAGCTTGTAGTATGAATACAAAATACAGCATTAAGAGAGAAAAGGAGACATTTCTGGACATTATGAAGTAAATGCCTTATTAAACATTTAGATGCAAAAAGCTCAGTCAGAGTCAGTTCTTGAGTAAAGACCATAAAGGCTGGGTCGTTGAGACATCAGCGGCCATGCAAACTCAGGCAGAGACCCTTGTTTCCTCGAGGTTGCTGTCACACCTAATGTTCTCAGCCAGAGAGGACATTAGTCAAAGATCATAAGTGAGGGATTCCCTCCAGCCAAAGCTCTAGCACTCTGACAATGCAGGGAATGTTAATTAAGCTGCAGTGGAGAGCATTTACTGCCGCGCTGGATATTATTCAGAGCCAAGCACTAATGGATTACCTCATCCCTGATCTGCTTGTATTGTACATAGTGGACATTTGGGTTATAGAGTACTACAGTTATTGCCAATTCAAAGTTAATGGTAACACACGACACATCCATAAACAATACCGTCAGGATGAGGATGAGGAGAGAATCTGTAAGACTTCATTTTACATTAATGGTTTGAGGAGGGAGACTGTCTATTCAGACAGAGATTGATCTCCTAAGACTATGCCCTAATGTTCTCTAATTATCTGCCTTAATGCGAACATATGGTGAACACATAAACAAAATAACAATAATTTCACTACTATTAACAAAAATATCCTGTACATGAACTCTACTCAACATAACGATGTTTTCCATTTTTCCAGTCAGGCTATACTATTACTATTTCTGGCAGCGTACAAATTTTATTTTTAAATAGCCGTGTGATATTGCTCTATATCAGCACAGCTGTGATCCGGCCATAGGCAAACTATGTTTTTACATGTTTTTCATTAAACGCTTTCTTCAAAAATAATTACAAGGTTTGTAGTTTACAGCATTAGCTAATAGCTCGATGATAGCTATAAATTCATAAGCAAACTTTCTAAGCCAGCTAGAAAATCTAACATTAGTGACATTATTGAAGTGGCCTTAGTATTTTTGGCAGTATAAGCAAAAATATATGAATGAAAAAAATATGTATTTAATAATTTGTTTTTAATAAAAATTAAACAAAATAAAAAAAATAAAATAAAAAAAAAGCATAATATTTTAGAAAATGTGTTTATACATGTACAGCTTTATAGTAAATTTACAGTAATGGCTTATAGCTACACTCGATGACAGCTAAGAATGCATAAACACACTTATCATAACCAGTAGAAAATGTAACCTTAGTAATGCTATCTTTGTGACAATGCCTTAGCGACCTCAATATAGTGCAAGTATGAAACAACAGTGACTGTCAAATTATATATGTGTTTTGTTCACAGTCCATGTAGAGCTCTTGGCTCGCACAGCTCTACAAATCTCTGCGGGCCCTTCTACGTTTCAACAGCTCCCTCCAAAGATAAACGATGCAGACCAGGGGAACCCCTCGACAAAACACTCCCAGAGTCTCTCCACACAGCCAGCAAGCAGAGCTTAGGGGTTAAATATTCTCTACAGTGCTTTTTCACCCTCTCTCTCTCTCACACACACACACACACACACACACACACACAACACACTATATGAATATATTCCTCTTTATACTTCCCTGTCCCTCATCTCCTTTGTTTCAGAGAGCCTCTTCCCATATTCCTCCTCCTCTCCTTTTTCTCACCACATTTTATCCACCCATTTCTATTTAATACATGTCATCTTTCTCTTTCATATTTCTGGGGAAGCATTCAAAAATAGCTCGCAGAAAGAGTCAGTCTCATCCGCGCGTGTGGAAGCAAGGGTGTTTGTGCTTGTGCGGTGATCTTTTGCCACTGAATAAATCTTCTCATGGTATCCTCTTTGTTGCACAAATAGCTGAGTGGTGTATTGTCTGTGCTGTGAGAAGGTTATTCTAGTGCAACTGATGGGCTTTCCTTGGGAGGAAAAAAAACCCAATTCTTTAAATCCAGAACTTCTTCAGACTATCCGTCCACCCCCACAAACACACACACAAAGAGAGGAGGAAGCTGGAACACATATTCACTGAGGGTAAACAAAAATATCTTCAGTGTTCTTCTTACTAATTCATCTAATTCATGTGTGCAGAGAGCAGTTGCTATGCCGATGACATCATGGCGTCTAAGGAAAGTGAAGAGACGTGTACAATGCAGCAAGAAAACACCAATCATCACACTACCATAAATCAACACAATAATGCATATGTAGACTCTGATATCTGTTGGTGATATATGCTGCTTTCACTAAACATTTAAAGATGTAGTTCACTCTAAAATTTAAATTCTATTGTAATTTACTTACTCTCATGTCATTCGTGAGTTTCATTCTGTGTTATTTTCTTTCTTCCATCAACCATATTAGAGTTTGGTCACATTAGCGATATTTCAGCAACATTTTTGGGCAAAAAAGTCTGAAGCACTGCTCAACCACATTCAAAGCAGACAACTTTCTATCGGTTAGAGTGGCAGTTCGCGTGACCAACTTGAACATGAGCAAAATCTGAATGTGGAACTTTTTTGACCTCCTGCAAAACTGCAGAGCATGCGGTTTCCTATTGAAATGGCTGAATTGCATCCGCAATTTTTCGGTAAATGTGACCTTTAAGCAGAATGTTCATGCTGCAATTTTTCATACAATGAAAGTAAATGGTGACCAGAAGCTTTAAAGGTCAAATCCCAACAAAAACCACCATGAACATATAAAAGTGGTTCATAAGACTCGTTTTGACACAACGTACAGTATTTGAACATGTACAAGTGAGATATACAATGAAAGAGAAGATTTTTGGTGGGTAACGACTTACATTTTTTGTCATACGGCTAAAGGGACACCAAAAATGTGTGCCAAAAGACACGTCAGTCAGGTTTTGTAGATTAGTGTGTTTTGTCGATCAGGAATGTCAAAGATGTTATGTACAGTAATTTAGTAAATGTTGCTGTTGGTTTCCGTCTGTTATGAGTCAGCCAACACAAATCTATAATAATGGTTAGTCTTCAGACGTTTTGGGGAAATAGCTCATGCGTTGTTTATGGACTGGGTGGGTGCTTCTAAATTTGTGAGTGTTTTCACACTGGTGGGTGTTTATAAATCATGCAATGAAAATGATGCCCTTCTCCCGACCCCACCCCTAAGACCTACCCACACTGTGACATGGGCAAATCAGGTAACGCGGTTGAAAACACCCCTCTGTTTATGGCCTCGCCCCCTGATCTGGTAACTCCTATTACCGTCTGCAGAGACCTCTATTTGGTGAAAACGAACATTTTAACATGGGGTCTATGGATATTTGCTCCCTTTTGGGACCTCCCTCTAGCGGATATTCGATGTATTGCAGTTTTTCGCACTTCCGGGTAGGCTTCATTTTTCAGATTAGAATGTTGCCGCTTGCTCTTGTAAGCAATACACCACCAGTGTCATTATTTGAATTATTTGAATCCAAGGCAAATGGAAGAGTTATTCCGTTTTTTATCACAACTGTTAAAAAGAACAACATGCTTACTTTACCAGTGAGCTCAAAATTAAAAGGGTTAGTTCACCCAAAAATGAAAATTAAGTCATTAATTACTCACCCCCATGCTGTACCAACCCCGTAAGGCCTTCGTTCGTCTTCGGAACACAAATGAAGATATTTATGGTTAAATCTGAGAGGTGGGTGACTGCTACATAGGCTCCCTAAGGGAATGAATCCTGACGGCCCAGAAAGTCATTAAAGAAAATGTTTAAATATTCCATGTCACAACAGTGGCTCAACTATAAGTTTATCAAGCAACGAGAATACTTTTTGTGCGAAAAAACAAACAAAAATAACGACTTTATTCGACTATTCCTTTTCTTCCTTGTAGGCCTGAAACGAGACTTCAAGAGATTTCCACGACGCATGCGCGAGAATTGCG
Organism: Tiaroga cobitis; assembly: GCA_030578255.1. Taxonomy (NCBI): domain Eukaryota; kingdom Metazoa; phylum Chordata; class Actinopteri; order Cypriniformes; family Leuciscidae; genus Tiaroga; species Tiaroga cobitis. The sequence goes on along the minus strand of CM060602.1, from coordinate 28,900,897 downwards.
ATCTCCTTCAACTACTTCAGTTAAGTTCTCGCGCGTGCGCGTCGTGGAAATCTCTCGTTATTTTTGTTTGTTTTTTTTTCGCACAAAAAGTATTCTCGTCGCTTGATAAACTTATAGTTGAGCCACTGTTGTGACATGGAATATTTAAACATTTTCTTTAATGACTTTCTGGGCCGTCAGGATTCATTCCCTTAGGGAGCCTATGTAGCAGTCACCCACCTCTCAGATTTAACCATAAATATCTTCATTTGTGTTCCGAAGACGAACGAAGGCCTTACGGGGTTGGTACAGCATGGGGGTGAGTAATTAATGACTTAATTTTCATTTTTGGGTGAACTAACCCTTTAAGCCAGAACAGATCATACTGTACTGTATAAGAGATGTAGTTCAAACCATGCATTAGAATCTCATCATCCACAAGCACGCTGACAGGGAGTAGTAAAATGAAAAAACAGGAGAGATATAAATAAGGTTATGGCAATTAAATCTGTACTGTTAAACACACAGAGCTCTGCTAACATCACAGTACTTCATGCATGACTCTCCTCTTAAACATGATATACTACTCATTTTCTGCCCCAGAAACTTACCTACACTCTCTGCTCAACTAAAGCTTGCATAACAACACACACGAGCATCCTAATGCTGCAATTAGGTACTTCAATTATTAGTTCACCCACACATGAAAATTCTGGCATCATTTACTCAAACTCATGTTGTTCCAAACTGTATGACTTTCTTTTTTCGTGAGTGAAATATTAAAGTAGATGTTTTGAAGAATGTTTTTGTCAAGACAATTAAAGTCAATGGGGATTAAAACAACACTGGAGTAAATTGACTATCATTGTAAGAAGTCATATTGGATGTTTTTCAATTACATATATTTTTTAAAATATCTTCTTTTGTGTTATACAGGACAGTCATGAAAGACAGTCATCTGTGTTTCGAATTATATGTAGGTGACTACATTATGACCGGAAATAAAAACTGCCAAAACTGCAGAGAAAAAAAGGGGAAAGCACTGAAGAAATAAATGATAATATGTTGTGTGGGCAGAAGAGAAGGGACACAGAGAGAAAGAGAGAGATGGCAGGCATGCTCCCCCGGCTTTATTGTATTTCTCTGAATTCCATTATTCCACCAAAGGCGTTCTTTTGGAGCTCATGCCGAGGGCTAACCTGAGTCACGTCAGCTATGGAGCCCAGGCGTGTCTCCCTGACAGTGATGGGAGCTGATTGTATGTCTTTGTAAATTTCCTGATGACCAGGTTTGCAATCTTATTTCTGGCAAAGCACACTAATTTCCATATGGCAAGAGGGAGAGTGATTTGCTAGAGCAGTTGGAGAAGATAATCTTTATAAAATCTCGGATCTCAAAGATGAAACGGCCCAGGCCATTTATTTCCGATGAGAAGCAAGGAGGGGAACGATCCAAACGCTCTGGGGTTTAGCTGGGCTACGCTATCATTCAGAAAAATACAAGTTTACAAAATAAAAATCAAACAAAGAAATTGATCTGTGCCCATTAAATTCAAATGAAAACTTGGCATTATCCATGGAAAGAAAGCAATCTCAGGCATGTTAGAGAGTAAAAGATGATGGTTCCTGGAAACTCTTAGCAAGAAAGTTCCTCTAAATCCCACATTTTCAGGACCACATACTACTCTTAGTACTTTTACCATTTCTTTCTTTATCAGAAATAGTAGGAGTATGCGGTTCCAAATTCAGCATCAATTACTTACTCATTTAGACATTTACAGTCACCTACTGGCAGTTTTAGTTTCTTATTTAGAGTTTCATGTCATTCCAAAAAAAATACTTTCATGTTTTGGGAATAGTTTGCCCAAAAATCTAAATTATGTTTATTTACATTTACTTACCCTCATGATGTTTCAATCCTGTATGACTTTCTTTCTTTTGTGGAACATAAAAATATATTTTGAAGAATGTTGGTAACCAACCTTTTGTCTGTAAATATGTATAAATACAGATTCAGATGTAGCCTCTGAAAAAAAATAAGATCATGGTCACTGTAGCCTAAAAGTTTGTGTAATAATATTTGATGTTGAATCATATCAAATATTTCTTTCTAAAGCTACTTTTTGTAATGTCTATTTGATCCTCTTCTCATTTTACACAATGACTTTATCTTTTAGGGGTAATCTCTCAGCTAAATTTGGTGTGCAATTAATTTTTGATTAATTAGATTAATAGATTAATTAATCTATTAATATGAATACACACACAAGCACACTACCACTGATACAAAATATAATAGCCTTTTTAGAGATTATGTGCACTAGACAATTTGCCAAGAGTATGTCAATATTGATTTAAAAATCCAGTCTAGAGGCAAGGGACTGGACAGCTGATATATGATTTATGTGACAGTTTGCCTTTGAAAAGAATATTATAATCACGTCTCACAGGCACTCTGTACAGTGAACTTGACCCGCTGTCACAATGTAAAGATCACAGATTAGTATCATTCATTACAGCAACCATTAGCTTAATAACTCAGAAATAAGAGGTGATTCACCTCATGTCACAATCAGTCACATTGTATTCTGAAGTGCCTGGTTTCAATGACTGCCTGGATGAGTGGCTTTGAAGTCGTGTTTTAAGCACTTCATTTAATGTGGTTAAATTGTCTCTAGGGCTGGGCCATTTCAGGCTCATTTGTTTTTATATAGCCCTCCAAATGCTTCTGACACCCCCATAGCATTAGTGGAATCACATAGTACAGTGAGGAAGAGAGATTGAAGGTGTTACCTAACCAAGTTAGAATTTTCTTCACATGACAGTATATGGAGCATAAAAAGCATAAAAAAATGTTTTTTTGAATGAGACATCCGGTAAATGAAGATGAGGCATTACAGAAAAAAAGTTAATTTTCACACACAAAAAAAAGGATCATAAATTGTTTAAAACACACTACCATTACAAAAGTTTGGAATGATTTTTTTTTTTTTTTTTGATAGAAGTCTTATATTCACCAAGGATGCATTTATCTAATGCACAAATTCATAAAAGAATTATAGTAAAATATTATTATAATTGAAAATAACTGGTTTTCATTTTAAATTATTTTATTTATTTTAATTATTATCAAACAAATGCAGCCGTGATGAGCATACGAGACTTTCAAAAACATAAAAAATATTACTGACCCCAAACTTTGTTTTAACTGTAGTTTAAATATACACATTCAGTATGAAATACCAATTTCCTCTGCTAATATCCCCAATATGTATATTTTTATACAATACCAATGTCCTCTATGGAGAATAAAAGTGAATTGTTGCTGGGTCCCTAAATGATAAAAGACATCCATAGCAGAGGATACAAAGCGGAAAAGAGAGGATAGCTCTCTGATATCCTTAGGGCAAAACACTCATCTGTTAAACAAAGCAAAAGGAATTTAGCAGATTGAAATCAAAGTCCCTGAGCCATGTTTCCAAGTCAACGATAAACCAGAGCAGTGTCTTTCCTGTGATAATCTGCTTTGAATTACAGGCGAGGATCTTTTTGTTGCCTATCACCACATGTGGTTTTGGGCATTCCTGTCTCTTTTGGAAGTCAGTCAACACAACATGCTTCAGGATATCTAGAGAAACCCAGCGCTCCACGAGCGACGATGACAAACGCCCGAAAATAACCTCGCATTTTTGAGTTGTAACAGTTGTTCGATTTAATTTCAACACTAACTTTAAATCTGTGGCCAATTACATTTGAATTTGTTTTCCATCTTTTCTTTAAGTACATGGGGTTACAAAAGGGGATGTATTCTAAGTATGAGACTTACCTGCAGTATCTCGCATCGCTCTGTGTCACAGTGGCTGTCCTCACAAGGGTGAAACATCCCCAGAGTAACGCAGTTCAGCAGGATTACCAACATGCTGGCCCTCTCGAACCATGTGGGAAGCAGAAGTTAAGGAACAGTACACAGAAAATACGTGCAGTCACAGAATATAAACAGAATATTTGTCTTGAAAATAAACAAATGACATTACTGCAGCCTAGATACCACATCCAAGCTATCGGCAGACATATTTTCAACAATATCTAATGTTGCTAAGGTGAGCGATAAAGAGTTAGAATGAAGCAAAACTACTGCTAATTTTAATGATATATCTCTGTTGTATAAATGATGTCCTTCTTTCACACTGTTATACAGTCTTAGAAGAAAAAGGTTATACTGTAGAAGATGACAGGGTTGTGTCATGCGCTTAATACAGGGGTTCCCATCATAGGATTGATTACATTATGGATTTAGTTTTAATACATTTTAATTCGCTTTATCTTGTGATTAAATGTTATGAATTAAAAAGCTTGTCTTTATCACTAGAACATTTTTAAATAACCGGTTAAACGTGAAAGGATTATGCAATAACTATATCATATTTTGAGCATAAAAAGGTTCTTTAAAATTGAGTCAAGAACCCTAGGGTTCCATATAGAACCTCATTGAACCTTTTTTCTAAGATTATAAAAAAAATATATTAGTTATTTTGAGTTTAATACTGATACTTTAATACTACTTGTACGGAGCCCAAAATGGACGTGGTGATGGAAAAAATATAAAATGGGAGGAAAAAACTATTTCAATGCTTTTGCGTTCCCACAAGAAACTTTCTGTTCGCTGACAAAACCTTTGCATTCCCTCGTAAAAAAATTGTATTAGACTGAGAAGGTGAATGTGATTTCACCAAGTACAGCATGTTCATGGATCAACATATTTATTGTTCCTGGAACAACATTACAATCAACCATTCAGATTTGAGGGGCAAGTTTACGGTTTATGTTTCGGCTTACAACCAGGGTTAGGTGCCTTTACACCAGTGTTAGTCACCTATCATTTCCCTCTCGTTTTAGGGATAAGTCATGGGTAGTATTAGGTTTAGTTGTAGGGATAGGGCTAGGACTAAATTTTCAGACAGGAATATAGTTCTAAGATTGACAAAATATGTTGTTCCAGGAACATTTCTTACTTTGGCAGGTTTCTTGGGGGAACACAAAGCATGGTATTCAAAAACAGTAAGATATAATTTTTCCTCCTCATCTAATTTTTTTTTCCATCCCAATGTCTTTTTAGGGTCTTTTTAGTTTTGGAAAGAGAAAAGATGATGAAATTGTAATAAATTGTCGCGTTTTTGTAAGCCGTCACGTAATTCACTTATTACAGCTTTAACAAATAACATTTCAAAGGCTGAAATCCCTTTCTCTGTCACGTAAACAAGGTCAGTAAAGCTAAATGTGTTGCTGGGCCAAAGGTGCTTATGTCATTATGTTTGTCATTATTTTTCTTGTGGGGAATAAATGACCTAGAGTTCCTTCATCCTTTTAGCTCACCGCTAGTAATTGATCATGGGGTCGATGTGGCGGGTTCTGCAGATGGCACATACCAATCCAGGGGTCGAGCTCACACATTTACATCTAAATTAAGTACAAGAATGCTAATGCCTATACGGGGTGCCGTCTGAGCAAAGTGGCCTCAGACAGAAACCAGCTCATTTTTCACAATTACTGTCAGCGGACGGCCCAAAGGGACATCATTAAAGTTGCCAAAACACAATAAGAGGATGCGCCATCAAACAAGAAAGTTTCCTGCCGGGAGAAACTCTGATCATGGTCAACAATAAAACCATATATTGTCCTATGACATCATAACAGAATAAGGATATTACACAACACAAAAGACGTCAAGTGAAAACGCTCAGTGGATTTACAGTGGGATACGGGCCTCTTATGTGATCACACTTTCACAATATCATCATGAAATAATCGGCCTTAGTGCAGTGTCAACTTCAATAATGTATCCCCCGGCACATTCTGTGTTCACTGAAATAGTTTCTGGTATAAAGCCTCTACACTGGTTTTACAGTATTTTACAGTTCTTGACCATAATGAACGTCTCCAGTTGCATAAAGGGGCTCAGACTGTAATGTATTCTGCATGAATAATGTAAACAGACAGAATGTGTCTTCTTCCCCCAGAAAGGCAGAAGACTAATTACATGCTGCTAACTTGCAGGCATCATTGATCTATATAACACTGAACAAGAGGCACAGAGGAGAGTTAGTGAACTGAAGTCGTGGACTATGTGAGGAAAATCACTCAAAAAACAATGTAAAAAATGGATGATACACACATAGGATTTAATAATAAAACATGAATAAGTACACTGTCCTTAAAAAGTTTGGGGTCAGCGCTAAGATTTTCAGGTTTTTTTTTAATGATGGATGCATTAAATTGATCAAAAGCGACAGTAAAATACAGTGCATACACATGCATGTATACATATGCACCTACATACATACATACATACATACATACATACATATATACACACATACATATATATATATATATATATATATATATATATATATATATGATACATTCAGCCTTAGTGAGCATAAGAGACTTCTTAAAAAATCAGCCCAAGCTTTTGAACGGAAGTGAAGGTACCACTTTTTTTCTACTTAACCCATTAATGCCCTGTTTATTTTTTTTCCAGGGATGTCTGAAACTAGAATTATTTATTTTATGTGAAGTGTTGCGCTTTTTAAGGGTAATTAATTCACACAGCTCTCTAGAATACTTTCTCACTAGTCACTTGCGACCTTCTGCTATCCAATATTTTTGCAAAATGGTCAATAAACTGTATATTTGACCATTGGCATTCAATCTACTACACGTTGCTAGTTTGACTCTTTATTCGAGCATGAAATGTAATACTCATTTTTAAATTATTTATTTTCCCTGGTAAGCAGGGAAGTTTTGGTCATTCTGTCAGGGTTTATTATGCAATAATGATTGGCTGACTGTTTCTGTCTCTACATAGAAACCCCCATAGGAACCTATATGAAAAGATTGAGATAATAAGGAAGTTGCCAGGTGCATTTCAGAAAATAACTGCCAACCCACCACAAGACACATTATCCAGCAAGTTGTCAAAAGATCCTCCTAAAGTTGTCTGCCTGTGTCAGTTTTTAAAAAATCTATAGCAACTAAAACTATATCTATAGAATATTTTTTTAAACACAAAAAAAAAAACAGCAGAGGAGCCTTCTGCAACTTTTATATCCCGCAGGATTGAAAGGGTTAATGAACGTAGCAAGTCACAGACATTGCAAATGTTTTCTTTGCCAGAAAGCAGTAATAAAAGATGAAATGAAGAGTCTTGTGGACAGTAATATCCAGACAAGCCCCCATAAACAACAAATGGGAACACTGGAACGTGTGCTTATAAATTATTTCATAAAGTTTAATTTGGAAAAACAAAGTGAACTCCTACAATGGGCAGAATCTGAAGTGAGAAAGGAGCTTAAAAATGCTGTGTGATCCTTAACCGCTTCCACTGCGCACAATGAGCAGACACGTTTTCTCTCACGTGAATCCCCTTCACCATTGCAGGAGGAGTGTAGGTGGGTTTCACTCACAGGCAACGGTGAGATCAAAACCTCATCAACTCTTTATGTTGTGTTTATGTGGAGCCCAATTCCCACATGAGGCTGCCTTCATGCTCTAAAAAGCCGTACTTTCACTCTTCTGACAGGCTGGAAAAAAGGAACGAGGCATAAAAAATATGACGTGTGTATGTTTGTGTGTGCGATTCTGCAGCTTTTCAAGCCTGATTTTGCAGACTAATGCTAGCAAACACACCTGAAAGAGTGACAGAGGTGGGATGAATAAGCAACACGCTCAGATTTGTCAAGCTCCTAGGCTTGGGTATAAACTTATCTTGTGCCAAGTAATGAAAAAAATGAGGGGGGCGTCCCATATATGCAGGATGCAGAACTATAGGGAAATTATGTTGCAAGGACATGCAATGATAATAAACCCAGCAGGGAAGTAATAAAGCTAAATGCATATCTAGATGCAGCAAGTATCCATTTTAGTACTGGTATGAACAGACCAACAATATATAATGTAATTCACATAGTATTTTCATAATGTTCCAGACCATCTGTTCATTCACTTGCAATCTTTCAAACCGTTAATATTGGTATCCTTCTTTCTCTGTGAGTCTAAATGTGTTCATGTAGGCGCTTTAAATGTTTAGTGGCCCTTTCTCCAGGGTCTCAGGAGCCCATATGGATGAATGCCATGCCAGGCTAATAGCCGTATTTCATCCGTCCAATGTTTAATTCAGAGCTCTTGGCATTAGCTATGTTTCATCCCAGGCTCGTACATTCTCCAGTGTCACACCTCCTGCCATGGTCCTGTGCTGAGACCCTCTTAGAATTAGGTCTTCTGATCCCACGGCACTAAAACGCCCAGCTTGCTCCAATGCAAAAACTACCTCATGATATGAAGCAGGGACAGTGGGGTGGTGGCCCGTGCCACTGCCCCTTTGTCCTCATGGGCTGAGATACCCCTCTTGCAGGGAGTGTACTGTATATGAGCGGAGTGGATTTCAATCCACGCTAAATGTAATCTGAAAAGATCCACTCCAGGGTTTCCATTTCTCGCTCGCACAACAGCCGCGCTCTGAGTTCCCTTTGCTCCTCCATCGTGGCGACATTCATTTGACATTCCAGTCTATGCCCTTTTTCTTGGCTTGGGCCACTGCCCCTCAAAATGTCTGTACACGTCCCTGATATGAAGTCATCAGTGATCTCATTAGGAAAGGACATTTTGCTACCCAATCTTGAGACTTATTTGAATGGGTATTTTGAGAAACTACAATACTTGGTAAAACTATTATACCTTAAAAAGTAAGCAATCATGCATCTTTAATTTGAATCATGGTGTAGTTGGGGCAGAAGCATCATGGCCATTTAAACATGGCAGTTTTAAGACATAGTTTAGCCATTTAAGTTGATATTTAATGCTAAATAAATAAAATGTATGTTTAATCATGAGGGATGTCTAAAACTAGAATGTTAATAATAATAATAATAATAATACAATTAATTAATTAAAAACACAAGTGAACTAAATAAATTAATTCATTAATTATGATCTTAAAAAAGAAAATAAGTTAAGTTGCATAAAAAAGTTTGAGTAACCATTGACTAAAAAGTCAAAAATTCTAAACCTACATACAGACATAAATACAGAGTCAGTGATCTTAAAAATGAGCTAATAAGCTGCATAAATAAGTTTTAGTCATCCAGGAAAAAAGTGCATACACCTAAAATGCAAACAAGCAAACAAATAAATAAATAATCGGGAAAAATGTATTCTAAAATAATATAATAGTATACATCCCATAGGTGTAAGATGGCCCTGGTAGGAACATCCATAAAAGTCTCAATGCATAATTTAACACTATTAATTATAAACTAATTAAATAATCTGATGGACAGAATCGACTAAGATTTAGCTAACCATTTCTCCAGATCTACATTGGCAGAGATGGATCCGACACAGGATAGGCCTGAATTCAGTCAATATTTCAGAGACATGAAGCTCACATCTGATATGTCCTCATCCCTCAAACAAGCCCATCTGTCAAACCTCTGCATGTAAAAGTCTAAAGCTGTGAAAAAAAGACAGAAATGTGATTCTAAGGACTTGGGAAAGAGTCTATGGGGAATGTGAATGTATTTATGCCAGACAAGCTCCTTTCTCAAGTGCACTTAAAATTTAACTGTAAAGTTAGCTGCAGTCCTCTAGGGAAAACAAGGGGGAGTTTGAGGTAAAAACTCACACTGAACTCTCTTAAAGGGACAGTTCACCCCAACATGAAAAATCTCTCATATATTCACGCTCATGTTGTTCCAAATTTTTGCCGCTCAACAGGCACTGGTCAACAACCACTATTTTGTGTGTGATGACATGATATCAAGGACTTTAAATCACAGCTCGACATGAGTGCATTAGCAAAGAGTCTCATCTAGAGCGCACAGTCCCTTGTTCTCCTCACTGTTTAGTCCTGCATCAACAATTAGTCCTGCATCATCTCCTAGATAAAAACACAACAGAAATAACACCATTTAATTTCTGCAGAATACAATTACGAAACATAAAACTATAGAATACTGAGTCGTATGAACAGTTAGAGAGCAGATGGAGGTGTATGTTTTCTGCTGCCTCTTACAGCTCTGCATAAATACATGATGAGCCTCTTAGCCATCTCAGATTTTACATACAATGTGTAAAGCAAATATCATGATTCATTTAAACTTGCTGTGCTCTAAGACACTAAATGCCACATAAATTGTATTACTTAAGTGGTTAATCTAGTGGAAATTTAAGGAATAAACATTTTGTGTCTTGATTTATGTACAGATGCTTCAGGGGCCGTAGTCCAAAAGCATTTGCCAGGTTCAGCTTTCCATCTAAAATGGAAGGAGAGTTTGAGAGAAGTATCAAAAACCCTCAGAAGCAATTTAAAGGCCAGATGGCTATAAAAACATTATGTTTTCCTCAGCATCTTCTCTTTTGAGTCAACTTCCGGCAAGTGGCAGATCTGTTACAAGATCAGAAGTCTCTGTGGATGAGTGAGGAAGGAATCTTGTGATGGAACGCTGACAAAACTGGGGACATTTGACTGCTGAAGTGCTAAAAGAGCCACTCTCTGCTTTACACCAGGGAGCTGCTTAAAGCTAGAAAAGTTTGCGAGTAACTGTTGCTTGTCTGTTAAGTGTAAAAATCCAAATTCCTCTAAAAATAAAGAGTGAACATGAGGGAAAGAAGGGTTCAAAATTAGAAACTCGCTGTGGGACACAAACACAACACAAGGTTCTAACCACAACACATGGATAAACATGCAACGCAGAGGAGGTGAAACGGCCAAGATCTAAAAATGTTGCTGGATTTGTTATCCTGATGTGTTGATATCCATGTGGGCTGGTGTTAGATTGTAGCAAAAGCATGAATGACAAAAAAGTAGGACAGATCCATTCAGATTCTTTTTAGCCTTAAATAGATAGCGGGATATTTATGTAGGCTTAATATATTTGCTCTAAATAGGCTGATATTTTTCCCCCAATCAGTCCCAGGTATCAGGGAACTTTCTCAGAACTTTGGTTAACATTCAACACACTCTCAAAGTTATGAAGAAACGTTCTTCCAGGAACATTAATAGAATGTTCGTTCACAGTTATCTGGTCTTTAATACTAGAACTTTTTTGTGAAAAGCTTTAGTCCATCTAATATTTTTTAAATGTTACGACTTGTTTCAGAATGTTCAGAGAACATTCAAAAGTAACGTTCCCATATTTGTAAAATTATCAAATGGAATGTTCCCATAACGTTTGTATGACCAATAATTTTTTATCTTTTTACAACATTTAAAGAACTGGACGTTTTGAACATTTAAAGAACATTCAGATCTAACATTTTTATAACTTAATGGGAACATTAGCGAAACATTCTTAGAACACATTTTTGTTAGCTGGGGTGGAACCATATATTCAATCAAACCGTGTCATCAATTACATTCAAAACACTACTAAGACTAAGAACAAAAAAACTATAGAAATCTAATTCAAAATAATCAAGGCAATTTCACTAAAAGTACATTAGGACAAATACCAATAATAAAGTAATAAAGCAGTAATAAAATTAACAAACATAAAAAAAAAAACATACTAAGGCAGTGGTTCTCAACTTTTTTCACAAATCAATGTTTAAATATTTACTTGATTCACTGAAAGTTTGTAGCCTGGTAATACCAAACTCTGCTACTTCGCTTTGCTTCGTAGACAGAGTCTGGCATGGCATAATTGAAAAGTGTTTCAAACGGCTTTCAGCCCGCACTCTGTTCATTGATTGGCCACCTGTTTTCAGGCCGGAGGAAAACTGAGAGACATGTCGAGTACAGAAGCGAACTGAAATAGAGCGGAAGTACGAAGTCTGACGCAGTCAGGCTAGAAAGTTTGAACTGATTCATGAAAATTAATTGAACTCCAATGCCACTTTTGACAGTTAAAATCTGAGATGCTATTAAAACAGCGCAGTCTCATCCCAAGACGTCAAACAACTGACGCTTTTGACCATACGTCAACATCCGACGTTTTAGGGTACCCTTTAACGTCAGTTAGATGACGCTATCTAATCCTAACCCTACCACAGACCTAAACCTACCCGCGTCATCTAACTGACGTTAAAGCTAAAGCGTCAGTTGGATGACGCCCCAGGATCGTCATCTAACTGACGTTAAAGGGGTCATATAATGCCATTTTTGTACAAGTTAATATGAATCTTTAGGGTCTAAATGAAAACTTTGTAATATACTTTTATTAAAAATTCTCATTAGTATTTTAAGAAAACACTAATTTTACCTGCTCAAAAACAGCTCTGTTTTCAGCACGCTGTTTCAGTGCATATGACTTTAAATGATAATGAGCTTTGCTCACTCCGCCCCTCTGTTCTGCGGCGCGTTTTTGATACTACGCATGTGGAGTGTTGCCTTGATGCAAGATGTAAACAGTATTTTGCTGGCCTGTGTTACCATTCATCTTAATGCAGTTATAACTGTTTTTTTGACATTACTTTATTAATCAGTAACATACAAGTAAACCAGGTGTAACTTAGTGTTAGCATGTTAACTGTAACACCTGCGTACACAGTTTTTAATAACACAATAACTATAACGCGTTTTTCATTATAAACGTGGGATTATGAATTATATTGAGAACGTCGTAATGTTACATAGAATACATGCCGTAATGTACCCTGAGTGTAAACATTAGCCACATTCATCGTGAAGCGTGCATGGGATTTGCAAAGATTAATATAAACGTTACACTCACTTCTTGAGCAGTTCCAGCAGGAACACAAACAGTTGGTACTGATTCCTTTTTCAGTAACAGCCTCTTAGCAAAACCTGATTTATATTGTCCCTCGTTTAAAAAGCAGTCTGGTGAGAAATGATTTGCGCAAACATGAGAGCATTCACGTTGCTCGTCGGGAATATTCCCTTCATAAACAAAACTCAGCCACTGCGTCTTCAGCGGTTCGGATTTGGGAACTTTAAAATTACTGCTGTGTTCGTTATTACACCCAAGAACCGAACACCACAATCGCTTAGACTCCATTCTGCTCCAGTGTATCAACAATGACGAACTATGATTGACATCTCACTCACGAGCGAGGGCAGGTCTGTGTTGAAACCCTGCTGTCAATCAACAATCGTGGGAGGGGCGTGCGAGCTTGTGACGTCACAGGCTCGAACGACTCGATTTGAGGCAGGGGAAAACATATAAGGAGATTAAAACAAAACCACTGGATGGATTTTTATCATTATACGATGTTTGTGTACAGGCACTGTTAACACACATTTCAGTACAATCAACTTGTAAAAGTGCATGTACCATTATATGACCCCTTTAAAGGGTACCCTAAAACGTCGGATGTTGACGTATGGTCAAAAGCGTCAGTTAGTTGACGTCTTGGGATGAGACTGTGTTGATTAAAAATATCTGTCTAAATGCTCTAATACTTGCAAATCTTGAGATAGGGATTGCAGTAGACAAAATTTTTAGAAAATGTTATGGCCAAATAAAAAGCACATTAAAAGGACTGCCATGTTCTGCGTAATTTTATATTGCCAGCAAAATCATAGTGAATTTTCTACGTATATCACCCAGTCCTTGTAGACCAGGTAGAAATAATGTAAAAAGGCAAGTGCATGTCAGGTCAGTTTCAAAATCGCTTCTAAAGTGCCTTGACTGGACAGTCTTTATTAGCCTGGCTCCGCCCTCCTACGTACTTCTGCTCAATTTTCATTTTCCTTCAGTACTACGTTTGGGCTTGCGGTATATTTTGGGTTTTCTCCGATCAATTTTTTACCGGTCCAATCAGCGAACAGAGGAAGTGGTTGAGAACGATGACGTTGAGGTCATGCGCCAGTTTGAGTTGACATACGTCACGAGACTCACGACCAAACGTTAGCGATTGGTTATGGCAGATCCAGAGTGGCTCTGGGCAGATCCAATAGTTTAAAACTATATCCGCCTTCAAGGAAGTTAACGCTTGTCAATGGAGAGGGGCCAGACTCTCAGTACAAATGAAATGTACGAGAGTCTGGTGGGACAAGGCTAAGTCTTTACACCCAAAGCCATTAATTTACCCATCACAAATAAGTCAACCAAAACAAGAATCAAAAAGCCATGACATGGAGTTAAGAGGGCAATAAGGAATAATTGGAATGTGCCAAACATTTTACACTTACAGAGGCTGTACACATTGAAAGCAAGCATGTTTTGCCAAGAGACAACGATTTTCTGTCGCAGAGCATTAGCTTGTTCATTCGCTCAATTAAGGCCCTGTTCATACCGTACAGTACCTCAATGCATCTCTGTCTTTTCTCAGTCTGCCTCAGACTCTTCAGAGTGTTGAGTCCACTTAGTCCAACAAAGATGAATGAGACACTAGAGCACCCATTACTACTCCGAGTCAGTTATATCCTCTCCTCTGTTCCCTACAGATGTTCCACTAATCTATACAACAGTGCTCACTTCAAATCCTATATCAAATATCTTAAAGCCCTTATTTACCCTATAAAGAATTAGCCTTACAGAGATATATGCTGATATTGTGGTCATTTGTAGATTAACTGTTTACATACACAAGAATATTCCACTTATAGTCCATGTTCCAATTATAAAAGCATAATGCAAAAGCATTTACTTGACACACATACACACATGCTGAGCAGCAATCTATCAAACCTATTAACAGATCAGCCCTGCTGCCACTCAGTTGAGAAGGTTTCTGCTGACGCATGCTGCCCCCTGCGATGGCTATGAGCCATGCTTTGACACCTGACATTGGAGTTTTAATTGTTCAAAATAACATGAAATTGCTTCCAAGGGAGATATGCACAGGAGTGCAAAGACCTGATTTAGCATTAGGAAGTAGTTTCCATAGCAGGATTCGCTGCTTTGATGTAGCAGGAAAGACCAGAGTTCACCCTTGTAGAGGGATTCCCAAGAAGCTCATCATCTGAATGCATTGCTCTACTACTGTCAGTCGCTTCAGTTTCAACAATTGAGTTTAACAGTACATCACAACACCATGCATTCTTTCTCCTGCGGCATTTATCTGGTTCAATCAAACATGGCATGATTATCAATGCATAGAGATTTTATTAGCAAAACTATTTAATAATAATAATAATAATAATAATAATAATAATAATGAAATAGTTTTGATAATAAAATCTTGAGAAATTGTTTCTTATTTCAATGATAAAATAAAGGTGCGTTTACACGACAACGGTGTACTAAAAATGGAAGAGTTTTCTTTCTGTGCATTTTTCACGTACAGACGACACCACACAGATCCGCGGAAATGACTGAAAACGCTGTCAGGCCAGTTGTTGGTGATGTCACTTTGTTAAGAAACACTACGCGCCTATAGATTGAACACGTAATACGCATGCGCATTCCGCATGACGTCACAGTTTTCACAAATTCACGTTTTTCTAGTCTAGTACATGGAGACGATGACGCTTTTTAAAAACTTGCACTTTGAAACCCATTTTCAAAAGTTTGCGTTTTCAGGCCCCAAAAATGCTGTTGAATGAACAAACGTTATTAGTTTTGAGAGTCTCTCTATAGATTGTAATAGCAAAACGTAGTTATTTTTATTAATAAAATAAATACATCCAAAGAATAGGGTATTTATTTATTTGCAAAAAGTGAGCGAGCAAGCGAGCGAACAAATTAATCATTAGTAGTTTTGCTATTTATTATTTTGTCCAAAAGCAATAAATAAACAATATTAATAGTTTTGCTATTAAAATCTCTATTAAAAATAAGTTATATTTTTAACAAATGAAACTAATAAATGTAATGATTAAGGCACTTATTATTGTGTCCAAAAGCAAGCAAGCAAGCAAACAATCAAACAAACAAATAATGTATGTTTTTTCTTAAAAAAAAAACAGCTTTCATTGGTCAAGGATCGCCCAAGGATCGTCTGACTGACATGTAACATAACCAATCACAGTTCGTTTTGTTCCATGACATGTTTATGGGCGTGAAAATATAAAGTCGATGTCTCTGCAATAACAGACCGGTGTGCATCTAGTGTGCCATATACAGCCAACGGTCTGTGGGCATGACGTCTGAAGCTAAGATTAACTTCAGATAAGAAAGGGTTAAGTGTTAAGTCTTCAGAACTTAGCACTCATTTTTGCTATGAACCAATAAATTGGTTGCTATACCATTCTTATGCCTGTCATCAAAACAGTAATTGAGACATTATTCTGCTGAACTATGAGTCTTCATGATGAAAACCAATGTTGCCTAGCAACAGACATTTCAGAGCACAAAGGAGCAGAGGTGTTTCCTGGCTCGAGTCTGCTGTAAGCATGTGAGTTTTCCACTGGCACAATGGTAAACGTAATATACATACAGCTAATCACATGCAAGCATGGACCCCAAGATGATGCTAAAACTGGGAATTAAGTAATGCAATGTAATTGATCTTAGCTGCACTTGGCAACTCACATTCCCAGTCACACACTCCAATTCAGCTCTATAATACATGGACGAACTCTCACACATGATGAAGTATGTAGCTCTCTCATTTGATACATGATGCATTTGGTTTAGCCTCAAATGAGAGTACATACTGCTGCGTCTGTGTCTCTAATGGTGTTGAAAGAGTGACAAGGCCAATGGTTGTGTCAGAGCATGGTGGCATCTGCCTCTCGCCAACAGGGCCCCTGAGGCACGGAGACAATCAGGTCGACTCACCCCTCATCTTCCTTCTCTCCTTCCCTCCAACATATCCACAAAGCCTCCGACAGCCTGTCTCGGGGAAACAGGTGCTAAATGATAAGCCATTGGAGCACACCAGGCCACTAAGGGGGCTTTCACACTAGCACTTTTGGTGCGCACCCGGGTTCGAATGACGTCAGAGTTCGGTTCGTTTGGATGATGTGAACGCTGTCTTCCGAACTCGGGTGTGTACCCGCGAACCGTACTCGGGTCCGCTTAAAAAAGTGGTCTGGGGTACGGTTCATGTGAACTCCAGTACGGTTTGCTGCTGATATGAACGCAACCGAACCAAACCGCGGAAGTGAACCGCTATTGATGACGTATAATGTATAATGTGGTCGACAGGACAGTCGTCAGTGCGTGTGTGTGTGTGCGTGTGTGTACACTTACCTTGACGAAAAGCGGGATTGACACACTGCAAGCAGAGAGATGATTTATGCTCGCCTCCGCAAAAATTGTCTTCGGCTGACAGCCAGCTGTCTTTGGAACGATTTTAGTACTTTTGCAGCAGACATACCCAAGTGTGTTTCTGTATATTTTCTTTGAAAACAAAACCAAAGGTTAAAAAAAAGAAGAACAAATGTGAAGCGAGCAATTCTATCCATTTTGACGCCTTTTCATTCATAGCGGCGCCGGTTACCAAGCAACATGATTACGCGCCAGCTGCAGCTTGATGACGCAAGCGTACCGCGGTTCGGATACAAATAATATAATGTGAACACAGTCCATCGGGGGCAGGGGGAGGGGGGAGCAATCGAACTCGGGTTCGGAACAGGCAATCGAACCAAGTGTAAAATCGCCCTAAAAAGCACTAACATTTTAAATGGGAGTAGGTAACTTCCCGGCATACGAGATTATTACACAGAAAGCAAATTTTACACAGAATTTGTATGGATGGATGGATGGATGGATGGATGGACGGACGGACGGACGGACGGTTGGTTGGAAAGAGCTGGAAGTCAACAAGTGTATTACCCTGAGAAAATAGCATGTGTCTTCCCTCGGACGTGTGAAGAAAGATTAGATTAACACAGGTATCGGCTTTTGATCGATTTTCAGAAGGCCATGTCTCCTAAATATATGACCCGACTCACAATAGCAACGGAAATCTTTTATGGAGAAAGAAGATCATCCGTCAAGAAAATTGAGCTGAATGTTAATGTGAACATTTCCCAAACGTGCAATTGAAGATCAGCCTGCATCAGTTAGCAATGATTATGGTGATTGTCAGTGGTCATATTTTCATAAACAGGAGTGTATTTTTGCTCTTTCATTACAGTAAATGGAAGGAATGTTCCACTTTGAGGAAGGTGTTTGTATGAATGGATGAACACTCACCGCTGAATACGTGATTCAGCTTTCAAACAAAACATTACAAAAACGCAAGTTAACATCTTAACTTTGCCATTTCAAAGCTTCATTATTTAGCAACCATGTCTGTATTAAGCAATCATGACCTCCAGCACCATCTGCACCCTGAGGTAAATGACATATGCTGAAAAATATGATCTGCGGATGTTTATTCACTTGTGCGTGATCAGGAATAGAAAGAAAATCCCCCCTTATGCTAAGGGATAATGAATAAAACATTTTAAAGCCAAAATACGGACGGCATCTCATTAGGATCAGAGTGCCGACACAAAGGGCCACAGAGCTATTTTTACATCACAGAGCAAACAACAAAAGGCAAGATCCTGAGAGCAAACTGGTCCCAGTTCAGTGAGCTGCTTCCTCTTAAGATACCCTTCAGTATGCACAGACTCTTCTGTGAGGTAAACGCACATCCTTGAGTAACAAAACAGTGACAGGTCACAGACAAATCCATGCTAGATCACTGAACACAGTCATACACGCAGCACATTAGAGACAGTCATGGTTGTGGCAAATGCTCACAAATCCCCTTGAGAGTCACAATGCATCTCTCACTCGTCACAATAGAATGTGAAGGCTTGCTTTGTTAACGTGAAATCATAATTGATGCCATTTACTTCACTGGTGCATGTTCCTCGTCTGTCTGTCTGTCCGTCCATCTATACATCTGTCTATCTACAGTATCTATCTATCTCTGTCTATACATACACCCATCTAAACTTCTGTCTGTCTATCTATCTGTCTATCTATGATTACATGTGGAACTCTCTCAAAAACTTTTACTACAATTTTACTATTACAGCTGTCAGATTAAATAGGGATGAGCATTGTAGCCGATGACAGACATGTCTGTTGAGTGCATTAATGCAGTGATCTCATCTTTGCAACTATATTTCAGCACTCTCACTGATGTTTTCATCATAACTAACAGTGCAAACACAATGTAAATAAGAGATTCATTGTGAAGTGTAGACAGCATCATTGATTATAAAGGGAGTTATAATCCAGAACTCCGTCACTGATAAACTTGTTCTGTGCGATTGACAGCTCCAGCGATTATAAAGGGAGGGGTTCTTTGGTCGCTTTCTGTATATCATTTAATCACAATTTAAATGACAGATTATTTTCATGCTACTAAGAGAAACGATGTGAAGTTGACCGTTTAGTCACTGGCTTGATTTACTGACACACAAACAGCAAAAAAAAAAAAAAAAAAAAAAAAAACGATTTTAAGACAAAGAAATTCTGAATGTACATGAATCGATACATATCAGAAATCATTGATCACAGATCAGGCATTAATATTAACAGTGGAATTACTGTCAGGTCCATATCTTACATTAAAAGTCTGATTTAAAAGCCTGTGCCTAAATTGTGACTGATTTACCAAAGAATCCACAGTGAAATGTCCCGAACAAACAAATAAAGCTCGACTGAGACATTCATAAAGAAGCTCTTTTCTAGCATAAGGATCCTTTGTAAGGTAATGTTATTTTTAGTCCAGTGATCATGTACCTCTCTTCTCATCTTACTAACGTGACAGTGGGTGGGGCCAAAGATGCAATGATGAAGAGGTGGTGATCTGATTCTGCAAAGGCGGTCTTTAGTCACACTATTACATCATAATGTGACAAAATCTGAAACGAGTCATTTTCGAAGCTAGGTTTCAATAAAAGCTGTTTTTGGACTAACAAGGAAGTTTTGAGTTCTGAAACTTACAGGATGTTTTTATAGTACTTGTACATGTGTCTTACATGTCAAAGTATCAAGGAAAATGTCATATTACATTAATAACATAAACTTAAAAGCTGTAACTTTTATGGTGAAAGCCCAACATGTGTTTTTTACACATATGTTAGGGTATTCGTAGCATATGCATGACATAAATACGCATATATGTGTGCAGCCTGATCTTTCTAAATGTGCATATTCTTAATGCTTAGCTCGCACATACACATCACTTTTTTTTGCACTAATTAGTTGGTCCACAAGGTGGCAACACTGGCCCGGTCTGTTGTTTCACAGAAAAATTAAAGAAAAGAAAAAAATGCAACAACAACAAACTAGTGGAGATGGTAACAACAACAGACGGCCAGACTGAAGAGCGCTTGTATTAGTTTGTAAAGAGACACCCTCAACTTTTAAAAAATACTAGTGCTGTCAAACGATTAAAATATTTAATCGCGATTAATCGCATTAATGTCATAGTTAACTTGCGATTAATCGCATTTAATCGCACATTTTTATCTATTCTAAATGTCTCTTGATTTCTTTTTGTCCCATTATTTTTTTCTCATTTTAATGCTCTTATCAACATGGAAAAGTGGATCGGCTTGCTTTGAACAGTATATGCCAATATTGTTTTCAATAAAAAACATTTGCACAATTTCACACTAAAACATTCACACTTGGAGCAAATAATCTCTCACACAATGTAACACTGTCCATCAATAAAAGGGTGAAAGAAATACTGGCTAGGTCCTGATATTGATGAGGGGGCGGAGAATTCGCATCAGCTGTGTGTGAGTGTTTGTGTGTGTGTCTGTGTGCTTGGCCATCATCAAGTGGTATTCAGACTGGAGGTGCTGCGATGATGATCAGTTCACAACGACAAAACACACAGATCACTTTGGTCTTGTCAATGGAACCATTTGGCAACTTTTTAAAAGTAAACTTTCCATTCAGAATCTTATTGGCATCCATTTCGGCGTCTCGCGCTCGTCATCCACTCAAAACTGGACGTTTTGAACGTTCCTATAACATTCAGAAATAACGTTTTTAAAACTTAATGGGAACGTTATGAAAACGTTCTTATAACCTAAAATTGTTAGCTGGGGAAGAGGAGAGATTCGCGATTGCACTGAACACGTTTTAAGTGCAGGTACATATTCTCTGAGCGAGCCCAGAGAAAATTCTTACAAGAGCAGCGTGTATCTGAGAGCAGCGTGTATCTGAGAGCGCGCGACTCGAGCAGAGAGATTCGTGCTCGGCACATTATATTCCGCGCGCGAGCAGAGAGATTCGCGCTCGCGCATCCGGCTCGCAAGCCCAAACAAGTGTGTGCGGCGTGCCTGTTGTTTTGTTTCCGGTCTAGCTAGATCTGCTTGCGCTTTCAAAACGTCCTCGCACGGCGCAAGCCATTGAAATGAATGGGTTTCATAGCGCAGCGCCGCGCATGCCGCGTCCTGTTGCAAAAGCATGTGGAAAAAAAACTACAAAGTTTGCTAGGCCAAAAAGGCCGTTAATCGCACGATAAAAAAATGAACGCCGTTAAAATGGGTTTGCGTTAACGACGTTAATAACGCGTTTAACTGACAGCCCTAAAAAATACAAATACATTTTCATCATTCGTCATTACTTCTGGAGAGAAATAGCACAGACTCTGGAAAAAGATGATAATTTCTAGTGTGCATGTGTCTGTTTTTGTGCATGCTATCAAATTAATTATCCTTTCAAAGGCTATGAATTTGGTTGTATGCTAAGTGTTTGCGTCAAAATTTGAGTATATATTAGGCTGAAGTGTAATTAATGCATGGAGGGAGCCATTTGAAACTTCACTCACTCATTGTTTTTGCGCTTCTTTTGGTGCCGCCGGTGGCAGAGAAATTACACACTTCACCTTTAAGAGACAAGAAAAGGCACATTTCATACGTTTTTCTTCCAAACAGCAAAGTACTTATAAATAAATGTCAGATTTTTCCAGACACCAGAACTTTGATCAAAAGCACAAATAACAGAAATATGTCTAATATGTGTTGCTCATGTTTGTCTGCCTGTTTTCATTTCCTTAAAGAGTTCAATATTCCACTGTAATTCTGTTTGTTTAAATGCTCATGTTAGGCTGGTATGAGAGGCATGTATATTTTAGCAGAAATCATTTTCTCCATCTGTTCTCATACTCTACTATGCAAAAGGACAGTGATACAGCATTAATCTTAAAACTATGTAGATCATAAATCTTTCAGATCTGACCATCCCGAAAAGTAAAATTTATCTGAGGTCATTCTAGTCTATACTCCCGGTTCTCTTACGAGAGGTTCTCTCGTATTGCATAAGCTAGCTTACGCTACGGGAAAGATTCATCTTTTCTGATATATTGAAGCCAAAAAATTATCCTTCATTTTTTTATCCATTGTTAACGCAGTGCAGCAGCTGCAGACCTTGAGCGGGCTAGCTAGCGAGGTCATTGGTTGCCCTGCGGCAAACTGCTGCAGCCTATAGACGAACTCGAGTGAACTCGCGTCCAATGAGAGGCGCTCGCGCCCTCATAGCATCATAGCCCGCCAGAATGGGCGTGGCTAGAGTGTATATAAGCGCGGTTCGCAGGCTGCATCCCTGATTTTCATCTCTTCAGCGAAGCTCTTCGCATCTCTGAACTGCAGAAGCCGTGTCGCCGTTCAATGGGCATCTAGCAAGCTTGGACAGCACCTGAAGAAGCCGGCCGTTTTCGCCACCTTCAGCCATCCTGCGAGCTACGCCATCTGGCGACGTATCCTTTTTAAACACTAGTTCCTCAGCGAACTTCACAAAAGATGCCTCGCACCACCTGCGGCTCATGCCGCGCCCCTCTCAGCGCCAGAGACCGCCATCTCATCTGCGCTCTCTGCCTGGGACTGGAACATGCAGAGCTCGCTTTCGCTGACGGCGGATGCGCCCTCTGCGAGGAGCTTCCGATGTTGACCCTGCGGGCTCAACTCGAAGCGCTCAAAGCCGAAGCCACGGGGCCGCCTTACGTCTCGCCGCGCAAGAAGCGCCGCTCCCAAAGGCTGCCAAAACCGGTGTTGGAAGCGACTGTCTCGCCGGAGCCTCTCCCTCGAGCCTCGCTTTCACCATCCCCACTCCACGCCGAGCTCACCAAATCATGGAACGCACCTCTCTCGGCCAGGAACCGGTCTCATGTCTCCACCTCTCTCTTTTCGGTGGACGGCGCCGCCGAGAAGGGCTACTCATCCATCCCCCGGTCGAGGATTCGGTAGCAGCGCACCTTTGCCCGCCCTCTGCGAGATGACGGTCTAAGCCTGTGCTCCCATCAAAGGCCTGCAGAACCACTTCCGCTTGTGTTGGCCGCGCCTATGCCGCCGCCGGCCAAGCCGCATCCGCTCTGCATTCCATGGCCGTCCTGCAGATCCTCCAAGCGGACCTTCTTCGGGAATGGGATGAGAAAGGCAGGCACCCAGAGGCTGTTTCAGATCTCAGGAGCACGACGGATCTCTCCCTTCGCGCCACTAAATCTGCAGCCCAAGCCCTAGGAAAATGCATGGCCGAGCTAACTGTGACCAAGAGACATCTGTGGCTAACGCTTGCCGACATGGGAGATTCTGGACCAAATGACTCCAAGGTCATTTTAAAGCCTAGACACGGCTATGTCCCCAAAGTGATCGGTACTCCTTTCAGAGCATAGATCATTTCCCTATCGGCTCTGCCAGCATCCGATAGTGAATGCGACACCAATCTCCTCTGCCCAGTTAGAGCACTGAGATTGTATACTGCGCGCTCTGCCTATTTCAGACGCTCTGAGCAGCTTTTCATTTCGTTCGGAGGGCGCACTAAGGGTCTCGCCGCCTCGAAACAGACGCTGTCTAGATGGATAGTGAACGCTATTGCTGCTGCGTACGCGTTGAAAGACCTGCCATGCCCGTTAGACATTAGGGCTCACTCCACTAGAGGCACGGCCTCCTCGTGGGCATGGTCCAGCGGGATTTCCATTCAAGACATATGTGTGGCAGCGGGCTGGGCTTCCCCCTCCACCTTTGTCAGATTTTACAATCTGGAAGTGCCCGCACTGCACTGCAAAAATTACTAGCGGTCTAATACGCTACAGCTCCCCTGGTGAGCTGCACTGATGGGACACATTCCACACAGACCAGCACCACTGCTCTGTTTTTTCCCTTCCCATTATGTGCTTATGTATTACACACACACACTGGCCCGCACTCTTGCCGGCCAAATATTATTTTCCACTCATAGAGCTCCCCGGGGTCCCCCCACCCCCCGGGGCTCATGCAGTGGATGCTGGGCGCGCACGGCGTTGACAATGGGTTCCCATAGCGTAAGCTAGCTTACGCAATACGAGAGAACCTCTCGTAATAGAACGAATCGGTTACCTAACGTAACCTTGGTTCTCTCTAGATGAGGGAACGAGTATTGCGTAGCCGGCCGTGCTCGCGCCACGAGCGACTTTCGCTTCATTCAATGAAAACCAGGGATGCAGCCTGCGAACCGCGCTTATATACACTCTAGCCAAGCCCATTCTGGCGGGCTATGATGCTATGAGGGCGCGAGCGCCTCTCATTGGACGCGAGTTCACTCGAGTTCGTCTATAGGCTGCAGCAGTTTGCCGCAGGGCAACAAATGAGCTGCCTAGCTAGCCCGCTCAAGGTCTGCAGCTGCTGCACTGCGTTGACAAAGGATACAAAAATAATCTTTTGGCTTCAATATATCAGAAAAGATTAATCTTTCCCGTAGCGTAAGCTAGCTTACGCAATACTCGTTCCCTCATCTAGAGAGAACGTCTCAGGTTACAACTGTAACCATAGTTCCCTGAGAAAGGGAACGAGACGATGCGTCAATGACGCTTTGGGAACGCCCCCAGCGTGAATGCGTCTGAAGCATCTATGTCAACTAGTCCAATGGAAAGAATGAGCGTCACGGGCGGGTGACGTCATGACCAGGAAGGGATAAAAGCAAAAAATTGCCGAAGCAAGCCGATCACAGGGATGCAGGAAGTATGGCAGGGTGACGCATCGTCTCGTTCCCTTTCTCAGGGAACTATGGTTACAGTCGTAACCTGAGACGTTCCCTTTCGAGGGAACTCGCGATGAGTCAATGACGCTTTGGGAACGAGAATACCCAAAATCCCAGACTTTCAAATGCCTGAGTGTCAGCCTGTTGTCACACTGCACCAAGCACCTGGGACCCTGGGGCAGGATACAGGTCCAAGCTGTAAAACCTCACGAATGTGAGCGGTAAGGCCCAGCCCGCCGCATCACAAACGTCTTGGAGAGAACTCCAGATAATAAGCTTAGAAGTCATACTCCCCGTGGAATGAGCCCTGACCACCAAATGGTTGGCCAGAGGACTCACAAGCAATAAGAATAGTCACAACTATCTATTGCTCAATAGGTTGGATTTTCCCGAAGAGAAGTCCAATGAACATAAGTGTTCAGTGCTCGCACTGGGCACAAGAGGTTCAGCTTTTCCTGGTCAGAAAAACGGGGGAGGACAGAAACCTGTAGCACAATAGGCCTCGGAATAATGGTAGACACCTTAGGAACATACCTATGTTTGGGGTAAGATTGCCTTGGCCATCCCCGGTGCACTCAAGGCAGGTGGGGACCGAAAGGGCCTGAAGGTCTCAACTCTTAGAGGGACGAAATAGCTAGCAGAAAAAGGTCTTAAAAGAAAGGAACTTCTCTGAGACCAAATCTAAGGGCTCGAAGGGAGCCCCAGATAGGCCTTCTAGAACTATTGCAAGGTCCCAAGCCGGCACCTTAGTGCAAGCTGCAGGCCTCAGCCTCAAAGTGCCACGAAGGAAACGAGTGATCAGGGGGTCTCAACCCAAAACCGTTCTACCCACCAGGGAGTGGAAAGCCGCAATGGCCGCCACGTATACCTAAAGCGTGGAAGGACATAGACCTGATACAAAGCGTTCTTGCAGAAACTCGAATACTGTGTTTACTGAACAGTTAACCGGATCCCACTGACACTGGTACCACCAAGAAGTGAAACACTCTCGAAATAGTGAATATAGTTTCCTCGTAGCGGGAGCTCTGGAGCTTAGAATGGTCTCAACAACATCAGTTGAGAGACCACTCTCTATGAGTTGGGCCCCCCCAGAGGCCAAACCCACAGTTTCCAAATCTCCTGCCGGGGGTGCAATATTGCATCCCCTGACCGAGACAGAAGGTCTCTCCTGATCGGGACCTCCAAGGGAGGGCCGTCGAGGAGAAGAATTAGGTCCGCAAACCAAATTCGCCTCAGCCAGGGTGGTGCTACTAGCAATAGGCTTATTCCATCCTTATTCCATAGGTGGATTCACTCCAGAACTCCTGGGAGCAGAGCAAAAGGGGAAATGCGTACAGACGTAGCCTCGGATACGTCTGCACCATAGCATCCAGCCCCGAGGGGGCTGGTTGAGTGAGGGATAACCAGAGTGGACAGTGCGTCGTATGCTGAGACGAGAACAGATCCACTTTGCCTGGCCGTAAAACTCCCATATTTGCTCCACCGCCTCGGGGTGGAGTCTCCTGGCCTCAGCCCCTGCCTCGACAGGGTGTCTGCTCCAATATTCTGGCCCCCTGGAATATACACTGCCCTCAGACAGCGTAATTTCCTGAGGGACCAAAATAAGAGGCCATCAACGTGTTGTCTGTGGGACAAGAACCAGATTTTCCTCCATATAAGCAAGGCGCGGGGATACTGCCGCGTGATCTTGATCGTACGGAGTGGGTTTCCCCTCAGGGAGAACCCTCTGGTCCTGAGCCACCACTGTACCAGAGCAACACATGATGGCCTCTCAGGTCTGGGAGGAGATGTCTCAACGGATTGAAGACGACCATCATCTCTAGGCAATTCACGTGCCAAGAGAGATGATGACTCCTCCACAGACCCTGAACCGAGCAGCCTTCCATTACCGCTCCCCAGCCGGTGAGGGAAGCATCTGTCGAGATCGCAACTCGATGGCAAAGAGCTCCCAACACCGGACCCTGGGTTAAGAACCAGTGTTTCCTCCATATAACCAAGGCGCGGAGACACCGCCGCGTGATCTTGATTATACGAAGTGGGTTTCCCCTCGGGGAGAACCCTCTGGTCCTGAGCCACCACTGCAAAGGTCTCATGTACAGCAGGCCAAAAGGA
Organism: Tiaroga cobitis; assembly: GCA_030578255.1. Lineage (NCBI taxonomy): Eukaryota > Metazoa > Chordata > Actinopteri > Cypriniformes > Leuciscidae > Tiaroga > Tiaroga cobitis. Next base: position 28,873,983 of record CM060602.1, on the reverse strand, counting down.
ATCCCGTTGGACGCCGCTGCCAAAAGACCCAACAGTCTCTCGAACTGTTTTACAGTGCGTGACTGGCCTAGCCTCAGCTCTTTTGTGGCTGTCAGGATAGCAGCTACACGAACGGGCGACAGAGTGGCCCGCATCGTCACTGAATCCCATACCACACCAAGGAAAGTGGTTCTCTGTACTGGAGAAAGCACACTCTTCTTGGCATTGAGCCTCAACCCCAACATCTGCATATGAGCGAGAACGACACCTTGGTGCCGAACCGCCAACTGCTCTGATTCCGCTAGAATCAGCCAGTCATCTATGCAATTTCAGAATGCGTATGCACTGCAGCCTGGCGGGGCCAGAGCTGCATCTACGTGCTTCGTGAATGTGCGGGGTGATAGAGCTAGACCGAAAGGAAGTGCCTGATAATGGTGTTCTTTGCCCCAAAGAAAACCCCAGGAACCTCCTGTGCTGAGGGAGGATGGAGATATGGAAGTATTTTAGATCTATCGTGACAAACCAGTCCTCGGATCTGATTTGAGTCATGATCTGTTTGAGTGTCAGCATCTTGGACTTGAGTTCCAGCACCAAACACTCAAACAGACGAAGATCTAGCATGTGACACAGCTCTCCATCCTTTTTTGGAACAATGAGATAACGACTGTAAAGACCCAACGCAATGTCGGGTGAGCACAGCTGCTCTATAGCTTTTTTTGCTAACAGGGCCTTTACCTCTTGCTCCATTACCAGAGCCTGCTCGGAATGGACTAACGTGAGCAACACCCCGTTGTAGCCTGGAGGACGAGAACCAAATCTGCCTCTTACAACTAACTGCAGGACCCATAGAGATATATTCGGTAGTAGCTTCCACGCTGCCCGAAAATCTACCAAGGGAACCAGCCCCTCGAGGCTGGCCTCTGGTGTAATCAAGACAGCCAGTTCGGGGACCTGAAGCATACTGGCAGGAACCCCAGAACTGACTGTTTTCGAACCCCCCTCAGAGGGCGCAAGTCCGACGCAATGTCGAGTTGATGCTGCGCCAGAAGCTCGCTTGGAGACCGCTGCGCCCCGAGCACCAAGGGTGGCGGGGTTGGCAGAACGGTCCCCTGAGGGCACCGAGATGGAAAGGGCACCGTATAATGAGGTGTACACCGTTCCACCCCAGTTGGGGCTGCCCTCACCGGTCTGACGCCGGTGGCGCCAGACCTTTTCCTTTGAGCCGAAGCCTTCTCAGCATGAAGAACGGTCCTCGGATCCGGCTTCTGCTTTGAAGGCTTTGGCTGCTGTGTTGTGTATGAGAAACTAGACGGCTGGAGCTGCTCACGCCCAGCAGCCCCAGGGGGTTGGACATAGCGAGGGAGAGATTATATTGTATCTTTCTCCATGATTCACATCAAATTGAGCCAGAGGTGTCTTTATATTATATTATATATAATTATATATATTCATTTTATTTTATATATAATATAAACTATTATATATATAATATTTCTCATACACTGGGGAAAGAGATGGCAAATCCACTTCCCCCATGATTGTGTCACTTTCAATGCCCAGCATATCTACCTCCTCGGAGATAGAGCACTGAAGCATTGGTCTCTCTCCCCGGGCGGAAGTAACCGCGGCGCGGGCTTCCGAGACCGGAGAGAGAGCAATGGATCCCTTGGGAAAGGGAGGAGAAAAGATCCTCGGACCCATCTCCACCCCCGTAAAGAGATCCATTTGCGATCCCCAGGAATGCATTCTCCGCGCTGCCTCTGCAACGCGGGTCCTGCAGCCTGAGAACCGCGAATCTGAACACTTTCCTCGAAAAGTGACAGGCGGGAGCGGAGCATGCGAAGCGAGAGCTTCTCACAATGTTGGCAATCAGCCCCCTCGAAGGCTGATACCTCATGCTCTACTCCCAAACACATCACACAAAGCTCGTGTGTGTCCCTACTCGTTAAATAGCGCGAGCAGGGAGAACACAGAGTTTGTGCAATTGTTTAGTTTCCATAGTGTTTAAATATATATATCAGACAGACAACAGTAAATATAACAGACAGTATGACACAGATCGCTTGCTGAGGCAACAGAAGCTAATGCCGGTATGCACTGGATGTGCTTTTATCCCTTCCTGGTCATGACGTCACCTGCCCGTGACGCTCATTTTTTCCATTGGACTAGTTGACATAGATGCTTCAGACGCATTCACGCTGGGAGCGTTCCCAAAGCGTCATTGACGCATCGCGAGTTCCCTCGAAAGGGAACCAAGGTTACGTTAGGTAACCGATTCGTTTATTTGGGATACATCTGCTTTTCAAGGAAAATCTCTTGGCCCACTGCATATTTCATAACTTGTAACAATAATGATCTCAGAAGTTTTGAAAGGGATGATGATGATAACAATAGACACATAAATTCTTGACAGGAACGTGTCATTAAAAGAAACAGTTTGAATGATTGAAATCCACCCACATAAAATTCAGAGTGACAGTCACAAAACTCCCTTCACATACTGCGAAGAGATTCCACTAAAACCTTAAAAAGGTCTTTGGAATCTTGGAAATTCCTATTGTTTAACTCATTAATCTATATAATTGAGGGAGAGAAAAAAAAAGGTATTTCTGCTCTTGCATTCCTGGCAGACTGTTTCTTCTAGCTTGTATGGGGCTTGTTAGAGTGAGACTAGATCATGTCTTCCCTTTGGCTGAAACAGTGAGGAGAACTGCAGTCCAGTGAAGATTAAAGCAGACCTATTCAGAATCATCAGTGACAACTCTCTCTCTCCCTCTCTCTCTCAAACACACTTACACACACACACACACACACACACACACACACAAAGACAGCCGTGAGCAATCAAAGTCTATTTGTATACATTCGAATAGCGACAGGTGAGACCTTGCTCTGTGAGTGTTTTCTCTTGATATCCTGAGATCGGTCTGCATCTCTCTCGCTCTTTCTTTCTTGCTATGCGTCAAATGATGGCTAAAACAATCCCTGCAGTGCTTCTTAGAAGCTATTTATCACCACAGCTTACGACCACCACGATGGGGCCCTCAGAGTCAGTGTTGTATTATATTAATGCGCCATAAAATAGAAAGTGAAAGACATGTGTTGTCTTAATATGAGCTTGTTATAAAGAACTCTTTGGCAAGTTCCTTAAAGTTACCATTAACGTGCTGAAGAGGGAAATGGCAAAATCACCATAATTAGCTTTTGAATGGTGTAAACCAAGGTCAAGCAAGATCTGAGATTGGCTTGCTTACTAAGAGTTTAACTTACTAAGAGTCTGTATAGCGCATGTTTATAAAGAAAAACAATGAAAGAGAAGCGTGGGGGAATGCAAAAATGTGTGAACTGCACCTACCACTGTAACAGATTTAAAGTCCCTGTAAAGGCAATTCTACAAAAAAATTCTAAACACATTATAAATGTTACAAATGTATTGCTAAAACATGTTACAAAGACTGTGAACTGTGAAGTACTGAAATGCGGAGTTAGACCGTTAAACAGTTTTTCACCATTGCTATTTTACGGATTTTTTGGGCGGGGCTAAAACAGGGCTCGATGACGCACTGGAGCCCATGAGCTCGTGGACACGCCCCTACTTGATGACACACCGAGACCACTGAGGCTGATCTCTCCCGACCCCATTCGCATTCGCCGCTCAAACGCGAGTTACTGTCAGTACTATTAGTTACTACAGCCTGCTGTTTGCTAGCTAGCTATGCCTTCAACACGGAAATGCATATAGGCTACTACCTGGATGCGATCATGTACAAAACAGATCGGTGTCTTTATTTAAATTTCCTAAAAACGATCACATCAAGAAGAGGTGGATTAATTTTGTGTAGAGCCAACCTTGATGAAGAGCTGAGGATCACCGCCAACACCCGCCTCTGTAGTGATCATTTTACACAGGATCGTTTTATAAACTTTCCTCAGAGACAACTGGGATTCACTGATAATCCGCTGTTACTGGTGAACAGGGCCGAAACGACTATCCCCCGCCAGCGTTCATCCTCCCGTCCCGAAAGCAGTATCACCTATCGTCAATAGCTTTCCCGCTAGTGGGCGTGGTTTCAGCGCAGCCAGCGGACACGCCCCCAGCGTTTGAGAGCAGAGAGTAATGCTCATTTTTTCAAGATTTTGATAGCTTATTTTATGTACTTGCCGGCTTTTTTTATCATTCAAATTTGGCTGGATGGCTAATAACACATTTTTCTGTGGTGTGACATACTCAGAACACATACTTAATTTTGACTTTACAGGGACTTTAAGGATACCTAATTGTGTAACATCTTTCAGACACTGAAAGTCGATCAATTTACTGTCGTGCAATATAACTACAAAATACGCCTTGAAGACAGATGTAAACTACATTTAAAAAATCTATATGGACGGATATAAGGGCAGGCCGCATAAGATAAACAGCTCTAGTGGTACACAGTTGTCAGACACACACATGCTACAAAGGAAGGACATGGAGGGACTCTGCCATTTTGCGATTTTTATGAACTCCTGTCAAACCTGATCCCCTCATAGCTCAACTGTAGAGTGAAAAAAAAATATACTCAAATATCAGAGGAGAAAGAGAAAAGTACAGCATGTTCCAGTACCACAAGAACCAAAAATCTCCTATAATGCCTGAGAACACAATTCTACTTCTTTCAGCAACAGAAGGCAGAGCTTTGACTATACTGGACGGATCGAATAATTAAATATTATGTATTCAGTGCACAGAGCTGTTAGGCCCCATGCTTTAGGACTGAATTATCCTTCTTGAAAAACAAACTACTGTTCTTTACCGGGGATCTGACAAAAAAAAAATGATGCTGTCTATGGTTTTTATAAATAAAAATACTTATAAACTCGAGATCCACCACTATTATATTTATACCAGAGGGGTATTCCATTCAAGATCCAAGTAGTCCAGTCTCTATATTTCCTGCCCAGCTGAGTTCCGGACAATACTTTTTTGGAGCAGTTATGCATTTCCATCGGGGCAGCCGTAGTACTTGTCAAAGATGAGAAGCTTGGGTCCCGAGAGCCAAAGCTGTGATATCTCAGAATTTTTACCAATATTTACCAAAAAAGTATACATTTCTCCCAACTGGATATGAATATAAAAAAGGTCAGATCAGATGTTTTATCAGGCTATTATTATTATTACTACATTTAGACACCTACATGTATGCATGGCCATGGGACTGTGAAAAAATACTGGGGGTGCAGGGTTTACCTCTTAAGAAAAGTATTATATACTTTGCTCAAATTAATAATAATAAAGAAAAACAATCTTATATAATCAAATAATCAAAGTTAACTCATTTTTATAAAAAAAATGTCTTCCCCAGCCATTTCCAAATAATTTTCCAAATTTTCCAAATTTAACATTGTTTATTATGAAATGATCTTCATATAAATGATTAATAATGCTAAATGTATGGGGGAAAAAAATGTCTAAGTTCGCGTTTAAAAACCTGGTTTAGTTAAACGTTCAGAGGCATCTGTTTGACAGATAATAATAATTATATTCGCTGCATTCTCGTTTTCTGCAGCATTTTAGCAAAAGTATCTATTTTAAATATCACTGTTTTTCTGCTACTGTTGTTAAAATAACCACATCATCTTCAGCTCTTAATGTGGGGCTTTACGTCTTTAGCGGGAGAGAGAAGCAATGCGCACAGAACAGAAAGCGCTTGAATGAAGCGCATTTGGCTCTATATAAAAATATTAGAGGATGTAGCATCGAAAGATCATCATTATCATGATATTATTACAAGAAAATCTCGAAACCAGATAGCGGTAGAAACACTGGGGTTAACAGTTCACATCAATAAAATGTTAACAGCTCCACTCCTGAAGTGGTCTTGCGTAAGCATGTTTCCTTCCCAACACTAGCAGTATTTTTCAACAGGAAAGAAACAGACTAAATAAACCTGAAATATATCCTTTTATCCAAGCAATGGAATGGTGTATATGTGAAGAACAGGCTATTAGTTTCCTTTGTTAAACATTAAACAGCAAAGTTCACATGTTAACAACACTATTAACTCTGGCTCTCGGGTCTGCAATGACAAAAGAGTAACTCCAGCAAACAGACAGAATCGGAACCAGGTTGACATGGAGCTTAATTTCTGAGTCTCTCCTCTCACCACAAACAGGGACGAGGAGGTGGAGGGTTGGAATGGGTGGTCCGTCAGAGTGGAGAGGGCCACCCCTTTTTAAGTAACGATCAAAATAGCCCAGCCAATCTCCTGGCATGTCATAACCCATCATTCTCAGTAAATAAAGCAGAATGCTTTATTTACTGAGACTTTATTTACGTGCTCACAGGGCATCCTAAATAACCCACTCGAGAAAGAGTTTCCTGAATCCATGTTAGCCACGTTTTCATAAATATAACTTGACAAGCAGTTGACCCTTTTCGGTTTAAATTTTTTGCACCATCTTCTGGCCCTGATTGACCACTGTATGTGAATGTGCATGTGTATGAGTACAAATAAACCACTGTTTCGTAACAAATGACAGCACTTCACTTGTGTTGTGAGGCAATCACCCAGTGTCAAACAAGATTCCTCAGTTTAATCTGATTAATAAATACTTTTCCAGTATTTAACCCTTTCAGGAGATGCAAGTCCTATAATTACATTATAATGGTAATTTGTGGAAAATAATCTGGACAATATTTACTTTTTATTAAGCAAAATGAAATTCATGAATGTGCATGTTAAAAAAAATATATTTTTTACATGCACATTCACAAATTTCATTTTGCTTAATAAAACGTAAATATTGTTTGCTTACTTGCTTACACCCCCTTTGGCACTTTGCACCAGTAACAAACCAGTTACCATGTTCACAAAACCATATTTTACCAAACAGTCATGCCTAATATGAAATACTGCATTTTCAGTAGGTGAAAGCTGTAGCATAAGAAAAAGCTCAAAGACTGAGAGTAGAAAGCTTTAACGTGTGTTCCATCACGAATGTACTGCACTGTAGTTCACCCTATTGTATCCCAAGTAGATATGTCATCAAATCTTAAGATGAGCAAAACAGAAAGAATGTGCCTCCAAACCACCAAATTAAGCAAAAAGAGAGTATTTTATTGCCCTCCTAAAGTTTACTCAGGACTTACAAGACCTTCCCAAAAATCAACAGGGAGCTAAATTCTTTGCGAAACATACAGAGCTTTCCAGTCAATTAATATTCCCTGACTATTTTTCATTGCCAATATCTATTTGAAAACATGAATTCATCAAAAAACTCTAATCCTCCCTTCCCTTTTCAGCTTACTCACACATGACAGAGACATGCTAAAACTAAAATTTAATGAATAGGAAATGCACGTAAACACAGCGACTCACCATGGAAACACGGTTCAGTTTGACAGTATGTTTACACTCTGCAAAACTTGGTCTCTTTTGATTTTCCGGGTTGTTAGGAGATCCAGTTTCTATGGTAATTGTAGCTCTAATATCTAGGCTACTCGTTTTATTAAGGTGGTCGCGTTGTAGTTATGCAGACATATTGGAATGATTAACTCGTGCATCTGGCAAAAGACCAGCACACTATAGAAAACATTATGGGCATTCAAAAAGACTCTTTCTTTTTGGTTTAAAGGTACAATATGTAGGAATTTTGTAATAAAATATCCAAAAATCACTTGCACAGTGTGATATATTTTCTGCAGTTGTGTACTTACAATATCCCAAAAGTCTCCAAAGATTTTTTATTTCAGAGAAATTCCAATTTTAAATAAGTGTCCGTCCCAGAAAAAAATTACGCAATAATGACGCGCTATCCTCGGTTTCCGTTCATACTGCCATAGCCATGACGTAACCATGGCGACAGACGTGGACAACTGCGTACGTTTAGCGGCACACAGTTCTTGTTTCTTTCAAACATAGACCATGGCAAGCAGACTTTGGGACAAACAAGGAGAACTAAAATGAGGATCAATATCAGCGTGGCGTTTTTGAGATGCCGAGAGCTCCACGTCCGCGACTAACTTGGACTCGACAGAGCTTTACGAGTCACGACTTGACAGCTTTATTAGACAGGTGAGCAAATGTACAAAAAACAAATCAATGTTATATAACGTTAGCTCAACATGATGAAATGTTAGAATATGGTCAGTATGTTATTCTAATGTTGATCTAGCTTAACGTTACTGCTAGTTTCGTATAGCAAACGAACTAACACGTAGTATAACATTATAACTTTCAACACACATTTAAATGCTGTTTAGTGTGACAGTGTAACGTTAGACCAAGTGAAGCAGCGCTGCGTTACCTCACATGTTTAATTCTAAGTCTAATAGACTGACCTGTGTGAGTAATCCAGCACTTGCGGGTAGTTCGGTAGAATGAAATGTCCTTATTCCTTTATATCCGCGGGACTCACGTGTGATATCTGTCTCTTTAGCAATCGCGACCCGTTTCATACCACTGTAACGTTGAAAAACATGAATGTTTGCACTCATCCATAAACATTATTAGATCCATCAGCTTGACAGCAAGTCCCATCATTCAGCTCATCACTACGTCATAAACCTACGCCTATTGTTGGAAACTGCGCCTTCTTGTGGCAAAAAAAAACTACATATTGTGCCTTTAAGATGACCTAACACTGTACTATACTGCATTGTACTTAGAATTGCTAAAACACACTGATAACTGTAAAAACAAATTGTAATTTATAAAGGGAAAAGCTGGTACATTAAAAACTGGTTAACGGTAAGTTACCTTGCCATATACTGTACAGTGAAAAAATGATAACTACGGTGACATTGCATTATTGTAAAATGTATTAATTACCATTTGCGCTTTCAATCTATATAATATTCAACAAGAAAATACATGCACTTTTACAGTAACTTATTGTTAAAGGCCAGAAGTACTCTATAATTGATTAACTTTGCAACATTGACACTGTTATTTTCCTGTTTATTGAGTGTAAAGCTGCTTTAAAACAATCTTTCAAACTGTATTGTATAAACCCACATAAATGTGAATTAAGTATAAAAAGGAGCCCCCTTATAATTTACAGTTGAAAAACAACAAATCTAAGTACACACCAAAATGCCATCCTATAATACCTGACAGAATCTTACCATTTATTTTAAATGAAAAAAGAAAATTTTTAAAGAAAATAACTTGCTCAATGCTTTTAACTTCCCTTAAATGTAGGCTACTGGGTCTCCATTGAAAAATTAAAAGAGAAGCCATGTATAAGGAATTCAAAAAACCCAAAGTGGTGAAGTTGATGTAAGCAGAAGAGAAGCATGAGACAGCTGGAATGCACTTAGACCCACTATATCCGTGGAATTACATGGAACCTAACAATAACTCCATTGATGTCCACCATATTCTAAAACTATCCTTAACAGGGAACCACTACACTGCAGACTGCCAGAAAACCCTAAAGAGGCTAATGAGGAGGACCCACAGGAGATGGAGATGGAAGGGAAGAGAAAGCAGAGTGATAGAAGACCAGCCAAGGCAATATGCACAAAACGTGCAATCTGGCACAACAATCCTCCGAGATTCAGGGCACCAGCGTGGAGTGGGCGAGGGGCGAGAGAACTCAGCATATACTTCTTTCTGTGATTAGAACATGAAAAGACATGATTCACCCAGATGCACCGAAAGTAGCAGGGAGATGAATATAGAGAGTTCATAGGGAGAGGCGTAAAGTTGAAAGACTTCTTCACCTGACCAAACTACAAAGCTTTACATTCAGCATAGAATCAGAAAGTGATAGTAAACGAAACTAGTTGTTTGACAGTAGAAAGAGATATGGCTGAGAGACATTACAAAAGAGAAAAGAATATCACTGGAAAAAGAAGGGTTATGACCAGGAAAGAGCTTTAGGACCCACGTTCATATTAGAAAAGCTTTCCAGCGCTGGAGAGAGCTAAGCGGGAAGGCCTGAAAACAGATGGGGTGGTTGGGTTGTTTCTGCTCCATATGTGAGTAACATTGCTATGTTTTGCTATGTTTCAAAGAACCAGTAAATGCTGTTGTTAGCTAATGTTAGCTATAGTGACAGAACAGATTTGAGTGTCATTGTTTGTCTGCAGCTGGTTGTGCTGCTGGTGACTAACAACAAACTCTTGCTTGTATACTTGTGTACAGTGTGTTCTTTTTTCTTTTCATTGTCGTATGTTTGTCATCTTCGCTTTGTTTTTTGCGGAGCAGTATTTAGCTTCACTTCAGCTATGATAAAAAAAACATCCACTCTTGCATTGAGTGTTCGTGCATTTTGGGGGCAGAGCAATGAAGGAGGGGTGTGTATGTTTGTGTTGATTTCAAATATCAACAGTGTTTCTCAGAAATCGCTAACTGCACCTTTAAGGCTTCAAAAACAACTGCAAAAAGTTTCTTCAAAAAGTGTTGCTTCAATGAAGTTAGCTACATTTTGTAACTTGTAGTGTAACTAAATACTTTTTCAAAGGAGTACGTAGTAGAACTACTTCAGATTATAAGTAGTTTGTGTAGCCTTGCAAGCTTAAATTTAGCTAAAAGTAGCTTTCCTATCCTAACACTGCAATGTGCACAGAAATAGGAAGATTAAGACAGGAAAGTTACATCCTGTAGAAGGGGATTTAATGAAGCGGTGGTCTATCCAGACAGCATATGTACTGTTAAATTAAGTTAATTAGCTAGCAAAGCTAAAGTAAAGGCTTAATCCCAATGATGAGCTGCTCAACCATGTCTGCAGACGCCCTGTCAGGTCTGTAGGCCTGTTCCATCATTCTGTGCTTTTAATAAATTTATGGCAGGGAGTTTAACCAATCACCACATCCAAACAAATACTACGGACAGTTGTTAATAACAACCAATTTACTATGAGGTAAGGAATGTTTTATATCACATGCGATTTGAATAAACAGGGTTGTATTGCCTTGTGGATTGGTATTCATATCAATAATTATAGTTTATGAAAGAATAATGAAAATAATGAATGCCCTGCTTTCTGTTTATTCCCAGAAAATATTTTCTCCTCAGGAAGTATTTTCTCCTTGTCTTCAGTGCTGCAAATCCACTTTGGAGCCAATAAGAACTTGCACTGGAATTGATACAGAAAAATATATAGTAAAAGGCATTTCTTTTCCGACACACGCTGTAAGCGGTAGACCAATCACAACATACTGACCAATCAGAGCAGAGTAGGCTCGAGGAAAGGAGGGGTTTGGAGGGACTGAATCTTCGAACGAACCGTTTTCAGACTCTTTGAGAAATTAGGTGATGTGCAATGTACAGTATACTATGAAAAAAACTGTTTTTTGACTTTGGATGCATTTAAACATTGTAAGATACAAAATTAGGAACCTTTAAAATAGCATAATAGGCTAATTGATTTAAAATACATTGTAACATAACAAATGTGTTTACTTTACTTGTGTTCCATTAAAAGTGCCCTTGCTGAATAAAAGTATAAAAATAATAATTGAAAAACAAATCTTTCTGACCCCAAACTTTTGAATGCATATGCATACACATCCACAAAATATAACCCAGCCATAGTTCACGATGTCTTTAAGAAAGTATTTACAAAGGTAAGTCAATTGTAATATGAGAAACACATATAAAGAATTCTATTGTCAAGAAAATGCTGGCAGAAGCTCAACTGGATGTGGACATTTGCCACACGACACAAAGATTCTGTGAGGATGCTGAAAGCCCATGGGCTTGCAACACATTTTTATTTATACGTTAGACAGGCTGTAATCAATGCCAACCTTATTCAAGCATCTTGTATAAATGTCACACAAAACCCCCATGGAAGGGCTGCACTGTTTCTATCAACATAATCATGAAACTACTGAAGATAAACACACATGTGCTGTAGGCATGCACATAAACACATATGTTGCAAACAATCATGGATACATGCGCAGTTGCACACACATAAACCAATGCTTTCAAATAGAAATTCACATTAGACGTACATCTATAAATAGATCCCAGCATACAATTGGGGGGGATAAAGAGGTTGCAAGGGTGCATGTCCACATACACGTTAAAGGGTTAGTTCACCCAAAAATGAAAATTAAGTCATTAATTACTCACCCCCATGCTGTACCAACCCCGTAAGACCTTCGTTCGTCTTCGGAACACAAATGAAGATATTTTTGATTCAATGTGAGAGCTGGATCACTCCTCCATAGGCTGCCTAAGGGAATGAAACCTGACGGCCCAGAAAGTCAATGAAGAAAATGTTTAAATATTCCATGTGACAACAGTGGCTCAACTATAAGTTTATCAAGCGACGAGAATACTTTTTGTGCAGAAATAAAACAAAAATAACGGCTTTATTCGACTATTCCTTTTCTTCCTTGTAGGCCTGAAACGAGACTTCAAGAGATTTCCACAACGCATTGCGCGAGAATTGCGATCTCCTTCAACTACTTCAGGAGATCGCAATTCTCGCGCAATGCATTGTGGAAATCTCTTGAAGTCTCGTTTCAGGCCTACAAGGAAGAAAAGGAATAGTCGAATAGAGTCGTTATTTTTGTTTGTTTTTTTCGCACAAAAAGTATTCTCGTCGCTTGATAAACTTATAGTTGAGCCACTGTTGTGACATGAAGGTCCTGACCTTTCATGAAGGTCTTACGGGGTTGGTACAGCATGGGGGTGAGTGATTAATGACTTAATTTTCATTTTTGGGTGAACTAACCCTTTAATATTTCATTACGTGAAACTATGTATTTACATTTAGCATTCATGGAAAACATACAGCTAAATACAGCATATTAGCAAATGTGTTGGGAATCAATAATCAAATCCTAATTATTCCAAGGCTCTTGACATCCATGTTTCCTATTGCAGGCTTTGTTTTCTGAATGGTATGCTTCTGTGATACAAACCAGAGGTTTTTAAACTTTTTTATGCCAGGAGCGCCAAGATATGTTGATACCCTTGAAAGGACCCTGTTCCTAAAGCAAAAAAGTTACATATTTTCATCTATAAAAAATGTTTTAATGTTATTTACATTTTATACAATGTAGAATTAAGGGTGATATTAAAAATACAGACATGAAGATTTGTTATTCTTTTTTGTTGCAGTTAAAACACTAACGTTGTCAATGGAACACAACCAGTTTAGGAAATCCAAATGAAATAGTTTTATTATTAGCCAAATTTAATGAATGTTAATGCAAAGAAAACATTACCTTCAATATATTTCATTAAAGGTGCAGTATGTAATATTGATAGCTAGTGGTTGAAATGGATACTGCAGGCCAAATTCAAAATATTAGAGAGGGTTGTTTCTCCCATCCCTCCTCCTCATACGCTACGTACATGCCGGTTGCCAAGTTGAGGACAAGCAACAGGAACGATTGCAACTGACAATGGAAGGCGATGAGTCATACACTAAGTTGATGAGTTGATTTATCCGTGTTTTAATATGCTGCTGGGGCTTTTTAGATCTATGCCACGGCTTTTCAGGTCGGGTTAGAATCTGCGATCTCTGTCCCAGTTTGTTTGCTGGCTTCCATGGCTGCAATACGTTGCGTTTTCCGCCAACTGGCAACCAGGGGTGTCGAAATACTATTGGGTAAATTGGCAGCAGGTGGGATCACACAGTCCAAAACAAAAAAAACAGACGTTCCGACTCGGAACGCACATTTCAAAGTAGAATAACTGGCTGTGGCATTGTTTTTCGGAGAAACAAGTCTGAACTTAGTATGTTTCCTAAATCTCTGCAAACATATTATGGTATTTTTGTGCTTTAGTACAGTCAAAAAAAAAACATACAGCACCTTTAATATCTTAAAGGTGACCTATAATTCAAAATTGAATTTACCTTGGTATAGTCAAATAACAAGAGTTCAGTGCATGGACATGACATAGAGTGAATCTCAAACTGGACTGTTTTCGCGTTCTCATTTAATTCACGTTTATGAAAAACACCCCTGAAAAACGGTCGGTTCTCCACACAATACCGACTGTGACGCAATAGTCGGGATCATTAATATGTATGCCTTCACAAATTTGCATATGCCAGCCCATGTTCAATGACAGGCGAAACTGTGCAGCCGAAGCATAGCAGTTGCTCAGTGTTTGGATGTACACATGAACACAAAAGTATTTTTTAATTCCTTCATCCGAGCCTCTGAAGAAACAATGGCTTACTTTTATTTTCTCTGGAAATTTCCAAACATTTCACCGACGACTGTTTCCTCAACTTGGGCCAATACAGAGCTGGCCTCGGATCAGCTACCAAGCAACACTTTCTGATGTGTAATTGTTCAAGTTCAGACAGGTAACCTTTCTCTCAAAGTCGTTCAATACTGTTTATGCATCAGTAAGTCAAGCCAGTGACTAAAATATCAACTTCACATCGTTTCTTTTAGTAGGATGAAAAAAAAAAAAACGTATTTAAATTGTGAATAAATTATATACAGAAAGCGATCAAAGAACAATCTTTCCACAGCGCGAGTTTATCTGGACACTTGCCAAACTCGTTATGAATTCAATGACGCACGTTACACTGCACAGCGAAGCTCTTACTGTATTTACATGCTCGTGTTTGCATTGGGGAAAGCATTAGAGAACAGAAACTGCATTGCAATGATAAGATCTTCATTCTCGCGACCAACAGACTGTCCTCTGCTTGCTCAATGCTCAGTCATCACAGCAACATTGTATGTGATGGGAATAGATCTAAATACTTTAAAAACATCTCACGATTCGTTAATTTCGATAGCTGTAATAGTAAAAACGTATAATAGCTGTAGTAAAAGTATTCGAGAGAGTTTCACATGTAATACATAGCTATTTCATATGCAAGCATGTCAGCCAATCACAGCAGAGGCCGGTTCCACACAGCACACACGCCCCTTCAAACAGAGCGTTCAAATCAGAGGCTAAAATCCGGGTGGGAAAAATGCAGTTTATTTCTAAATTATGACTATTTTTGATCTAAAAAACATACTAACATTATAAGGGCAACCCAGGAAACATTATAAAATAATATAAAAAACCACTCTAGGGCACCTTTAAGTGCAGATATTAGCTTTGGACATCAACATTTTTATGGACTCCCTAGTGTCCCCTTGTGGCTCCCTAAGGGTCCCCGGAGCCCAGTTTGAAAACCCATGACATAAACAACAAACAGTCAGACACACAGTCGCGCAAATAAAGCAGAGCATCTGCTGACAGCACAGCATCAGCAATCAATTCCCATTTGGCCCATTCTTCTTATTAGGCCATAGTATCCGACCTGTCTCAACATGGATGTTCTTTTCCTCTTGTTAAGAGTCCAACAGCTTAATCCCGTGCTCTCGGACCAATTCCGATGGAGCCCGGCAAACAAGTAAAAACGCAAACGAGTAAAAAAACACTATTAAAAGACAAATATTGATCGCAGCTATGCCATGCCATTCAGTTTCGGAGTGTCAAACACACAAACACAGAACAAGGGTGACCTGTTCACATCAACTACAGCTACAAGCAATAATACAAAGCTTTATGCAATTGAATTCATGGCCATACAGTATGTACATTGTTTGACCAGCTTAAGCACAAAAAGGCAGTTTTGACAAAGACTAAGTGTGTGCTTAAAGCCAGACACAGTCAGGAACACTTATTTTTGCATTTTTCTGTGTCTGCCCCGACATTACCCTTTTAAAGGCAGATAAAAGCATTCACCCCCTGGGAGCACAGAACACAATATTACTGCAAACTTCCCCCAGAGCTCACACGTAATATGGCAAGCCTTTCTGTTGTCAATATTTACAAAAGCCTTGAATTCCAGTCAACATTTTGAGGAACATCTGCTAACAACTGACAAGTAATATGAGAATGTATGTGATGGTATTAGCTATTTTGGTAAATTTCATTTTTACATTTTTGTTATCTTAATATATGCAATACTATAATAATTTTCAGCGGTGCTTGATAAACCCCAAGTACTAATTATATGACATTTCATAATGTAACTTGTCCAACCCAATTGCAGACATGAATGATATAGACAAAATTGATACATTTGCATAAAAGTAGAAACCTGAGCCACTAGAACATTATGGAACAATGTGCTAAAATCACTCAGAACACATTAGCAACATGCAAACAACACCCTGAAAACATCAGCAACACGCTAAAAACGTGCAAAAAATGCTTTTTTTCTCCCAGAAAATTTTAACAATTGTTTCCCCTCCAATTTAGTTGACCTTGAAGACATAAAAAGTCAATTCATCAGAACTGTTATCTGTCAAAGGTTTAAGGTAAGAATAGCTCATGTGTCTAAGGCTTACAGGCAGATTTGTCTTTTTTAAAAATTCATAAGCTGCTCTGTGCATTTCCTCTTTTCCAAAAAAAACATTGTTATTTGACAGTTACAGTATCATTATCACCATCTCTAACCAATTTTTAAAGGTGTCATAACACATTTTTTAAAGCATGAAATATTCAGAGCTAACCACTTTACCGAGTTAGCAAATTAACTTAAAATCTGCATATTTTCTTAGACATGTATTCTAAAAATTTCTGTATTAATATGTACTGTAACATATCAAGCGACTAAAGAAAATATGGGGCATGCACAAAAGAGGGAATAATCTCTTATCAAAGTGAAAGTAAAAAATAACAGACCCACCCTTACAAGGGAGACTGGGGAATCTAAGATAACTTATCTCCCAAGATGCCAATCCACATCCTCATTATGGACTTAAACAATCACAAAACTTTCTCTGCACGTGGTCAAAGCTCTAATAACCATTTTCGACATGCTACACTATCTGTGATGACACTGCAAACCCTCCCACAGTAGCTATTTCAGTCTCCACACCATTTCCAGGCATTAAAAACCAAAGTCCACATAACTTTGTGAATATACATGTGCTTAATTTGGGTCTTCAAAGAATTGTGAAAGAATAAGTGGACATGTGTGGATGTAATTTGATAATACAATCTCAAACCCTCTAAACTCCTGTGCTGGACTATTAGAGTGCATCTAAGGCTGCAGTCTTGATGCCCAATTCCCAATTGCTGACTATATCCGCTTACATCATCTTTTAAAAGTGACCCGTATCCGATATTTGCATTTACACTATACACTGGCAAAACAACCCAATGTAGACGTTCTGACCCGGAAAAGAAAGTAAAACAGCGACAACATGATTATCCAGTGTTTCGCTTTCCACACTATTTTCAAAGGTCAGCAAAACATTGCTCTTGTAAGGCGGAGAAAAAAAAGAGCAGAGCCCTTGTTGCAGCCTGGGCGAATTTAGCGATGATCGCTGCTACATCGGTTCAGAGGGACGTTTGGATGCGGCAAAAAGACAAACAACCTCCGCATTACTCCATTGTGTTGAGCCTTCGTCCTCCATCACGCCATTAATACGGTAAGTCATGTGATCGCAGTTGGTGTCCACCTGAGTTGACGTCCCTTTTTTAATGACGTACGACTCGCATTTACTGGGGAATATCCGATTTGTCTGCTTACATGGCAGACGCAAATGCACGTATCCGATTCATATCAGATTTATTTCCGCATGATATTTTTTCCTGCTTACACGTTCGCCGGTCATATCCGATCTGTGCTAGCCTGGTCCCACCAGACTCTCATACATTTAATTTGTACATAGAGTCTGGCATCGCTCCATTGACAAGTGTTAACTTCCTTGAAGGCGGGTACTCTGTTGAAGTCTAAAACTATTGGATCTGCCCAGAGTCACTCTGGATCTACCATAACCAATCGCTAACGTTTGGTCTGTATGACGAAGTATGACGTTTGGTCTGTTTGGAAGTATGACGACTCAAACTAGCGCACGACATCAACGTCATCGTTCTCAGCCACTCCCTCTGTTCGCTGATTGGCCCTGTAAAAAATTGACCGGAGAAAACCAAAGAATACAGCACAATCCCAGACGTAGTACTGAAGGAAAATGAAACTTGAGCGGAAGTACGTAGGAGGGCTGAGCCAGGCTAGATCTGTACCACATGAGAGGAAAAAAATCGGAATTGGGTCACTTGAACCATGCAGTGTAAATGGGGCCTAAAAGCCTTCAGCTTGAGCAGACAGCTTGATTCAAACATTGGTCAACCAGGAAGAATTTCAACGGACACAAACCTACATGCACTGATGCCAAACTCCCAAGAAACCCCAATTCAAAAGAGATTCACAGCAGATTTAGCAGCGCAAACATGTGCAGTATCTCAAAACACCTGTGTTTGCTTTTATATTTGTGAATAATTAATCATTATCATCATAGGAAGTAGCAATGACATGATTAAATAGAGCCTCAAACAGTATCATAGAGTAAATCCTAAGATAATTAGTCCTCACCATCCCAATGTAACAGAGCCCAGAGCTACTTAAGTTTTAAAGCAGTGACTGGGAACTGAAAGCCCCGGGCTATGAATATCACATAGACTGCATAAACAACTTCAGATAATATGTGAGAGGTAAAGTAGTTCAATAAAGGTGATGCCAGTATTTCTCATCAGTAAACTGTGGATCAGTGGTAAATCCATCATTTCGGGGCTTCAGGGAAAATCTTGGCAAGGTAAACTAATGAATGTATAAACAGATAAGGTGATACATGGGACATGTGGAGGTGGGAGATACAATAGATTAAAATCTATTTTTTAAACAAATGCATGCTAAGTCATATAGCACATAATGACTCACACACTAAAAGCAAACAGACATTTTCAACTCTGTGACAAAAATTGACAAAATCTCTATTCCAGATCTCGGGCTTGTTGACATCTACTTATAGCTGTCTTCCAAGGTAAAATCTTAACTGAAATGGATACTCATAAGTGACTGATATGTATAATGCTCTACATTGGCAACAACTCTGAGCACCACACAAATAGTGTGAAATTTTGTCTTTTTTGGCTATGAATTAAAGGTGGTTCTCAAGCTGTGACCCATTCTACTAGTGGTCCATAAAGGATATGCAAGTTAATAAAGTGCATTTAGCCCCCGTCCGCTTTTTCACCGGCACTGGTTCCAAAAGTATTTTTTCCATTCAGTTTTCCTATAGGGATTTTAAATAAAGTCTTTGTTAAAGCTGCAGTCCGTAGTTTTTCCTCTTTGTCGCCATCTTTGTTCAAAATCTGCAATTGCAGTTATTTGCGGAATTATCAACTTTACGTGGGTTGTGCCTCGGCACGGCACTGCGTGGATGAATACAATGTTTTGAGGAGAATGTGCGGCTGTTAGTCGCCGCGCCAGTGTGGATACTGTCATTCAGAATCACAGATTCTACTTTTTGGAAGTATGACCAACATAAGAATATTCACCGGAAAATGTCATCTGAACACTTCTGTAACACTTTTGTTCTGACCAAATTGATAAGTTTAATTATATCAAGTGCTGTGAGAAAAGGCTATAAATCTCCACCTCCAACATCCTCAGAAAGCTTCTTTACGTGTACAGATGTGACGTAATGACGCAAAGACATGCTAGAATTTCCAGCGGAAATCCACCAGTACCACTGGAATTAAAAACATTATGCTTACCGTTTTGAATCGAGCTAAGGCAAGCAGATAGTTTTGAACACTGGCTGGTTATGTTGCTCAAACATTTATTTTGGATAATGTTTAACCCAAAAAAGTTACGGACTGCAGCTTTAAAGTCAAAAACCATGAACCAAGACAATCAGTTACAAGGTGAATCAACACTACAAACTTTGATTTGAAGCAAAAAAAGTACTTGAAAATCGGACAAAAATACAATGGTACAACAACGCTGTCAACTTAACGGCTTTAGTGAGGGAAAGAACTACAATCCCATAAAGCATTGTGAACACCATAATCAAATTAAAAATTATAGAGAAACAAAACTACTCTATGTATATATATATATATATATATATATATATATATATATATATATATATATATATATATATATATATATATATATTATGAGTTTAATATACTATTATTGAGATCGACTTGATTACGCCATTCACAGTACTTCATGGGAGTGGGCAGAGCTAACAAGATCTTTTGGCACGTGTTGCTATTAATTAATTTTCTGTACAGCATCATGGGTAATGTTGTTGTTCCACTGTTTTTTCCAATGTTGAACACGATTATTTTAAAAATAAGCTGAAATAATGCGGGATGTCTTCAGCGGAATCAAATACCATCGATTAACAACCTCATAGCTCACAGTATAGGTATGTCTTTAAAGGTGTATACTGTAAGTTCTCATTCAAAATCAATTTCCCTATTCCCTTTTTTGTATATTTCACATGAAATTATCTAGCTTAAAGCTTTTCTCTTCATCATACTCTAGTAAAGCCTATACTTATTGTAATACCTTTTTATTTTTCCCAAATTGAGTTCTTGATATTCCATGAGTTAACACAAAGCAAAAAGATCCCATACCAAAGGCACATTCAGCAACACAATGTGGCTATTGTCCATCTCCTCATCACTGTGTTTCCAGAAAATCAGGTAACAAAACATCTAACAGCGTGCCATCGGTTGAAGAGTTCTGATTACAGAGCACTATCCTTATTACACAACCCCTGGCACAAAGACACTGTGATTTCAAAGCTTTACAAATCAGCCAAGCAAATATCAAATCTTTTCACGTGTTGTACCTTTTTGAACAACTCAAAACGAAAGACATGAAAAGAGGTATGGTAACAAAGAAGACGTCTCGTCTTATCTTACAGTAGATGTCAAATATGATCCTCTTCTCTAAATAGAAAACTGTAATTAGCCGTCACAAGATGCTTATCTGAGTGTTGCTCATTAAGGGGGTTATCGCCACATCTTAGGCTGGCTTTGAGAGAGGCTGAATGTCTGATTAAAGCTCGGGATGCTTAAGACATCGTCTTGATTAATATTTCAAGCATGGTGCATGTTTTAAAGGAATGCAGACTCTAGAAAGATCCACTTTTCTCAACTCGACGCTCAGCCGTTCCGAGGCCCAAGCGTCATTAACGCAACACACGCTGAATTCATCTGGTTTGCGTTACTTTAAATCAACAGGGAAGTACAGGGGCGCTCAATGCTTATTGGCCGACAGAAAACAGCACCTCCCTCTGAATGGTCTCCCATTAATAGACCCCCCTCAGGCAGCGAGAGTACATTCTGGAACATCGGAGCGACAGCCAAACTTTCGAAAGTTCAGCTAATTGGGGGGACGTTTTCGCCTTGTTCCTTTTACAAACAAACTTTGCTTCCCCCAACGTGAGATTCTCTGCAATTAACAGAGCTATTAATACCCCCAGGTCCAGGGGAAAAAAAAGCGTCCCGTTTGAGAAGTCTCGGTTTTCCGCAGCCTGGGGAAGGTGGAGTGCGCTTAAGTATTCGAGGGGTTACCATGAGTCACAGTCCCACACACACAAGCCGCCCCTCTATTCCAGCTGGAGCCCACGTGCAGACGGACTCCTGCTGTTCTGAGGTCAGGTGGAACCCGCCACAGTCACTGAACTGAAAGGCCCACTGGAATGGGACAGTCCCATATAAGTCTCCATTATATGCACTCAAGAAGCAGTTTCTCAAGCAAAACTTGAGGCTGATCTGATCATCACTAGCAATTGCGTTTGGCAAGTGAGCAGTGTCGACTTTATGACTACTGAATTCTTGATTTACCCCAACTCAGGCCCCCGTATGATGTAACGCTATATAGTTGAAAATGTGTTTTTCTCATTTACTCAGTCTTAGACAGTGACCGAAGCCAAATACATATTCCAGACATGCCGTCTAGACCAATACTAAACTATTTCACCACTTTCAGATGAATTGATAGTGTAATGCTTGTGAGAAGTTTGGCCTAGGCTTCAGGAGCTAAATGGGCCTGAGACTGAAACAGAGACAGTCTGGCTGGGCAGAAACAACTGTTCAGTGATATACGCATCTGCATTCAACCACAATACGAGTCTATCAAATTACAAGGTCTTCGATCTCCCACATATGAGGGTTCAAAATGATACTGTTCAAGGCTAATGGATAATCAAGAGCCACTTGCATCATTGAGCACATGCATTTTATGCCATTTTGTAAACTTAAAGTCCATTCAGCCGCTACAATTAGATTAAATAAAACATTGCTTTAGCCGTATATTCACCTCTTTCAGCTTAAATCAGATAAAACACGATTGACAGAAAAAACTCACCCGTAAATTTTCAGGACTCACAATCCTTTCTCCGCCAGATATAAAAGCTGCTGTCAGTTAATGAAGATTTCACAGATGAACTTGCACGCTTTGGACTCTTGTTTTGTCAAAAGTGATAAGACTTTTCAGTTTAATGGATGTCACCATCTATTGCTTTGGCCACTGTCGCTGTCGCTTGACTCCCGCTGCACATTCATACAGACAGTATTCGAGACGCTAAAGTTGATGTGTGAACTGGAGATTTTGAGACTCACACCTGTAAGAAAAAGCGGTTGTCAATCCCAAAAACTGACAGTATGAACGTAGCTTGAGTGATGACATAGATTATTTTTTTTTGTCAAATCCATATAGTTCATGGCAAAAATGAAATTTAAGTTAATTTCCCATGGTACATAACATTTATTTGGAGGCACATAAGGACATCATAAAGCCTGTTTACTGGTAATGATGTAAAAATACAGACAATTAAGTATGTGTCAGTCAGTCCTGTCCACCTAAGTATGAGCAATGGGTCTGTATTTGTGTGTGCACTGTATGTATTACAGTTTTTTCTTTGAAGTGTTGGCTGAAGAAGACCACGGGACTGCTTGGTATTCTCTAATGAGGAAGAAGAAAACACAAGCTGATGCAAACTAGGCTAACAGCAGTGCTGCTGTTGTGGTGGTGGCGTTTGACTCACCATAAAGTTCAATACGCCTCGGGCCCTTGTAATGAGGATACAAAAGACTTTGAATAACCCAGGCATATCAAATATAAACACCTCATGTTAAAAGACAGACTCCAAACATCTCCAGCACAAAAACTCCTAAAATGATCTTAATATTAATAAAACAAACAAACAAACAAACAAACAACGTTGAGAAACATGAAAAACATGGCAAAACAAGCATTGCTTGCAAATCTAATATCAGGTAAATATTAGCTTAAAGTAATGGTCTCAAACTACCAGTCAAGCATTTTATTTAACTGATTTAAATTCATTAAATTAAACTTGCAAATTAATTTTCACTTATTTTGGTTAGTTCTTCAATAATATAGGAGGGTTTCTTAAACAAGCATTTTTCGCTTGTTTAATTAAGGCCTTGTCCACACGAATACCTTTTCGTTTGAAAACGCGTCTTTTTCTCTCTGTTTTGACCTTCCGTCCACACTGAGACGGTGCTTGTATTCATGAAAAAGAAGCTTTTTGAAAACGATGACGCATGTTTAGTCATGTGACACATATTGTACCAATGTTTATACTGGCATTGTGCCTGTTATGTGCTATTCACTTTCACACTGTTGCTAAAATTTTACTTTGCACACTCTTCATATCACAGTCCTGCAAAGATGACAGAAAATGTCTTTGCAAGTGCTGTCCTGAAGCAAAACATGAGAGCAGTTGCGTTTAAGAACAAACATATGGTGACTGAGTGCGACCTGGACGCATCAGTGATTAGAGAGATATTTGGCTAAATAAAATTCTCCTTCCAGGAGAATTGAGCAATAACTTTATTATTAATTTTTCCGTCTGTATCATCTCAGTAAGCTTTTGTGAGAATTTACACATGCACTGTTGGGTTAATTTAACGTTAACCGACGTTTCAATGTGAATGAGAAACTTTTGGAAAACGCCTGAACACACTAGGCTAGTGGACGGAAAGCGTTTTGAAACGAAAACGCCGTTTTCAAATGTATCCGGATTAATGTCGACGTAGCCTAAATTTGTCTATTAAAAGTGCCCAAAATTTCCTTGCTTAAGTTAATTTCATACCTTGCACTCTAAATACACACAATTAAATATTTTCACACTTTTTGCATTAAAGGGCCCCTAGTATGCTATTTTATAGTTTCCTAATGTTGTTGTGGAGTCTCCTACAACATGTTTACATGCATCAAACGTAAAAAAACTGTTTCATTTCCTTATAGCTCGTTATTCAAGCTCGAGCTCGTTCGAGCTTATTCGACCTCGTTATTCAACCCGAACCTCCATCGCAAGGACGACTCGAGCAGGACGTTTCTCAGTGATACACTACCGGTACTCAGTTTGAGGTACATTATAAGATGTTGCAACAGTAACTAATTCCTCACCATCAGCATTGACAAGTGCATGTCCATCAACAAATCGATTATTTTAGTTGTACTAATTTATAGGGCTGGGGTAAACGATTATTAATTAAACGATTAGTCGGGCGATTATTTTATCGATTAGTCGACTAATCTAACGACTAATTGGACGATTAATATAGCGATTATTTTCTGCTGCTCGATTAATAAAAAACCATAATGCATCTTTAAAAAATACGAACTGGCGTACTGAATCACTGAAAGCACGAACAAACTGCACGGAGAGCTAAGATGGTTAGCTAGAACCATCGAAGTGTGCAGAGCTCAAACTACACAACTAGGGGTGTGACGGTTATAACCGTGAGACCGACGGTTATAGTTGAACACCGTCATTAGAACTCTATAACCACCAAAACGGTGTTATTAAAATATTTTTTACAAACATTTTTTATTATAGAGAATGTTTAAATACTAATATCAGCTTACGAGGGAAACGGAGGCGGAGTTAGTGGTGCTTCGGAGGCTGCTACTGCTGGAGATGATTCAGG
Organism: Tiaroga cobitis; assembly: GCA_030578255.1. Classification (NCBI taxonomy): domain Eukaryota; kingdom Metazoa; phylum Chordata; class Actinopteri; order Cypriniformes; family Leuciscidae; genus Tiaroga; species Tiaroga cobitis. The sequence goes on along the minus strand of CM060602.1, from coordinate 28,849,312 downwards.
AGAGGTCTGTGCACCCCCCCCCCCCCCCCCCCATAAATAAATAAAGAAGTGTCGAACAAGTGTCAAAAATATGACAATAATTTTTAACGTCAAAGTGTCGACATCATCGACGCGCCGCTACAGCATTACTAATTTATTTACCGAGTATTTTTCTAATATATTGCGGTGAACACGTGGAAACTGTATCAATAACAGTGCATGTATGCAATGTACATTAGCCGAGCTCTAGAGTGAATGATCTGATGTAACATAAACGTTGGTAAAACAAATATTTCCTCAAAGTAGTGAGAATGACAGACAATCTGCATTAATAGACAAAGTTTTAGGTAATAGTGGCCCACAACTGATTAGCAGAGGTATTGCAGTAAGACAACAGGCATTTGTTTTCAGGTAAGAGGTATTTCTTTGACAACAGTGGATAAGCTGGAAGCGTTAATACGTTCATACATCAGGAAATGGTTGGGAGTTCCACGCTGCCTCTGAAGAGTGGGACTTTATAGTAAAGGTATATTGCAGCTGCCAGTCTCTGCTTTAACCAAGGAGTTTAAGTGTGCCAAGGTCAGACTGGAAATGAATTTAGTAGAGTCACGCGACAAATGTGTAAGGGAGGCAGCCCCTGTGTTAAAAACTGGTAGAAAGTGGTCAGCAAAGAAATCTGTAGTAGAGGCAAAGGCTGACCTTCAAATTGGGGATATCGTGGGACAGGTACAGCATGGAAGAGGGGGTTTTGGGCTCAGTTTAGCTCCTCCTGAATGGCACAAGGCAGGCCCAGCTCAAAGGAGGAAGCTGGTAGTCAACGAGGTGCGAAAGTAGGAGGAGAAGATGAGGTGTATAAAGGCCATTTCCCAGGCCAAGCAGGGAGAGTGGATGAGATGGGAGAGTGTGGAACAACGCAAAATGGGCTGGCAAGACCTTTGGTCAATGGAAGAGAGTAGGATCAGTTTCCTTATTAGGTCAACATACGATGTTCTCCCATCAGAACCTAAACCTCTGGGTAGGAGAAGATCCCTCTTGTCCTTTGTGTTCATCACCTGCCACATTAAGGCACATTTTGACAAGATGTAAGGTGGCTCTTAGCCAAGGTCGGTTTATTTGGCGCCATGACCAAGTATTGCAATGTTTAGCTTTAGCATTGGAAGGCAAGCGTAGTATGACCAATAAGTTGCCGCCTGTTCTAGCAAAACATTACACGCAGAAGACAATATTCCTCCGCCCAGGCGAGCAACCACCAAGAAAAGGTGCTAACACCAATTCTCGCCCAGGACAACTGGAAGCTGCTGGGGACTGGAAGATGCTGGCTAATCTTGATCAACAGCTTATTTTTCCACCTGAGATTGCCACCACTAACCTACGACCAGATATTGTTTTGTGGTCTGGATCAGCACGCATTGTTCAACTGATTTAACACTGAGTTAACAGTGCCATGGGAGGATGCGGTAGATGAGGCATATGAGAGAAAGAAACTGCGGTATGCTCATCTGGCCGCTGAAGCAGAACAGCGAGAATGGAGAGTCCAGGTTTATCCAGTGGAAGTGGGTTGTCGAGGTTTTGTGGCACATTCTACAACCCGGTTCCACAGAGACGTCGGATTCAGTGGCCAAGAGTTGCGTCGCACAGTAAAGAACTTATCTGAAGCAGCAGAAAGGAGCAGCAACTGGCTGTGGTTGAGACGGAAAGATTCTAGCTGGCTGTGTACAGGCCACACTACGGTTTCGTAGAATTCTTGAAAACTTGAAGAGTCTGTTGGTTTATTTGTATAGGTTGTATAGTATTTACAGTCATTACGTTCCTGTGTATTTTGCATGAATGACGGGGGGTTGGGCAGATATTGTGTTTTTGCGGTAGGTGGTATGCCATACGGAACCGTTGCCACTGAAACTGCATATTAACGCACCAGTGGGGCTCGACAGCCTTAGTCAAACGGGTTGGCGTGTATGGTTGGGTTGCGGAGAGATTGTGAGATTGTGGTTAGGTCTCAGCAGTAGGAGGGATGTAGAGGTCAGTAAGTTGGGCTGAGTTGAGTGGGGGACGGAGGGGGGTGACTCTGGGACGCCAGAGTCACTGTCGAGCCCTCTTGAGGTGTCGTGGGCTAGTCGACGAAACAATGAGGACGGAAGGTGCCCACTTGAAGACCCTAGAGATGTCCCCTACTTGGCTCAATCCAGACGGTTGTCATGCTGGTCCACTAGGGAGACCATACTGTAGTTGCAGCCGTCGTGTGTGCTGACGCGCCAAGTACACTGCAGTCGTTAACGCCGGAAAGAAGGGGAGTCACACCACCATGTGGAAAGAAGCGTAAATGGGTGAAGCATAGTTTACTGTCAAGCTACGTCTTAGTGTTGCTTATCTTGGCGAAAGCCGAGTACAAATCAGCATGAAGTTTTAACATCTACTCTCGTGTAATGGAAATCAGACAGTGATAACATGAGTTAGCCAGTTAGCAGGAGACCTACACAATATAAAACTCAAAACTAAAGTTTTTTGAACACCATCTTTCAAGAGCAAGCGGTTTGCGAATCCTGCATTGAACTCCGAGATTTGAGTAGCAGTCGTCAGTAAAATAAAGGGAACACAGTAAAAGGATTACACTGCTGTGATATCAGATAAATTTTAACCACTGATTCTTCACATGCTCGTCCTTGGGCAGTGAAAAAAAACTGGCTTTACCTGCACATTATAGAGCACACCGCCGTCTTCTCGCGTGATGCTGTCCAGTATCCACAGAAAAATACCGGTTTGAGTGTTCAAGTTTCCCTGGTGTCTGCGCGTGCAATACATGGGCGGGCAATATACTAATGTTTCGAGCTATGTTACATACTACATGAAAGGTAATTTTCGAAAAATCCATAATAGGGGCCCTTTAAGACAAAATTGCGCTGTAAAAATATCATCTTACAGGTTATTGTGAAAAAAGACAGACGGACAGAAGGACGGACGGATCTATAGATAGATAGGCTAGATAGATAGATAGATTGATAGATATCCTGCTATGATGGTCACCCATTAGAGGACACAAGATTGGGTCTAATGTGGTGCTGACTGGAAGGATACGAATATAGCCCCCTCACATCAACACATGCATTCTGAAATACACACACACAAACTCAGTAAATCAAGGATAGCTAACTGACAGAAATAAGCAGCATAATGATGCGTGATGAACGGCGATGTACCGGCAGAGTGGGTATTTTTCATTAACTCTTGACAGAGGTCACTGCATTAATCATCTCAGCGGCCAGTAAGGAGCTGCTGATGGGAGATTGTGTATTCCTCCTCATGCAAGTCTGTACTCCATCTGGACCACGATGAGCACAGTCATTTACCAATCAGAGTTGCAGACTACATAAAACACATCTATGTTTACTGTTAAACTCCCATAATCACACATTCAATTATTAATGAATAATTTAGTCATTTATATCCATGTTATATCCTGAAGGGTCATGGTAAATGGACCCCTTGGAAGTCAATTATACCTTTTTCATATGCTTATCAATAATAACATTTTCGCTGCTACAAAAAGAGATAATTCTCAGTGACGTTATCATTTATTAATACTAAAACTATTTATAATCAGTACTTGAAATAAAGCTGAACTAAAATAAAAAATAAATATTAGTTTAAAAAAAGAAGAAATGTTGCATTGGCAACTAACTCAAATAAGTTTGAATTAACTGAAATAAAAATAAATTTAAAGCTATAAGCTAATAAAACAGCTGATAGAAATGACAAAAGAACATAACATAAAATTGCAAAAAACGTATTATTTCTACACTATTGCAGATACATTAAAAATACAAATCAAATGATTTCAAATGCTACAAGTGAATTTAGACATCACAACATTATAATGAACAGTATGATATAATGGATATTTTTTTTTATGAGTTGATAAAGTTAATCTTAAAAAACACTAATAACTGTTAAATGCAATCTTAAAGTTGCATTAGGCAGCAAATGGTACTTAAATGTAAAAATAGGGGGGGGAAGAGCATGCACAATTATCAATTAGAAATCAAATATAAACCAATTTGTATCCAAAAATTAATACTAATATATTAACCAATACATTATGCATCCTTTTTCAGTGACTTATTCTCAAAAGTTTATATTCATTGCCATTAATCCTTGTATGTATCAGTTGTTGAACCAATCCCTATCAGAGTGACCAGTCTTTTCACATCCAGATCTGTACAAGAAGAAGAAAAGGATTAAAGCCAATGAAATCAAAATTTTAAATGAGCACTTCCTACTCTGTTGTGTGAAAGTGTGTAGAGACCGTAGAAATAACAGCATTGGCATCTTGAGTTGCTCTTCTGGGAACACAAACACATACAGTACACACACCGTTTCATTTCAGCTTTAGAATCCTTTCTTTCTCATAAACCTAAAAGCGCTCAGATTTATTTCCCCGGTAGGTTTCCCTTGGTTACACGAGTAATTGAGGGTTTGTGACTCTGCTTGTGAAATTACAAGATTTTCGACATTAAAGAATTGATTAAAAGACATCCTGTTGAATATACATACAATACAAGCAAAAGCACCAGGGCAGTGTTGCTTTAAACCCTGAATTCCAGACATATAGACATTTACACAGCACATAGCATAGCCATATACACTCTATTTTTCCATAAGATGTGTGTGAGAAATCAGTCTCCAAGGAAAAAAAAAGTATAAATACTATCCAGGGAAAATATACACAAGATGAGCAGCCCTGACTACTTGAGAGAAGAATCGGCCAAATTTAAATAGCATTAATGCCTTCACGCAGCACTCGGGACATTCTCTGGCATTATACCTACTGAGCAAAATGGTGCTGTCTTTGTTTCCACAACAACAAAGTCTGTGATGCCTTTAATTAGGGCTCACCAACAGATACATTTGAAATGAAAGGGATTGTTCACCCAAAAATAAAAAATCTGGCAATATTTACTCGCTCTTATGTCGTTCCAAAGCTGTATGACTTACTTTCTTCTGCGGAACAGAAAATAATACATTTTGAAGACTGCTTTTGTCCATACAATAAAAGTCAGAGGGGTCCAACACAACATTGGACCCAATTGACTTTCATTGTACGTGTAAGTAAATTACATCATTTTAATTTTTTGGGTGAATTGTCCCTTTAAACTTCAACAAATGCATCCGCAAAATAAGTTTTATGGACCCTTTTCACACTTCTGGGGTTCTCAGAAGCGAAAGTCATCATAGTTGGGTAAACTTCTATAGTGGTCCAAAAAAGAGAAAAACAGTAACAAGAGAAAAACAGTAACACTTTACAAGAAGGTTTTATTTGTTAACATTAGTTAACTACATTAGTTAAACTAACAATAAACAATATTTCTACAGCATTCAATAATAATAACACATTTTTTTTAAATCAAATGTTGCATGTTAACATTACTTAATACACTGTGAACATGAACAAACAATGAACAACTGTTTGTTTTGAATTAACGTGGACAAAGATTGTTAGCCAATGCAATAACTATGTTACCTTATTGTAAAGTGTTACCTGAAAAACGTTAGGCCTACTAGATTTGCGATGTTGATATCTGTGGAAACCTGTCATCACACTCTGTGAAATGGGTCCATTGGCAAAACGCCATCCAAAAAAACATCACAAAGTTCCTCACGATGTGTTGACTGCATATCTAAACGTGGTGTAGTCATGTGAGAGGTGTTGCTTTGACTGAAGGGCCACACTGCTCATTTATGCCTCACTGGGGCTGTCTACAGTAATAGCAGCAGCAGATGTGTGGAGTGTTCAAATCCTTGCACTCCTCTAATAAGCACCTCTTCTCCCTCTATCATCATTTTGGGCTGCTCTGTCTCGCTCCTCTCTGCCCTACTTTCCGCCTCCGTTCTATTCTTCTTCCCCACCGCCTCATCTCCTCTTTCTTCTTCCAAGTTTTCGACTTCTGTACAATATTTATGAGGCGAGGTCTAGAGACGAGAGGAAGCCGTTTCAAACCGCAATGTGTCTTTCTCTGAATGAAATGCGCAATTTGCAGTGGCTGCGGATGCATTGAGGGGTTGTTTCCTGACCTTTAAGCACTGACCACTTAAGAAAAGTATGAGCCGAAAAGATCAAGTGAAGAGCGAGATATTTGCTTTAATAGTTCATAACGTTGAAAGATCTGGAGGTGATACAAATGGCCCTGTAACAGCCGACTTCTCTTCTATAAAACCAGTTTCGGATCCACAAAAGAAGTGCAATAAAGCTTATCGCCAACAGTTAAACATCAATCTGGATTAAGTTATACTGGTCCAGTGGGCACAGGCAGCAAGAGGGCACACGTGCTTAAAAGCAGGCGATAACTCAAAAGGTACCGAACAAGCTATTCGAGAACACTAATGAGACCAGACAGGAACATACAGTACAATGATAACAACTTTCCTGAGATTGCAAATATAATTAAGACCATGTGCATTGCAAATTGAATCAGCAAGGCAAGTCCAAGCATATTCAGTCAGTCAGCACAATAAAATCAGAAAAACTCAGATTCTACACTCATAATGTGATTCATCCACTGTGGTCTCGGGGACTGTTTGTTCTTTTGGAATGATATTCAAGAATTTATTATCAGTCACCCAGTAAACCACCTACTACGTCTATTGTTTAACAATTTCTCTTCCCTCTCACAGTGGCGTTACTATGATGCCATCCTGGGGTGGGCAACCTATAAATGAATATTGAATAACAATATAATATAATGAATAATGAAAAAATAGAAATCAAATGAAAATTTTGCCACGAAGACTGATCTTTTACATTTTAAATGTAGAAAACACTATCACACAAGAATAATACAGATATCGATGACAAATAAGAGTCCTTAGAAGTACTCTTTGTATTGTGGTTGCTTTCAAATGGTTCTACAAAAGGTTTAAATGTACTGACATAAAATGCCATGTGGTGTAACCATAAAAAATATATATAATAAAATAGTAAATATTGAATTTTTTTTTACAGATATCATGAATTATTTACACATAAATATCCTTTTGTTTTAGGCAGTCACGCCACATGACATTATAACCTTAACTAACTATGCCTTGATAATTTAAAAAAAAAAAAAGGTGAAATGATGTAGTATTTGGTGTATTTGGTGTGTTTGACTTGAAGCGGCGCTGCGCAGACTGATACCGATCGGTATGACATCAAAGTACCAGGAAAGAGATAGAGATATGCGATATGATCGAAATGCTCAAGTGGTTGTCATACACCGATTGGTCATCAAGCATAACAGATCTCTTGAGGTCTATGATATTATTTCCTGTTGTGTTGGTTATCCTGCATGTCTCTACAAACATTCATTATGATTTCAGTGTCACAATTCCCTGTGTCCCTGTGTTAATGTTTTACTATTTTTGATCAAATAAATGTAGCCTGGGTGAGCATAAGAGACTTCTTTCAAAAAAAGTTTAAACATTTACAGACCCCAAACTTTTGAACGGTAGTGTGAACTCACAAATCTGCCAAGCAGATGTAAATGAAGGGCAGAAGCCCTGTTGGGTGGGCACTGGTCAACCCCCGTCCACCCAACGCCACACCCCAGCTGTCTCTCAGTACTCAGGGATACACCCGGCCAGCATTTCTGCCAAAGATGTTTGATCTAAGAATGCAGAACAGCCTCATAAAAGAGAATGAAAGTGATGGAACGTTCGCCCAGAGCGTCCACTTAGATTCTGATGTAAGAAAGGAAAGCGATATGTGATAAACAACTCACAGCTCTATTTCTTGTCTGCCCAAACCACTTAGCCTCTAAATCACACCAAAACAAATAGTGACATGTTGCTGGTCTAAACACTAGGGAAAACACTCCGATGTTGGCAAAGGTTTAGCTACATGTGTGCAACTTAGGTGGTTGAGGCAAGAGTTCCACTCCAGACTCATTACATCCCTCACATTAAAAACACCACTCAGGGCTGCTTTTACACAAGACATCTTAATATTAATATTAGTTTGATCATGATCTACTAAAAGTCTCAGTATGAGAAACTGTCAACTCTCCATCACAGCAAACTGGTGATTTCACTGGCGGAGGGGTGTTTATTTCAGCAGCAAAGTCTGTCAGCGGTTTCCACATGTTTTGTTTGAGCATGACTCGTCGGAGGACGTTTAGGGTGAATCCTGAGAGAGAATGAGGTAACATCTTGAGGAATTCCTTTCTAGACTTTGTGGCTCCATAAGTGAAATGATCCTGACAAACAAAGATGGCTTCGGTGCAAGAAATAACATTCAGTGGCTTTGCTGTTCTGGCAAACAACCTCTATGGCTTTTCAGCTACATTAATACACGCTGCATGCCTGGATGAACCTTTATTTAGCATGGGGGGGGGGGGGGGGGGGGGGGGGATTCCTAGTTTCCGATTCCATTCTAAGATATGTAAGGCCGCTACCTCCAACTTCCTCTGATGTAGTGAAAGGTACTAATCAAGTATTCCATGTGTGATTTTAAACACTTCCTCACCCACACATCCTCTTTACTTCAGCTTCCTACATCTATACCGGAGGAAGAGACTCTTCTGTCAAAGTCGAGAGATATCTCCTTAAAATACCCCCAACCATCTAGCACTGTGGCAGCCTATTCATAAAATATACCATAGGCATATATGATTTATCATTTGACCCTAAAATTGAGGATTCAGGCATGTAATCATTACTCAAAGGAGAGATAAGCATATGACGACAGCTTCTTTCAGTTTTCCGCACGCTTTTCATATCAAACAGAGAAAGGTTATTGTAGCTGACAGATGAAAATAATTGCGCTAGTACTGAACTAGTTGGCTGAATTTGTCAGAATTTGTTATTTTCGCTTTTTTTTTTCTTGCTAGGATGGAGGCGGTATAATCGTACTGAGAAAATCCAATATCAGTTTTTCAGTGGAACCTCATTGCCTTCCAGCAAATTAGTGCACGTCTCACTTAGGCGAGCCTGTAATACACAGCATACAGAAACAGCTCTGCTGTAAACTTGGTTTTATTCTATAAGAAACGCATGAGAGGATTTTGTGTTTAAACTCGATCTGTTCTCTGATTCAGCGTGAGCAATTAAAAAGAGGAACCACATCATAAAGTGTTCAAATTAAAGTATAAATTAAAAAGTAGATAAATAAGACTGAGAGGTTCATATGGCATAGTGTGGGGTCTTTAGATCAAAAACATTTGTTTTAAGATGCAAGAAAAAATAAAAAAATTATAGCAAAAATGTTTTTAAAAAAAAAACAAAGACTGACTTTAAAACTGACTGACTTTCATTCTTTCTTGTAACACAAAACGATTTGTTAATACTTTTTTTTTTTTTTTTATACAAATGAAAGTCAATGGTGACCAGGAGCCGTTAAGCTAATAAACTAGTGCTTTTAAACTAGTCCATAAGACTCATGCGCTGTGTTCCATAGACTGAAATACATGTAACACAACTTTTGTCCAGATTAGCAGTCAGGAAGAGTCAGTAGTTGCTGAAGTTAGAGCTAATCTGCAGATTTTCGGCAGTCGGATTTCACAGAAAATTGTGAAGTGTAAGATGGGAACCGATTTTATTTTAGCTTCAGACTATGATTCCATCTAGAGGATATCAAACATGCCTGTTAGTGTGTGATCCTCAGGTGTTTGGTGCGTATGGTGCTCAGTTTTTCTCCCTAACCATTTGTAAAGTCTGCAAGTTTAGCGGTTTAAAATCTGTTCAGAGATTTAAGTTTGACTGTTTAAGTCATGTATTGTAAGCTTTTGAAGTCATGTGATAGCTTTGTGAAAGGTTTGATGTCAAAGATGCCAAACATCATTGGTTCTAAAGTGACTTATGAATATGAACATATGCAAATTTCACACATGAGGTCTGCGGTGCTTCTTTGTATGTTTCGAAGCTTTACAGCCTCTGCCAACCCTTTACTTTCATTGTATGGAAAAGAACAGCATAGACATTCTGCATAACATCTCCTCTTGTAATCTATAAAAGACAAAGTCATACAGGTTTAGAATGACATGAAGTTTAATAAATGATGAATCCTTTGAAGAGAAAAACTCAAAAATAACCTTCTTCAATCTTTGGGCAAGATTATTGGAAATCTTCAGAAAACAACTAATATGTTTAAACATTACACAGTCATCAGTGCTAATGTTTGATGGGAAACAATCATAAAATAATACATTTTAACAGGGCATACTATAGAGGAGAAATGAAAAAAATCTTTATTTTTAAATTGTCTAATCCTGGATGGTGGTCTATTATTCCCTTAACTTTCACTGAGATAACGTTTATTGGCAGAAACTCATTACCACAGTTAAAGTGGAACCTGCGAAGGCTGAAAAAAAATCAATATACCTCTCGTAACCTCAGTTGATGAACAAGATGAACAGAAATATGGTCACCGGTGCCTTTTGGCAAACAACCACAAGCATGCACATGCTACAGGGTTATAATGAGCTAGCTGCACCTGGGTTCCTCTGAAGAAGAGGGGAAACCACGGCAACCATTTTATAAAGTAAAAAAAATTGGACAACATGTAAATGAGGGTTGGGAGTGTTACAGCTTCAGCAGCTCTCAAATCAGAGACCATTCAAAGACAAAGCACATATCACTCTGTAATGAGACACCAGTAAAGCTACAGTGAGCTGCTCATTAGTTATTCAAAACACAGCCAAATTAGCCCACACTAATTTAAATTTATTTTGATTTGTAAGCCTTTCACAAAAGAATAATGGCCACTACAAACTGATGGACTACCACCAGTTAAATTCAATATCAGATATTTCTTCCAAGAAGTTCTCTCCGCAAAAAGCCTAGTTTCTGGGTATAGCAGCTTTGGTTTGCATTGAGAAACCGTGGCAATTAAGTAGGTCCATGACTCATATAAACACACGAACACACACACATTAGCAAACAGACAGCCTTTCTGCCCCCTTTAAAATAATCATGAGCATTCCAAAGAGAAGAACAAGCTGAATTCTAAATGTCACTGTTGTTTAACTGAGATTCTCACTAATCGGTCTAAAGCAAATACATTTAGTGGTCAACAAACAATTTTCACAATGATAAATGAAACCAGCATGTAATTGACAGACAGTTAATAAGCCACAATTACATACCCAGAATCCCTTACAAAAGAAGTATGTGGTGGACCCATGATACAATGATGATATCACAATACCGTGCAGGGCCGGCCCGAGGCATAAGCGAACTAAGCGGCTGCTTGGGGCCCCTTGGCCACCAGGGGGCTCCCCAATCGAGTCGAAAAATCGAAAAATATTTTTATTTTGTTTTTTTAGATTTATTACATAAATGAATGAATTAATATGAATGAATGAATAATTAAAGACATAAAAAAGACAATTCTGATTTCATGATCAATATACCTCCCTACAACTGCTGCTGTGTCTGCCAGCGTATCTGCGCATAATCTAGACACCTCGCGCGTGCATAGACAATTCGTGCGCAACTGCGCATAGTCGCGGTCTCGCGGACTCGCGGTAATGTTAAGCCATGTCACAAAAAAGGACGTATCCCTCTGGTGCCGAAAATAGAACGAAGAAAATGACAGAGGAGGAGAAAAAAGAGCAAGATAAAAGTATGTTCGCATGATTACTTACGGTATGTTTTGTGCAGCAATTGAACCATTCCTTTCTACGGCAAGCCCAGAGGGGAAAAATACATTGCATAAACACACATATACAACAAGCGCCAGTACATCATTACCGGTATTATAGTAACAGACTTTGTTGGATTCTGTCATGTACAATCTAACAAAGTCTGTTACAATAATACTAATAAAAAAAGACTTTGTGGACAGTTACACTGTATTGAGACAGTTGAGAAATAATAGTATTTTTTTCAGTTTTCAACAATAATTGTCATTGTTGAACCCTTGCTCTTATTATGTTTTTGATTTCTCAGTTGTCATTATTTTAGCAAATAATTTATTTGATATGTTTTGAGACAGTTTGTTTTAAGAAGTTTCAAAGAGTTAGTAAAAGAGTAAAGTAAAAGTAAAAAAAATATTTAAGTAGGCTATCTATTTTTTATTAAGTATTTATTTTGTATTTATACATAACCTCACTGTATTCATTGTTGCGTGATATTTGTGTCAATAATCGTCAAGCACAGGTGACTCCGCGTAGTGGGAGGGGACCCCCAAATCAAATTCTGCTTAGGGCCCCCAAAAGGCTCGGGCCGGCTCTGATACCGTGTTACTTTGAAATGTACCATAATAGTGAATGGCATCCATACAGTAGGGGAGTAACTTGTTTTAATTATTTTCCCTAACTACAAACATACCATCCAACTTTTGGTATAAAAAAATATTAGATGTAAAAATATTAGATCAACATATAAAAAAAATAACTGTACTGACTGTATAATGAAAAAGACTGGGCCTAGTTCTTAACATCACATTTAATCAGAGTGTTACAATCAATCCCAATTACCGGGGGCAATAAAACACTTGAAAATAAATGACATGAAGCTATGAGCACACCTCAAAGGATTCCACTATTAATATTACTGAACAGTTTTCACCATATGGTACAAATCCATTTAGCTGTTAGGAATAATGTGTGTTCAAAGCAATAGTTAAAAGTTAAACCTTAATTATCTGTACTTTTTTCCACATACTAAAACGTTACTGAGCATGTGTGGAAGTCTTATCGCATCGGCTTATTTGTCATTGAAGACTTTTTGATGAATCAGTCCATTTAAGGTATTTTAATAAATCTAAATTTCATAGTACGTTCAAAAATAATCTTAATCTTGTGATTTTCTTTTATTGCACTACAGTTATGGTATTTTTAAGGTGCTTTGGTGCTTGTCATGTTTGAAGTTTGTCAGTATCTGGTCACCATTCACTTTCATGGAAAACATAATTCATGTATCATTATGTCATGTAGGCCTATTCTAATTTACAAAGATATTTGAATAAATTTCATAGTATGTCCAAAAAATAAGGTAATGCCACAGTGCATGGTTCTCTTCCTTTAGCCATTTCTTTACAGAACAATTCAGTCAGCCAGTACACTGATGGGTTCCCTTTGTTTTAAAAGCAGATCTGTCCGACAGACAAACAACAAAGAAAATACCCGGCATAACTCGGCTTAAGACCCTGCAGCTCCATGCAAGGATCAAAACATGTGTACCACCAGTTCATCACTCCAGCGATAAAATATCCACTGAACATAATCAACTGAGACTGGAGTCAGAAGCACTAAGACACTAGGAGACGACGGCTGGTACCAAAACAGGGAATCAGCAATGTGCTCTACTAAGCTTTACTGCTGCACTTCAGTCATGGAGGCTGCCATAACCACACAATCTATAAAAGAAACTGCCTTATAGAAATCCTGTCAGTTTCATCTGCTGGACAACCTTGAATATCTGGGCATTAAATCAGTGCTTGAAGGTTTGGTTTGAAAGTGTGAACTGTTTAACAGAATCCCGGGCCATGCTCCCTCGTGAGGTTTAATTGTTTGTTTGTTATTTGTTTTTGCAAAATGGTCTTTTGTGGTATCATCCACACATGCAAAATTGGTTGATAACAACTGCAATAAAGTAATAGCCTAGTCAACAATCACTTGCTTACAAAGTGCAATGGGAAGTCAAACTATCTTTACTTAAAATTATCTTATACTGAAAATGTTATTTTCCTGTCATCTCTTGGAATATCTGAAAGACTGTTTTTTCCTAATTATCTGTCATTATTAGCAGAACACATTTTACACCTAGGGAAAACCAATTGTTCAGTCAATAATTGAAGAAGGTCCATACTTTAAAGCTCTTGATTCTAACTTGCTTGCCTTTGTGAAAAAGTAACATAGTTCTTGTAATTGTTTCACTATTGCATTTGTTACAATAAGGCTATAATAACATGTAAGACCATTGATGGTGACCCTCATTACCATGCTTAGGCCAATGTTAACAATATTTTTTCTTTCTTTTTTTATCTATAGCATTTGTTATGAAAAATAGCAACCTACACATTTAGAAACTAGCTACAACATTCCACAGTTGTAATATAAATCTTTATTGAAAAATCTATTCCCTTAATAGATTATCTAATTTAAATTCTACAAGTTAGTCCAAATTTACCACAATAAAAACTATAGAACGTGATGAATTCTAGTAAATGTGTTCATGAGCAGTTTAAAAAGCTTTCTAATTTATTTTGGTGCAGGATGATGTTTTCTCTTTTCATCAGTCTTTTTTTAGTTTAGGCTATGTGGCTGTCTAGATCATGTTTGACTTTCTCCATGGTGTTTTAAAGTGGTAAGTTCTCACTAGAATTCAAATATAAGGATCCACCTTAAATATAAAATGATAAATGGGACACCTACGGTCTCACGAATGTCACAAGCCAGTGCAAACGAACACCAAGGGACTGTAAGTCTACTTGAAGAGCACTATTTTATTTGTGACTTAAGGCCATTGCACACTGAGTCCGAAATTTTCGCATGCGTTTTTTCGTGTTCGTCAGACTAAAATTTCGTCACGCACAGAAACCTTGCACACTGAGTCCGATGCGTATTTATTTAACCTTTGCGGAAAAAAACGCAAAAAAAACCAAAATGGATTCGTCAAGCAGTGAGGATGATTTTGTTGTCCTCTCTCTTATTAAAAAGAGAAAAAGAAAGAGAAAATATTGGGTCCGTCCAATCCTGAAATTGCGCCGAGAGGAAGGAGAGTTCCACCTCCTTATCAAGGAGTTGCGAATTCCCGAGCGATTCAAAATTTACTTTAGAATGTCAGTGGAACAGTTTGATGCTTTGCTAGCGATTCTGGAGCCACATATTAAAAAGAAGACCACCAATTTCCGTGAATCAATCGATCCTGAACAGAGACTGGCAGTGTGTCTAAGGTATGGACACACACACACACACACACACACACACACACACACACACACACACACACACACGGGCGCGCGGCCGGGGGAAGCGCTGGGCAGACAGAACAGCTGTATCCACAAGTTTCCTACGTCCCATGAGGCCTTGCGTCAAAAGTGGGTGCGTCTTCCGGTTCGAAGTAAACAAGCGAAACGTGACACTCATTCATTCATTCGACTATCGATTAATCATTAATATTTATACTAAAATGTATTATTTAATTTGTTTAACTTTTTATCAATTACGAATGCAATGAAAATACAAAAATACAGCGTGTTTTTCCACGATGAGTTCTTTATTACAAGATCAACTTGTGGCAGTTAAACTGGACATTCGGTTATGGCTAAACTTGAAGATATGCGCTGCGGTGCTCTGGACTGCCGGTGCGAGTCGGCGTTTTTTAAACAGAGACCCTTGTTTGTTCCTAAATAGTAATAAAAAAGAATAATGTTAAATAAAACCGAAATCGCGATACTTAGATCCACGGACCTGTGTCGCGGTCAGGGAAGGCAGAATCACGATAGGCCCTTCCCACTCCCAGAGATATCCTTCCCGTCCAGATCCAATATAGCTACCATATCTTTACTATTTGTATTATTTGAAGTTAACATTATAAAATTTGTAGACCTACACCACAAAACTAGTTGAGGATAAATTATTTAAAATTGGGCGATTCCAGCATTATGGACGTGACATTTGCAGTCAAAATATAAATTCTCCGAAAATGCATTTAGGCTATTGAAACCTCGGTTTATATACATATCATATCATATCAATAAAGGAGTCCAGACATTAGAAATATATAGCACATGCATTTTGTATTTAATATGAGGGAAATACACGAGGGTGACACAAAAAAAAAACTTTAACTTTTTGAAAGCACTGAGCCTTTATTTAAAGTTAATTTCGTTTTGTATTAATTGTATCTTAATTTCAATCAATGTTTCATCAACAATTTACCTGGATTTAATAAATAATAAGTAGCGGTAAATATAGCAGACAATAATCAAGGCACGGAGGCGCTGGCGACTGAACTGCAGCTCGTCTCATAAATGAACCGAAACTCAGCGTCTACTTGCCTTACAGACCTGAGAAATATATTTATAGCCTATATTATATTAGATATACTATGAAATGTTTACTGTGTGGCATTCATGTTCTGAATATGTTGCTTCACAGTAGCCTTCACTTAAAATCTTTAGTCCAAGATTGTTGGATAATACAATTTGCCACTGAATTAGTTTAGTCCGGTTATAGGCCTATGTACAACCGCGAACAGCACATGTTGTCCCTGAGCTCCGTAACGACATCTCTCATAAAGGTTTGCGACTTATTTTAAATAGTAAAATATTATCTGAAAAACACCTAGCCTCTTCGCTAAATAGCACACAAAATACCATTGGTATGCTACTTCCGCCGCCTGACCGGAAGTTGCACCCACTTTATTTTTTACAGTAGCGCCCCCCGGAAACAGGTGGATAGGCTACAGGTTATATATTGTACCCAAATAATACATTAGTTATCGAATTGGCTGCTCAATCACACCTTAATCGATCCGAAAGTTCGATCTGATTGAAAGGGGAGGTTTATTCCTTTTCTAATCCGATCGAGAGAACATGTAAACAATGGATCGAATTGAAAACCGAAACTGAAAGGACTGCGCATGTGCAATGATGTGCGAAACGAGCTCCCTCCCCGGCCCTACACACACACACACACACACACACACACATTATTGAAACAACATTATTTTGTGTTCTAATAATATAAATGTATAATTTTAGGTATCTGAGCACTGGGGATTCATTCACCACCATCGCCAGCAGTTTTAGGTTGGGCATCAGCACTGTAGGGAAGATTGTGAGGGAGACCTGTTATTGTTTTTATATATGTATTACAGTTATTTATTCATAATATCTAATATTATATACTAATATCATATATTATAACATAATAGATATATTGTTAAATACATTATTATAGTAATTTAAGTGAACCGAGCATGTATTAAAAGTCCAATATGCTAGCAAATGAATGAATAAACCCTGGACTACGTTATCACTATTCACTACGAATGAATGAATGACATTAGCAAAAGAGCTACTTGTATAGCTAACTTGAACACAATACTGTACACTTTCGTACACCCTTGAAGTCAATGCCTACCATCCTGTTTCCCAAGCTGTTCAGTAATCATCTGCCACAATCTGTCTTTATATTCAGTGTCTTTGTAATCCGCATTTTGTTTTTTATACAGTACTTTGTGCTGCGAGACGAAGTGTATCAATTTGTCAGACGCCATTCTGGATTTTGTCGTTCGCTTGTACGGTGGCTCTGAATTGTCAAAAACCCTCTCAAAATGCTGGCTGTGATGCGAAAAACGCAGAAAATCGAACCCGATCCGAATTTTTGTATGACGGACGAAAGTTTCGGAGGCGGTGTGCAAGCGTGATTGACATAACGTGAGGTCGAATTTTTTTTTTAACGTGCGAAAATTTCGGATGCGAATTTCAGACTCAGTGTGCAATGGCCTTTAAACTGAGCACTACAGTGAATGAATCCTTATCACAGGATAACAGTGGCTGGTCCAGTATCTGAGGAGTAGCAACGCGTGTTCTCAGTTGCCCTTTTTCATATCCTTCAAAATTTGAGGAGAAAAGGTGCACTGTGACTCAGGGGAAGCAACAGAGGAATGAGGAGTGGGGAAGACCAAGGCAAAATGAAAGCGAGAGAGCAGAAGGGAAGAGTGCCAGAGCGTACTAACTTCTCTTTAATCTGCAACTGGGAGATCTCAGAGCTCCAGCTCTAAACGCAGGGAGTCAGGCTTTAATTTCTCTATGATTATTTCAGTGGTCCATCTTGGCTCTGATAAGATGCTGGCAGACAATATGATGTAAGTGCTAGAAAGATATAAAAAAAAAAAAACACCCACTGATGATAAAAAATGTTACATTAGTATTTGCTATGACATTAACTATGGCAATGGTGACCACATTTTCTAACATCGCTTTGTAAAATAGTCTCAAACCAACTTAAGTAGAGTATCCTGCTATTTTTTATTTCTTATTTTGTCTTATCTTTAGTTTCAACCTTCTCCCTCAGCACATCACTTATGTTTTATTCAGCATCCTCAACTTTTTTAGCAAAATTAAATGCAAATGACAGAAAACAGCTTGTATAGATTTGGACATTTATGTGTAATTTTTAAACTACCGGAAAATAAAACTATTCCACAAATTAGTTTTTGGCACATTTTTATCTAGGCAGTAGCCATTCTAGGATAACCTGAGAAGCTGAACTGAGAGGACAAAAGGGAAAGGCAGTAAGCGCATGAAGTTATTGTTATGACAACAACTGCAAGATGAAGAAAGATGCTCTAGAATTAAAGTATCACCAAATCAACATGCAATGGTTAAGAAAGAGCTTTCTTTCAATGATGTATCATCCTATTGAGAATCAGAACCAATAACAGAAACTGTTTATATCAGAAAAGGTGCGGTTACATTTGAAAGCAATAGCTTTACTGTCTACTGTCAACAGTTTAGCAATGCATTAAGTAAAGCTCACATAGAAGTCCCTTTCTAATTAAACAGCTTTTTTTGTTGGTCAATATGGCAAATCCATGTGAGCAATCTTACGCCCTCATCCTAATCGTGATGGATTCTTATTGAAATTACTGGATTTCCCCTCACAAAATCTGCCCAAAAACGGTAAATGTGACCGCACCTTAAATCTTAAAGCTGAAAAAGACACGTAATTCCATTTTTAGTGAAATAAAACTATGACACTAAACTATGACATCAGCTGCCAATAACACAAAAATCTATGCAAATGCTAATGGCAATAGCATTCATAAAGAATAAGGAGGCTTTAGAGTTTAGAGTGTCCATAAATCTTACAGAATTACATCATCTTGGCCACAAAATTGCTAATGCTCATGGTCCTGTGCTTAAGAGCATTAGCAATATATGTGATCCAAATCCAGTAGAACAGACAACTGGATTACAAAAGCGACAGTTAAAATGTTCTCTGTGGAGAAATCGTGCTATTACAAATGACTCGCTCTGATCAAAAAGAGTTTTAACAATTACACAGCTTACAAAGTCTTTACACACTCTTTGAGTGTCACTGGCAATGATTTAGTGCCTAGTGACGGGGAAATAATCAGGAAACATTTAACTGCAGTTTCTAAACTCTTTAAGTTCACCTTATGGAGTATTTGATACAGATATAAGCCCTGCTACACACATAGCAGTTAAAAAGGTTCTAATTTAGACATGGAGAAGGTAATCACCATCATAATGATTGTAATATGATGGTAGAAAAACCTAATTGAGGTATAAATGTCACCTTAAACAGTAGATACCATTACATCACAGACTGCATGTTTGGTAAATGCATATAATGTATATCTTTCGCAGAAACCCAAGTGCTCTGTGTGTGGATAGAACTTCAGCATGTGAAGGGTATATCTGTACATCTCTCTCATATATATACAAACACATGTCTAGCTTGGAGATGACACTTCATCATACTGTCCACCTCACACAGGAGTCCCCTTCAATTTCCAGAACAGAGTACAGTGCTGTTGAGTGTTTACATTATTGCTCATTATTGCTGAGTCATTTAGAATTAGCCTGTCTTTTGTCATACGCTGGAGCAGTGTACACACTGGATAAGGTAGGATGAACAACAGAGTTCAGTAACTGTTATTTCCAGATAACATTGCAATTTGATTGCTTAAAAAGAATGGCTAACTCATAAAAGGTTATTTTTTCCTCCTCACGCTAATACAATTACAATGCAACACTGCCTTCATTCATTTACAAAGTCATTTTTATAAATTAAATATATCCATTTTTAATACCCCACTACCTATTTGTCCCCCTAATTTCACAAACACACACACACACACACACACACAATGGATTAAACAATTGTCAATGGATTCAAATATATACTCATGATTAACAATTTTTAAGTTCTCATTAAAAATTATATTAAATATTAAGGAAGTCTTTTTCCACATTTACAAATAATCAGGAGCTCTGCTAGGGGACAGTTTGTTTGTGTGTTCAACTGCTGCAGCTCTTACAAGAATAAAACTATTATAATGTCAAATTGAATAAATGCATCAACTATGTTTAAAAAAGTGTTAAACATTTAATTATGTGTTAACGTTAACTTTGACAGCCCAATAAAATACTTTGGAGGAAAAAAAAAGGAGGGGGAGGGGGGGGGAGACTTCAATGACATGCATTACTGGAAGGTGCTCAGTGTACAGCAGATTTAGTGCTGTCTCAGTTTCACTCCAGGCACAAACATCAGGAGACCACCTGGAATTGAGACTGCTAGTGTTCCACCTCATTAATTTATAATGATGAGGTCACCTTAACACAATCAATGGATCCCCCATCCTGTCAATATATGAGCACTGGGTTTAGCAAGTTGCCATTAACTTAAGAAGTAATACAGTACACCTATATCAAAAAAGGGACCAAGCTTGGATTTACAGAATAATAACCTAAAGTATGCATAAGTTATAGGTTACAAAACATTTTATGTGCTTCGATATAAATATATTTTTTGTAGTTCCTTGAGAGGGAAAACATGGTTCATCCTTTGAAAACAACAGCTTAAACCAGGTCTTAGCAAGCTAAGTCTGATGTTTAACTGGTCAGTTCGTTGGTTTCCCAGCATGACCAGGTTTTAAGGCCCCAAAACCACTCTAAAACCACCAAAACAGAACAGCTCGGCCAGACTGGGAGACCAGCCATACACCTTAGACTGTCTTCAGCAGGGTCATTTGATTGGATGACATACGCATGTCAAATCTTGAGCATATATCCTCAAGTCGTCCTCTTCCTTCCCTCTCCGGTCTGTGAGAGACATTAAATCCCTCCGTTTCTATACTGTGCTATTAAGACAAAACTTCTGAAGGACTCCTAAACCAGAGCATATGTAGTGTATTTGTGGTATGCTGTCAGACTGCTTCAAGCAATTAAAAGTCATCCCCTGTGGCACCCAGTACCCAATCATCTCTCTTGGCTTTGATGCTGTCATATGATCTGACAAATCCCAAGGCCACATTATATGCTGTAATCACATTCCAGTGACCACAATATCACCGAGAAAGAATTCC
Organism: Tiaroga cobitis; assembly: GCA_030578255.1. NCBI lineage: Eukaryota > Metazoa > Chordata > Actinopteri > Cypriniformes > Leuciscidae > Tiaroga > Tiaroga cobitis. The sequence goes on along the minus strand of CM060602.1, from coordinate 28,828,297 downwards.
TTGAAATTACCATATCTTAACCATCTATACCGACCTCAACCCTCCCATCCCCTTCCTGTTGAGTTCAATGTAATTAAAATTTTCTGGTCTGTTTGTTTCTTTTTCCCCCCAATATGATTTGTTATGTTTCTGAACTGGTAAGCTTGAACTAAGTTATTCAAAGCCCACGGCTACTGTAGGCCACCGTTTACCCCATCAGTAAACTGCTTACTGATGGTAAGGAGGCTTTCTTTGTATCTTGTTTACAACTTGCGTCTGGTGCTTCATCGCAAATTCAAAATCATGCATCAAATCGTCATTGCAGTCCATATCTTTACTAATTCAAGCAGGTTTTTGGCAAAACATGATAATAAGCACTCGATGAAAATAGCAACAGTGCAAACTGCAAGATGGAAACAGACAATATTGGGAAGATTAAAAAAATACTTATCAGTCCTTGCATCCTCGCTCATGCCCCACGCCCCAGGACACAAATGGGCTGGAGGATGTCTCTGAAGGTCAGTGGCATTCAGAACTTATAGCAGCAGATTCCTCAATCGAACATCACACTTATCACACTGAGGGACCTCAACCCAAGACCCCTTGAGTCCCAAGGTTACTATGTGAGAACCAGAGCCTATAAACACAACAAGAACCAGACACTGCTGAATTACTTAGCCCAGGCGGCCTGTTGTCTGACAAACTTAGATCCAGTGCCAACTAAGGGCTGAGGAAGCAGAAAGATATTTGACATTAACCCAGCTTAGTTCAAACTCTTTACTCTGATACCCCCTAACAACATGGTAATCCAACGGTGACCGCAGAGCTTGGAAGATGCTGAACACACTAAAAACAACATGCTGATGTCTCCCCGAATGCAGAAATGATGTTAGAATTGCAACCTGAGTTCAGAATAAGTGACTTAACTTCATTCTATAGCATTTTAGCGATAGTAACTGAAAACATAATGGCCACCCCACAACATGGGGTCACACTTTAAATTGGCTTGAAAAGGAAATTCACCTTATCTATTTTCTAAATCTATTGATCTTATTGTGATCCATTCATTACTGCATATTTTTCATATCATAATTCTGAATCAGAATGTCATAACTTGACCTCCCAGTGAAATTACAGACTTCTCCTTGGTGACAAATGCCGGACTTTTAGTTTGCTTAAACCCTGCCCCTTTCTTACAATTGACTGTTCACGTTCAGATTTCGCTCAATCCAATCAACAAACGATAGATGGAACCAAGTCTCTTCCTACATTTTTCTTTTTCGATAACCTGTTTCATTCAGATGTGTCACAATACAGAAGAAATTTCCTCTTGCTAATCAAAACATTTCATTAAAAAGAAGTTTATACAATATATATTTATTACAGTGGCAAACAGTGGTGTTCCGAAATGAGGCAAAAGTTCTCATAGTTTCATTAATGTTTTTTTAATATAAATCAAATGTAAAAAAAAAAAAACACATCACTGACACAATGTACCTTTAATTTCACCAAGCTGATTGTGATTGCTCACTAAACCCCCCCACAGTCATCATGTTTTCAGGCCATTTTAAGTTTGATTTTGACAAAGCGGTGATATCTACTGTACGTGGGTTGCCTACTTACTTTTTAATTAGTCTTCCCATTAACGGCATAATTTTTTTCCTTTAGACTGATTCGGGAACGCGCAAGAAAACAAGCAGCGGGATTTATCACACAAACCAATCATATCCAACCATAACCAATCATATTCAATCATAGCGTGATGGAAACATTGCCTTCTCTCACGTGACTTTCCCCCATTCATTCTTAAATTACCCCCCACAAACCCACTGCATGCTTTAGGGGGTATGTTAAAACTCAATGGCCTCAGGGGAGGCAAGAGAAATGCAGATGCATTTTATTGTCAGATTTTGTAATATGTACACGGTTTTATTTTTGTAATATGTTTTTTTTTTGTATCCAAATTTTTGCTGCCTCCCTTGCCTCCTCAGGGGAAACGCCCCTTGATTTTTTAAACATTTATATTTAAATAACTATATATTGCTTAAATTAAGTATTTATTTATAGTATTGTGACTAGCTGAATTAATTGTAAAGAATCAAATAAAGATAGACCCATGTGACATAAACAAAAAATATAGATGGAAGAGAGAAACCGAGAGGGCAGAAGAGGCGGTGAGGGGCAGCTTAGGATGAAAGTTTGAATGATTAAGTGATCCTGGGACAGTGAACCATCTCTGCTGTTTGGGTGGTTGCTGGGGGGCTGACTTATATGGAAAAGTCTTGGATATGCTGAGAATTCTCTAGAGAGCAGTTAAACATGGACCTCTGACCCTCTGAAGATGTTACAGTACCAGACGAAAGGGTTTTAGCAGCAGTGACGTCAGCTCGAGCAAGACTGTTTTTTCAGCTGAGCGTTGTTGGCAAAAAGATGGAGACTCTCTCAAACGCTCTTAAATGGCGAGTTCAGTATTTGCTCCATCAAAGTAGAGGAGACTTGAAGGGATAGTTTACTCAAAAGTGAAAATTCTGTCCTTTACTCGCCCTCATGCTGTTCTAAACCTTTATGACTATGTTTCTTTCATGGAACATAAAAAGAAGATAATAGGCAGAATGACAGTCTTTCACTGTATGGAAAAAAGGATGCAATGAAAGTGAGACTGTCCATTCCAAACATCTCCTTTTCTGTTCTACTGAAAAAAAGAATGTCATGGAGGTTTGGAATGAGTAAATGATGACAGACTAATTTTTGGGTAAACTATCTCTTTAGTGGAGATCTCAGTTATGTTTGATATAGGCCTACTGTACATATATATTTCACAACATCACAACATTATGTGCAGTATAAAAAAAATGGATATTCATTTTGAGAACTGCTGAAGATTAAATTTAACGGTGGGGTTTAATTACTAAAGCGTTGAAAATAAAAATAAGAGGAAATAGCATGAGCAATTAAATATCCTATGTCAAAAGATACGAATATATAAAATAAATCTCTAATATTGGCCAATAACTAATATGGGACTGATATGTCGTGCATCTAGAGCCTTCAGGACCACTAATGCCAACTCTTAAGCCATCATCATCATCATCATCATCATCATCATCATCATCATCCATGCAATAATCATTCACAACCCTCCTACACTGTTTAGATTTGCTTTTCAAAAGGAATACAGAAGTGCATAAATAGATAAATAAAAGAAAAATGGTTACAGTCCCACAGTGGTGGAGAGATAGCATTTAAGGCCGCATACCGGACAAGCCCCCTGGGGCAAAGAGACAGGATCGTTATATAGTCGATCTCCAGAGAGCTCAGCCTGGGACCGTTCTCATGGCTACCACCATTCAACATCATGGGCGTCAATAAAAAACACGGAAATAAGACTCTCTACTCTTCCAGTGTGTACAAACAACTGCTTTAAGTGCTCAGTGCTCTCTATTGGCTTTCTATAAACAGTACTAGAGCAAAAAGGCCCATTGGTTTTCTGCTAGCCGAGATTAAGCTAAAAGAGGACGGTGTCAGTCAATAAAGTATATACGATCTTATCCATTCGTCACTTTTCTACTCTGAGGCTATACCCAAATGAGGGAGGCATTACTATCTATACTGACATACGAAAACAAACAATAATTCACAGGCTTCACTGCCTGGTTCCCATGCCTCTGCTGTAGGACTGGGACCGGAAAAGCCTGTGAGAGAGAGAGAGTGAGATGGCACGTCATACCATAAATGTGTAATATAAACAAAACAAACTAGGAAGCCGACAAAAAGAGGGAAAAAAAGGAAAGACAGGGCTTACAGTGAAGCAAAAGGCAGCACATTGATGTTTTCCAAAGTGCAAAAGTGGGACACATCAATAGGATAGTGCAAAGAGGCAGTGAGCGCCACAGTGCTGCTCGCTCGTGGTCCCTCATGACTGACTGCTACAGCAATCGATTGGTGGGAGGAAAGCTGGGGTGAAATTCCATCTTCTAACATGGCACACTGGGGGTTCACCGCACCGCCTGCCATAGGAAGCTTCCTATTGAGCCTTACTTAGACCTAAAAACACTGAATCTACACACAACAAGTTTTCAAACTTCAAAAAAGGACACAAAAGCAACATAAAGGTATCATAAAAGTGGTCCATATGACTCTCATATTCTAAGTCATACAACAGCCTTATGAGAAGCAGACTGAAATTTGTTTACAAAATTTCAGTTCACAAAACTGTAGAAACTTGTGTTGCACATACAACGTTGGTTCAACAATACAGAACTGTTGTTGCAGTCATGCAGGTGGTGGAGTAATAACTTCATAATTTCTCCTTTTGTGTTTCATTGAAAATAAATAAAGCCATAAGCATTTAGAAAGACATAGATGAGGAAATAATGACTATTGACTATTAATTTAATTGTGCAAATTTAAATACTGCTTCCTTCAGCAAAGGAATTATTAAAGATAAACAAGTCTGACCTCTGCAGGGAAATAAAGAACAAACCATTCATGAGCAATGGGAGGATGTCCATTCAACAGTCAAAAGAGGATGTTAATGTTTACAGGAGAAGCTCAACCTCTAGCCCTGACGAGAAGAGGATCTCTTCTTTACACACTATCTTGGTAAACAACTATTTAAAACAGTCAAGTAGTGGGTTATATTGCCCATTAGTGAGAAGAGAGCATTGATTCATAGAGATTACACAAGTTTGATGCTCAATACAAATTTCCTGCAGTGCACATAAATGCTAAGTGATGGGTTTATTGGCACCTTCATCATACGGCACACTGATGAATATCCATTTCCTAACTGAATGGAAGCCGGGCAATTTCAAGCCTAGTGTGAATTTTATTACACAGATTAGGTACCTGGCAATATAAACACAACAGCAGAGACATACTCTATCATTTTTTCACATTTTCAAAGCAAATCGCGCTTCACATGAGCTTTGATTAGAAGCTAAACGGTTGTTCTGCCAGTGTTCTAAGAGAGGCTTTTTGTGCATTTTGCACATGTTGTAGTTTTGCAAGACCAGTCAACACAGAGAACGGTGCCATTTCTCTCCGAGCATAGAGAGGTAGGTCATCGAAACAGGACTGAAACGGAGCGATTAGATCTTGTTACTTTGCTTTTGACCTCCGGCCAAGGAAACACCAAAATGAGCTGTTGTTCTTGCAACGAAGCCAAAAACTTATTCAGTGTTACTTATTTAAATCTAAGCTTAGCCTCCAATCAGATTGCTCCTCATTTTTTCAGATCAGTGCTTTTTATCAGGGGAATGTTCTGGTCGCCATTCTAGCAGAAGGTATTTCCTCATATCAAAACCTGATCTCAGAACGTTTTGGCAGCTATGATAGGGAGCTGGGAGGAAAAACAAGGGCCCTCAAATACTTCAAAACATGATCTGTGGCTAATCTTATTAATCAGGTGTCTTTCATCCAAAACAATTGAAAAAAAGTCTGCATTGTCCAAACATCGTCCTATCCATGGCCACAATGGGGAACAATGTGCATTTGTAATAACTAACAGATCCGTAAAGATGTTCGTTTCACCCCAGTTGTGATACTGACCTGTAATCTGTACAAGAAAACACTGATCTTAGTGTGTCTGGAGTGCTAAAAAAGTGTGGCTTCTTATTCCAAATTCTAGAGAAAAGGAAAAGTAATAAGAAATGCATGCATTAGAGGAGAATAATATAAGCTTTTCATAGTATGTGAGCTCAACATGTGGATTTGGATGATAATTGTAATTCTGTTCTGTTCATGACTTGAAATGTAGGATCTGCAGTCGTGTAGATTTTGAGCAAAAGACAGGAAACAATTGAACCGTTCTGGAAGGGAATAAATGGAAGAGAAAGTGCAGTCAGAGAGGGGAAAGTAAATGTCTCTGGAGAGGTGCAGGCAAAAGATCAGACTCGCCTTACATTAGCGACTCCCCTTGGAGTCCAAAATTTCACTTATTCTTTTGTTTATTGTTTGGAGGCGGTATTGAGGCTACCAGTCACTGGTCTCTAATGCCAGAGATATGCCAGAAAGTGTTTATTGGGTATACAGGCAAGTGAAAAGTGATTTTAACATTTGCTTCTCCTTAAACTCTAATTAAAATTAATATCAGAGTTAGAGTAAGCTCTAAATAATTAAATATTAAAACTCATCACAATGTACACAAAATAAAGGCAAAGTGTTTTTTTATTTAGATTGAAATGTTTTAATAATAATAAAAAAATGAAAACTATTAAAAATTATAATTAGAATATATCTCTAATGCTTCCAACTCCTGTTACCTGCATCAACATGGAATAAAAATGTACCCTATTTATCAAAACAAAAAAAGAATGTAAAAACCTGCTCTTCCTATGAAACTAGTTTTCTTTTCTGATGACATCACCAAGGGCATGTAGGCTATTGGACAATAAAAAACAATCAGATATCTATCTAGGCATTGTTGGCTAATATGTAACGCCCACTTTTCACAATCTATACGAATAGATAAAAATCTAGTCCTTTCCTAACTTTTTTCCACATTGAATCCCTACTGTATTCACTGGGATATGTCATATTACAGTTCAAGTACAATGTGTTGCAAGCGGCAACAAAAAAAGCCAGAATTGAAGACTCTTAAACCTCGACAGAATGTCCACCTCTAAACGTCCTCCCTCTTGAAAGCAACATTAACGGCACTGAATAGAGTAAACAAACCTGACACTTAAAGAAACACTCTTTTACTGCTCTCAGCAAACTAGCACAGGGGTTTGACTCGTCCTACACAAGCAATCAAACTGTATAACTGTAAAACTGTAAGTATAGAGATGAACCCAGGAAGAAGCATAAAGAAAGGTGGAGACGCTGTCCCACTTTCATCAGCCTGTGATAAATAGCGTTGTCGCTTCACTTTTGCTGAATGCAGAAATTCCCAACATCTGCGGGTGGCTGAGAATCGTAGGGTAGCCAGGGCTCACCGGTTTGTGCATACATCTTCCCTGATGATGGTGTATGTCAGGGCTCATGAAAGCAAAGTGTGAAGATCCCCAATCCCAGCGGCCTACTTAGAGAACCAAAGTGCTTCTGCATACATACTCCATTATATCAGACAGAAATGGCTCACCCAGGACAGCCAACATATTTCTTCATTATTTAAAAAATAATTACAGGTGACCAAAGGACCCTAGACAATAATGCACCAGGGAAAAGCACAATAATAAATGACATTAACCAAGATGCACAGCTTCCTTAAGTATACAGAAATTCTTTATTTATACAGATGAATTATACAAGAAAGGGCACTGCTGGTGTAGAGAAGCTCTTTTGTGCAAAGATTGATATTGTGCATTCAGCGAGATGGGAGGGTTTAAGAAACTTTAAAATGAAACGGGCAGATGGTGTAAATATTCAGACCATTCGGAGCTTTCATTGACACAAGATGGAGACGTGGTATAAACTCTAAACATAAAAGTCAAACACACTGTCAGTAGTCTCTTTGTATTGCTTTCACTTGCACACACTAACATACACAGACGTTCCTCTGCTAGATAAGAGTGTTAGAGTTTTGGCCCCGGGCTAAAAAAACACGAGCTTCTCCCCTCAAAATGAAAAAGCTGAGAACTGCTGAGATGGATTTCTACGGATGCCCCTTTCTATCAAAAAAAAAAAAAAATTATATCTGATACATGTGACTTCGCAATTGTGAAAGATAAAGAGGGTGGGTCACATGAGATCGCAGCAACAGCAAACGACAACGATCCAACAATTCCCGATTAACAGTGAAGTCCCGCCCTACTTTTTTTTTTTTTTTTTTTTTTTTTTTTTTTAAGAACCCATTTCACTCTGATATACGTCATCATAAGTGTAAGGGGCACTTATTATAATGTAGAGTGAAGTGCTACCTTTCTAAGGAACTTTTCACAAGAGGAGTAGACAAATGAAAGTACCAAAATAGTTTACTCAGAACATATAGCCGGCATTTATTGAACATCAAATATCAACCAGTATGACCTTGTTTATCTTTTCTTTGTAATGTCCTTTTAGTTGTGAAAACCAGTGTTTCTCTTAGTTTCAACTTTTTTTCACACAAGTTGGGAAAAAATGAAATAAAATAAACTCAGAGCTCTGATTCAGCATCTACCCGGGTAGTATGTATTTTTTTTTTTTAAGTGGGGTGAGATCTCGCGCTTATCTGTGCGATGCAATGAAGAAATGGTGAGTAGAAGCAGTTCGTGTTGCAGGCAAGATGGTCATTCGCACCCTCTGCTCTTCTGCCTCGCGTGTCCGATGGTGAATTCGTCCAATGGAACTCCCTCTCAAATCATGCATCCAAAAAAAAAAAACCTACATAGCAGGGCAACATTCAATTACTCTCTCGATAAATTTGACTATATCTGGAAATATAACTCATATTCACGAACTGTAGTAGCTTAAATTCTTATTCTCAATCTATACATTCACTACATACATGAAACTCAAGCACTAGCATATCACGTGACTTCAACATAGCATGAAATAGCACTTCAAATCATTAAACTCACGTTCAACTCCGATTGTTGTTGTTTTTTTAGCTTATGCAGTACATATCTCATCAATACATTTTCACACAATGCATTAAACAACTGAGTTACAGCAAAATAGAAAAATAAAGATAACTTTTACGTGCTTAACTCATTAATCCTTAATTCACAAGTGGGGAGCAGTGACCACTGTTGGTCCCATATTTTACGCAGTCATCCTGAATAAGTGCACACGTTTCATACAGTGGGTCCAGTGTGTTGGTGCCTATCAACAAGGGGACGTCCATGTTTGTTCTGTGGTCAGGCACGACAAGTGCTAAGGTAAGAATCTCTACAGGTTTCCCCATGATGTGCTCTGGAAAGTTTATGTCAACTTGAATGTAACCTATATAGGGTACTTCCTGACCACCAGCACCTTCTATGTCTAATAGGTCTTGAATGGGGAAAATGGGCTGATGTGAAAGGTAACTCTCATGGAAAGACTTTGAAATTGTGCTAACCTGGTAACCTGAATCTAGAAGGCTATCACACTGAACTCCTTCAACTACAACAGTTGATGTACATTTTGGCCCTATCAACCCTCTTGGGAGAGCACCATCCAATGACTGAGCTGAGGAATGTGTTTCACAGACGACCGTTTTCGTGGCTTTGTTTTGTGTGGGACGTTTCATTTTATTTCCGGGTACAGTTAGTCCCTCCACTGCGACCCTGTCCAGTTTAAATGATCATATTTGGTTTCCCATTCATTTTGTCTTGCTTTGAGTTACAACTTATTTGGGGGATTTTCACACTGTCGTGCTAGATGGCCATCATTGCCACATTTGAAACAAAACCAAGCCTTCGGCCTGGGTTTTGGCGCTGTTTGTTGGGCTTGAATTTCAGCTACCCTAACTGAGGGGGTATCTTGAGCTGAATTCTGGATTTTGTTAGCATGCTTTTGCCTCCTTAGATCTATCTTTTTGGTAAGTTGCATTTTTAGTTCAGAGACTTGTTTCCGTAAACCTTCAGTTTCTGTGATGTATGTCTGGAGGACATTTGCGCTAGCATCATCAGAGAAAGGCGGTTCTTGCATGAGTTGCATATTCATAGAGGACCTGGGCTTTGTGTTCCCTAAATGCCATTGCATGCGATCCTGCTTTGCAGTTCTCCTGTCTTCCTCTGTTCTAACTTGTAGCAGGAAATCAGAGAAATCAGGCGGGTTTTCTGTTTTAAGCCCTAATTGCAGTGCCAGAATAAGGGACTGGTCCCAACATCCACGCCGAAACTGTCGCAACAGCTGTTTATTGGCGTCTGATTTCGCAATGCCACCCCTCTGCATAGCTGTAGTGATCAGCACCTGTAACCGCTGCAGGTATTCTGAGGCTTTCTCTCTGTGTTTTGATGAGTGGTAAGGAACCTTGCGAAAATTTCTTCCCAATCCTCAACTAACCCACATGCTGAGTCGAGGAGCTTCACATAATCACGAGGAGCTGCATCTGGGCCTAGTTGCCTGATTAAATCAGAGGCTGGTGGAAGCAGGCTTTCTAGGATTTTACGTCGCTGCATGTCAACAGGGGTTTTATCCTGAATCATAAGGTCCACATGGAGAGACCATGTAGGTTTAGGAAGTTTGCCTAAGAAAGGACAAAGTCGCTTAGATCCCTGGCTTGAGGCATTGGAGTTGTCATTTTTAATAGCATGCTCTACAATGATCCTCTGAACGTCAGGTGGATTGATTATGTCACTGTCTGAGCCTCCTTGGTTGATTTGAGCTGACTGTGTTGTCTGTTTCCTTGTTTTAGTGGTGAATGTAGGGGAAGCATGTTGGGTTGGGTAAAACTTCATGTGTGCTTTACGGACTAAAGGGGTCCTACTGTCATCAGAATCTGCCTCCTAGCTGGCGTCAAGTATCTGTTTATTAAATATTTTGGTTACTTTGGCTATCTTTTCAGCTACCAATAAGAATGCAGTTCTATTAGTTTCATTGAACACATTTTATGTCCATTCAACACATTTACAATTTTACCATCTGCACAAATTTGCAAAAAAAAACAACAACATCTGCGCTTACTTATATAGGATCATACTCAGCTTTTGAAGAGATAAATTCTTTGCTAAAAAAAGAAGGGGGAAAGAGCACATTCATGGCATGATCCCGCATAAATTACCAATCGACAATGAGAAGTGCTTGTTGTTTTGAAACAGTTCAATCTATTTTGAGTCGATTATCCATGCAAATTACTATAGGAAACTGCTGTGCATTTATTCATCCTTCTCTCTTAAACATGTATCTCCTCCCGAGTGCTTTAATCTGTTCTTCCTCAGAGTGAAATTTATGCTGAGGCATCTGCTGCCACAACCTTTATTGTCACTGCTCCCATTCAATCAATGGGAGCGAGAAACCAACAAACACGCAAAGCTTCTCATCTTCCATTGCACTAGGTTTCTGGCACACTGAACTGTGTGCACACACTCATCGATGTGAACTAAAATCTCTCCATCATAGGCCTGGAAAAACATTACATAACGTTGCAAGTTAATAAAGCATAAATAGAAGTGTGCCGGTTTGATTTGTTTGTATTTTACCTGCAAAAATGTAATTAAGGCTCTCTTAGAGCTGCACGATTCTGGATAAACTGAGAATCACATTTTTGTTTTTGTTTCAAACAGATCACGATTCTGAACAGACATCTAAACAAAATAACATGTAAATTGCAAGAGGTTCTGACAAATGTTTAATAAATATTTTTTTTTTTTTTTTTTTATTGGTATGAATGAACGATTCAATGACACACTTAAGACTTCACTTGTTTCAATACATAAACATGACATACGTTTTTAACAGGTACTTGTCGTCACCTGATTGTGTAACGATGTAATCGATGCAATCGTTATTTGAAACGCCTTTTTAAAAGGTGATTTAGTCTATTTTGATCACCATAGACATCAGTGTTTATTTCCAAATTATAGACTTTTATCCCAGTTTTTCTGTGATTATATGAATATTTGTAACAGAAATAATGATACTGTGGTTGTTTGTGAAGCTGTTTCATACCTATAAATGACAACTGCTCTCTCTGGTGCGTTTGAATCGAGATCGCAACCTTTTAACGAATAGTCGTGCAGGTCTAGGCTCTCTCCATCAAAAACTCTAACTTCACGGAGACACATGCACCTGACTTCCTGTCAGACTGGATAATAGTGCTTTGAGGTGTGTCTGTGAGGCATTGTCTTCCCCTGTCATCATCTCACAGTCTCATAGGTCACATTAGCACCTGTCCGTGCTCTTCCTCGCAGAGTATCTGCCCTAATGTGTCACAAAAGCAAAGGAAGCCAAAGACAAGTGCGCCATTCATTGGGAAAAGCCATTCTGCATAGATCTCAAAGTAGAGATACACAGCATGAATTTCAGTCCTTGACTTTTTTTTGAAACTCAAGGTTTAAAAATGAATGGTAAATGGGAGAGCTTCTGAAAAGAAGTCAACCTTTTCTATTTCAGTTTATTATGCACGGTTACTCTACATAATAAATAGTGTTCGAGTGATAACGGGATTGTAAATGTAGCTGAAGACCCTTTCACATGAGTGGTGTCAGCGTCACCCAATCGTGGAACTCTGAAAGAAGTGTCATCTACAGGTGCTCAAAGTTCCAAAAGTTTCCAATTTTACTTTTGACCTAGACCTTTCAAAGATGCATGACAATTATCTTTGCAGTGTCAGTTTCAACTTTGCACCCAAGTTTGTCATTTCCACACAATTTTGCCTATAGTTTGAATTAGCTTTTATTTTTATATTTTCTTTTTTACTTTTAGTAATTTTGTTTTGTTTAGTCTATCTATCTATCTATCTATCTATCTATCTATCTATATCTATATCTATATCTATATATATATAACCGCTCAAAAGTTTGGGGTTGGAAAGATTTTTTTTTTATGTTTATGAAAGAGCAGGTTAGGGTTAGGCTAAACTGTTAAACTGTTAGGCCGTGTGTCCACTGTCCACCAAAGCGTTTTTCCACGCGCCTGGCGTATGTTTTCAATTGTTTTCAATGGCAGCGCCGTGTTTTTAGAACGCCATGAGTGTAACGAGGCACTGAACGTTTTTCTTCACGCTGAAGCGCTGAGAGCGTTTTTACACGGGATATACACGGGATATACACGGCCAAAGGAATGGTTTTAAATGTTAAAATGCAATTTATTCCTTTGATGGCAAAGTTGAATTTTAAGCAGAAATTACTTCAGTCTTCAGTGTTGTTTGGTCCTTCAGAAATCATTCTAATATGCTGATTTGCTGCTCAATAAAGTATTAATGCTGAAAACAGTTGTGATGAATAGAAAGTTCAAAAGAAACGCATTTATTTAAAATAAATTAACTGTTCAGTTTGATCAAATTTAATTGATATATTGAATGCTAGTATACAAATACATAAATAAGCATTCAATTAACTGTGTTATTTTATTTCACAGCCTACATGTGGATACAACCTTGTACAGAAATACAAATAAAAAAAAAAAATTAACAAAGGAAAGAAACAAATCCTTTTGGCTCACCAAAAGTCAATCAACTAAAAAACTGAAACAAAGAACATGCAGAATACTGTCTAATGTAGGCTTTAAATGCAATAAAAGTCCTGAGAGTGAAACAGTCCAGAACTATACGTGGACGTTATTTGTACGAATTGCTCAAGCCAAAATTCTTTCCTGGTGTTTTGTCAAGCTGAGATTGTCAATAGAGATGTCAGGCTGATTGACAGCACAATGAAAACTAAAGGCATGGGCGGGCTTACACACCTCAACTACACTCTGTGAGGGAAACCATGGCAACCAACACACAGAGGAAAGAAATCATGAAAGGTAGAAAAAAGCAAAGAAAGAGGAGCGAGAGAGAAGGGGGGGGGGGGGGATGAAACCAGAGGTAAGAAGCGGTTTTAAAAAAAAAATGGAAAATAGATCTCCATGACAACTCTTACTGTGGAACATAGGAGCATAGGTTTTAAAAACTCTGTAAAAACAAGAGAGAGGGAGGTAGAACTGAGGAAATTGAGCAAGAACTGATTGAGGATGATGTTTAGTTAATATACTTTGGTCGTTGTCACTGACCATCTAAGCTGTTTTTGAAGCCCAAAATCTAGTATCCATTGTAGTTGTGCAGTCTCAGACGGCACACCCATAGAGCGCCCACGGATTGTTCATCGACTGCCTCATGCATATTGCACAAAACTGAAAAGCACTTGTGAAAATTGCAAGCTCCAATCAGACTGCCCTACTGCAACGCTACTTCAAGGAGTTGGGGTGCATAGGTTTCAATCAGGCTGTCCGGAAACAAAAATATCTTTAGAAAATTACTGCGCTGATATTGTGAGGGCTATAATTTTTGTCCACTAACAGATTTTTTTTTATTTTAAAAAGAACGCAATTTGGACGCAAATCATAACGACCAACATTACAATATTTCTTCTAGGCGCCCTTTGCTGTACGCAGCCTGACCGGTCAGAGTGGCTTAAATCATGAATATGGGTATGGTAAGAGAAAGAAAAGAGATAAAGAGGGAAGAGCGGGAATTCTAGCCAGCTGATGCATAGTAATTGGCTGCCGTTCAGGAGGACATTCTCCTCTGAAAGCTGGGATCTTTTGTGAGCACTTATCATTACATAAATGACTTCCCATCAGGTCAAATGGCCTCACTGCCAGAGTGGGGGTAGATCTGGAGATCAGGAAAATACTAAAATAAAATATTAAATAAAAAACATTTAAAATTAAAGAATGAGTTTAAAACCCTCCTCCATATCTCCTTCACCCTGCTAAAAAAAGTAAACACCATATGCCTAATGCAATGTCTAAAGATGATGCCAATTGCACAATCTACTGCCCTGCTCATTGTGTGTCCAGACCTCATAAAGGGAACTGGTTGTTAGCTAAATAATTCACAGACGTGCTTTGTATAGGCACTTGATTTTCACTGCACATTTCAGCAAGCAATTAATTGTGCACTTTGTCAACCATCATTTACAAAAGATGCTACCAAAGTGGAGACAGGTGATATGATTATTGTTTACCACGATTTTGTCCACGATTATTAGGGGCTGTCCTCCAATGAGCCATCACTATTCTGGAAAGTCCATGGCCCTCCTAACCACTAAACAAAATAAGCAGAGCGATTAAGCTGTGGTAATCAACACTAAAGAGAATATGATTTATTTAGCGAGTCATCTTAAACTCTAGACACTTGAAAAGCTGCTCAGCCATCCATTTGTCTTGGTGGGATTTATATGGTTGGAGAAGGAGTGTGTCACATGGGCTGAATCTGAATTGCAGATCTCTTTTATGTGCATGGCATGGTGGAACCTTCTTGTACTGTGAGGCATGTGAGGTAGGGCTGCTACAACTAATTGATCAAATTGATCATGAAAATAATGGATAACTAATTCCATGATCAATAGCATCCGAAATAGCCCCCCACCATTCATTATTACCCATACTCCATTAATTTAGTCCACTCAATGAGTGAATGAAAAAAGAGTGAACGAATTTAGACACTGTGTGCACCGGAAGTGTTGCTGATGGCATTTTCTGGCGAGACACAGAATTTAATTTGGTGAAACGTATAGTTGGTAAAAGTGTAACGCCTGCTAACACTGTGGTACGGAGGGAAGGGGGAAGGAGACAAGAGGCCATTTTTCTAATGGATGTCAAAGGAGGAGAGGCTTCACTACACTAAATAAACCTCTTTTGTGAGGAAATAGCTTATCGTTTAATGAATCGACAGCCTATCTGCTAATCTTCAACACGTTTGCTCTAAAACACATCAAGGCACACATGATCCAAGTTATCCGTTACACTTTTTCCAATGGTAGAGCCACGGACCCTCTTATCTCCCAATAATAAGACTAGCTAGTAGCCTACACTCATTATCAAGATACTGAATGAGTGCACTCGATAATGTCCACTATGGTTTTGGACATCCGAACAAATGGCTATTCCCTCAAATAGTGAACTATATATATACAGTATATGTGTATAGTGGGGCGATTTCAGACACAGCCCTAGAGAAAGCTCTTTAGCATCCCATCCTTTAGCATGAACTTCAAAGCGATTGCACTGACAAACAATTTAAAAAAAATTCTCTCAACAATTATCAATATAAATAAAATATAAATGTTATCATAATTTAAAATATACATAATGTTATGGAAAAGGCACATTATTTTCTTTGTTTTCAATCAGTCTTCAGGTAGTAACCCAACCGCTTAACCCATTAGCTTAGCATAGTGCTAATTGGTTATACTGTAAAAGGCACTTTTGGTTTGATAGAACAAGATTTCATGACAACAAGCAACATATTTTTGTCAGGCACTGCAAACAGCTACCAAAGGGGATAGGATCTTTGCATTATAGGCACTCTGGCCTAAATCAGAATAGCATACTGACATATTATAAGTGTTATTTTAGTTACACTTATAATAATACTATTATAGCATTTATTAATACTTTGAAAAAGTTTTTATTTTACCAAAGTTGGCAAATAACATCCCATATTAGGCTGCAACTGATTTTATAATCTTACTTCTTCCTCACCATGTATCGTTACCGATCAAACTGCCAGTGTCTCGGCTCTCTTCCAGGTCAGCATATCCACCATTCAGTGAGGACAACTGCGAGGCGGGAGCCCCCCTGGGGTGTTCCCCGGACACAGACCGCCCGAGTGACTGCGCAGCACTCCAATGATTACACTCCACAGGACAAGATAAATGATGTGGTGTGAGCGTGTCTGAGGCCAAGGCACTCATTTGCTTCCCATGAGACAGTGTGTGTACAACAATCCAAGACTGTGGCCTTTTTCATCTCCTCTGACAGGCTGTTTGCTTGTTTTAAAGTATCAAAGAGCACCCCCCATACATGCATGATTTAGCGCTCAAAATATTGAAGATGTCACTGTACATCTCAGCAGCTGTAACCTCTAAAGGCCTTGATGTTATGGATGATTCACAAGGACAAGGATGCAAGAGGACAGTTAATATCATGAGGACAGGTTGGGTTTGACGGTAGTAGTAAAATACGATACCCTCTGAAGCCTCTGTTGTACCTCACCCACCCACCACCCCACAACACAACTGACACAAAGCAAGAGGAACTCATCGAACACACAACCTTTGCCTTTGTTTCAACACACTGCCCACTTTTCACATTAGCATCAACTTGTTCCACCCTGTCTTCTTCATCATTCACACTCACATCCAATGGACTTTTACTAATTCCTCGGTCAATACTCAAAGGCCTCTTATACTCCTACACTTTCAAACCAAGCTGTCTTCTGTTGGTCAACGCAGTGAATCTATGTGACCAACTTATACCTGTTGCAAAATCTGTGTGGAAATGTGAAATTTATGATAGTGTGGATTTCAAATTGAAATGACTGGATTTTGCCCAGCAATGTGACAGCACTTTTACATATCATTCATGGTATTTATCCTCTAGTACTTGGTGCACAGGGTTCACAAATAACACTAGGAATGCTATTACTGAATTATATCACTGAGCTGTCAGATATTATTGATATGAATTAAAAAAAGGTGACAGTTGTGGTTGTGTATTTTCACCATGGTAAATGTAATACCGAACAGTGTTGAATAAAACTAAAACTAATAAAGTGTGTTGTGTGTTATAGATAGATAGATAGATAGATAGATGAATTGAACAAAGAACCGCGCCAAAGACAGCTTTAAAAAAGATGTCTGGTCACCCGACTAAACTTTAAAAGTGTTTTGCTTTGTTTTGTTTTTTCAATACAGTATTCTATACTCTACAATATCTGCTTTTACATTAAAGGAGGATTTTAGGACCCGTAGGACTGCAGTGCATTGCTGTTTGCATTTAAATTAAAAGCAGATTTCTCTTTTTCTTTTTTCTGTCTTTTTGTCTTCTGAGAGAGGGAGGGAGCAAGTGCGAGATGTGGAGGGTGTCTGGAACTGTTTTTGTAGCCACATCTTGTAGGAAATCCTGAACAAAAAATGTTAACAAGAGACAAGAAAACCACGAGGTCTGTGTCTCCCCCACTCCCCCTGACTCAGTGTGACAGCAACACGTACACACAAGACAGCTCTATCAGGAAAAACACACATAGACAATATTTATCCACGGTATCTCCTGCCTAATGTAAAGAACTGAACATTAAAACACACTCCCAGAGGTCCAAAACAACTCCAACTAACAAAATTACAACCCCACAATGAATTTCCAATAAAACACGGGGAGGCAAGGAGTGAGGAAAGGGGCGTCGAAAAATGAAACCGTATAAAAAGTCAAACGTTTCGTGGGGGAAGCCTGACTGCGATGCCTAATCTAGGCCAGATTACAGACAGCCTTGATCATTTTCTGCGTGCGAAGCCTTAAGAGTAAGATGATTGCTTAAGATATCCTTGAACCAAACGCAACTGATCAAAACCAAAAGGTGGAAAAATCTGAACCGAATAAACTATAGAACTTAAGATGAATATTCCATGCGAGTGATAACAAGCTGTTTTGATATCCCAACCAAAGACGTTGAACAGCAAGCAGTCTGGTTCTTTGTGACAGCCACATGGAGACAACAGGCCACCTCTGTTTGTGGCCGGTTTGTCTTGTCATAATTGCCAAATCTACAGGACTAACATCCTCCCGTTCACAGCAGTAAAAGGTTAAAGTTCCCCTTTTATAGTTCTCCCTCTGTCGCTCGCATTACTGCGCTGTGCTGTTCAGGTGATGGCATGACATTCAAACGTAACATAGTAGCTCCCGAATTTGCTCGGCTTATTTGTTGCCAGTGTGGACGGCATCACCTACTGCTATTAGGCTATAATGGTTTGGAAGCTGTAAATGTCACTGTGGCTTTTCATCAACTACAGGAAGCAGCAGCAGCGGGACTGCGAGACACTGAGACTTCCCTCAGATAAGCGGTCTTATTGTTAGCGACGGCAAGGGCAAGATGGATCCCAATAAAAGCCAATGAAGCTTTACACTGTAATTACTGTACAACGCTGGAATTCCAGGAAGGTTTCCCCAGGCTTCCACCCCCTTCACTCACTTTTCAGGTGTTGGCAGCATTATGGCGAGAGAATATTGAGGTGTGCCGCCTGGAAGCCATTTTTAATTACATGTGCTGCAGGGGATTGCTTGGAAAACTTTTACAGGACAGGACAATAATTATTAGAGCACAACAGGATTCCTCTTAACCAAGTCACATCAGCTTCACTGGACTGGATTGCGTAGGAAAGTGGTTTTCCATTTCTTTAGTCCTTTTTGGGTCAAATGTGAATTAAACATATAAGCAGATGTTTTTAATCTCTCACAAGGAAGAACATCAAAATGTGGCCGTAACTATATGCCAGCTTTATATAACAACGCTTTCTGGTTTAAAGAGATATTAATAACCTAAGAGGTTTTATCTCCAGTAAAAAATCTCTTTTTTCTTTGCACAGACACTGGGTTGAGCATCGTGACTGGGACTGTGATGACACGGGGTGGGTTGAGGGGCCTCTAAGTGTGGCCATGAGGAGAGGACGCTGCTGATAAGTGTCCGGGTCAGTCCTGGGGTCTATCACTGCCACCTGCGATACACCCCTCCAGCCAAGCATGTCCAAAAAAGGGGATTCTCAAGGCAAGTCAGACAAGCAACCAGGCATGCCTCACCTCCTGACAAGTCACATAGCGCAAATCCCCTCAGACAAGTAAATACTGGACTGTAGTACCTGCTATTTTATCAATTTTCATGAAAATCCCCAATCAGAAACTACGGATAGAAATTTGATTTATAATATCTTTACTGACATATTTATGGCCGTCATGGAATTACTTTTCATTTATAAGTATTTAAAATGGGGATGCACTGATTGGTCACCGTGATTTTGCCAAGTATCTTTTGTTGATCCAGGAACAACATCCCTGTCTAAAACCATAGTTCTATAGTGTGCATATACACATACATACATACACATGTACATACAGTTGTAATCAAAATTATTCAACCCCCATTACAAATTAGGTTTATTGGCAAAATTTCTGACTTTTAGCTGTTTGCAATGAACAAATCAAACAAAAGTCATTGAAATAGCTCAACACAACAAATATTTCAAGTGGTTTCCCAAAATTCAACTGAAAATGCAACTTTTAATGACTTCTGCAGTCTCAAAATTATTCAACCCCCTAAATAGAATCCCTCACAAGAGCACAAATCTGCAAAACAGGTGTTGTCTCAAGCACACCTGATGAAACAAATCAAGGGCTTCATTAGTTGCGCCAGGTGTGCTTGAGCTAGAACACATGCAATATCTGAACAGGCTAGGTTTGTTGATTGTCACACTTGACAGCATGTTAGAAATACGGCTAACTCAAAAGAATGGTTCAAAAAGTTAAGAGAAGATATCATCGCCCTTCACAAACAAGGAAGAGGATACAAAAAGATAGCAAGGCACTAAATGTTCCTGAGGCAGTCACTCCTACTAGCCACTTTGGCTGGTTGAATTTTATATATAGGCCTATACACTCTTTTAAATTTTAATATATGGGTCATTCCTGGTATGCGGTGACATTTTGGCTTCATAAGTGTTGGAAAAAAAAGAACATGATTTTCATGTTTTTAGCATTCTACCAAAATGGTGACATGTTTAACTATAAGGAATACATATTGGTCAAGCTCAGGGACTCTATAATAATAATTATGGGTAGTTTGTTCAGACACTGTCCATGAAAATATTCCACCCTGTTAGGGACATATACATAGTTATCACAACATGTTAATAATGTAAATGTTAAACAATAATGAGCTTTTCTTTGATAGTATATGTCCCTTATGCCATCTTAGATTTTTTTTTCCTCTTGAAACAAGCAAAACAATTTTTGATTAATAGAATATGTTTCACATTCCACCCTGTTAGGTTTATAGACCTAACAGGGTGGAATCTAACAGGGTGGAAAATTTTTAGCTAAATTAGCCATAGCTCTTTGAGTGTTTTTACATTTTGTTGATAGGACAAACATTGTCCATAACATAGCCTAACAGGGTGGAACTTTAAGGGTGGGACAAGCAGGATAACATTTCAAAAACTAAAAAAAAAAAGTTAGGAGTGAGAGTTGAAGCTTACTTCAGTTTGTACAGTTGAATTCCAGCAGGTAAAAGAAATGAAGTCACTTCTTGAAAATGGTCTCAATGAAATTGCAGTCGGATTTGGAAGGCAAAAAAGTACATACTAACAGGGTGGAAGACTACTTCAGGGACGCAGTAATTGAAGAAAATTTTAAGAAAAAGACCTATATTTTCACATGATTTATATATATGACTAGAGGCAATTTAGCCTAGTCTATAACATAATAAAAAAATATTTTGAGGTTTTTGTCATTTCATGGTTTATATTTCTTGCAGAAGTTGGTTACTGTGCACTGAGGACATGATATAATTGAATGCATACATCAATTAAAATTGTGTAAAATACAAAATAGTATTTTTAATGTCTATTATCTCTGTTTAAATGGTAAAGAATACTTAAATCTACAATTTAAGCCTTTTACTAAATATGTGGCTCATTTTAGAGAAAATATGAGTAAATAAATCATTGGGACAGGAAAAGTCACCGCATACCAGGAATGACCCATATGTAGTCTTTTAAAAATGACTACAGGTAAATAATGAACTTTTAAAAAAGCATCTGAAATAATAAGCTAAGTACAACAGTGTTGTCAAAAATATTGCTTTTTCGATATCTGAAACGTTTCTAATACTCATTTTCCACAGAACAGATTAGGGCTGTCACTTTTGAGAAAAATCAAATTCGAACGGATATCAAATATCAAGCAATGTATTCGAATATATTCGAATATCTACGAAACTAAAAGGACTGCGCATGTGCAATGACGTATAACGCACGGAGCGAGCTGTTCTTCCTGTTCAATAGAGTGTCATAAATGAGTGTTCCGTTATTAAAAAAATTCTCATTTCACTCAGCGTCTGTGAAGTGAAGCAGGACAACGTCCCGCCAGCGCTTGTTTCAGATTATCATCCACAGATGACTGGTTTTGGGCGCAGGGTTTTACTGCGTGATCAATATAAGCAGGCAAGCAGCACGGCAAATCATGCTCATCGTCTCCAAATCATGACCAGAGACGGATAAATATAAAGTCTGCTGTTTAAAACAAATAAAGAACCAATAGAGGAGAATAGTTATGCGCGAACAGCGGCATATTCGTGCAGTGTGCGCATGTCGAAAAATCAATACGGATTTGAATCTTGTGACATATAACGCGCACATTACTTTATGTATCGTTGATGTAAACATGTTCATGTTCGGATTCATCAATCGGATTCTTTTTAGATGAGTTGGGGTAGAAATTGTCCGCTCAGGATG
The DNA here is from genome assembly GCA_030578255.1 of Tiaroga cobitis. Lineage (NCBI taxonomy): Eukaryota > Metazoa > Chordata > Actinopteri > Cypriniformes > Leuciscidae > Tiaroga > Tiaroga cobitis. The sequence continues at coordinate 28,806,488 of CM060602.1, read as the reverse complement.
GCTGTTCTGTGCGTTATCTTCCATTTTCAAAACAAGGATGGCTATTGGCTGTTATTCGCTTGATTTGGTCATGAGCTTACGCTACAATACGTTTAGAGTGCCCGCTACTGGATGAGATGGCAAACAATAAAATGAAAAACAAACGGTCTAATCATAGACTGTAAAAAATGCGCTAAACATGGCACTTTAAAAACCGGTTAGTTTATTTATAGTTCGATTACGGATATTTCACGTCATGTTCGAATGCATATTCGAATATCGAATAAAAAGTGACAGCCCTAGAACAGATACACAATACCAGCTGCGCTTTTCTCGCTCTCTCATCTCTCAGGCAGAGAGTTGACACACAAACTGTCCCTTTACTCACTCGTTTCATTTGCTCTGGATTAATATTGTCACTGTTACAGGGCTTGAATTTCGGTGTGTGATTGCACATATCAGGGGTGTAGCCAGTAATGGGCCAGGGCGGCACTGCCACATTACTCACTGGCCCGGCCGTACAAGTTTGATAAAAATACATTTTTTGTTTACTTTTATTATTCAAATGCATTTAAGAAAATATATTAATTTAAACCTGATTTATTGTTGACTGGTGTGTGTGTGTTTAATTTGTTTTCCGAATAAAATGGAACTGTTGAAGCAAGTTTTAGAAAGCCTCCCTCCGGAACGTTATTGGTTGCTAAGTTTCCCTTTTGGAACAACTCTCTGAGTGGCGCCACAATAATGTAAATGTAAATGTAAATGAATTTTATTTATATAGCACCTAACATCGACCGATAGGTGAACCAAAGTGCTTCACAACAGATTAAAAAAAGTAAGAAAAAGATAAATAAAAAATAAAATCAATATAAATGTGTCATCACTATACTGGGTACAAAACGGCACTTTAAAAATATGCGTTTTAAGTCATGATTTAAAAAGGCCCAGGTCAGTAACGATACGCATCTCACTGGGTAGCTTATTCCAGAGCTTAGGTCCAGAAACCGAAAAAGTGCGGTCACCCCAGTGTTTCAGTTTTGACCTGGGCACTTCCAACATAAGTTGATTGGACGACCGCAACGTCCTACCATAATTACGAATGGTCAGCATGTCTAAAATGTAAGATGGGGCAAGGCCATTAAGAGCTTTAAAAACAAACAATAAAATTTTATACTGAATTCTAAAATGTACCGGGAGCCAATGGAGAGAATAAAGAATCAGAGTTATGTGTTCTCGTTTTTTAGTGCTCGTTAACAGGCGGGCAGCTGCATTTTGGACAAGTTGGAGACGGTCAACAGAGGACTGGGAAACACCAATATACAGGACATTGCAGTAATCCAGTCTAGAGCTTATTGAAGCGCGAATAGCCTTCTCAAGGTCATGACGGTTTAAAAACGATTTTACCTTTGCCAGAAGGCGCAGTTGAAAAAAGCTCAATCTAACAACATTATCAATCTGTTTGTTGAATTTAAAGGAACTATCAAAGATCACTCCTAAGTTCCTTACCGTCTGTCTGGCCGTTGGAAACCAGGGACCAAACCCGTTAGACACAGATACTCCAAAGACAATATATTCAGTTTTATCTTCATGTAAGTGCATACAATTTTGGGCAAACCACTGCTTAATGTCCATAATGCAGTCAACTAAGGTACCTTGTACATCACCAGGCTTCAATGGCAGATAGATTTGCAGATCATCTGCATAACAGTGAAAAGATTGTTGGTTGTGTTGTGTCTGGCTATAATTGACCCTAGCGGTAGCATATATAATGAAAACAAAATAGGGCCAAGAATGGAGCCTTGCGGGACTCCACAGGAATGAGAAGCACAAGAAGAAGACAAATCCCCCATCATCACAGAGAAAGTTCTATTTGATAAGTATGACAAACCACTTAAGTGCAGTGCCATGAATGCCAACATATTGCTCCAGGCATGACAGGAGGATTCTATGATCTATCGTGTCAAAGGCTGCTGTGTGGTCCAGCAGCACTAAGGCAACAGGACACTTGTTATCTACAAAGAAAGCAATATCATTGTGTACCTTTAATAATGCAGACTCAGTGCTGTGGTGAGACCTAAATCCGGACAGAAATTTTTCAAGGACAGAGTTGTTTTCCAGAAAGGGTTTTAACTGTATGAAAACAACTTTTTCCAAAACTTTAGAAAGAAATGGAAGATGAGAAACAGGTCTAAAATTAGATAGCAGTGTAGAGTCAAGGTTAGGTTTTTTAAGAAGGGGCCTAACCACAGCATGTTTAAAGGAAGCTGGGACGGTTCCTAGACTAAAACAGCTATTCATGAAAATCACAAGCCCAGGCCCAACAACGTTAAAAAACAGTTTCAGCACTCTAGCAGGTATAATATCAAATGGACAATTTGAAGGCTTCAATGATTTCACTATCTCGCCAAGGGAAGATGGAGAAACTAACTCAAACTCCTCAAACACAGCAGAATGAGCTGGAGCAACAAAAAATTCCTTATCAAAACCTTTCCTGGTACTCTGTCTAACAGAGTCAACCTTATCAACAAAAAAGTGAAAATTTTCACAGGTGATAGTTGAGACATTGGCAAGAGTAGAAATTGGTGGGTTCACAAAATAATTAATTGTAGTAAACAGGACCCTGGGGCAGTGACTGCTGCTAGAAATTATATCAGAAAGATACTGAGATTTTGCCTCTCGTAGGGCCCTCTGGTAATCAGCAAGACCGGCCCGCAAAATGTCCAAAGAGACATGCAGTTTATGCTTCTTCCATTTCCTTTCAGCCTGCCTACAACGTTCCCTAATGGTATGAGTATTATCATTAATCCAGGGATCCGTTGTTGGTTTAGCCGATTTATGCCGAAAAGGGGCGATAGTGTCCAGAATCCCGGAGCAGGTAGAATGGAAGAAAGAAAGAATATTATCTGGACAGATGGGAGAAACCATGCCATTCACGGCAAAAAACTCAGAGTCTCTGAATGCAGCAGCGAATTCATCAGCTGTGGTTGAAGTGATGATGCGACGCTGGCACGATGGAGCCAAAGACTTTCTAGCTGAAGGGGGGGGCTATATATTCAAACACAATGGGAAAATGATCTGAGATGGCAGTCTCAGAGATCCCTTTAACGTAAATTGAAAGCCCAAAAGAGATAATGAGATCCAAGGTATGCCCACGATAGTGTGTAGGTTTATCCACTGATTGAGTTAAATTAAAAGTTTCTAAAAGTCTTTTAAAATCAGTGGCTAATTGGTCGGACGGACAACAAACATGAACATTGAAATCCCCACAAATCAAGAGTTTATCAAATTTTGGAAAGATGTCTGCCAAAAACTCAAGAGAACTCATGAATGAAGTCCTTATTATATTTGGGTGGGCGATAAACAACGGCACATAGAACAGGGCTCACAAGGTCCATCACAAATAATTGAAGCTCAAAGCTGGAGTAAGCGTTTGTAGAAAGAAGCCGGCATTTAAATCTGTCATTAAAAACAGCAGCAAGACCCCCTCCTCGACCAGATGATCGTGGGGAGTTGAAGTAGGAACATCCGTGTGGAAGGAGCTCTGAAAATGCGGTGTTATCACCTGGTTTCAGCCAGGTTTCCGTCAACAGGAGAAAATCCAGGAAATAAAGAAATAAAGAGAAATAAAAAAGTCATTGAGGATAAAAGTCTTATTCACAACTGACCGAGTGTTGATCAGAGCCATGCGAATTAAACTCTGGTCCATCCATTCGGAGGCATAAGCGACCGGGCGAAGATTGTCAGGTACGCAACCCCGTCTGCAGATCCTCATGGGCCGGCAGCGCGGACGTGGGTACCCAGCCTCGGAAATAGCTGGTATCAGCCATCGGTAGCAGGGATCAGTTGTTCCTCGTATGGAATAGCTGACACTCTCCCTGGAAGACCCAAGCGATGAGCGGAGGACGAGGCCATAAGCTCTCAATCTGCAACTCAATTCACCTCTCCTTCCTCGTCGTCTACGGCGGCTGTTGCGGACCAACCCGCTAGGAAAATGACACAGGTGGGGAGGTATGGACGCCAGCAGAGGCGGCGGTGTGTTTGGTCGTCCGTTGCAACCCTGGATCGGCAGTTTTTCCACAAAATCACGTATATTTAAAAGAGTGAGGCGATCATACACTAGTAACGGCGACACATCACGAATTAAAAACAGTCAAAATAAAAGAAAACACAACACAGGTAACAAGGGCAGATGGCTAGCCACACACTCGGGCGCCATCTTTTGTCAATGATGGCTAAACAACTTTTATTTAATGTGCTATTTGAAAAAAACAAGAGTTGAGGAAAAAGACACGCCACTGCCTTCATCTACCGAGTCCACCCAGCCCAGTTCTTCAGACTCATTAACCCACAAGGAGGCTAGTCATGTGCTGGTGTCAGCCGCTTCTTGCTCCCTCTCTCCCGGTCAGCCTGACACGGGTTTACCCGCCGATCTAACTGCGATATTATTATTTTAGCTTATTTGATTTTCGGGTGAACTGTCTTTGCACTGCTGACTAGCCTGAATAAAATAGACAGGTTATTGTCTATACTGGTTTGTCCAGCCTTTATTGAGCTCTGTTGGTTGAACATGATGATTTGCCGAATATTGCAAAATAAAAGTGTAACTGTTTTTGCAGTTTGTCTATTAATTTTTCTACTCTCTAAGGTTTAATTATTATTTAAGTCATTTTTTTTCTAGGAAAAACTATAGGCCCACTCACTTTTTTTTTTTTTTTTACATATTAAATAACTTAAACAAGTGACATAAATGAATGAATGAATAATTCAAGACAAGAAAATTCTGATTTCATGATCAACACCTGCCTACAACTGCTGCTGTGTCTGCCAGCATTTGAATCATGCGCATAAACTAGACACCTCGCGTGCAAAGACAATTCGTGCGCAACTGCGCGCATAGTCACGTCACGTCGTGACTGTCACGGTAATGTTAAGCCATCATGTCACAAAAAAAAGGACGTATCCCTCTGGTGCCGAAAAGAGAAAGTAGAAAAGGACAGAGGAGGAGAAAAAAGAGCATGATAAAGGTATGTTTGCATGATTTTTTACAGTATGTTTTGTGCAGTACAAATTGTACTCTCACTTGAGGTAGCAGCTAGTCATGATCTTATAAATCCCTAGCTAAATATAGCTAAATCCCCACCATCGACAGTGAAATGTCTCCCATTAATATACATTTATCAAGGTGTATTTCACGTATCGATAGATATCGGTTTAAGTTGGAGAATACAGCCGAAGGGGACTTAACCTTCTAGGTGTTACTGTTAATGCATGCCAGCTAGCATTGCTGTTCGTGTTGAAGTGAACCTTCCAGCGTCTGTAACGTTCTTAGGCAAAGATGGAGCATGTGCGCTCTGCTCTAAGATCTTTGGTGAGAGATGGTATTGGTCTTAATGAGAAAATATACCATGTTGGGTGGGTGACTTCTGGGATGAAAATAGACTTCAATTTTATTAATATGGTGCCGAGTGATGTAACGGTGCTCCCCTTATATTAAGGCTGCAGTAGATCACCATGTTAAGTGGTGACCATACTGCAATTATGCCTCATTTGCCAATAGAATATGAATTGTTAGGTGCGGAATTGCTTGTTGATGATTGTTAGTAATGATGGCAAAACTAATTCTGCTCAAACAACTATGCACTTACTTTTGCAATGTTATTTGTTTTTCTCAGGAACACTGTTGAAGTACTTTGGAGCACAACCAACTCTACCTGCCCCTGATGTTTCATCAAGTGTCAGTGCCTGCACAGCTGATGATACAGCAGGTGAGGTTTTTATTGATGAAAAAAATGGTTACATAGCCTGTTAATATGACATGACACATTTAACATAGCTTTTTATTTATGTATTTGTTTATTTATTTTATCATTGCAGGTTCATCCACTGCAGAGTTACAGGTGCCTCAAAGCGAGGAGCAGTACCTATTTTTTTTGTAACATTCTATTTTGATTATATTCATGTTTGTCTATTTTGCATTTGAAGATTGCACATTTAATGCACATTTGCACATTTTTTATTTAATAAATAAACAATGTATTTAATATGTCTTGTGACAGTTTGTTTTCAGAAGTTTCAAGGAATTAGTAAAACAGTAAAGTAAAAGTTCAACTTTATTAAAGTATCTATTTTTTATTTTTTATTAATACATAACTTCACTGTATTAATTTATAATGTAACATTATAGCACGACATTTGTGTCAATAATCGTCAAGCACAGGTGACGCCACGTGGTGGGAGGGGGCCCCCAAATCAGATTCTGCTAAGGGCCCCCAAAAGGTTCGGGCCGGCACTGCATATTTTGTACTCACATCCAAAGTGCGCACAAAGAATAATGGGTCTGTGCATCAGGTTACAGCAGCCCTAATATAGCCTACCTGCTGCCAAATTATGGAGATATTGGAATCATGAGATAATATTAAAAATATCTGTATGGCAGTTTTTCCCCATGGTAATCTATTTCAAAATTGTGGCCAGTGAAAATGCTGAGTGTAACTTTGGAAAACCAGTAGCCACAGAGGCTGGTGAGCAAAGAAATTAATGTCAAGCCCTGGTGGTTACACTACCTGGACGGGACAGAAAAAGGAAGCTATCAACGGCTGCAACCAAATCTCTGAAAATGCAGGTTCAGAAAAACCCTTGAGTGACTGCAAAAGACTTGCAGCAAGACTTGGTGGCAACAGGCTCTGAGCGCTTGCACAGTACGGCGTGTACTAAACGTATGCAGTTTCTATGCTAGAACTCCAAGATGTACACCACTACTGACCCAAAAGCACAAGAAAAGTCAGCTCCAATTTGCTCAAAATCATATAAAGCCACAGAAGTTTGGGGATTCTGTTCTGTGGAGCGATGTAACAAAACTGGAACTTCTCGGCCCAATGGATCAGCAGTATGCCTGGAGGAAGAAGAATGAAGCATATGCTGAAAAGAACACTATCTAGAGTTAAGCGTGGTGGGGGCTCGGTGATGCTCTGGGGCTGCCTTGCATCCTCTGGCACTGGAAACCTGCAGCGTGTGGAAGGCAAGATGGATTCATTTTTGTATATCAGGAAATCCTAGGAGAAATCGCCATGCCGTCAGTGAGGAAGCTGAAGCTTGGGCGTCATTGGACCTTCCAACAAGACAATGATCCCAAGCATACCTCAAATTCCACCAAGGCTTGGTGCGCAGAAGAAGCCCTGTAAGATTCTACAGTGGCCATCACAGTCACCTGACTTGAACCCCATAGAAAATCTCTGGTGGGATTTGAAGGCGGCGGTTGCAGCACTCAAACCCAACAATATTACTGAACTGGAGGCCATCGCCCATGAGGAATGGGCTAGAATTCCTCAGAAACATTGCCAGAAGCTGGTGTCTGGTTATACATCTCAGTAGGTCATAACAGCAAAAGAGTGTTCTTCTAAGTACTAAAGATGCTTTCCGTGTGTGTGTGTGTGTGTGTGTACACGTATAAATAAAACATACTTTTATGTTAGATGCGATTAATCGATTTCACCGCACTAACATACAGTATATATACACACAAACACATACCGTATACACACACAAAGCTAAAGAAAACACTGAAAGCTAAAATCAATCATTTTAAAAGTGAATTTAGGCATTAACATTGTGATGTACAGTATGAAAAATGAATAGTTATTGAATTATTAGTGGTTTCAGAGATTACCTTTGTTGTCATCTAATGCTCACTTACAGCTAATGTAAATGTGAACATGTGACATAAGCATGCAAATTTAAAATATTCAAAATCGACAAAAAAGAAATATAATAATCAGCCAATAACTAATGGTACCACTATATTGTGCATCCCTAATTTAATCCAAAATACCCCCCAAAATAGGCATTACTACATGGGTTATTTAATGTATAAATATCAATTTCCAGAAAAATAATTGCTCATACTGTTATAGAAGATTTGGGACATACCACCCACCCCTACAAAACACACATGTAATGACTACTCCACTCTACCACACATGCCTCTCTAGTGAAAAACACTGAACTGAAGGAAAATGTCCGCCCCCTTGACCAAGAATGTTTAAGCCCATGTTGGCTAATATTGGTGTATAACCAAATGTCCCTCAAAAAAGATCACCATTTTTGTATTTTTTTTATGACAAATGAAGCAACATAAATAAATGTCATGTGCTAGGTTTAGCGTGCAGAGGATGGGGGATGTGTGAGAGGGAAAGGAAAGGCTAGATCTAACTGGTAATAAGACTAAAGGAAAGTAAACACAAGTGGTAGAGGTAATGAGCTTCAGAGGCCGTATGGGAATTCGGTTAGGTGGGCCAACATACATCTCACCCCTACTTTCCCCAGTTTCCCTCTCTCTCTCTTTCTCCCTCCCCCACCTCTTCTGCCTCATGCCATTCCCCTCAACTTCTCCAGTCTCCTCCAATTCTCTAATGAGAAAAAGCTGGTAGGAAAATCCTGGACTGATTCCTATATAAACTTACAGACATCTCACGGAACAGCCCAGGGAGAAAGAGAGAGAAAGAGAGAGGTAGAGAGAGTGTTGAGAGGTTGAAGATTGGCAGAGGGCGGCCAAGCAAGAACAGTGACAAAATGTAATATAGAAGAAAAATACACACACACTCAAAGGAGAACACAAAAGACAGAGAGCTTTCCAAGAGTCTGACATTTCGATAATAATGGGTGTTTGTCAAACAACCAATTCAGCTTGATTCATTCGTTCCCTTTTCTTTCTTTTTTTCTAGTGTGAGTTCAGCTCAAATTTACAGACTATTATGATGAGTAAATATTCCAAATGAAGCAGTTGGATATATTGATTGAGGAAACTGCCCAGTAAGAAATCCTCCAGGGTAAACAAGTCTATACACATGCATTTTCTTTTTGGACACACTATAAATGCAAAAAATACGCTAATTTACCATCTATGTATCAAGTTATATCCATTTTATATTGCAAAAAGTAATTTTTTTAACCAAATTCAAACTACCAGTAATTTATTATCAAGACTACCAGAGTAACATATCGAAGACTTCTCAGGAATAGACCAGAAGGTCTTACACATGATTTAATGAATCAAAAATGACAATTTAGCTTATATAAATCAGACCTGCAAACTCCTCAGAGTAAAAAAGGTGACAGTGTTGCTGACAGGGGGGGTTATGGAGGGTGCTTGCAGTGGCAAAACTCGCCGCTCGGTTGCTAGGATAGTTGCTACAATGTTGTACATGATTGCATATGAGCCAACAACAATGTCTTAACGATGTTGTGGAGCTGCAATATGGCTTATATATGTTGCAATATGGTTGCTAGGTAGCTTTAAACGGTTGCGAGGGTGTGGTTACACAGTTACATGTTGTTCTGGATTAACACTATACTGTATATATAATTGTCATAGGATTGGCAAAGGAGAAAAAAGGCAGTAAAATATAAATGAACCATGATAAGCAATACATTTGTTACTGTATTTATTATTCTTTGTTAATAAAAATACAACTGTTCATTGTTTGTTCATATTACTTCACAGTATCATTAGGCTAACTAATGTTAACAAATATAACTTTTAATTGTAATAAGGCTACTTGTAAATAGTGAAATTAACATTACCAAAGATTAATAAATGCTATTTATTTATAAAGATTAAGAAGTGCAGTTTATGAATAGTTAATATTAACTAGTTTGGTGTTATCGATTTGTTATACACCGATTCAGATCTCTTTTGAAGAGAAAGATGTTGGACAGATCAGTTATTTTAACCATTCATAAAAGTAAATCGGTTCAAATGAGTCATTAGTTCGCGAATCGGACGTGCCATTAGCTGACACACACGGCTAGCGTTGTGTGATTATCCCAGCAGATAAGGACATCGCACAAGATTTGTCTCAACTCTCAACACAGAAAACATTTAATCACTGGATAGGTTTTTTGTTTATTGAAAATTATGTCAGCTGAATGTGCGGAACGCTTTTCAGAGAGGATAGGGCAATTTTAGTAGGCTGCAATTCACACCCAGCGGTAATTCAGGAAAAAAATCTCCACGTGAAACTTTGGTCTTTTGATCTTTTACTATCGTGTCAATTCTCAATAGATTTTGATTAATATGCGCGATGGAGGGAGAGCAAGGCAGTTTGAATACAGTGAGAGTGCGCGCGCGACCGGCTCTCTCTCTCTCTCTCTCACGAGCGCAGCATAACAAAGCGGTAGCTAACATTAATTGAATCAAGCAAACAACTAGCTGTTGTTTTTGCTCCAAAAAAAGCTTGATTTACCTCGAATTTCACATTAGATTCCTTCACGTAATGAGTTTCCATCAGACTCGCGTGGTAGCCATGTGTCTCATCCAATGGGGATTCTGACGCAAGTGCTAAGATTCCGATTGGCCAAGAGAAACGTCAATTATAAGAATTATCCAATAATGTTTCGCAATTCTAGCCTGCGTGCAGATTAAGCGGTTCTACGCGATTCACGTGAATGACCCAATTGACCAAGAAAACGGCGATTATCGCCGAAAAGCGACAAGTTTGCAGGTCTGATAAATGCACATAAAAATATTTTTTTTTTAGCAGAGCAACACACACAAGGGCACTGATTGCTCGGAGACGCACAACCCAGACAAACCATCATTCTACTTTACCACAATCAGTAAAAGAGAGAAAATCAGTCTTATTTTTAAAGGATCTGACTTTAAGTACATTTATGAGATCAAATATGTAACTTTATATTCATATGGAAAATACATTTTCAAGTATATTTTCCAAACAAAAAAAACGGCACATTTTGTGTGGGCAAACACAAGCGTTCCTATATTGAGGCTATTAGATATAGCACAGCATACTGCACCAGCTGCTCTCAACTGATAGTTAGATATGTAATAGAGGACTAATTTAAAGGACAGACTAGTCTGGCTGTAATTATAACTTTGCTTTTTGTTCAAATATAGGGCTTATAGATGTCTGGCTTTGACAGGACCCTGTAATGAGCCACTGTACATTAATTCAGACTTGGCATATATGGGATTCAGCCTGAAATGTGTTATGGGGGAAGGCCTTGAAAAAAGAAAAGATGGAATTATGAAATATTGAGCACGAAGTAATGACCATTTTCTGCATGGCAAAATTGGCTTTATCCCTCCAGCTTAAGCTGCTTTTTATGTTTATGCTCAGTTTATGGTTGTCAAATGAGGGAATCGAGGGCTAAATTGTGATTAATTGACAATAGTTAGTGCAATGATTGCCTCCAGAGTCAAAATCTGTCTTCATAAATCAACAGTATGAGCATTTGGCAACAAAACACCAATTATAGCAGGAGTAACAATGCATAAGAAACAGAGTGCTGCCAAGCCAAGCACATTGGCAATATTATAAAAGTACATAACAGACAGTAGCAGGACGTGCCAGTAACACAAACAGTTTTGAAAAAAAATGAGAGTAGCTCTCAGGATGGGATCATTTTCTAATGAACAGCATTTTTGCATGCTCTCTTTCACAACCTAAAACATATATAGCTGATGTAAATCACATATATGACAATATGCAGGAGTTGTATGGTAACTAATGAGCAGTCTATTATTTGCTATAGCAGGTGAAAAGGATGCACACAAGGCATGTTTTTCACCCATGTTTCCAGGACTGGGAGTTCTGGCTGTCTCCAGAACAAAGTAGAGTCGCCGTGACACAGTGGAGAGGAATATTACCATAGAGCTGATGACATTATTTAATTTCAAGATCAACAAAATCTCATATTTCAAAGCTTTCGTTATATTACAAAAATACATTTTAATATCTCATATATGCTGGTCTGTAAAGCTTTCCCTTTATTTTCTGCCTGCTCTGTCTGGATGTGCTGGGTGCCCAGAGTAACATTTTCTGCTGATTAAATAAGAGCTCACCTCATGTTCTATTCTTTGCCTAACAAATCAAATATGCCAACAACTGTTGCATGTTCGAAGGAAGGAAGGAAGGAAGGAAGGAAGGAAGGAAGGAAGGTGTTTCCGCAACTGAATAAAAAATAAAAAAGGTAATCACGACTTTCTCACAATTCTGAAATTTTTTCCTCGCAATTCTGGACTTTATAACTTGCGATTGTGAGTTTATATCTCACAATTCTGAGAAAAGTCATAATTGCAAGATATAAACTCACAGCCGCGAGAGAGAAAAAAAAGTCAGAATTGCAAACAGCAATTGTGAGATAAAAAGTCACAATTATCTTTTAAATTGTTTTATTCCATGACGGAAACAATCTTCCATAATTAATTGACTTATGCAATTAATTTAAAATATATATATTATTTGTATAATCGATTTCAACCAATGCATCGATAAAATGACTACTGATTTCATATAATTGATGCCACTCATGTTAACCCAAACTTACTTTGTCAACAACTTTATGAAATGTATTTTTTAGATTTAGTTTGTAGCCTGCGTCATTTTGTTGTGCATGTCCTAATTGGGATACTAGATTTGCTAATTTTAGTGAGCACACAAGACTGAAAGACTTTCTTGACTGTTGTCACTGCTTTGAACAAGCCAATGATTAGCTGGATCAGACAAATTATGTTCTTGCATGTCGCACATTTTTCTTTTTTAATTATTATTAAATTTTCCATGGTTTTTAATGTATTTTTGTGGAGGTCCCAAATGGGTTCAATTAAATGTCTAGTTATATTTGGCTACATTTGTGAGTTGAAAAACGTAACTAGTAAAACAGGAACATCGTAATATTGATATGTTGAGCACAGGCCCTTGTCAAATCAAATTGTATCGCGGCATGTTTTGCGGTATTGGTAAATATTGTATCGCTGGCTAAGAGAATCAATGACAATGAGAATCAATTTTTTGTTTTAGAATTAATAATGCTAAATGAACATGTTAGATTGAAAGACCTAATAATTGCTATATGATATCCCATTAATAGTTATACATCAGAATAGATTAGAATCCGTCTAGTGCCAGTGATCTGACCGACAGCTACAAAACTGAAATCTCCTCCATGTCCTGTGAAGATGTCCGCTGTCTACTCAAGCTGAAGGCTGTTAGTTGATTTTGACACGTCCCAAAGCACATACATTATCACACACTTATCTACTGACCTTAGTTTTAAGGTCTGGAGATGGTCTGGAGGCCGAAATAGCTATTGTGGGGTGGGTTTGCAGTGTCATCAAGATAGCGGAGCATGTTGGAGATGGTTAGTAGTGTTTTGGCCACGTGCAAAGAACACAGTGATGTTTAACTCCAAAAATGAGGATGTTCAGTGGGTTTTGGAAGATATGTTATCTTAGATGCCTTGAGGGCACATTATCTCGTAAGTGAAGGAGGTCCTTCTCTTACGCTTTGACAACGTGAATAATCTCCCTTTTTCTTCTTGAATTATTTGCATCAATTAATGCATTATTTACATTCTTTAGTGCCCCGATGTGTTATACACAGAGTACATCTGAATGTTAGAGCCTGTTAAATACATATCTTTGATGACAGTGTAGCTCAGGTAGAACTGCTACTGAAAAACCAAATAACAGCTGTTACTGAAAAAGCGGAAATACACGCGGCAGCTTATCAGTGTTTTCAATTAAACAAACTTTAGACTAACTGAAGACTTGGTTTTCCTTTCTAAAGCTGCATCAGTTATCGGAGAATCACGCTGCACAGATAGTATTGCTATGGCACATCTTTCTGTCTATTTTAAACATTGGAATAGGCCATTTCAAAATTGTCTTCTATTTTTTTTTCTCTTTAATTATTAGGAAATTAAATACCCCTTTACAGTAATACATACAGCACTATACAGAAGTACCACAAAGTTTCCAATTTTCTGCAAATTGTGACTGCTTTTTTCAAAGAAAGTAGAAGGTAAGGTAGAAGGTAGACAAAAAGATATCTAAATACAGGTAGAAAGTTTAGGTACAATGTGAATGCAAAGAAATATTTTCTATTCAAAACTAAAAAAGAGGTCTGGGTTTAGTTCTTTACAAGTACAAGTGTGAACATCCTTGAATAACAACTATTTATTTTGGCTGTAGAATTTGGAGACCAAAAAAAAATTCTTAATTTGTCTTCTTTCTTTTTATGGGACACCATGCTGAACTTCATTGAGCTGCTGTATGGTGTAATATTTCAATATAATAAACATTACTTCTGGTGCTTATATTCAAATATGGAAAATACTATATGGAAAAAAAATATTCACATTGTTCCTGGACTTAAAGGTACAATATGTAGGATTTTTGCAGTAAAATATCCAAAAACCACTAGGCCAATGTTATATATTTTGTTTAGTTGATTACTTACAATATCCCCAATGTTTCCAACTATTTGTAAATCGTGAGAAAATTGCGATTTTAACCAAGGAAACGGGACGTGTCAGCAGGGGCGAGGATTCGCCAGTCAATGGCGTCATATCCGCTCGTACTGCCATAGTAACCATGGCGACAGACGTGGACAACTGGGTTATGCCTAGCAGGACGCTCACGCTGTTGTTGTTTTGTTCAAACATTATGGACCATGGCAAGCAGACTTTGAGACAAGAGGACTAAAACGAAGATCAAAATATTTCGAGATGCCGAGAGCTCCACGTCCGCAACTAACTTTGACTTGACGCGAGTCAGTGTTGCATGTAAGTTACTTTATTAGACAGGTGAGCAAATGTACATAAAAGAAACTAATCAATGTTAACTAACAACATTCAACACACTCAAATGCCGTTTAGTGTGATAGTGTAACTGTTAGAGCAAGTGAAACAGCGCTGCGTCACCTCAAGTTTAATTTGTCTAATAAACTGACCTGTGTGAGCATTAATTCAGCACTTGCGTGTAGTTCGGTAAAATGAAATGTCCTTATTCCTTAATATCCGCGGGACTCAGTGGCGTGTGACGCTGGTATACGTCTCTCATTAGCAATCGTGCCCTGTTTCACACCACAGTCATGTTAAAGGTATTGTAGGTAGGAATTTTATTAAAAAAAAATTCCACATTTGTTTAAACTCTCTGTATATATCAATGCATAATTGAAATGTAAGTACTCTGATAAAAAGAGTATAAAAATCGAGTGACTCTAGACCGTTTAATCTGCACTAAACACAGCTCATTATTTACATTCGGGACGTAACAAAGGATTGGCTTAGGCGACTGTCACTGTCTCGCAACCATGGCAACCACCCTTTTGCCACACAGGACCTGCCCACTTGCGCGCGCATCCATTTGATTTGAGGAATTCAAGAGGCACGGAACCTAGGAATAGCAAAACAATGGCAGAGATTAGAAAGACCAATCAAAATTCACATATGCAGTTCGCGAAGGCAAACCAGGCAAAAAAAGGAAGACAGTAACGTTACTAGAAAAGGTAATGAACAAAAAGTCTTTGGATAAATAACAAAATAAAACGCATGCCAATATCGGCGTGGCTTTCCAGCGATGGCGAGAACTGAGAGACCTCAAGGGGCTGAAAAGTGACGCCTGGATGGCTATATTTCTGCTGGACAGGTAAATCTTTCTTTTTGTATTTTGATAATACATATTTTTTTCTTTATGTTTTCATGAAGCATGTGTCATTAGCACACGTAGCTGCCTAATATAGCTAACATAACATTACTTAGCGAGCCGTAGTAGAGATGATAAATATGCCTAGCTCAAGATGATAGCTGCTATAGTGTTGAATTGTGCATAATTTTGCTTTAGATAACTAAATACATGTTTAACAGATAGTAGGCCGATCCGCATCCAGGAACTTTTCTTAGAATTATATTAACCCTCTGTCTAACTCTTTTACCATGTTCACCTGGAAGTTTACCTGCACGGTTTTTTCGCCTTTGTTTTGTTTTTAAACAAAAAATCCCTCGACCCCGGGTCTGTCCTCGACCTGACGATGCGGTACTTGTCTCTGGAGTGTAGTCCTCATCAGAGTCAACAATGCTTTCATTATGGAAACTCTTACATGCAGAACACCATATATGTTATGAATGTTACACGAAATTCATCTTCATCACAGTGTAAATGATGGAAAAACGTGTATCATGCAACCTGTTTTTAGCTTTGCCTTATAGATAACTAGCTAGCGAATCAATAAATATATATTTTAATCTTTACCAATATCAATATGCTACTTGATAGTGAGAACTAAAATACATCTTATTTGTTTATCTTCATAATGATAAAGTTAGATTTTTTTATTACATGTGATTCTGACATGATGTCACTACATGCACTGCGCTCCTTCCTCTCCGCTCGTCTCAGGTAAATTATGCGTCTTCAGCTCAGCGGTCAGAGTCGCGCGTTCATGTGTTTTGGAGGCGTGGCTTTGGAAGGAGCCCAGAAGGGAGGGGGTGGAGTGAATGGAAATAATGAGCTGTCTTTAAAACAGTCGTGAGAGGTCTACAGACACTCGATTTTTATACTTTCTTTTTCAGAGTACTTACATTTTAATTATGCATTGATAAATACAGAAAGTTTAAACAAATTTGAAAAAAAAAATTTTTTATACAATTCCTACCTACAATACCTTTAAAAACATCAAAGTATTCACTCATCCATAAAAGATCCATCAGCTTGACGACAAGATCCATAATTCCGCTTAATGCTTTGCGTCATCGATATTCGCCTTTGTTATTGTAAGAGGTTAGCGACCCCTGGTGGCGAAAAATCCTACATATTGTACCTTTAAGTAGATTCAGATATCTTTTTGCTCAATTTAATTTTGAAACATCTCAGTTTACATTTTACCACAGTTTTTATAGTGATTTAAAGTACAATTTCTGTTTGTTTGCATTTAATTTGTATAATTACTTGCAGTCAAAGATACTTTTTGAAAACAATACAGTAATCAAGAACCTTCAGCGCTCTGCGTTTTAATGCACATTATACACAGACTTTGAAGCATGCAGCACATGCAGACTATATCATATTTATACATTAAATCACTTACAAATTCTATAATTAGATATTTATATAATTAAATCAAGTTTAATAACTGAACCTCACAACACTATTTAGATTTCACTACAATCAACAGTACAGCCCACCTTTCAAAAGTGAAGTCACTCAAACACCCAAACTCTTTTACACACGCAAACACAGGCATTATTAAGTACACGCATACACACAAACACTCCCAGAATGCCGACGCTACAGATAACATGCTGGTGGTTCCAGAGAAAACCCCATGACGGAGGACAAGTCAAAGGTTCAATAAGCTAGAATAACACTCAAGGGAAAAAAAGATCTGATGAATGACAGGATACAAACACAGAATGATGAATCACAAAGACTGCGGAATCATTCTCTAATGGCAAACAGACGCACAAGGACGCACAAGAAGAAAACTCCTTCATTACTGGCAAATCAATCATAAAAAGAAAACTCCTTCATTACTGGCAAATCAATAATACAAAGAGATTTTTTTGATGAACTGATTGAGCGATCAACTGATGCAAAAGCCAAATTGCAAATGAGATTGTCAGATGTTGCAACAAGGACAATCAATCCTTTTTGAATCAAAATTCTATAGTTTTACATCCCAAGTGGGAAAAATGAGTTTGTCCAAAGACTCGCAAATAGGACAGACACTTCCAGTGGGAAGAACAGAAGATCGATCTGAGATACTTTACAAACTATTAAAAAACAGTGACCTTTTTCTAATGGCCACAGAGATGCATTAAAGGTCATCTATGAACACTATACAGATAAATAAATCTCCCCGCTAATAATGAGTCGCAGAGATTCAGGCCCCACTCCACGGCACAACAATGATCTAAGAACAGAAATTACCATACGAGGAATCATTACATGAGATGGCACCGTGAGACATGAATCTGCGAGAGGATGTACGGAGGACACAAATGTCACTGGGCGCTTTGATTTGTTGACATTTGGCTGCATTATAATTACTGAACGTGACCACTGTTTCATAGCTAAATAAAATCAAAATAAACAGCCAGGCTGTTCATTGATCTCGACTGGACGGTGAACAGATTCTGTTTGCAGGACTGCAGCAGGACGATTCAAGGAGAGGGAATTCCACATCTATTTCTTGACCACAGTTAATAGGATCCCTTCTGGCTCAGTCTTTTCCTAAGCGCATGAGTGCACAGGATCAACGGGAACTCGGTAGAGACAGTGGCATTTAAGAATATGGAAATGCGATGGCAAGAGCTGGCTTTATTATCTCTGAGGAATACCAGACCATCAGGCCCAGAGAACCACAAGGCCCACTCACACCCAGTGGCACTGTGTTTCATAAGCCCGACTTACTTTTTAGGGATGTGGGCTCGTCTAATGGGGGAAGAGCGTGAGGAGTTTGAGAAACAAGAATGGGGGAAAGATGAGTGTGTTTGATTGGGCAGCATTTCAGAGCCCACAAGGCTCATCATATTTCCTACTGAAGAAAAACAAAGCATTTGAACCCAGACATCACAATCACATCCAGCCAGCTCGTTCGATCCAAAAGAGCATTCTTTCCTTCGGCAGGGCTGCTGCGAGTCCGTCGAAAACCAAACAGATCACCTACACCCAGAATCAGTTATACTGCAAGTGCACACCTCTGACTCACACATGCTAACGTCATTTGGACTAGATAGATGTGACTAATCTAAACCACTTGTTAGGTCGCTCTTACTGAAAGGCTAGCAATTGATTGAATTCACTTATAAATAATTAAGTAATCACAAAGTTAAGGAATCAGGAATATGTTGCTATTGACTTCTCAAATTACTCCTAGAGGGAGTCATTTGAAATATCCATCTGATCTTCTAGAAAGTAAAAAGCAATAGACGTATTGCCCTGAAGATACAGGCCAAATACAATTTGGGCTGAATTCTAGGCACTGCCAATAACATTTCATGGTAATTCATAACTATTTTACGGTTTGCCAAATTGGTGCCTAATTCGTATGAATTCGTACAATCTGCTTACGTCCCATTGGCGGTTCAATTTAGGAGTGGGCTCAGAGGTGGACCTTCATGCTTATATTTTTGAACGAATCACACTGTACAAATTCATACGAAATCGACACCTCGTAAAATACTTAAGTTTTCCCATGAAGATCTGGTTGGCACTGCCATCTGATTAACTGATAACAATGTATTGACATCTATGACTTTACCTCAAAGAAAGGTAGTAGTAAATTCAGATGATATGCAGCCAAAGGCACTTTGTGTGCATGATTCTTATAGCTCTAGAAATTCATGACACCAAGCAATTAACTTAACTCATCAGTGCTAATAAATGAGGTGATGTCAAATTGCCTCAGAGCCATGCCTTGTTGACCAGTTAATGGAATCAAATTACTTTTCTGAGCTTGTAAGTCATACATACGCAAACAATGCGTTAAGACAGTTATGAGACAGTTGAGGTAACATTCATGCTTGCCAAGTCTCATAAACTCTGATATTCTGCAGGATTGTGTTGTCTTCCACACCACAAGCTCTGTAATTTGTAGATATCACGCTATCAGCACAATGGGGACTTCAAAACATATTTAATATATATTTTCTCTTTGTTTGGGGGATGTTTATTCATCTATTTAACTAATTTCCGAAGAGGACAACATGATATAGCCAGAATTATTTATTAATATTGTGTCGAAGACGTTCTTTTCAAACCTAAGACAGCGCCCGGCGGCGTTCACCGTAGCGCGTCCTACCTGAACAGGTGAATGCCATCCAGGTGAGCCAAAGTGCATTTGAGTTTGAAAGGATATGGATTGCAAACCATTTTCAGACACCAACTCCTTGGACGCGTGGTCTGCTTCAGATAGAAAAACACAACCGGTGCCAAAGACGGATAAGGCAAGGCTTCCTCGCCGCTAGCGGACGCCTCCTCCACCGCTTCTCCGGCTGCGCTCTCCCGCCTTTCACCTCCATCAGCCTCAAGCTCACTGCGCTCCCCGCCACCGGACAGGTCGTTAAGTCGTATAAAAGTCCTTGGAAGAGAGGAGCTACCCTCTGCTTCCCTCAGCTGATGGTCCTCGGAGATATTTTCTCCATCTTCAGCCATCATTCACCCCCTCGAGGAGAGACAATGCATGCATTACTAGCTGTACAATCGAAATGCTGGAAAAATGAAAAATGCAATGCCATAGTAAAACAGCATACAGTTTATTTTAACCTGCATGATTGTAAATAAAATTATATTTGACACAATGCATTAAGAATAACTGTATTTTGTATTTATTATTTATTAAGGTCGGTGCATTTGAACAATAGAAAAATATTATAGGCAAGACTTTTGAGACTATTGGAATTTTACAGGCTGGTATTCAGTAATGGTTTATGGAACTGTAGGGGCCAGGGGGAAGACAATGGTGGTACCAATATGATATGGTATGGTGTCCTCTCATTAAACAAATAAAATCTTCTAAAAAAAACATAATTTGCATTTTAAATAAACACTAATTATGACTTTAAAACTTGGCAGTACCCTTTATTGATGATTACACACTACATAATGAACAAGCAAATGAGCGTGAGCTTTAACAAGAATTCAGTCAAATATTTAAAATGTTGATGTCTTACCTGTAATTGCTTCTGAAAATATGCCCAAATCGAGCGTACTCATCGCATGATCATTTCTGTTGCAAAAGCAGTCCAAATGATGTTATTGAACAGGATCAGTTGGCGCTCGCAGGCTGAGTTTCCAGGTGGCAGTTACAGCGCAAGCAGGTTTATAGGCATCTCAGTGACTTGATCATCATGCCTTAAAATTTCAACATTGTATTTCGATGACCAACAACCAGATAAAAACAAGACAAGTCCTGCAAAACTGCTTCCCGATCCCCAATTGTGCGCTCCGGTCGCTTTCTCCGTGTGCGCGCACTTAAAAAGTAATGCAACAAAGGTTAGAATTCAATGTTTTTTTTCTATTAGATAACCGCAAGATCTAATGCTCAAAAGTATTCACAACAGTGACAATTATATATCCTTAGACGATTAGTAAAATCCTTCGGAAATCTTTTCTAAAGGTGCAGGCAGTGATTTTCTGTCTGCATATATGAAAAGGAAAACCTTAAGCTCATGCTGAAAGGATGCGCAAGAGAGCTCTCTATGCTGAAGACTTGTCCATTATTGCGAAAACACACAATTCTCCTATGATTCTCCCAGTCGGCAAAACGGTCTATAGCACGAATCCGCTCATGCGAACCAATTCACAGCTGGATTCGGATTCAACTTCCAATCCCCGCCCCTTGAAGGCACTGCCACCAATCAGAGGCGACAATAACTCAGCGTCTCTTTTGATTGCGTTAAAGAAGTGTCAATCAACACTGCACTAACATGTCTGGTGAAACAGCTGGAACCTTATTGTTTACACTGAACCAATAAAACTAGGAAAAGTTTGGGATTGGACCAAACCTGCTATATGATTCGCCTATGTTTATGATGCAAGGACATTTTTTGTCAAGGAACAAAAAGGAAACGACAATATTTGTGATGAGAACAACCAGAGCATCAGATTGACGCCAAGGACCCCTTCCTAAAATGTAGCTGCGCATGTACAAGACTCATTTATATAGTGTGTGAGAAAAAAAGAAGCAGCTTTTTTAACGATCTCATAAAAAAGCATTGTTTCCCAAAACGTAGGTTTTATATTGTAATTGTAATGAAGTCAAAGCAAATTATTAAAACATTGTCGGGAATATGTTTACTTTGTTTAATGTTGAATTATTCTTCACATTATGGAGTAGGCTACTGTTAGATGTAGGCTATAAACCACAATAAAAAATAAGTTAATTGAATAATCTCATGATTTCTGCTCAGTCTTTAGCAAGCAATTTTATGTAATAAATTTGAAATTCAAAAATATTTGATTAAACATAATTAATATTGCGAGTTAACATGTTAACTTTGACAGCCCTAAAATTGGCTTTTTTTAAAGTTTCTCAAAATTTCAGCACACCCCCTTGTTGCCCCTTGAGGACCCCCTACTGGTGATAATTATTTATAATTATTTAGTTTTACAATGTAAATTTATAACTTTTAATGTTTTTTGTTTCCAAATTGTTTCTTGAAATGGAGACTTTTCATGCAACTTATAACACTTTGCACCAACTTTATAAATACAAGAATTTGAATGTACTCATATGTTCTCAGAATTTTGAGACAATTAAATTAAAGCATTTCTCGCTAGCTAAATATAGCTTTATTTTTATTTATTTTTCCTTTGATTACAATAAAATTATGACCTGATTTAAATGTGTCCTCCCAAAGCCATTTCTCTTTTTAACCTTAAACATCAGTTCAGTACATTATATAGTACTTTTTAAAACTAATTTATTATTAAGTTATTTGTAGCCTACTTACATAATTTTGTAAGTATGTTTGATTTTTTTTTTTTAAATTCCAGAGGTACAAAGATCAGTGCTTCACAACTATGGGCCATAGTTGTGAAGCACTGAGCTTTGTAGGCTACCTCTGGAAAAAAAAAATTGTCTATGGCTGCACATTATGAAACACCTTGTAACACGGAGGTAGAATGTCTTTAATCGTGTCTGTAAAATATGATCAACTGTAAAAGACCCACTTTCTGCACAGCGCTGCTCTACTTTACACTTTAAAGCGCAATAGCATGTAAGAGTAGATAAACCCCACATTTCTCTTCACTGCCACCTATGGTAAAACAATAAAAACACATCAAGGCACACACACAGAAAAAAAAAAGTAATTGACTACATTGACGCAATCCAGTTTTAGCAGCTGCAATAAGTGATGGGTTGTAAAACATGGTATAAATAGGAAAGAAACCAATATGTTTACAGCAAAAACATGACTCTTGTGGCAGCAGCACTTTCAGAAAATAATTTACACAAATAAGGTCTGCTACCACAGAGGATGAAATATTAATTAATCTCAAGGTGTCTACAATACTAAAACAAAATTATATTAAAATGTTCATATTGTGTAAAATTATAATCTGAAATAAACTTAAGAATGGTAGTCTGTGGGTTCTTTTTTTTTGGATCATATGTTATCCTCAGGCTTCGCATGAACGGTGTGTGACATGAATTATAATTTTTATAATGTAGAATATAGGCAAGGCAAGGCAATTCTATTTATATAGCACATTTCATACACAATGGTAATTCAAAGTGCTTTACATAGAAGAAATTAAAATAATCAAAACAAATAAGAATAATTAAAACAGTTTAGAATAAAAAATAAAATAATGTAAAACTGGTCCATGCCAATTTGGGTCACAATATAGCAAAAAAAAAAAAAAAAAAAAAAAAATTAAAACCAAGTTACAGAACATGACAAGAAAATTGACACAGAGAACCTGCAGTGACTTATCTCGTGCCCGTGTCTGTAAAAATTGACAGTCAATAATCTGCTGAATTTAAAATTAAATTGATTAAACACTTTTTTTAGGTTACACCATAATGACCAGTCACTGGATTATACTAAAGTCTTTTTATTGCACTCCATCCAGCAAAGGTAATTCTATTGATCAATAAATTACAGCATTCAATGTTGAATGTAGTACTTAGCCTACATATCTGCATTAAGGTATGCAGTTAAGATGATATACGTTCATGCTTTTGTGCGGCATTTGAATTTATAGTGGTGAAAGCTTATGAACTCCATACAAATTCTAACCTTTTCACCCCTATTTGATTTTTGCAACCTTTGTCATGATAGTAAGTCCATGTGTTTTATAAGTGTCACAGTTATGCTTAATGTTGGTTTTGTTTTCTATCACTCCGTTTAAACTCCTGTTTGCATGTGTTCTTTTGTTCTCATTTTCCCGCCATTATCAGTTACCATGGATATTCATTTAATCATCACAGCTGTTCGTTGTTTAGTTCATCACCAGGTGTATTTAAGTTACTCACCTTCACTCATTCTTTGTCTGCTATTGTTTGTACATGACACACTGTTTTGAGTTGTTGGCTAATGTTCAAATAAAGACATTATACCTTCTTTCTTTATCTTTGGACTTAAACCGTG
Organism: Tiaroga cobitis; assembly: GCA_030578255.1. Classification (NCBI taxonomy): domain Eukaryota; kingdom Metazoa; phylum Chordata; class Actinopteri; order Cypriniformes; family Leuciscidae; genus Tiaroga; species Tiaroga cobitis. The sequence goes on along the minus strand of CM060602.1, from coordinate 28,782,611 downwards.
ACAAAATATCGGACCTAAAAAGGATTATGACTCAAGCAGAACAGTTTGTCCCTTGCCTGTGCTGGGTTTCCATTGTTTGAATTTTCACATTTGTCAGATATCTTTCCTGGACAGGGGCAGATTTTCACTACCCTACCTGACCTGAAGGAAGAAACATGGAGAGAAGCAGTTCTACAGTGTGCCTACCCCGAACTGATAATATCTGGTAAAGCCACTGCAGACCCGATACCCACCTCGCAGCCAAGCCCAGAGCCCAGCCAGTCACCGCAGACGGGGAGATTACACCTGCCACGGACCCTGAGCCAGAGCAAAGGCCCGCTAAGGAGCCTGAGGCCTTGTCCACACTAATTCGTTTTTATTTGAAAACGCAGCTTTTTTCTCTCCGTTTTGGCCTTCCGTCCACACTGAGACGGCATTCTAAGCAACAAAAACAAAGCTTTTCGAAAACGCTTTCCAAAGTGGATACATTTGAAAATGTTGTAGTCTGGACTGTGAAAACGGAGGCATTTAAAAACGATGACACAAGTTTAGTCATGTGACACATATTGGGACAGATATTAATGTTTATACCATTATTGTGCCTGTTATGTGCTATTCACTTTCACACAGTTGCTAAAATATGTTGCTTTGCACACTCTTCATCACAGTTCTGCAAAGATGACAAAAATTTACTCGCATTTGCTGTCCTGCGGCAAAACATGAGAGCGGTTACGTTTTAGACCAAACATAGGAGTGCGACCTGGACACATCTGTGAATGGTGAGATAATTTACTAAATAAAATGATCCTGCTAGAAGAATTGTGTGATAACTTGATTGTCTTATTCTGTCTGTATCATCTCCGTGAGCTTTTGTGAGGGTTCATGCATGCGCTGTAAGGTGAATTTAAACTTTTCCGTATGGATGAGCAACTTTTTGAAAATGCTAATGTGGACGGAGAGCGTTTTGAAACGAAACTTCTGTTTTCATATCTGTCTGGCTGAATGTAGACCTAGCCTGAGCCTTCAGCCACTTACACCCCGGAGCCTGAGCCCCAAAGTAAGTCTGTAAGTGTGTACAGTGTCACACACTATAAGTGTGTGAGTCGGCACCACCCGTGACAGAGGGGATATTGAGGGAGCTGGACACTGAAGAGTGCTTGATCGACTGTGAAATGGAGGTAATGCTTCCCGCCCTGCCCTGACCAGCATTATGCAGGTTTCATCGTCTTGTATGGAGATGGAGTTAAGGATGATTTATATTTATGCGTCGGACCTACGCCAGAGCCTCTACGCTGTAGGCTATGCGTTGGTTTTCATTTACACATCTGCGTCGTTTTCCGAATTGATGTGCAATTACACATGCAGAGGGAGCATGTGAAACCCGAGGGAAGGGTTCTAGCAGACCAATCACAGCGCTTAAGGGTCCACGTACAGTAGAAGTGACGCGTTGTTATATTTTTGGAGAGGTGCACGTCAGGGTACGTCGTAGGCTATGTGTGCTATATACAGCCTATGACGAAGCTACGGTGTAAGTTCAATGCAGAAGTATAAATCTGCCACCTCCACTGCATTATTCACCAAGTCTGTCAACCCTGCCTCCACGTGTTCCCTTCAGCCATTTGACATCTTCCCTAACACCATGCCATTGTGTGGTTAAGCCTCAGGTCTTCCAATCACCAGCTTCGTCCAAGCAAGTGGGTCCCTTGACTCCGCTGGCTGCACCCCGGATACTTGTCACTGCGCCACCGCCTCGGTCTCCTGGACCATCGGTGTCGGCCGTCCACATCTGCGCCCTAGGCTCCACTTCCTATGGCTTCATCTCCATTGATGGTGCAGCAGTGGTTGATGTTGTCTACAAACCTTTGTTTGTTACCTTTGTAAAAAAAGGTTGCCTTTTTTACACCAGGCTGGGGGACTACCGATGAAAATTAGCACTTTTGAGCTAACTCGGGTACATTTACATTGTTTCAATGTTGATTAATGTACACTGTCCCCTTTCAAATAAAGAGAAAATTTTAAAAAATTAAATGAAACCAGAAGGTTGGTGGTTCAATCCCCGGTTCCACCTGACCAAGTGTCTAGGTGTCCATGAGCAAGAAACCTAACCCCAGCTGCTCCCGACGAGCTGGATGGCGCCTTGCATGGCTGACACCGCTGTCGGTGTATGAATGAGTGAATGGGTGAATGTGAGGCAAAACATAAAGCGCTTTGGTGGCCATTGGGTCTGTGAAAGCGCTATATAAATGCAGTCCATTTACCATTAACCGTCCCCTAGGTGTCATCAGCCAAAGCTCCATCATGGCTCCTCCCCCCCCACCACCTGGCCGCTCCTCCCACCATCATCGTCACCCTAAGTTCCTTCCACCAGGGCTTTGTTTTTGTCAGAGTTTTGGTTTTGTTTTCTATCAGTCTGTTTATCACAGTTTTCCTGGGTTCTTTTGTTCTACTTTTCTCACCACAATGAGTTCCCATGGATCTTCATTTAATCATCACAGCTGTTACTTTTGTTCATCACCATGTGTATTTAAGTTCCTCAACTTCATTCATTCTTGGTCCGGTATAGTTTGTGCATGGCTCACGGTTTTGCGTTGTTGGCTTATGTTTAATAAAGACTGTCATTATTTGTACCTTCTTCATCATTGGACTTAAACTGTGACAATGATAATATAGATATAGTCTATATGTATATAAAATCAATTAATGAATCAACTGTTAAAATATAAGAGTTGTATTTACCACTACCATATCTGACCACTGAGTTGTTTGGCCAATCAAAATTAAGTATTCTAGATAGCACTGTAGCCTAATAAACACATGTATCATATCAACAGCCATTAAACCCCTTTAATACCTGAGATTGGAATTTTGATATTTCCCATTCACATTCCAATTTTATTAAACAAGCAAAAATGTATTGTATTTAAACAATAGACAAAAATCGAAAAAGAAAAAAACAAGAATTGACAAATGATTTGAACATATAGGACTATGTTGACACAAATGAAGATTGAATAAAAGCATTGCAATTGTCTCGGTGCAGGTACACAGAATAGAATCAATAAATTAATTTCAGTAATAAAGGAGCATGTGCTGGACATTCTTGCATGTGAACATCAAGGGCAGAGAGAGAGCACCAGTTTAGAATTAAATGTGGGTATACTTTTGCTTCAGCATGCACAGTTTTATTTTTTTGTCAGATTTATTTAATTTTTGGGTGGTTTTCATATTTATAGGATAGCAGAGTGTAAGACAGTAAAGTAGGAACAAGGGATTGTAAGTGAGACTGGTAGATGCTATTATGTCCAGATTGTGGGTTTGATTCCCTCGAGAGAAAACGTACTCAGTTACCTAACGTAACCTCGGTTCTCTCTTACGCTACGGGTAAAGTTCATCTTTGCTCGAGATATTGAAGCCAAAATTATCCTTAATTTTGTATATATTGTCAACGCAGTGCAGCAGCTGCAGACCTAGAGCAGGCTGTCTAGCACGCTCATTGGCTGCCTTGCGGCAACTGCAGCAGCTTACCACTGAGCCTCCAATGGTGGCCCTTCGCACCCACTACGCGTCACAGCCCGCGCAAGGGGGTGTGGCTTAGCGTATAAAAGCGGGGCTCAGAGGGTGCTTCCCTGGTTTTCATGATCTGAAGCGAAAATCGCTTGTGGCGCCAGCACGCAATACTCATTCCATCTCTAGATAGAACCGAGGTTACGTTAGGTAACCGAGTACGTTCTCTTACGAGAGGTTCTCTCGTATTGCGTAAGTTTAGCTTACGCTACGGGAACACTTTGTCAACGCCATGCACCCCAAGCATCCACTCTATGAGTCCCAGCCCGGGGAAGTGCCTCATCCTCTGAAGCAACGGCAGTGAGGGCGGGAGCTGGCATCTGCGCGTTGGTGAGGGGGGGTGGGGAAGGCAAGAGAGACACTCGAGGGAGCTGATCCGGCGAGTGTTTGTCCTCCGCGTCGGGCTCCGGCATCCTCTGAGCACGGCGCTTCTTTTTGCACGGTGTAACCGAGGGCGGAGTGACAGCTTCAGCTTTGAAGAGCACCAGACGAGCCCGCAGGGTCGACATTGACAGCTCTTCGCAGTGGACGCAGCCTCCCGACGAAAGTGCGAGGGCTGCGTGGTCCAGGCCCAGGCAGAGAACGCAAATCACATGGCGGTCTCCGACGCTGAGCGGGGCTCGGCCCGAGCCACAGGACGTGCGAGGCATTCTTATAAGAACGCTCGCGCTCTTTTAGAAAAAGTGTGTGTCGCAGCGGCGAGCACACACAGACACAGTATAAAACAGTGACAAAGAGCGGAAAAGGATATTTGTCGCCGGATAGGGTTGCTGGCACGGAAGGCTGAAGGCAGCGAGAAGTCGACCGGCTTCCTCAGGCGCCTTCCTCTGCTGGCAGTCGCTGGTTTCGACGGCGGCGGCTTCTTTCGAATCCAGTGGTATGAAGAGCTTCGCTGAAGAGATGAAAAATCAGGGAAGCAGCCTCTGAGCCCCGCTTTTATATACGCTAAGCCACACCCCCTTGCGCGGGCTGTGACGCGTAGTGGGCGCAAAGCGCCACCATTGGGCTTGACGTCACGCCAGGCCCACTGGTATGCTGCTGCAGTTGCCGCAAGGCAGCCAATGAGTGCGCTAGACAGCCTGCTCTAGGTCTGCAGCTGCTGCACTGCATTGACAATATATACAAAATTAAGGATAATTTTGGCTTCAATATCTCGAGCAAAGATGAACTTTACCCGTAGCGTAAGCTAAACTTACGCAATACGAGAGGACCTCTCGTGAGAGAACATACAAATATGAATGATAAATATATCATGATTGCTATGGAAGTTATGATGGCTTAAAGTAGGTTTTTCAACAGGGTATATATACATATATACAAAGTCACTATCCTTTCAGTCTTGAGCTTAACCTCAGTCACCATCGCGTGACTCCTTGAGTCCAAGCGTGGGGCTGCCTTTATGTAAATCACTGTATGATTTATCAAAGTGGAGCGATAGAAATCACCAGGCAGGAATGTAAATTGGAAGCAGATCAGAGAGGCAGATCAGGCAGGCTGAGCAGATGTTATAGGTCCAATATAATTTACAGAATTCACACACACTCCTCAGCTCTAAGATACATATGTATGATTTGGTGTTATTACACATAACCAACTAAAGCTTGAACAGGACATTTTTCAGGCCTCCCACCTAGTACTTAAGCTTTTTATTGGCCTGTAGAATCTGTGGGAATGTATGAGAATGTGTAATAGTGACATAATGATTGTGCTTTTGAATAAATCTACAATGAAGCAAAAAGGTAATACCAAGTCAGATTTTGTGTTAAAATTATTTCCATTCCATGTGCATTTTAATGTGGTCAAAGTATTGCACAAGGCACTCATATTTACAAACAAAGACCATATTATACTACTTTTGTTGTGGTTATTTGGGGTTGATGTTTGATGATAAAAAGAAAACTTATAAAGTTGATGAAATCCAACTTGTTTAAGGTACAGAATGTGAACAACGTATGCATGGGCATGTGCGCCTTCCCATTACGGACTCCAGGATGCCCACCCTCCTACCCCTGTTCTAAGGTGTGAGGTCACGCCTACCGGGAGGGGGGAGTAATGTCACAGTCCTCGTCTGCACCTGTCTGTCCTTGTCTGCACTACACTACCCAGAATCCTCCTTGTCTCCACACCTGAACTCACTCCCTCATTTACCAGCCTGTTCCTCGTTATCATCATCTGTGTCACCTGTCTTCACATCATTATGGTTCATTTGTCTCTGTATTTAGTTCCTTCTGTTCAGTCTGTCTTGGTCAGTTCTCGTCTATGTTACATGGTGTAATGCTTGAGTGTGTCCCTATGACCGTCATTTTGTATCTGAGTTTTGATTATATAAGTAAATGTTTGAATTGGAGTCTTTGTGTCAGCCTCTCCTTCATCCTGCACCATCACCCGCGACAGTATGAGGTGTGGGGGAAAGTGAATGGAAGCCAAAAAAAAAAAAGGGATGGGAAGGGATTAATGCTATTTTATAGTCAGCCTCATCATGTGGAGAATAGACTCACCAGCTGGTGCATTCATGGGGGATCTCTATAGGAGAAGGTGATTATTTCTCCAAGATTCAAAAATTGAAAGAGGTTGTATTATAAATGAATTGGGTCCAGACTAGTAATTTCAGCTCCTAAATGTTTTATTTTATCTTTATTTGACTAACACTAATCATTCTTATTTTGATGAACAATAAACAAGGGTAACACTTTAGAATACGGTTCCTTCGTTAATGAATAACTACACAAGAACCAATAAGTAACACAATATTAACAATCTAGTAACTATTATTAATTAACAAGAAACTCTAATTAACGAACTAGTAAGTAATAGCGCACAGATGAAAGTGGTTGTTCTATTAACTAATCAATAACTACTATTTTTTAATGCTTCCCAGAGAACTACTGAAAAAGTTTATTAACAATCTAGTAACTACTATTAACTAAAAAGAAACTCTGATTAATTAACTAGTAAGTAATAGCGCACAGATGAAAGTGGTACTTGATACTTTTATGGGAATTACTAATTATTTGGATCCGTATTCTAAAGTGAAGATCATTGGAACTAGTAATGACTCAAGTGTTACTACATGATCTAGTCATGATTTGTGCAACCAAACACAAGTCATTTCAAGCGTTTGAGATTTTTGGTGAACTTTAGTAGAACTTTTGTATACTTTTAGAAAATTTCTTTAGAAGTATGTAGTAACACTTTAGTCATTACTAGTTCCCATGATCTTCACTTTAGAATACGGATCCAAATAATTAGTAATTCCCATAGAACTATGTAGTAACACTTGAGTCATTACTAGTTAATTACCATGATTCTTACAGTAGTTACTAATGAAAAGCCAATAAAGTGTAGAATCTTTTCACTCACAAGATATGCACTCTCACACACACACACACACATATATACATATATATATATATATGAGCTAGGAGACATACATAAAAACATTTTTTGGGGAGGTAGGTTAAATAATAAAATCACGTATATGGTATTTGGGTGGCTGATAACTCAATATGTCCCTGTACTCACCGTGACTCTAGTGATTCAATGCCAGTCCAGAGGAATGCAAAAAATTGGCCACATGACAAGTATGGTCCCGACAACTGCATTTAAAAATCCATTTCTTTAATATTATTCAGTTGATAAATAGACAGCATAGGCCAATTATTAACAGCTTTCCCAAATCATAAGTCTGCTATGCTATTACATATTGATAATGTAAACAACCTTGTGTATTGTTTACAGTAGCGGTTAAAATGTTAATGTAGTGCTAGTCATTTGTCCTGCATTGGTTATTGATTAGTTTTGCATGAATTATTAACATTTTCAGTTGTTCTCTGGGAAGCATTAAAAAAAATAGTTATTGATTAGTTAAGTACCACTTTCATCTGTGCACTAGGCTATTACTTACTAATTCGTTAATCAGTGTTTCTTTTTAGTTAATAGTAGTTACTAGATTGTTAATAAACTTTCAGTAGTTCTCTAGGAAGCATTAAAAAAATAGTAGTTATTGATTAGTTAATACAACCACTTTCATCTGTGCGCTATTACTTACTAGTTTGTTAATCAGAGTTTCTTGTTAGTTAATAATAGTTACTAGATTGTTAATATTGTGTTACTCATTGGTTCTTGTGTAGTTATTCATTAACGAAGGAACCATATTCTAAAGTGTTACCTAAACAAGTAGTTATTATGATAAACTATTTGTTTAGCTCTCTCAAAGACACACATACAATGGTAGGAACACAACTGAAAAGTGACTCACAGTTCAGTGAAGCAGCAGTTGCGATCTCAGGAATGGTTCAGAACAGTTGCAAGTACAAGACTGGCTGCGTTAGGCAGCTGACTTGTTGCCTTGCTGTCTTATCAGACAATGAATTTGCAGGCAGCGTTTGTACATAAAGGTACCTCACAAAACTGATTTTGGACAGACTTCAGCGGTAGCAAAACGGTTTAATGATCTACAACAAAATAGAGAAAGCTTTGGTGAGAACTAGTGATTGTTTTAAATTACTACAGTAGTCATGTCTTGCAGGAAATTACATAAAACAACAAAGTAGGTCAAACAAATTTACATTAACACACAAACTGTCCACCAACCCCAACTTTCAGATGCCATGTTTATTTTTTAGCTCAACTGTCAAAAAACAGATATGCAAAGGATCATGGAATATAATACAGAAGGATACGTCTATGCTGCCTTCAAAAATCGGTCAGATGAATGTCGTAATAGACAGGATGTGACACGATCATTGGATTCAGAAGTGCCTTGTTGCCTTCCTACCTAGACATAATGTTTCAGCTTTCAGACGGAGATGAAAATCACATGCTGTCAGAGAGTAGGTACTACATTTGAACGTAAGCGACAGAGCAGTCTGAAGTAGTAGGTCTATGTCCCACAGGTTTCCTACTATTCTGCAACACACTCAAAAGTATGTACTTCTTCCCAAAAACAGTAGGCTACATACTTTGAGCATATAAGTAGGTGAATTGGAACACAGCACATGTATTCGGACATATTACTTTGTTTGTTGCTGCTCGCAGGAAACACTGCTGAGCATTGATGGAACTAATGACACTTTAAATATCTAATATGCTTATAATATTTTAATGATTACTTACGAACAAAGTTTTCCTAATAAATATCTTACAATCTATTTAAAACAAAAAAATCTATTAATGTTTTTAAATTTTTATTGATAATAGTAAACTTAAAAGCTAATCTGTAGTCCTGCATTTTTTAACCCCACACACGTTTTCTGCAAGTTCGCCCTATATGTAGGCCATCATACACAGATATGCGATAAAAGCCCACTACCCTGCTATCAAATCCTCAGAAATAGGCTCATTGTGAAAGATGGTAAATGAGTGTAACTTGATCTATGACTTTATCCCTTGCCTTATCACTGAAGGTATATTCTCTCATTGCATGTAAGTTGGTACGAAGGCAGTGATTCGGTCAGAGGAGATATGGAGAGAGGAAGTTTTGCCAAAAGAAGTGATTTTCTCTCTGAGATCCCTGCGTTCGATAAGCCAAGTCATTTCGACCATATCTTCAGATCTTCTCTCAAGGACAAACCAACACTCTGGGAAGCTGAAACGTGCATGCATTCTGTCACACACTGAACAAGCCCCAATGAGTCATGTTATTTGCCAATGACGATAAGAGAACCTAGATAAAATTCTTCAAAATAATTTCCTCCATATTTGTACAAAGGGTATCGGCTGGTTTTGATTGCCGCGACATAATGTCCAAGAGAGCACATAAGGAAAGAATGCTGGCCACTTTCATATAGTGATTTCGTTGAACTAGCATGAGATCATGAAAATGCCTCCAAAGAGTGCTTTGTATTTTTCTTTAAATACAGTTTTATAGATAGCCATTTTAAAAATTAAACAGAAAAGCATTCAGAAAATCATAGATCTCACAATTGTAACATTATTCCTCTGTATTTTGTCTTTATATTGTGTATATAATGTATAAAATGACTTCATACAGTACCTTTCAAAACCTTGAAACATAAACCTGGACTTAACTTGACATGGACTCACCAACAGCAGTACAGGGAACAAAGCTAAACAAAAGACAATGGTCACATGAGGGCTATGTATACACACAAGGACTAATGACTAACAACGAACACCTGTGAATATTCAAACAATGAACCAATAGCAAACAGAGCAGATAATCACATGACAAGGAGGCACATGACAGGATCACAGGAAACATGACCATGACTAAATTTAAAAATAAAAGTCCTGAAAACAAGAGGCTATATGTGTTTATCTATATTTTGAATTATGCATTGCATTGTGTTTCAGGGTTAAATGAAATGTTTGTAAACTTAACGGATAATGTCCGAGCAGAAAATGTACATACCCTATTTTTTTTTACAGTGATTTATATCTCAAAATGTATGTCCTTTATATACTTATATACTTTATTTCTTATTTGAAATTTTTATCTCACAATTACTTTTTCAGCAGAAGACATGGAGAGAAGTATTTGGAAAATTGTTTTAATTTAATGACATTTGGTGACAAAAACTGTACACTTTACCTTTAACTCTTGTCTTGAAGTGTGCAGTCACCCATCCTTGACAACAGTACAGCAGCTGTTCCTCCATGACCGTGCGGGTACAGATGGCACTGCCGTTTGACAGTTGCACATCAATATTCTCTCCTAATTTTGATTAACTCTTTCCCTCTGTCTACATGGGTCCAGAAATGTCAACAAATGTCAAGGAAATGTCAAGGGCTAGTTTTGCCAGGCCACACTTCTGGTTCGAGCACTGGCCTGCTCTCTTGATTCCCGATTTTGAAGTGTCCTGGGACCTTTGACAACCCCAAGGATGACAGTGACCGAATGAGCTCATGTGAGTTATCAGAATCTCTCTATGTAATGAATAAAACCATCTTAAATGCAAATAAATATTAAATGCATTTGGTTAACCTCATCATATCAATAAAATAGTATAAAGAAAAACATTCTTTCTGGCACTTATGTAAATATTCACAGCAGAGATTTTAACACAAGATAAAACGCATAAGACCTTTTTTGAAATAAGCTGGTTTAAGCGAGGAATAATTACCCATGAATAGTTCTGGAGAAAATGAGCGAGAGAATTCACTAAATATGACATGTGAGTAAGTAAAGGGGGTCATGCTCCACACGTGCCTTGTGGTCATTTGTATCATAGGGAATAGAGGAAGGCAGTGACACTGCATACGAAAGACACGATTGATTTTCCTGCCATGTCTGTCTGCTTCACGTAACTACATGATGAACTAGTCCCTCCATTTTCCCACTAGCCTTTGTTGCTCTAGTTAACATGAATCCTGCATGCAAAAAAATTCTGGTCAAACCCAATAAATCTTACAAGTGTGAGAGATGAGAGATCCTGCCTGGTTATAACTGTGGCTAATTCAATGTGGAGGTTTTCTTGCTAAAGTTAATTCTATGTATATAAAGTATAATTAATTAATATTATTAATAAATAATATTTAGTTAATAATCAGCACATAGGGCCAAGAAGGTGTCACGGGGTGGTTCAGGAAGGACAGAAGAAGGAATAAATACAAAACAAGTTTTATACTAAAGATAGGCAAACGGATGTAACAGCGTGTAAAACACAAACAATACCGGACACAGAACTGAATACAAGCAGGAACTAAATACACATGGATGATAACAGCAAACGACAGGCAGCTGTGAGGAATGTGATGGGTGTCCATGGAAACAGATTGGTGGCGGGAAACTCAGACTGGGGAACACACGTGGCAAAACAAAACAAACTGACAGTCAAACAGAAGCCTAATGGTGACAGAAGGAGCTACACAGAGTAAATTTGAAATAATTAGAGACATTTGGATCATAAATGTATAATCACTGTGTCCATTCCTGAACGACAAACCTGGATTAAACAGACCCAACAACAACACTGGGCCATGGGAATATCGCTGATACAGATACAATTATTTAAAGTTCAACACAATTTGTGCCAAATTGTGCAAACTACCCTTTGGACACTCTTTGCATATGTAAAGGATGACGGATATGTTACAAATATTATCATAATAACATTTTCACTCATTTGTTAAATGTCATTGTTCTAGTCAAGATTGGTACTTTTTTTTTTTTTACAATATCTGTTTAAATGGACAAAAATATATGACTCTATTGACTATATTATTTAGGCTGTTTTAATTATTATAATTTGTTTGTCTTTCAAAAATAATGTGCATTTCCTTTGCATTTTTGACAGGCTCCAAAAAAGTAAGATTTTTAAAATTAATTATTTTATTCAGGAAGGATGAATTTAATTGATCAAAAGTGACAGGAAAGGCTTTAAGATTGCTACCAAAATTTCTATTCTTTTTTTCTTTCTTTTGTTCTTTTTACGCAATTAATAATATTGCAGCCTTGTGCTAAAATTATTTAATGTTGTTTTTCTTCGTATCAATCTACATACCCCATAATGACAAAGCAAAACATGATATGAGATGTAAATAGCGAATGTGTTATGGAGGATGATCAGCTATTTCTTTTAATTTTATTATTAATTTGTGTTTATGTCGCTCAAACAGTGTGACTATTCAGCTACAGAGAAACTGGTAGCCAAGCAACAGACAAGTGACCAATCATGAGTGGCCACGTCACTACATCCATTCTACCAGCATGGTTAGCTAACCGTGCTGAGAATTCCGGTCGAGAATGGTTTGTAATCGTGCCGTGCCGTACCAGGCTCAAGTGGAAACATAGCTGGAACAGTTCCTTAACGTTCCTAAAACCGTTTGGCCTGACGGAGGAAAAGCAGCTTTAGTTGAAGCACCTTTGGCAGCAGGGACAGCGTCAAATCATCATGACAAGCTTTGCACACTTGGGTTTTGGGATTTTCTGCTATTTTTCTCTGCAGATCCTCTCAAGCTCTGTCGGGTTGGATGGGGACCAATGGTAAACAGCCATTTTCAGGTCTCTCAAGAGATATTCAATTAGGTTCAAGTCTGGACTCAAGGCTGGGCTACTCAAGGACATTCACTGAGTTCTTGTGTCGTCTTGGCTGTGTGCTTAGGGTGATTGTCTTATTGGAAGGGGAACCTTCTGCCCAGTCTGAGGTCCCGAGTGCTCTGGACCAGGATATTTCTGTATTGTGTTGCATTCAGCTTCCATTCTACCCTGATCAGTCCTACTGGGGTTTGGGATGGTATTGCACAGGTGATGAGCGGTGCCTGGTTTCCTCCAGACATAACGCTTGGAATTGAGGTTAATTAGACCAGAGAATATTGTTTCTCTTAATGAGACTTTCAGTTATTTATTTGCAAATTCCAAGCGGAGTTTCATGTGTCTTCACTCATACGATCAGTGGATTATAGAGGGGTGCAGATATGGCATCACTCAAAGTGCTTTACATATGAAAGAGGGTAATCTCCTCAACCACCACCAATATGCAGCATCCACCTGGATGATGTGACGGCAGCCATATTGTGCCAGAACGCCCACTCAGACAGAATGTTGAAGACAATCTGTATATGGGGAGGATTAGGAGGCTATAATGATGGACAGAGGACAATAGGCAAATTTGCCCAGGACGCCGGGGTTGCACAACTACTCTTTTTCGAAGAACATCCTGGGATTTTTAGTGACCACAGAGAGTCAAGAAAGACCTTGGTTTAACGTCTCATCCGAATTAACGGTTTATAGCCTACCTTTAGCTTTTTACTTCTGGCGACTGCATTTAGGCTTCATAAAAGTTGTGCTCATCTGTGAAAATTATCCTGATGGACAAAATGTGTAACTATCATAAACTTTTGTTGATCACAGAGCTTGTTTTTGCGATAATCCAAAATCCTAGAAAAATCCTATTGGGTTTTTGTCAAAGGAACCAGTGTGATGCTAACTGCTGATTGGCCTACACAGTGACGTCATACCTGCACCACTTCATTGATTTGGTTGTCCTTCTGTAAGTTCCGCCTATCTCCACACATGATCTCTGGAGCTCATCCAGAGTAACCATCCGGTTCCTTGTCTCCTCTCTTATCCAGGCCCTTCTCCACCGATTGCTCAGTTTTAGAAAGAGGCCTGGTTTTTCCAAACTTCTTCCATTTTTGGATTATGGAGGCCACTGCGCTCTTGGCAATCTTCAGTGCCTCAGAAAGTTTTTGTAGCCTTCTCCAGATCTGTGCCTTGACACAATCCTTTTTCTGGTTTGACCTCATGACTTGATTGTTGCTCTGATATGCATTTTCAGATGTTAGACCTTATGTGGGTCTCTTTCCAAATCATGTGCAATCAATCGAATTTGCCACAGATTTACTCTAATCAATGTGTAGAAACATCTCAAAGATGATCCAGAGAAATGGGATGATGTTCTTGAGCTAAATTTCAAATGTCAAAGCAAAGGGTCTGAATACTTATCTTATTCTTATACTTATTCTGAATTCTGGGACAGCGTCACCTTGTAGGATTGAATCTTCCTGATCAAGAATACAGACATGTAATAACCGAAACCAATCAGAAACCGAACCAGGAACAGTGGAGAGAGAGAGAGCCGTGGCTGCATTTGATTTATGTAATGGTTTTAAACAGTGAACAGGAAACAGAGGAAACCTCTCTAAACACTGAAGGGATGCCGAATGAAAGTAGACATCTTTTGGCATGAGCTCACTGACCTCACTTGACCACATCAACTCCTTCGTGTCTTCCTGTATATCATTACCCAATTGCGACGCAACAAAAACGACAGACCTCTCCTTCCCCGCCTGCCGCTCTCTGTATGTACACTACGAAATGTCACGTCTACCGCTGCTCGCCATGGCGCACTGGAGTGAATTTACTACCTGAACACGGTCCCTTGTGTTTGTGTTCTTCCTCTCTTCCCTGACCTTCTTCACTGATGAATATGTATGGCCAGGTCCGTTCCTCAACAACAGCTCGTGCGCTAGGCACTGGGGCAACGGAGAATACTAAAATCAGATCAATCACTGGCAGTGTCAGTGCTGGACCACATCTACTCGGTCTAGCTAAAAACACTGGAAAGAAGAGAAAGTACATTACATGCTGAATAATAATAATAATAATAATTCATTACATTTATATAGCGCTTTTTCTAGTCATTCAAAGCGCTTCACATGGAAGGGGGAATCTCCTCAACCACCACCAATGTGCAGCATCCACTTGGATGATGCGACGGCAGCCATAGTGCGCCAGAACGCCCACCACACACCAGCTTACTGGTGGAGAGGAGACAGAGTGATGAAGCCAATCAGTGTATAAATATATATGGGGATGATTAGGAGGCCATGATGGACAGAGGCCACTGGGCAAATTTGGCCAGGATGCCGGGGTTACACCCCTACTCTTTCGAAAGACATCCTGAGATTTTTAATGACCACAGGGAGTCAGGACCTCGGTTTAACGTCTCATCCGAAGGACGGTTTAGACGAATTAGACTACCAACCAGCTGATGACACACGGAGTCACATTGTTGCCGCTACGGTAGCATTTTTTCCAATTGGATGGCACACGCTGTTGGTCAGGGAGTGAGAACTGTATGTGAGCATGTGGCAGAAGAATGGCTAATTGTCTCCTCTGGGAAGAGCAGACCAGGGCAGAAATGCTCCACTGTGAGGACAAGCCAGCTAGCTTTGATGCGCTTGCAAAAAACGGCCTAGAAAATTGAAAGAGAAAACAACTAATCAGCCAGCAAGGGGAAAAAAATCGAAAATGGTTTTGGAAAAGGCAAATATATTAACTTTTCAAAAGCACTTTTCCTGCGCACTAAAAGCATTTGGAAAAACAATTTCCAAAACAGTTTCTTAATCACCCCTTCCATTGGTCAGATGATTATGTCCTGCCCACTGTGCCTGAAATAAAAATAAAAACATAACTGTGATAAACTGAAACTAAAATACATTTGTATTACTCTAAAAGCAACAGAGTCAAGTCAAGTAACATTTATTTATATAGCGCTTTATACTATACAGATTGTTTCAAAGCAGCTTTACAGTGATAACAGGAAAATGATTCAATGATGCAAACAGTTCAGTTTAGGGCTGTACAGCAGCTCTAAAAGAAAATAGTGTCATTGTTCAGCTGAAGTCAGTTAAGTGTTTATTCAGTACTGTTGTAAAGATCATCAATTATTAAACTAGTTAATTTGATCTATAAAGCAGTTCTGCTGAAAAACAGTGATGTCGTCATCCAGCTCAGTTCAGTTCTCACCCTAGTGTCAGTGAGGTCAAATCAATAATATTGTTGTATATTAAGTGTCCCCAACTAAGCAAGCCAGAGGTGACAGTGGCAAGGAACCCAAACTCCATCAGCTGACAGAATGGAGAAACAAACCTTATGAGAAACCAGGCTGTGTCGGGGACAGTTCTTCTCTGGCCAACGAACAAAGATGGTGTCATTATGATTCAGGCTGCATCACAAGTCAGAAATCAGATAGTGGATCGGTAGCATTCAAATATTTCATCAAGTTCCTTTGGTTTGAAGGGTCATAGGTCAGTGCAGAGTTCTTGTCTTGGTCTTGTGGTCTTTGCCGAGAATCGGTGCCAATGGCTGTCATGTCGACGAGGCATTCACAAAGGATTGTCTAGTTGACAGGATCTCTGCTGACATTCATACTGTGTTCTTGTCAGTTCAACCATCTGTATACAGACCAGATAAGGCCGACTATGATAACCTTGGGATAAACAGAGAGACTAATGCCATTCTTCTTATGATGTAACAAGTACACTGGGTGTTAAGAGAAGTGTTCCCAGTTCCGGTTGACCTAATTTATGCAGCATAACAATCCTTTGTAAATAATAAAGTATTATATAGATAAAAATTGTAAATTATAGAAATGTGATAATGTGTTATCTGTATGCCAGGTTAAAGATATGTGTTTTTAGTCTAGATTTAAACTGACAAGAGAGTGTCTGCTTCCCAGACATGGCTAGGAAGAGTTTGTTTCAGAGTTTGGGTGCTAAAAGGATTTACCGCCTGCAGTTGATTTTCTAGGTATTATCAACTGGCCAGAATTTTAAGATTCCAATAGACGTGAAGGACCAAAACCATTTAGTGCTTTGTAAGTAATCAGCAAGATTTTAAAATGTATGCGAAATACAATAAAATGGCCAACCATTTTTTTATACATAGTATATCATATAATGTTAAACTTTTCCAACTTGCCTGCTTTAAATAAGAAAATGGCACTAGATACCAATAACACTAGACAGGAATTTAACGCAAATGATACCGGTTTGCACATTAACTTTGACAGCCCTAAAATACCAAAACTAAAATTAAAAAAGAAATAAACTCAAACTTAAAAAATAGTAATAACAACTGAAAATACTATAGAAATAAAAACCAAATAAAAAAATACAAAACTATATTAACCCTGGTCCTCCCCCAAACTCACACCATTGGTTGAGCAAATGATAAGTCAACAAATGGCTTACTTATAGTTAAGACTAGTCTCCACATTAGCAAGGACATTTCAGCATAGACAAAAAGTTAACTTTGAAAACAGAAACTGATAAAGATGAATTGTTCTCTACAAAAAGTGACCACAAGTTTAAGGTTGAAATTCTTGCGTTGAAATAATCTGACATTAATGTTGAAAGCGTTTTAATCACTATTGCTCATTTGTATATTTTGTCCACAAGCATTTTGTGATGTTGAGGTCATACAATGCAAGTATTGAGGAATGGTTGTTCGTGTGAATGTGTAGTTGAAATCAGCAGCACTGAGGTCCATAATCAATTAACTGTGAGCGGCTGGTTCCTCTCTCTGGGGCAGGTATCCTACCAGCCATCAGCCAATAAACCAAGGACTCACACAGAGCAGAATCAATACACACACTCATACACTTAGGAGCTGAAGAGCGATTCTGGTCTGGTCTGTCGAGGACTCAGAGCCAATTGAAGCTACTTAAAGATACCTGTTTTTAAGAGATGGGATTGCTGGAAACAGGAGGACAGGTTGATAAAGAGAGATCATTAACGTGAACTTATGGTTGTCAATAAAAGCATTTGAGATGATGAATTCGTTCTTCACACATTGTTGTAAATATAGCGTATACAGCATGTCTCACATAAAAATGAAGGAAAATCAGAATTTTCAGTCAGTGTTTATTTTTTATGCTAAAATAAAATAAGATATAAATATTAGATGAAAAACTTTACTGAAATAAAATTAGAAATGATGCCTTGGCAATTAACTGAAATAAATAAATTGAATTCCTAAAAATACTAAAACTTATAAAATACATAAAATACAAAACATTAAAAAAATGTAAGTCGTATAAAGAAATTACCCTAAACAACTAATAAAAATGACAAAGGCTATTTCAAACTATAATATAATTCATACTTTGTCATTCTAGTAGGTTCTGTCTACCAGGCTGGCTCATAGACTGGGGGTACAGTGAGCCTCATGTGGCCTTATTACTCAGCTATCTTGTAAAGGTAAGGAGGGTTCAGAGACACACACAAATCTTATGCAGTAATGATCTCCAAAGGGACTATTCTTTTAGAGTCCCGGCCCTTAAGCTGCACGGCAGATATTCTTTTAAAACTGACTTAAACTAGAGAGATCTGAACATGGAGGTTCTTCTAATGTGACAGGAACGAAGGTTCTTGCAACAGGGAGCCTGTCACCAAATAGCTGTAATCAAAATACTGATTGCTGGCGGGACCGCAGACACAACAAAAAATGTCCTACCATGATGTTACCAAACTGAGGTTCCATAGGTTCCTGAACAAGCAGACACTGTTTCTCCAATGATCTCTTTATCACCCTGAGCTGGGTAAAGGAATGAGAACAGATGATAAGACAGACGAAGGCATGGTTGTACAAACTCCTGACAGGATTCGACATAACTGGAGCAGAGCCCTCTCTTCACCTTTCTCCAAAGCCAAAAAATCTGCACTCGTCTGCACACAAACACTGGGAAACGTGGCTCCCGGCAAATCTACAAGAGAGGAATTGGCAGCTAAAATCAGCATGCATTGACAGCAAATATGTCTGCATTCGCTTGCTGTGTTGTTTAGCATGTGTAGGGCAGATTTTCTACTATTCTTTCACACAAGGAATTGGATTATGGTGGCGTCTTTGCCTTTATTGTCTACTTACCAGTAATGGTAATCGCAGTGCCACTGCTATACCACCATCTATACAATGCAGTGCTCATACCGACAACAAAGGAAATATTCAGCACACTGAAACATGAGATTTTTTTTCACAATGGACTGGTACTGTAGCTCTGCTTATGGGTTAATTTTGTCTTCTGTCACCCACGGCTGGCAAAGTCGCGTGGGCGGAAGAGGAAGGAGCTGTCGCGGGGAAACAGACGCATCCCTCAACAGCTCAAGAAATCCTACCAAGTTAAATAGTGGTGTTCCCTCTCCACAGATCTGAACGTCCTTATAATTAGACATATTTGCGTAGCATGACTGCAATGGCACATATTTTTAAATCTTTTTTTGTACTTCCTCGGTTTGCTTAGCATTAGATGTTAACACTGCACTGATCCCTGTAAGTCTTCCGGTGTCTTGTAAGATCCAATCAACCCGCAGAGGCCTATCCTCATTGGACCCCTAAGCAATTCCTTTGGCTAAGAACATGGAACCTTTTAATGGGTATCATTTTATTTATTTTTTTTGGACAATTTTTGCCAAATTACAAATTATGGATTCACTTTGCTGTGTATTTCTTCTTAATTAGAGAAATATTAATTAATTAATTAATAGCTTTAAATGACACATTGCATAATGTTACCTAAAAAGCTCAAAATTAAACATTCCCCTTTGTGTTTGCACGTCAAAACTGTTGCAACTGCGCAAATCGAAAGATTAGAAATGGAAATGTTTCATGCACTCTTTATTCAAGCTGTCAAACCACAAAAATAAAACTTGCACATAATGTATATTGTATCTTACATTATGTGCACTACCAATCAAAAGTAAACAATAGGGTCAATAAGTTTAAACAGAAATCAATACTTTTATTCAACAAGGATGCATTAAATAGATCAAAAGTTACAGTAAAGACTTTTACATTACAAATAAATTATATGTCAAATAAATACTGCTTTTTTGAACTTTCTATTCATCAAAGAATTTTGGAGGGGGAAAAGAATCATCAGTTTCCACAAAAATATTAAGCAGCACAACTGTTTTCAACATTAATAATAGGAAATTTTTCTTGAGCACCAAATCAGCATATTAATAATTCCTGAAGGATCATGTGACACTGAAGGCTGGAGTGATGACAGCTGTAAATTCAGCTTTGCCATCACAAGAATAAATTGCATTTTAAAATATATTAAAATAGAAAATAATTATTTTAGATTGTAATAATATTTCACAATATTACTGTTTATACAGTTTTTCTTTATTTTATTTTATCCTTGGTGATCATAAGAGACTTAAAAACTTACTGACCCCCACGTTTTCAGCAGCAGTGTGTATGTACCTAAATAACGATTTAAGTTAAATGAAAAACTATGTGTGAGAATTTTGAGCAGCCTCCAAATTCCCATCTGGACGCCATCAGTGGACATCGAAAGATGGCAGAGGTATGCGTACATTCATAGAAAACAATGGTTTCGAATTTTAGGATGTTTGAGCCGTATGTTAAAGGAATGCACAGATAAACCAGATCACAAAAGGGTTACTCAGTGTGTATTTATTATATTCCACTACTAGAGTCTGAGCTCTAGTATACATTCATTATTATATCTAATTCCACTCTAAATCTAGTGTGTTCAGCAGCATGTTGCTTATCGAGGGCTGATCAGCTGCACTGCATAGAAAGGTTGCGAAGAAACATGCTTGATCTTTTAGAAAGGAGGTTTGTCAGAGATCAACTGAGCCCACGAGACAAACCTATGAAAGGTTTAGCCTCAGCGTTCCTCCTCACTTTACAATGTTATTGTATTTCCATCCCTCAAGACTACCGTCTTGCATTATAGGTCTAGAATGAGGTGGAACATCACAACTCGGGCATCCCCTAAAGGTTTGCCTTGCCACTGTATAATGTCTTACAGTGCATTTCATTTATGACAGATTTTTGATGGCTGTAGCTTGCTACTGGCGTAATAATCTGAGATAGCTATCGGCCCGGCTATGGAAAGGTCCCACAGTGATGTTTGTGTGTGTGACGGCTCTCACTCCAGCAGAAGTCTCCTCAGCTCCTGCGGGCAGGTGACCGGGAGTGCACAGGCGAAGTTCTCACACACATACGCGGTGGCTTTGCCATCCTGCGAAACCAGGGTGGAGAGAATAGGCAGCTTCTGATTAAGGAAATCCTCTGTGTTACCATCTGCCAACATCAAGACCTGAAAAAGAGAAAGAAGGAGGATAAAAAGGAGGGAGGGAAGAAAAACACAGAGAGAGAGAGAAAGTCATAACTGTCATTGTGATGTCAGTTAGATGGGATGGTGGGATTGGGAGAGTCATACTTTTACTCTAATGTAAAATTTATGACTTAAAGGGCTCCATATGCTTTCTTGGCTAGTAATAACCCCCAATAAAGTACAGGGCAGGGCGATTATAGTGACAGCCCCATCAATGGTTCATTTCTACAGTCTTTGTTTATATCTGGCGTCTCTATTGCCTTGGGGGTTCCAGCAACCCAGAGTCAGCAACTAGATGATAACCTTGACATGTCCTTGGTTACATTCACACCTTCAACTCATCTGCATATAAAATATCTTATTTCATACCCCTTCAACTACTGACACAATTTTACACCCCTGCATGTTGCAGTCAGTGACCACTTAATAAACTCAGAAACCCAGAGATGTTTGACAATGAAACAATGTTTGTAATTCTGTTTGCAGAAATGCTTTATGAATGAAGTCATAATGTTACAAGAATAAAGCTGTAATGTTTTGAAAGTCATTATGTTTTGAGAAGTATGTTGTAATGTTACAAAAAAAAGTGAATGAAGTCATAGAACTAGGAGATTGAAAGTGTGTGAATAAAGTATGAAGAAATATTTTGAGAGGGGGGGAAATATGTTTAGAATAAAGTGTGTTAGTAATTTTTTTTAAATGTTTTAAAATACAGTCATAATATTATAAGAATTAGGGGATTAAAGGTGTTTGAATAAAGTAAAGAAATATTTTGAGAGGAAAAGAATGTTAAAAAAAATGTTAGTAATGTTTTGAAAATAAGTACATTTTCGGAGATTGAAGTTGTAATGTTTTGAGAATACAGTCATATTGTTATAAGAATAAAGGAGATTAAAGGCATGTGAATCAAGTATAAAAAAATATTTTGAGGAAAAAAAATAAATGTTAAGAATAAAGTTTGCTAGTATTGTTTAGTCTTAGAATTAATCGCAATATTCGCAATATTATGAGAAAAGTCATAATTATCACAACAGGAATAGGAACAGAACCTTAATCAAACCAAGACATGGATGTGAAGGATTTATGTAAATCATATAGGATTTAACTGACCAAATATCTTTAATCTAATAATGCTACAAATATATTTAGTTAATTTGTACTGTAATCTCAAAATATTAATACTTTAATTCCGTAATGTTAAATCACAAGATTATTCTAAAAAAATATTTTTTTTTTCAATTAATTTTAACTAAAAAGCTATGTGCAACAAAGCTTGTGCCTTAATAATGCAATTCCATTGATCCATGCAGACTGTAGCATCACACCCTTCCCGCTCCTTCACCTCTCTCAGAGTCTGAAATAACTCAATCAGGGCCATGTCCAGTCAGGGGGGATGACTGGCACAGCAGCAGGGGAGGACACTGTGGTGGCTACACTAGATTCTTCCTCCTTCAACCGAACAATACCACAGCAGGATGGGATACAGCAAAGAGAGAAAAGAAAGAGGCTGAGCTGCCCACTGGCCAAGAGTTACCAAAGGGGAAAGGATGAAAGAGTAAATATACTTTTCCTCAGCGAGACGACTTTACTGCCAAGCCTAAAGCTCAGTGAGATCCAAGAGGAGGGAACGGGAAATGACTTGTGAATGTGACAGAGGTTAAATCTTAGGACAGCTCTCAAGGCTCAGTTTAGAACCAGCTTTTTGGAGGATATTCAGGTGTACCAAGAGCCAGACATTCTCTCTGCTTTCTGGTCTTGACACACTCGGTGTGATTTTTGACAGGCATGGTTAACAACTCAACTCTGCGAAACCTGTCCCTGGACTCCTAAGCAGAATATATTGTTACTGTCTGTTTGCGAGGATCTTGCCTTTATTGCATCTCAAGGGGCCGAGGCAATTCCGCATCATTACTTTCCCGCTAGCAGGTTGGCAAGGCTTTCTGTCATATTTGTCGTGACCTCACACGGGCTGTCTCCAGACTGACTCGAAGAACAGTGACAGTCCACTGAGGCAACATATAAAAAATGACAAGTAGACACAACATAGACTGAAAAGATGCATGGGGCCTGGGGTTAAGGAAAGGCTGGACTTTCTCGCAGTTCATTTGCGAAGTTTGTGGTAACCACCCTTAATAATTCTCAGTGTAAAACCCCAACATTTCAGTGCCACATTAAAATAAAGAAAAACTATTTAGAGAATAAAGTCGTACTGTGCTGAGAATAATCTCATAATAGGCCTTTTACAAGAATAAAGTCTCAGAATAGAAGGTCTTTAATCTCCTAATTTTACAACTTTGTTCTCAATATCTTACATATTTTTATTAAATACTAAAAAAACTGTCATTGGTTCTCAATGCATCATGGAGGAATACAATAAAGCTAAGAGAGGTCTAATAAATAAAATTTTATAGAGTGCCATAGTCCTGAAGTCAATGGGTTTTTTTGAATGTCTTTTTGGTTAAATGCTTGAAATAAGTTGTGTGGATATTTTCTGGTTTTATAGTATGACATAAAATACACCAGTAATACCCCTGTGATGTTTTAAAGCTTTTACTTGTCCTGAAAAAGGCAGTTGCTAACAGGTGGCTAAATGGGACTACAGAGGTTATCGGGGACATTAAATGTCATCTTGGGGAACAGGTAATCTCATCTACTCACTAGTCCACTTTTTCAGCCTCATTGTGTTTATAATCATGCTCTTGGCTCTTGCAAACTATTTGAACTCAAACTTTCAGCGAAAATGTTTTTTTTTTAAACAAAGATGGAAAGAGTTGAAAGCTTAATGTTGGTGACATTGAAGTCATGCGACCGTGGTGTAGTTTGTTTATAGCCTACATTTTTATCCTTTTACTTCTGCCGATTATATATTTAGGCTTTAAAATCCATTAAAATTCTGTTCATTTGTGAAGATTATCATAATGAACAATTGGTATAAGGATCATAAACTTTTGTTGGTCACAGAGCTTATTTTCTGCAATAAATTAAAAGTCAATGGACAAATCATATTGGCTATTTGTCGAACCAGGGGGATGCTAACTTCTGGGTTAGGTTTTTGCCCAAAAAAAATGCATCATCGCTGCAGCACTATACAGAAATTGCACTGTCAACAATGTAGGTAGTGGTTTCCAGAAAACTCGGAATAAGTCCACTACATCTCTGAAAATAACCATGGGAATGGTGCTTGAGGTTGGATTTCCAACTTAAAGGGTTAGTTCACCCAAAAATGAAAATTCTGTCAGTAATTACTCACCTTCATGTTGTTCCAACCCTGTAAGACTTTCGTTCATCTTCGGGACACAAATTAAGATATTTTTGATGAAATACGCGAAAACTAAGAAGATGACGCTCACGATAATTTGGAAAGTGTGAAAGGTAAGCCATTCATTTTGCGGCATTGGTAAGGCACTTTTACGTTTTCTCGTTGGTTTCTCACAATTCGGACATCCAGGAAATGCACATTTTAGAACCATTTTAAACACTACATCGAGACCCATCTGCGTCATCTTCTCGCGCATGCGTCGTGGCGCTCTCGTGAACTCACTCTGAGGCCCACATGGAAGAAAATGAATAGTTGAATAAAGTCGTTATTTTTGTGCACAAAAAGTATTCTCGTCACTTGATAAACTTAAGGTTGAGCCACTGTAGTACCTTGGACTATTTTAACGATGTCTTTACTAACTTTTCTGGGCCGGCAGATGCATTTACCTAGCAGCCTATCAGGAGTGAGACAGCTCTCAGATTTCATCAACAAATATCTTAATTTATGTTCCGAAGATGAACGAAAGTCTTACGGGGTTGGAACAACATGAGGGTGAGTAATTACTGACAGAATTTTTTCATTTTTGGATGAACTAACTGCATGAAATCGAAATTACAATGGTCAATTATTCACTATTGTGATTTATATCCATGTGAAATGGCTTCTCGGACAAGGAAAAAATATAGGACGGGATTTGATTTTGACCGTCAGTAATTGATTGCATCTTTGTCTTAAAAGAGCTTAGTGAATTTAAAGGCTGGAATATAGTACTATTGTACACATTTTTTCCCCGATTTACAACCTGGACAAGTCGACGCAAGTTGGTGAAAGTCAGAGCTGATCAGAAGATTTTGGGCAGTCGAAGTTGACCCTTTTCACACAAAATTGCATATATGATGGGCAGACTCAAATCTAGCTTCAGACTGTGATTACCTCCATGCATGTTTGATATTTTGAGACAATTTAAAACATGTTTGTGGGTGAGTTTTTGTGTTCGATCTGTTACGATTTTGAGTTGTGCAGTATATTCCAACGTTAACTGGTTCACCTTTTCCTCATTTCTGTCTACTGCTGCTGTATATATTGTATACTCTGATCTAGTACTCTTTTAGATGTATTGCACACACTCTGCCAGCAATTCTGAACATTGTTATTTATCTTGTTTCCAAATCACTTGTCTGAGCCCCTATTTTAGCCCATAGTCTCACTGATTAGTCTGGTAGTGTGTTAGTCTATCTCTAACTGCTGGCTCTACTGGTGTTGTTTGCATTACATCTCAGCTTCTGTGTTTTAGGCTTTTGCTACAAAACCTTCCGCACATGAATCCATCTCCTACTCTATTTTCTGATTCACAAATTCCCATGAGCAAAGCCATGATTCCATCCCAGCCACCATACACTGACATCCTTCTTCCAGACTGTCAGCTCCTACCTACTCTCACCTAAACACACACTAAATCAGGCACAAACACTCACACACACACACACACACACACACACACACACACACACACACACACACACACACACACACACACACACACACACACACACACACAAACAGTTGATTAGTCTGGGGAATTTCATCAGCTTCTTCTCCTGGCAGGATGCAACCTCTCTGGAGAGCTTGAGGCTGTCAGCGCGCACAAGTGGAGCACATAGCCATTAGTCATTTAATTATCTGCCGTAAGTTTATTTCTTGGTTGGAGGAATGGAGGATCATGACCTCATTGATTCCCCTGTCTTCGTCTACACCCCTCAAAGCTAAAGGCCACTGTACAGAATAAGTATGTGCAGTGCAAGGTATTGTCAGTGGTTCTGTGACATATTAAATGATAAATCATCAATGGGAGTTTTTCATATTTTGATTAAACATAATTGTCATTTAATGTTGGGACTGATCAGCTGAAAGATAAAATGCATTAGATGAAAGTGCCTATCTAAACGCTTTGCTCGGGATAATTACAACATATATGAATAGAAAATAATATTTTTGTCCAAACAAAGACAAAATAAGAAATACAAATGTGTAAAAGAAAATACTGGTGGGGACAGAATAAAATTAATGAATAAAATATTGTAAAATGTAAGTAATTAAAAAAAATTTAACTGGTGTTAAGAAGATTTAAAAACAAAATTGAGGGAAAAACAGTTTTTAATTAGTAAAACTATAAAAAGAATAAAATCTTGAGAACATTTTGGATATTTTTCATTAAAAAATACTAAAAAACTGTAAAGCAAAAATAATAACACTGGTGTGGAATAGAAAAAAAAAAATTAAAGGTAACAACGTTTTAACTTTTAAACCGTTAAACATAATTTGTAAAAATGAAATGGCAAAATTAAAAATATATTTCTTTCCAAAAAATTACTAAACCAAAAAAAAATCAAAAACAAATTCTCTCTCTCTCTCTCATATATATATATATATATATATATATATATATATATATATATATGTATATAGAGAATATGTAAAAAAAAAAACAAAAAAAAAATATTGGTGTGGACAAGATTAAATTTAGAGATGCAGCAATTCTAAATTTCTCCACCGATACCGATTATTCAGAATGATGCCTCTACCGATAGTTTGATTTTCATAAGGGAAAAAAAAATCACTCCCAAGTAATGCTGTAAACTATAAGGAAAAAAGGGGGAAAAAATACTATGGAAGTCGTCTCGGGTTATGACTATAACCCTTGTTCCCTGAGAAGGGAACGAGACACTGCGTCGTTAAAACGACTCTTTGGGGACGCTCCCTTAGCGTGCACCTCTGAAGTATGAATGAAACTAATCCAATCATGATTGCTGTTGACATCCAATCAACATGTGACGGCATAACCGGATGCATAAAAGTGACGCTGACACACACACACACTAGCCTCGCCATGAAGCAAGACGCTCTAAGGCCTCTAGGGGCGTGGCAGGACGACGCAGTGTCTCGTTCCCTTCTCAGGGAACAAGGGTTATAGTCATAACCCGAGACGTTCCCTTTCAAGGGAACTTACACTGCGTCGTTAAACCGACTCTTTGGGGAACGAATGCCCATTAGGCCACGCACCGAAATAGGCCTGCCCTGGAGTTAAACTGATTCAGGCACTCAGCTAGGACGAGAGCACATGTGCGCCAGGCGTGCTAGGGAGGTGCAGACTATAGAACCGAATAAAAGTGTGCGGGGTAGCCCAACCGGCTGCCTCACAGATCTCCTGGAGGGGTACTCCCGAGAGGAGGGCCCTAGAGGACGCCATGCCTCTAGTCGAATGAGCCCTTATGGCCAGAGGTGAAGGTAATTTGCGCACCTCGTAAGCCAAAGCAATAGCCTGAACAATCCAATTACTAATAGTTTGCTTGGAAGCTGGGAGCCCTCTCCTAGGTGACCCAAAACACACTAACAGTTGGTCCGACCTCCTCCAAGAAGAGGACCTTTCGAGGTAAATACTCAAAGCTCTGACTGGACAGAGCAAATGAAGCTTCTCTTCTTCTGCCGACACATGAGGTGGAGGATGGAATGCCTGCAGGACCGTAGACCTAGCCGTATTAGCAGGCACTTTAGGCACATAGCCCGGTCTCGGGTGCAAAAAGGCCTTAACCTTGCCAGGGGCAAACTCCAAGCAAGCTGGTGTCACTGCCAGGGCTTGGAGATCTCCCACCCTCTTAAGAGAGGTGATAGCTAAGAGAAAGACCCATTTGAATGTAAGATCTTTAGGCGAAGCCGACTGAAGAGGTTCGAAGGGGGCCAGGGATAACCCTTCGAGAACCACTGCCAGGTCCCAGGCAGGAACCCTGGACCTGGTTGTCGGTCTCATCCTCCAAGTACCACGGAGAAAACTAATGACCAGTTGGTGCCTCCAAGAGGCCCATCACTTAATGGCGCGTGGAAAGCCGCAATGGCAGCCACGTACACCTTAAGTGTGGAAGTGGAGAGACCAGCAGAGAAACGATCTTGAAGAAACTCCAGAACTGAAGCCACCGGGCAGTTAACCCTCTGGGGACCAAAGATTTTTTGGGGCCCTTGGGATGTTTTGACATGCACTGACATTTGTGCTTTTTTCAGTTATTTATAAACATGTTAATGGCAAAGGTGTAAATTCACTCTATATAGCACACACGGGGCTACCATAATATGTTAGCAACATGCATGTACATGTTTGTATTTTTGAGAGAATATTATTTATGCGTGGTTATTGAAAAAACTAAAAATAAAAGTTTCTGAAATAAGGCCACAAAACACATATTGATTATTTCTTCACAAGACTTTTGAAAATTGTATCACATAGTCTAGAATATTTGCTCCAAAACTATGTGAGAATCATCCTGACTACTCATTCAGATAAGTCAATAAAGTCTTTTAGAATGTGTATGACGTGTTTTGTTTGAGAAAGCTTTATGCGAGGAGGCTTGATCTCTTATTAGTATGTATCCATTTCACACCTGAGAGAGACAAAGACCCTCCCATAATGGCCCTATTAGGTGCTATCAGGCCATATCATTATGAAGAGCCTTGCAGAAAGAATGAGGAGATTTAAAAAAGAATGGCTTTTAGATTGTTTGGATTTATTTACAACACACACTGCTTAGAATAAGTGAACACACCCATGCTAAAGTTGACTAAAAAGAGGAATAAAAAATCGTAATGCCTTAATTAAAAAAATGAGGAAAACTCCAACCTTTAGGGACATGAATAATGTCCTTGAATTCTTTGTGAATGAAAAATGTATCACAAATAATTAAATTTTATTCTTTAAAATACAGGGTGCATACGTCTGGACACATCTATCACACACCCTTCACCATATAGACAAGGTTTTATTTCAGTTCAAAGTTAGAGTTGGAAAAATCTTGAAAAGAAAATTGTCTTTTCCATAAATGTCTTAGTTTGATCATACATATTTCAAAGTTGAGGATTCATTATTTTGATTTAACTTGGATTGGAACAAACACTAGACTATAACATCTTAGTTGATTAGTTTATTGACAAAACATGCTATATATTTAACATATGAGCAGAAACTCCTAACAAAGCTTATTTGATGTCTATTTTAGAGTAAAAACTTTATACTCTATCCAAAACTAGTCAACAAAATGTCTTTTATTTCATCTATAACAGTGCGTATCTGTGCGTTCATTCATTCATTCATTCACACACACACACACACACACACACACACACACACACACACACACACACACACACACGCACAGAGAAACATGATTCACATTTAAACAGTATGCTATTTTTCCGTTTACAGACACTAACGTTATTCTATATCACGATTAGAACAAAGCACAAGCATAAAACACTTACACACTTCTCAGCTGAATCTGTTGCTCCTCCTCGTGGTGAAAATAAACCAGCACTTGTTCTGAGGTAGGTAAATGTCCCAGGATTGTTCCTCATAGCCGCTCAAGATGACAGTAGATTAATCTGACTAAAAAATATAGTGTGTTTTCAGAGTTTATGGGCGTTAACGCGTCTCAATGTGGTGCTTCACATATTTGCGTTTGAATAGCGCGTGCTCTCCGTGGGCGTGTCACTTTACCGGAGATAATGAGCTGAGAGAAAGATAATTAGAATGGCTGACACGTCTCTCTTTTTATATAGATTACATAAACGGAGAATATTTATTTTAGTTTTGAATCGGATCATTTAAAAGTACAAACTCAAATGATTTAAAAGATATATTGCTCATGTCTGGGTGAATAGTATTTGCTGAGTTTTGTTGAAGATTAGAGACGTGCTCCAGGAAAAAAGTTCACGGTGACTGAGAGGCAGAACGCACACCCTGTTTATATTCTTTATTTTACAAAAGCACAATATTTTATTTCGATTGTATGTGGGCACATAAAAAAGTAGACATTTAACAGATTATTTTCTCATATTTCTTAACTCTATATGAACAGAAATGATGGTAGTACTTTAAGTCTATTTTTCTGCTATGTGAAAAAAACGAGCAAAACACGCCGGCGCGTTTCTGGTCACCAGAGGGTTAACTGGGTCCAGCTCATGTTCTCTACACCAAGTGACAAATACATTCCACTTGAGGCCATATAATCTCCTAGTAGACGGAGCCCTAGAGCTAAGTATGGTTTCAACCACCCCGGCTGATAGACCACCATTTAGGTACTGAACTCCCTCAGAGGCCAGACCCACAGTTTCCACAGCTCTCCATGAGGGTGGAAGACTATGCCCTCTGCCTGAGACAACAGATCCCTCCTCAGAGGAATCTGCCAGGGCGGAGATATCAGGAGTGAAATTATGTTCGAAAACCATACTTGGGCCGGCCACATCGGGGCAACCAGAAGTAGACTGATGCCCTCCTGACGGACCCTCTCCAGGACTCCCGGGAGCAGAGCGATCGGGGGAAATGCGTACAGGCGAAGCCTCGGCCAGGCCTGTACCATGGCATCCAACCCCAGTGGGGCTGGATGTGAGAGGGAGGACCAAAGTGGGCAGTGGGACGTCTCTCGAGACGCGAATAGATCCACTTCCATTGGTCCAAACCTCTCCCATATCAACTCCACCACATCTGGATGAAGTCTCCATTCCCCGGGCCTCAGCCCCTGCCTCGACAGGATGTCTGCTCCCTGATTCTGAACCCCCGGAATATACATTGCTCTGATAGACAGTATTTTCCCTTGGGACCAAAGAATAATCTGATGCGCCAGTCTGCACAGAGGGCGCGATCTGAGTCCCCCTTGTCGGTTCAGATAAGCTACCACTGATGTATTGTCTGATCGTACTAGGACATGGTAACCCTTGATGTCTGGAAGGAAGCTCCTCAGAGCCCTGAACACAGCCAACATCTCTAGACAATTTATGTGCCAAGAATGATGATGGTCCTGCCACAGACCCCTGGTAAAGCGGCCGTCCATGACCGCACCTCAGCCAGTGAGGGAGGCGTCTGTCGAAACGAATTTCTGGCGACATGACGCTCCTAACACTGGCCCTTGGGACAGGAACCAAGGTTTCTTCCATATTGATAGAGAACGAAGGCATCTGGGCGTTACTCTGATCATACGAAACGGATTCCCCTTGGGGGAAAACCGCTTGGCTTTTAGCCACCACTCTTGGGCCTCATGTGTAGAAGGCCCAAAGGTATAATGTTGGATGCCGCTGCCATGAGGCCCAGCAGTCTTTGAAATTGCTTTACAGTGATGGCCTGGCCTAGCTTTAGCCTGGACGCCATCGCCAGAATGGACTCGATACGCGCAGGAGACATGCGTGCTTGCATCGTAGTTGAGTTCCACACTACACCCAGAAATGTTGTGCACTGGGACGGTTCTAACACACTCTTCTTTGTGTTGAGTCTCAAACCCAATTTTTGAATGTGGCCAAGGACGACATCTCGATGCCGAACTGCCATTTCTCGAGACTGGGCCAGAATGAGCCACCCTGGCTAGGACCTCTTTCCTGAAGCCCTCTTAGCCTGAAGGACGTCCCTCAGGTCGCCCCTCTGGCTGGAGGGCTTCTGCTGGGAGCGTTTCCTCTGTTGCCAAGCTCCCGGAGGAGGGGCTCTAGAGGAAACGCTCTCCCTTTGCTCCGCGCGGTGTGAGGAGCTGGCTGATGGCTGGGGCTGATCTGCTTGCCCCACCCTACTCGACTTGGACTTTGATTTACGGGGGAGGTACTGCTGAAACGCCGCAGATTGCTTCTTCGCCTCCTGAAACCTGTCGACGACCGAAGTAACGGCGTCGCCGAACAGGCCAGAAGGCGAGAGCGGCGCAACCAGCAAAATGGATCTATCCTTCTCCTTCAACCCTGATAAATTCAGCCACAGATGCCTCTCCGTGGCCACCATAGCTGCCATAGAGCGGCCAATGGCGCGGGCCGTCTCTTTAGTGGCCCGGAGAGACAACTATGTGGCCTTACGCAACTCTGCGATATCTTCCGGAGTTGGCCCCTCCCCCTCGTCCACATCTTTCAGGAGGTCGGCCTGGTATGACCTGCCGCCATGAGGACCTGCTCTCCTGAGGCGGCATCTTCCCTTAAAACCCCGGCGCTACCTAGTAAGCCCTGCAGAGATACATCTGCTTTGGTAGACAGGGCTTACTAGGCAGCGCCGGGGTTTTAAGGGAAGATGCCGCCTCAGGAGAGAGTTATCCAGCTAATGCCTCCTCCACTTTAGGCATCTTCCCATAGCCCATATCCCGTGCCCCCAAAACATTGCTGTAATCAACCGCGGATGGATTGGAGACACGGGACGAATGCGGTTTATCCCACGATCTCGA
This sequence comes from Tiaroga cobitis, assembly GCA_030578255.1. Lineage (NCBI taxonomy): Eukaryota > Metazoa > Chordata > Actinopteri > Cypriniformes > Leuciscidae > Tiaroga > Tiaroga cobitis. The sequence continues at coordinate 28,750,242 of CM060602.1, read as the reverse complement.
AATCTCTTTATGGATATCGGGGAAAAACGGCAAACCCCGGCGCTGAGGCTGTGACCTGTGCAGCAGGAAACGCTCGTCTAATTTGCTTTTGACTTGCGTTCCCTGCTCATCTTGTGGCCAGCTGATGTTAAATCTGGCCACGGCACGAGTCACAACCTCCACCAGCCTAACTCACGGTCATCCTCCTCGATGCTAGGCACCTCTATTTCCTCGGAAGCAGAGAGCTCAAGCATCGGGACCTGATCGTGGGCAGAAGAAGCCGCAATGCGGGCTTCTGCACCACTCACAGGGGCCTCGGGATCTTCAGACGAAGAATGAGAAAGTGCCGCAGCAGTCTCATTCTCATCTGCAAGATCCCGCTGCGAACCCCACAATCTCAATCGCCGCGCCGCCTCAACGCGAGCTCCCTCGAGAGCTGCCTGGGGGTGCTGCGCTCCCAAGCAGTTTACACACAGAACATGCGTGTCCCCATCCGTAATGAAAAGAGGGCAGGGATGCACACACTTCTTAAACTGCTCACTGACCATAATATATAAATCAGAATCAGACAAACAACACCAAATAAGACAGACAGTCGTAACATAGAGCGCTTGCTGAAGAGCGAAAGCTAGTGTATGTGTGTGTCAGCGTCACTTTTATGCATCCGGTTATGCCGTTACATGTTACGTCATGACGCAACACCAATCAGGTTTGGATTAGTTTCATTCATACTTCAGAGGCGCACGCTAGGGGAGCGTCCCCAAAGAGTCGTTTTAACAACGCAGGGTAAGTTCCCTCGAAAGGGAACAATGGGGTCCATCAACTGTTTGGTTCCTGACATTCTTCAAAATATCGTCTTTTGTGTGCATCTGAAGAAAGAAATTCATACAGGTTTAAAACAACTTGAGGGTGAGTAAATGATGACAGAATTAAAATTTTTAAGTGAACTGTCCCTTTAACTTCGACAGAATTTCAACATGAAAGACTTACACATACAGTATGGGTTACAGTCTGACACATTTTTCCACCCCTTTTTGATTGACAGGATATAATCGACCCTGATCATATGGTGTTTTTAAACAATCGGTCGTTGGCCAATAAGTGAAAGAAAAATTGCTTTTATTGGCCGATACATCGGTACATCCCTAATTAAAATAGAGTAAACTATCTTTTTAGTCAGAATTAATGAATATAGCATGGTGAAACTGTGATAAAACACTGGTGGACAGGATTACAAAAAACAACAGCCCATAAACAAACAAACTGTGCTTTCAGAAAAATCTGTAAAAGTGTGTACAATAAGACATCCTCCCTTACAACCACAATCAACAAAGTTACATTCAACAGATCAAAAAGCAATGCAACAAGGATTTCCAGCATGAAAATAAGAGTGAAAAGGGCAACCACCTAAGCAGAAAACATTTTCTTCTTTTCCATTTCATCTAATCTAGCGCATGACCTCTGCAGAATCTGCTTCTCTGGTCTGAGTGCTCATGATCCTATGGAGGACTTAATGATGTTAAGGGTTGACTATTCCTGCGAGGCTAATGCATAGGTTGGGTCTACACATCAAGATCAACTCGCAAGATGGCCAAAGCATCTCTAACCCTGACCCTGTCTAGATCCCAATTGGGCAATACGTAGGGCAAGCATGAATCAGATTTAAAACAAACAAACAAATAAAAAGCCTAAGCTAGCTAAAAATTAAGAATGTTAGCTTGTCCAACTGAAGCCCATTTCCTATTAAGCACTCAGATCTCTCTTGGGTTGCTCATTAAAGCTTGTCAGGGATTCATCCGGTGGAAAAGAAACTCTAAAGTGACAATTTCCCATGAGGTGGAGTACCTGCGGAAATACTCTCATAAGGAGGATGAAAGACTTGTCTGACTGTAGTGTTAGGCTAAAAGTCTCTCTCTCTCTCTGAGGTTTTTTGAGGGTGCTTTCAGGTAATCGAATCATTAAGTTCTCAACTAAGTTCAGGAAAGTAACAGGAAATGGAAGTATCTTGCACGGTGGGCAATAATATTATACAACTCTCTTTAGAATGACCACATGTGGTTATTATCAAGCCTTTCACCAAGCACTTTCAGAAAAAAGGTTTGATTTGGAAAACGATATCCAAAAAGTGATTTTCCTCTCTACTGTTAGAGGAAGTATAAACTAATGGTACCAAATGAATTTGATTTCAATTATTTCTAAAAAGCTTTTTGCAGACTTTTCACTTCCATTACCTGCCTCAGCGCATCTCAAAACATTTGGAGAAAATGAGACAGACAAAAGTAGAAGCATTTTTTGTTTTGTTTTTACGCTGATTAACACAGACAAAGTGCAGTTCATTTAAAGAATATGGACAAAGACACAGCAACTTGTCATCCATTCAGGGTCTATCTATCTCATGGTCGGACAAATCTAAGGCTATTTTATAGGCTGATGTAGTGTGTGAGTGTGTGTTAAATGTAGAGTGTTAAATGCAGAGCGCTAGTAACATTTGACAGCTGCTGAAATGCTGACCCACATGCTCTTATATCAGGACAAAAAACAAAGTACTGAACACAGCCCCAAGTTGTGAGTTGAGGCTGCACAGCCTGTTATTTCCAACTAGTCATAATATCCAATGAGATTTTGAAATCAATCTTTCATTGTTCCCTTTGTTTCAATTTAGAGTAAAAAAAAAAAAGCTACTTTATGTCTCTTTCATCAACAATATCCAATAATGCTTTAGTACAAGGGTTTTCAATCGTTTCATATCCAGAACCCCAAATTATAATATCATGGTTAAATTTATTATAAAAATGTATGTAAATGATATATTTTCATATAAGATCCAATAATGCTGTGCACACTTTTGCCAAGCCAACAAGCTCCGCAGCAGACTTCTACCCGACAGTTAAAGCGGCATTACGTCACAAAAATGTGGCCTCGGAGGAAGACTGCAAGGGCTTAGGGTTCCATTTGGGACAGAGCCATTCTACTAATATCACACAGAAACCATTTCACAGTTTGTATCACTCCACTTGTTTTTGCTGGATCTATACTGGCAGCGTTTCTCACAGCCAGCGTCAATGGCGGACGAGCAAACCCACTATAATTTCACAAATAGTACTGTTATGGTTTCACGAAATGTAATTTTAAGATTCGTTTGGGTGAGAACGTAGTTGTACACCTCAACTATGCAATTTATATATAAACATAGATAGTAGATAGTGGTTAAACATCAATTTGTTCTGGTTACAGTATATAAAATGGGCAATCTTTGGTCTTACTAATCTATTACTTGTTCCAGAGCAAATCGATTTGGCCAAGGGCAAACTAACTAGTACTAACTAGAGTGCTGCTTTTGACTGAATTCTTTGCTTGTGTTTATTTCCTGTTGTACAAACTTCTTATACTTTCATGGCTATTGTTGTTTATATAAATATTATTGTTCAATAAATAATATAAAAGTATTTGGTATTGAAAAAGGGTCTGTTAGTGATTGTGATTTCGACTTCAGGGAAAGTTACATTATTACGACAATAAATGGCGGCAAGCGAGTCAGTAGCAAAGACTTTTATATTGAAAGAGACTGAAACAAGGTTGAAACAAGGACATTATTTTTAATTTAAACAGCTTATAGGATGCAACTGACAAATGCATTGACTAGCGCTGTCATGGGAAATCCCCTTAATGGTTAAAAGGACAAAGACAAAGATATCACTTTCCTCAGCGAATATTCAAACTGATTTTTGAAGAATGAACTGAAGAATAAATGCTATATCAGATACAGATAATACACTCGCTTAGTCGATCTCTCTCATTATACTCTAATGTAGGGGTCTCCAACCCTGCTCCTGGAGAGCTACTGTCCTGCAGATTTTAGCTCCAACCCCAATCAAACACACCTGGACCAGCTAATCAAGCTGTTCAGGGTTACTTGATAATTACAGTGTTGGAACAGGGTTGGAACTGAAGTCTGCAGGACAGTAGCTCTCAAGCTTCAATAAAGCAACTCCGCATTCTTTGGTTGCTAGTTCTAAAGTGACGTTTTAGAATTAGTAACGAAGGCTTGGGCTCATCTGTTAAACTGTCACCTTGTGATTTGAATTTGTGGCTAAAGGAAGTATCGCAGAAAAGAAGGTTTTTAAAAACACTTTGTTGTTGTTTCTTATGTTAAAAGCTGCCAAAAGAACATTATCACTATTAATCTCATGATTTCTGACCATTCTCTAGAAAGCAGAATTAAACAATAATAGTATCAAATTCTGTAAATGTGTTTTAAAAAATTACGTTAAACACAATACTTAATTAATTACATTATACAATTACTATCAGTGCTAAAAATACATTTTGTATTTTTGTTTGTTTGTTTGTTTTGCCTTTCTCAAATTTTCTACGAAACCCCTGTTTTAGTACAATAGACAAATGCAGTCTTGGTGCGCTCGTCTTGATGGTCAATCACTAAAAGCTAAAAAAAAATACAGCACTGAGATAATAAATCTTACTCAAATATGTAAGCATTTAAATAAAAACTACAAAATATATAAAAACTCTGTCTAGAGTCAGACTGGTGACCAATCCTCAAACTGAGACCATTTTACATGGCACACTCTGAGCAGTAGTTTAATCAACCTTTTATATAAAAGAGATATTACAAGCTAAACTTACCAAGTATTACTTTCAGGAACTGTTTCTAAACACAAAATCAGTGTGACAGATTGCGGAGCGTGCGTGGGTGTATTTTAGCATCTCCCCTGAAGAAGAAGATGCAGAGTTAGATTGTTCATTAGACATGAGTGATGATGATGATGTGTGACCTGGCTTTTGGAATATGAGACAGGGGATTAGCTGACATTAATTGTGATTATAAAGACAAGGCAAAGAGAAATCACAGACTCTCAATCTCTTTCTGAAAATCAGAATTGTGAAGTTCCTCTCATTAATGCTTAGGAACAATGCTGCTTTTTAAAAAAAAAAAACAATGTGCTGGTGATGTGTGTAACTGCTTCTACAACACAAATAACAGAGTTTTCTAAGATCTACTATAATCCTCCATTGCGTTGTTTTTGAGTTGCTAAGGCCTTTTTAAACCTTTGCTTTCTACTCTCTCGTTCTCGATGGGTTGCCTCGGGACCTCTCTGGCTGTTGTCATGTCTCAGCGGCCTTGTTAGGGATTCAGGACCATTTGTCTCAGTAACCAGGCGAAGTCGAGAACTCTTTTCGGTCCAAAGGGCCATGCTCTACTGTACTGCCGAAATCCCATCTCATATGAACACTAGAAATATTAGCACTTAAAAGGTTCCAGTCTCCTCTGTACTTAAAGAAATGATTGTATGAAAACCACATCCCTGGATTATAGTTATAATTAAATGAACTTTTACACGAACAAACGTTTTCTTTGTTGGGCAACAGTACACCTGGACAGCGTTAATATGGATGGACTAAATTGATCTCAGAACAGACTGAGCACAAGGAAATCATATGACTGTGGTGAGCAGATGGTTGCCATCATCAAGGATATGGAGTGGCTGTTCTAATGCCTCGTATTCTACTGTAACAAGCCCCATGAGAATTCACACCTGTACCAACTTTATAATCAACACAGGTTTTGGCCTAATTAAAGTATGGATAAATTTATTCCAACAATTTTAATCATGCCTACAGATCGCAACGGCTGGGATTAATTGATTTTGAAGAGTGTTGAATTCAAGAGTCCTCTAGCAAATTTGAATTAAATAAGTAAGAACAGATGAGACTGTAAAAAGCAGGAAATTCTTATACAGTGCATTCCCCACAATTAAACCCTGTGCCCCAAAATGAAGGAACAGATGATACAATAATTGGATTTAAATTAAAAAAGATTTTCTAGTCCGCTTGACTAATGTATCGTGAAAAATGCATTTTTGCTACAGTCCTTCCAACACACTCTCGAGCCTCTCTATGTCTGTGTTCATAAACCTTCAATATACTTCGCACCAAATGCTCAATGATGTTGAACATTCCATTATCACATTGAAGGCACAGCGAGAGCCGATCAGAGGATACCTAATACTTACACTGGAACGGGAATAATTCATTTAGTCTAACTCAGTGAAGCGTGTTGTAAGGTCTCGGGTCACTAACAGAGAATTAGTTGTGTCTCTCAGATCACTGCAGGGCTGCACATGTTCATAAGCCAAATCAGTTTACATAGACTAGCATCAGCCATTAAAAATATCAGAGTTGTGCACCAAGAACAAAAAAATAAATATGCCATTTAAATTTCAATCAAATTCTTGAATTTGCTACATCAATTTAAATGTAATGCAATTTCCGATGACAGACAGTGATGGGAGAGGGGCAAACATAGAAACATTTAATTAAAAAAAAAAAGAGTCCATGGGGGAGTTGAAAGAGGGAGGAGCCAGGTAGGAGATGATGGAGGGAGGAGCCAGGGAGCAACTCAAACCAGTGCCAGGACGAAGGCCCATGGAAGAAATGATGGAGGGAGGAGCCAGGTGGGAACCATGGTGGAGGCATAAGGACGAGGGATCCTGGGGGATGACAGACCAAGGTGGAGCTGAAAGTGCATGGAGCCGAAGTGGAGGTGATGGTTTGACAGGCCGAGGTGAAGTCCATGGCTTGCAGGCCTGAGGTGGAGCTATGGGATCAACACACCAAGGCGAGACTGGAGACTTGGATGCGATGAAGGAGACTTGGATGCGATGAAGGAGACTTGGAGCTGGCCGACAAAGACGAATTGGAGCTGGCCAACGAAAGAGATTTGGAGCTGGCCGGCAAATGAGACTTGGAGCTGGGTGGGACCAGCGGCGGAGACAGGGCTTGAAAATGGGCTGGTGTCAGGGAATCCAGAAGTTCACATGAGAAGTAACAAACTTCAGGGCTGGGAGGATTTGCTCCATAATGTCCAACTCCACCAGCACTCCCTCAAGGGATGACCACCAATACCAGCTCACACACCAGGTCAGACTTGGCAGGCTCTGGTTCTCTGTCCCTGAAGATAGAGAGTGCAGGGTCAGGCTCCGGGATAAACAATGGCTCCGGCTTGAGCTCCTGGGCGGATATTGGGGCCCGCTCACACACCTGGTCAGACTGTGCTTGCTCTGGTTCTGCAGTGGGCTCAGGCTTTAGGTCCTTGGTGGGCATAGGCACTGGGTCTGGGTGGCAGGCGTTTGAACGAGTGGGGAATGACTTGGGAGGAGTTTCGTTGTGGGTGGGGTCACTTGAGCGAGGATGGGGGTGACAGGATGATTGAAGTGGGCTGGGAGCAGTTGGAAAAGATAGTCATCCAGCCGACTTCAGAAACATGTCTTCAAGGTGCCGTCGCTATAGGACACCAGGTGGCTGAGCCAACGAGAACGGCCCAAGAACTACTACAACTGAGGGCTATAAATACACAGGGTACCTGAGGAATAAATCAAGTCACAGGTGGGAACTGACATGATACATAATGATACGTAACTGTAATTATACGACAGATAGAATGATATGACAGATAGAACAATAAAACTATAGAATATGAACTTGATATGCACAATTCAGGACAGAATGGAATCATACTGTTCAAATAAACTAACCAAACATGTTGGCTAATACAAAGGGTAATTACTATCAAGTGCACACAAAACACAACCTCTTACTGCAGACAGGCAACCCAGACAGTGCAACTTTAAATGATAATGCTGTTTTGATAACCCTTGGTGAGTTCAGGTTAAATCTATCACAGCTATATCTACACAAACACGCAAGGTGAGCCAGTGTCACATGGACAGTCTTGGGTTAGAGTGGGAAGCGGAGCGCAACGCCACTCTAAACGCTCTCGCAATGTAGGAACAGGAAATCTCATCAACTCCACAGTCTCCAGGCCTCAGATTCAATTTCACATCTTTCACACAGGAAAACAGATCGTGCCTTTAATATTTGAAAGTAATATGTATGGATGTGTGTGTATTTGAGGAACACTGATGCATGATCTTTCCATTGCCAGGATTTATATGACTATAATAAGTGAGAGCAAGCTCTGTTTTCCTTTGTTTATAAAGAATACCTAAAGCCATGGAGACAAAGTGCTGGTTCTGGCTGATTCAGTGACTTAAGATGATGGCTCTCATTACGTTTAATTCATGTCGTGACTCTGCAGGTGAGAACCATTTATCCCTCTCTAATTACGTGTCTCTCTTGTTATAAATGAAAAAACAGATTAGAAAGAGAGAGAGAAATGTAACTTAATCTTACCATATAACTGAAAGCAGACAGGTCAGCTCTCCATACATGAAAGCGCCCTCTGACATCCCTCTCTGTTTGTATTGAGAGCATTTTCCTGACAAAATTCAAAAACTTTAAAAGTTCAATTGCAGCCACTAAAGCAATAATTCATCTTTTTAAAATGTAACTACATCTACACTACCAATCAAAAGTTTGTGGCCAGTAAGATTTTTTTTAATGTTTTTGAAAGAAGTATCGTATGTTCAACAAGGCTGCCTTTACGTATTTGATTTAAAAAAAATGCAGTAAAGGCAGGAATATTACAATTTAAAATAACTGTTTTCTGTTTTAATACATTTTAAAATGTCTCCATTACTCCAGTCTTCAGTTACATGATCGTTCAGAAAGCATTCTAATATGCTGATTTGGTACTTAAGAAATATGTCTTATTATTATCAATGTTGAAATCTGTGCTGCTTAATATTTTTTGTGTACATCGTGATACATTCTTAAATGATACAATGGTGCTTCTTAATATTTTTGTAAAAACCATGATACATTTTTCTCAGGATTCTTTGATGAATAGAGTTCAAACAGCTTTTATTTGAAATAGAAATATTTTGTAATACTACACAAATTACCTTTACATTTTAATTCACTTTTGATCAATTGAATGCATTGCTAAATAAAAGTATGCCAAAAAATCGTGCACAAATTTTGGAATGCTTCAATGCATGTATATGAATTAATTGGACTACAACTGGCCTTGGTGTTGTGTGCTTGCTCCAAAAGACAGAGGTGATGTGCAAAGTAGAATTAACCCCAGAAGACCCAGAATTAACCCCAGCTGTTGAGGAGCTATATAGAGGGTATGCGCATGACGTCACCGTCGGCCGGAGTGAATGCGGTCACGCCCACAAGTGGCAAAAAGACTGAGCGGCAGCATTTGTTTTCAGCGTGAATGCCGTGAAAATCACACAAAACACATCTAAAACGGGAAAGAGCTTTGCGATTGACTGTACAACTAGATTTGACCAGAAATCTGAGGTACTGTATATTTTTGCAGACTGCAAAAAGCTACAGAAACAGACTATATTCGGCATAATTGGATGTTTTTAAATAAACACTGACAAAAAACTATACAAGTTTTAGGGCTGGACGATATGATGATATACAGTATAACATTAATGTAAGTGATCACTCGGATTTAGACCTATCTATATTGTATTTATATAAAACGTTTACAGGCAAATTTTCTTCATTTATTTCCCCGGCGTCGAAATCAGGCACATATAAATGTCAGGAAACACGATTCCTGGCTGCATGTCAATATCCATGGATCACTGGATCTTTGATAAGTTGTAAGGAACACTATATCGAGTCCAACTTTTAGTTTAAACTGATAATAGTTTGTTTTACTCGCGTTAACGCAGTTTCCCCTATTAACTCCAGTCACGCAGCAGCTCTTCTGCCACTCAGTCCGGCTGAGGGGGGCGTGTTCCGGCGGGGAAGTGACGTTAATGCATTCCCTCTATAGCCAGACAACTGACTACTATATTTGGTTTTGTCACACCACGGTCTGTCCAGCAGAGGGAAACTGAGAGCACAAGACCTTCCACATCTTTCTACTAATTCACTGCTTATTATTGTTTCAATGAAATCACCTGTGCCTAGCTAGTTAGTGTTAATGGGTGTATATTTAAAGACTTGTCTTTGCTTGTATCTTAGCTCAGTCTTGAAGTTCTCTTGCCTAGCCTAAGCCTTTTGTGTTTTCCCGTTTGGTCTATTTTGGAAGACTTTTTGCTCAGACCTTTTGACCAGCTTATCTGATAAACTTTGCTTTATGTTTTTGGACCATTTTGCCTGTATTATCCAGTGTGGCTTTGTACCTTGCTAAACCCAGCACTTATGCTGGATCCTTTGTGTTTGCTTTGGAAGAAAACTGAGTAAAGACTATCTTCTTTTTCCTTCAAGACCTGCCTCTTGTGATTATCTGCCAATTGGGTCCAACCTGCCTCATAGAACAGTGGTTAGAACCTTGGGTTACCAGCAACACACTCTGGGTTCGAATCACGGACCTGACAGCAAAAACATAAAGCAAAGTTTATCAGATAAGCTGGTCAAAAGGTCTGAGCAAAAAGTCTTCCAAGATAGACCAAACGGGAAAACACAAAAGGCTTAGGCTAGGCAAGAGAACTTCAAGACTGAGCAAAGATACAAGCAAAGACAAGTCTTTAAATATACACCCTAAACACTAACTAGCTAGGCACAGGTGATTTCATTAAAACAATAATAAGCAGTGAATTAGTAGAAAGATGTGGAAGGTCTTGTGCTCTCAGTTTCCATCTGCTGGACAGATCGTGGTGTGACAGGTTTTGCATTTTAATATAATGCCAAAGACTAATATTAGACAGTAGTTCAATTACACAAAATCCTGTCAATTACAAATGCACATGCAAATCTGTACACTCTTAAAAATAAAGGTTATTTATTAATATCTACAGTTCCACGAAGAACCTTTAACATTCATGGAACCTTTCCATTGGCACCCAAAATGTTTCTTCGGTGGCATTTTCTGCGAAAACCCTCTTTTTGTTGTGTATATAAAACCAGCACCAACTAGAATAAACAATCTTAAACCATAGCCGGTCTCTTACCAGAATATGACACGGTAAATCATAGTTTATTCATTTGTCTAAGAATAGTGACACCTCGAGGGATTTAAGACAGGGCTGATGATTTGACTGCAGGTTCAACTCAATGGCAGCAGAGTCATCTATTTTTCAGTGTGCCCTTCCAACTTTGCAATCAACGGCCTGATGCAGTCGATCTTTCGATCATGTCCAAGTCAATTAAACAAACAATCCAGACCAGGGTACATCTGAGGCTTAGTCACAGCCAGACAATAAGTGTGTGTGTGTGTGTGTGTGTGTGTGTGCGTGTGTGTGTGTGTGTGTGTGCGTGTGCGTGTGCGTGTGCGAGAGAGAGAGAGAGAGAGAGAGAGAGAGAGAGAGAGAGAGAGAGAGAGAGAGAGAGAGAGAGAGAAGGAGAGAGAGAAGGAGAGAGAGCAGTTCCTTTATCAGTCCCTGACCAGATGAAATTCTACGCAGGTGTTTTTTTTTTTTTTTTTACTGGCTTCACTTACACTAACTCATTACTTGCAGCCTCTTCTGGTTGTCGTCTTGCTGTGCCTAAGAAACAGGGCCAAGTTCTTCTCTCCTTGTATCAATTCCAAGCGATATGTGAGCCCTGTTTAACATGTGAATTGAACACATGAGCACATACGATTGAATTTAAATAGAAAATGAAAACGGGACTGGGCTGCTGTGTTTCCAGAGACTGTACAATTTATGCTCTTTTTGCAGATGCTCTCGCACCAAAATGACAAGTGAGATTGTATTCAGGAACAGTATCTGAAAAGATGGAGAAAGACAGGGAGCTCTCAGTGATGTGCTTCTTTCCTAGTGTCATTATGATGGATTTGTTTGAGTTCAGATGCTCCTAGAACGAATTACGAGTTAACTTAGTTGGCCAAGACAAATCACCTATCCAGATGTTTACTTAAAGTCTTCCTGCGGTGAAAAAGTCTATGTGGTGTTTTTAATATGCTTTAAGACAAACCATGTGTAAATTCATGTCAACACCATTGATGAGTATTTTCTCTCTTAAAACTGCAGTGAAAAAAAATAATACTGTCTCAAAACTGCGGTTTGAAATCCCTGGTGTTTCTGACGTCACAAACTACCTTGTAACCAATCACGTCAGTGTGTGATCCTCAACGAGTGGATCTCTGAGCTGGTGTGAGTGAGTGGAGGCGGGGCTAATTTGCATATTCATAGAACTGCGTATACTAATGACAGTGAGAGAAAATCATACAATAGCTGTGTGTGACAAACAGGCTGAAATTTAAGTCATTAGTCCCTATAGATCACTAAATCTTTCAGTTAGGGTTAGGGAAACGAGAAATTTTTCTAATTTAGGAGTTTGGACTGCCCGGAAGTTTACCATCATTATATTCCACACAGTGGCCACAATATTCTTTAACAATGTACCTTTTCTGCCCCACAGTTGGTATGACCAGAAGGTTCATTTTTGGGTGGACTATGTTTTTAAACTCCCAAAAGTAACCAACAGCCTATGTGCTTTATTATGACCAGAGTGGCAGAGACGGATTTTCACACATCACATCAGGAGACACACTCACACACTCCAGTATCTCCTAAATACAGAAAGAGAACCATACGACATATTGTGCAGATGGAAACAAGAGATCATAACTAAACTAGCCAAATATCACACCTGGCCATGAGAAAGATACATTATATTTCTAAAACCAAGTAGTCTACTAAGAATAAAACCAAAATGATCAATATATAAAGTCTTCAGACATGAAACCACCTAGAACGATGTACACAATGCAATTAACTTATGAAAATATGACATATTTACGAGAGAATATACGATGGGAAGCAATGTAGAACAGGACTTCATTTTATCGATCTGTATAAGACTGAAATGGTTCAATAATATTATTTTACTGCTAGTATTATCGTCCCTGGCTACGCAGATTCCGTTATGTCAGCAGAAAGTTTGTTTCAGAAGCAAAGAAAGTTATTAAATTCTAATTTAAGATTATGAAAACCACAAAACATGCACAATAAGAGGGATAATAAAGTGAATGAATCTTTAAATTAAGTCTTTAAATAAAATACAAACAAAAACAAACCTCTAGGTCATGGACCCAGCTTAATAAATGAATGCGACGTGACCTCATATTCCTCACTCACAGAGTCAGTATCATTAAGATTACATAAGTATAGGTATAATGAGAAAGAAGATGAATGTGCCAAGGTGTCTGCCCCACCAGGGAGGAACAATGTTAATAAATGATGCACTGTGAGGAGATCAAACTCAGCCTTTGACACAAGATGTGACATGCAAGGTTCACTGATGGAGTGTAAGGTCACATGCTAACAGCTGTCCTCCCAACACCATCCTACAGAGCCACCTACTGTAACAACAGAAATAGAGAGAAACGGGACGGCCCCAGCCTGTTTTCCATTTACAACCACTCTCATCCATTCTGCTTAAAAACAAACTCATTATTCCAGCCTTAAAGGGTTAGTTCACCCAAAAATTAAAATTCTGTCAGTAATTACTCACCCTCATGTTGTTCCAACCCCGTAAGACTTTCGTTCATCTTTAGTCTGAGAGCTGTCTCACTCCTCCATAGACTTATACTGTCCGAAGATGAATGAAATTCTTACGGGGATGGAACAACATGAGGGTGAGTAATTACTGACAGAATTTTAATTTTTGGGTGAACTAACCCTTTAAGGAAATGGAGGGTTACCTCTCTAGGGGTTTTCACATTCAATAACGATGTTAGACTACTGTAATAAATGACAAAAGGTTAGACCCCAGTGTGTCTACTGTTGTGCTTGCTATTGGTATTTCACACTTAAAACCTGTAAGGCCAGGTCTGCTGAGCATGTGTGTGTTGGCTCTTTCTGTCGTCGTGCAAGAGAAGAGAGCATTCGAAGAAGCACTGGGGAAAAGGGCAGAAAGAGTGCAAATGCTATCCTGAGTTATGACCTTTAGCGAAAGGAAAAAATCCCCACAAAGCCAAGCCTAAGGCTAACATCTAGAGAAAACTCCAACTATTTACTAATTATTCCGAAATTTAAAACATAGTGTGGTGGGTAGCCATTGTCCAAGTCCTTTGCCTGGAAGTGTGTGCGTCAGCATGCATAGGTTAAGAATCTGACAACTTGACCTTTTGCTGGAGATTACTTTAGTGAACTTATTAGCATGACTGTGCTCCGACGTACACGGCATTCTGTGTAAAGCAATGAACGTGTCATGTACGAGGAAAAATATCTACATACAGGGAAGGGCCACGACAATCTGAAAAAAGGTCAAAGGTTAAATAAGTCAGTCAGTGTTGCTTCAAATGAATCTATTATACATATGTCTATTATGCAAGATTAAAAAGGCCTTTCAATTCACTTCTTAGCTTATTTGTAGACTTAAGTTCACAACAAATTCAAAATAAAGCTACACATTTTTACAGAATAATACAACAATGCTAAAGTAAAAACCTGTTAAAGGTATTGTAGGTAGGAATTTTATAAAAACTTTTTTCCAAATTTGTTTAAACTTTCTGTATATATCAATACATAATTAAAATGTAAGTACTCTGATAAAAAGAGTATAAAAATCGAGTGACTCTAGACCGTTTAATCTGCACTAAACACAGCTCATTATTTACATTCGGGACGAAACAAAGGATTGGCTTAGGCGACTGTCACTCTCTCGCAACCATGGCAACCACCCTTTTGCCACACAGGACCTGCCCACTTGCGCGCGCATCCATTTGATTTGAGGAATTCAAGAGGCACGCAACCTAGGAATAGCAAAACAATGGCAGAGATTAGAAAGACCAATCAAAATTCACATATGCAGTTCGCGAAGGCAAACCAGGCAAAAAAAGGAAGACGCAGTAACGTTACTAGAAAAGGTAATGAACAAAAAGTCTTTGGATAAACAACAAAATAAAACGCATGCCAATATCGGCGTGGCTTTCCAGCGATGGCGAGAACTGAGAGACCTCAAGGGGCTGAAAAGTGAATGCTGGACAGGTAAATCTTTCTTTTTGTATTTTGATCATACATATTTTTTTCTTTATCTTTTCATGAAGCATGTGTCATTAGCACACGTAGCTGCCTAATATAGCTAACATAACATTACTTAGCGATCCGTAGTAGAGAGATGATAAATCATATATATGCCTAGCTCAAGATTGTCATGATTCTGCCATCATGTTATTGATTATTCCTAGTCTTGTGGCAGGATCATGACAGAACCAATGTTTTGTGTACAAGCGCATGGCCAATTGTTTGGCCATGTGCTTGTGGTGTCTCGTTACGTTACCCCGCCCCCTTGTTATCCTCGTCTTGTGATTATTGTCTAGTCAGTTTCACCTGTCCTCGTCATTAGTGTTCCCTATTTAATCTCCTCATGTCTTCTGTCCTGTGTCGGTACATTGTCTAACATTGCGTGTTCATCCCTGTGAGTGTTTAGCCTGAAAGCTGTTAAATGAGAATTGTGAGTTTGTTTATTGTCAAGTCATAGTCTTAGTTTGTCATCTTGTCATAGTCTAGTTATATTCTCCTCCAGTTCTGTTTTACCCCCTCGTGGGTTTTGTTTTCTGTTTTTGTCAATAATAAATCCCTGTTTTGAGTTACTTGCTGTCTGCTATTGGGTTCATCCTTCTACCACGTGACAGAATGTACCGACCATCAAAGAACCCAGCAGACAGTATGTCCTCCCAGCTCCAGTTCCAATCGGAGTTCCGTGAGCGATGCTGGTTGTCCGCACCAACCAACGGAGAACGGATCATTTGCCCTATCCCGTCCCAGGGTGAGCGGATCATGAGGGATTATGTCCGTCTATGGGATCTCTTTTCCCGGGAGGATCTGCAGGCCTCTTCCTCGGGCTCTCCACCCTCTGCTAGCCTGCCGGTGATCCTGGAGGGTCGCATGTTAGCCGCCGTGACACAGGAGGACCAAGCGTCTTCCACCCTGACTCCCGGTCCACCACCCGTGTCCGTCAGCACCCGTGGAAAGCGTGGAAGACGTTTGTCGTGGGAGTCAGCGTCGGAGTCGTCCTCCACGGAATCCCCCTTGCCTGCGGTGGTCTCGCCAGTACCTGCTTCGTCTCCCTCTTCGCCCCCCTTACCGGTCTCAAGCCTGGCTATGGACTCAGCTCCGCGACCCAGAAGAAAGAAGAGGAGGAAGGGTGCCTCTTGTTCTCCTTCTCTGTCTCCCCCAGAGCCCGCTACTTCAAGCGCCGTCCATGAGCCCGCTACTTCAAGCGCCGTCCATGAGCCCGCTCCAGCCAGCGCCGTCCCAGGGCCCGCTCCAGCGAGCGCCGTCCCAGGGCCCGCTCCAGCGAGCACCGTCCCAGAGCCCGCTCCAGCGAGCGCCGTCCCAGAGCCCGCTCCAGCGAGCGCCGTCCCAGAGCCCGCTGAGAGAGTTGCGGCCGATCTAGCCGCTAAGGAGGTTCTGCGAGCAGTTTCGGCGCGTCAGGAGATGCCCATCTTCCTTGCTGCAAAGACCCTGTCTGATTATTTGTCTTGTCTTGCCTCAATCCTTGAACCCCTGTCTGTCCTGCCTTGTCCTCTGTTCCCCCGCCGAGAGCGCAGCATCCGTACCTACCACTGATAGTGCTGCACCCAGTCCTGTTCCTTCGCCTGCCATGTCCCCCGTCAGGAGTCCCGTTTCCCCATCCTCTGTGTCCTCCGTGTCTGAATCTGTTGCTGCCACCACTGAAGCAGTATCCCAGACTGTTTCCCCGTTCGTCCCTGTCTCCACCAGCCCCCGGACTGTTTCCCCGTTTGTTCCTGTTGCCACTAGTCCCCGGACTGTTTCCCCGTTTGTTCCTGTCACCACTAGTCCCCGGATTATTTCCCTGTTTGCCCCTGTCTCCACTAAGCCCCGGACTGTTTCCCCCAAGACCTCTCCTCGTGTGTCTCCGTCTAGACCTGCCCAGAGTCCTCGTCTTCAGCCCTCATCCCGTGGACCCAAGACCCCCAGTCCTCCCATCCACCCTGGACCTCCCCCCATGAACTGTGTGTTTCCTCCACCCCCTCTGCCTTGCATGTTGTTCTTGATGTTTCACCCGAACCCTGTTATTGTTTATTCATGTATGCCATTGCTGATGTTCACCATGTTTTGTTGGTTCTTGTCCATGTCTTGTCTTGTGCTTAGTGTCCCTTTTGAGGAGCGTCTGGAAGCCGCTCCTTAAAGTGGGGGTTCTGTCATGATTCTGCCATCATGTTATTGATTATTCCTAGTCTTGTGGCAGGATCATGACAGAACCAATGTTTTGTGTACAAGCGCATGGCCAATTGTTTGGCCATGTGCTTGTGGTGTCTCGTTACGTTACCCCGCCCCCTTGTTATCCTCGTCTTGTGATTATTGTCTAGTCAGTTTCACCTATCCTCGTCATTAGTGTTCCCTATTTAATCTCCTCATGTCTTCTGTCCTGTGTTGGTACATTGTCTAACATTGCGTGTTCATCCCCGTGAGTGTTTAGCCTGAAAGCTGTTAAATGAGAATTGTGAGTTTGTTTATTGTCTAGTCTTAGTTTGTCATCTTATCATAGTCTAGTTATATTCTCCTCCAGTTCTGTTTTGCCCCCTCGTGGGTTTTGTTTTCTGTTTTTGTCAATAATAAATCCCTGTTTTGAGTTACTTGCTGTCTGCTATTGGGTTCATCCTTCTACCACGTGACAAAGATGATAGCTATAGTGTTGAATTGTGCATAATTTTGCTTTAGATAAATAAATACATGTTTAACAGATAGTAGGCCGATCCGCATCCAGGAACTTTTCTTAGAATTATATTTACCCTCTGTCTAACTCTTACCATGTTCACCTGGAAGTTTACCTGCACGTTTTTTTCGCTTTTAAACAAATCCCTTGACCTGACGATGCGGTACTTGTCTCTGGAGTGTAGTCCTCATCAGAGTCAACAATGCTTTCATTATGGAAACTCTTACATGCAGAACACCATATATGTTATGAATGTTACACGAAATTCATCTTCATCACAGTGTAAATGATGGCAATGGAAAAACGTGTATCATGCAACCTGTTTTTAGCTTTGCCTTATAGATAACTAGCTCTTTAGCGAATCAATAAATATATATTTTAATATCAATAGGCTACTTGATAGTGAGTACTAAAATACATCTTATTTGATTATCTTCATAATGATAAAGTTAGATTTTTTAATTACATGTGATTCTGACATGATGTCACTACATGCACTGCGCTCCTTCCTCTCCGCTCGTCTCAGGTAAATTATGCGTCTTCAGCTCAGCGGTCAGAGTCACGCGTTCATGTGTTTTGGAGGCGTAGCTTTGGAAGGAGCCCAGAAGGGAGGGGGTGGAGTGAATGGAAATAATGAGCTGTCTTTAAAACAGTCGTGAGAGGTCTACAGACACTCGATTTTTATACTTTCTTTTTCAGAGTACTTACATTTTAATTATGCATTGATAAATACAGAAAGTACAGAAACAAATTTGGAAAAAAGTTTTTTTTATACAATTCCTACCTACAATACCTTTAATTGGTTAACTTTAAGTTAAATTAAAAGAAACTATAAATTGTTTAACATCACATCATATGTAATTCCACTGTAAAATCCTGTCAAATTTATGGTTCTTGGAAGTAAAAATGTAGAATTACTATATCATTTACATAGAAAAACAGTAAACATTATTTCGTTTTCATCATTTCATTTAAATCATTTTGTTTCTTCTTATTTTTGCTATCAATAATGTACATTAGAGTGTTTTGTGTTTGTGTGTCACTTAATGTTATTTAGTTAATGTTTATTGCATTATTTTACTTTATTTTATTTTGTCTTTGTGTGTACGACCCTGTTCACCATATAGTATTGGTCATAATTGAGTCATAATGTGACTTTCTATTGTGCCACCTGTATTATTGTGGTGGATATCAGCACATTTTGAGGTAAAAGCAGAATTATCACTATATAACTTAATGACAGTATTCTTATGGTGAATTTCTGGCAACAACAACTGTCAGTTTTTACTGTCAATTTTAATGGGATTTCTTTTACTGTAAGAATAAACTGAGCTATGATTCATAAATGAGTGTTTCTTCAACTTTCAAATTACTTTACCCAGGTTAAAACATGAAGAGCATGTTTGATATGATAAAAATTAAATGTCACTTGTGAGCATACAATTAGTATTATGTATTATTTCCAATCAAACTAAATATATATATATATATATATATATATATATATATATATATATATATATATATATATATATATATATATATATATATTATATATATATATATATTTATATATATATATATATATTTATCCTCATATAATATATCATATATACTGTATATATATATATATATATATATATATATATATATATATATATATATATATATACACATATATACAGTATATATATATATGATCCTCTTTATCCTCATCTCTGCAACCCGCATGTGACAGTAAGATTGTGCAATGTGTATTTTAAATGAGTATATTTACTAAAAGTTGAAGAAACACCCAAAAATACTTAATTGAAATTTCACAGCACTTTTTTTTTTTTTCAAAATTAAAATGTGTATTAATTATTTTACTTTGTTTAAAGGTTTATCAAAAATATATTCCTAAAACATTTATGTTGCTATTGCCTCATGTAGTATTTCAAAGTCGAATGGACAGATTTAAACTCCCAATTAGAGTGACCTTAACAGTCCTAACAATGCTCTTCTTCAGAGAGTAAAGCACACTTACTTTATGGGGCAGAAATAGGGAGTTGACACAGGAAATCAAACTCGCAGTGTCCTCAGCATCAGGCTGGCCACAGACAACGATCTACGAGAAAAAAATAAGAGACTGTTATAAACAACAAAACAACAAACTTGTGAGCAAAAAAGACGTATGAACCACCGAATGAACAAATGAGAAGAGATGGAAAGAGATGAAGAAAGGGTCAGAGCTGCTCGTATGGTGCTGTAATGAGGTGGGCAGGTGTGATGTGGAGCGGGCTGCCCTTAGCTGGACCTTTAGCTTGTTATTCCTCCAACTCTGATGACTTCTCTGCCGCTGGTGAACTCTGATAGCCATGACACATGTTCACAGTTCTTACAACTGTCCAGGAACAGGAGGAAATGTGGAAAAAGGCCCTGACAGGTAAAACTTTTATCCAGCAGCATCAGTCTAGTTGACATGTGACAGGTTCGTTCGCTAACGGTTCTCATAGTGAGGACTGCTGAACTAGCTATAGCAAGGGTCATAATGATGTCCATAAAAAAAGAAGCTAATTAGGGATCAGATACACCCTTCAAAACTTTGGAAATACTTTTATTCAGCAAAGATGTCACCAAAAAATTCAATTAAAAATAGAAGAATCCTAAAAAAATGTCTCGTGGTTTTTACAAAAATATTACGCAGCACAATCGTTTTTAACATTGATGATAATAAGAAATGTTACTTGAGCACCAAATCAGCATATTAGAATGATTTCTGAAGGATCATTTGACACTGAAGACTGGAGTAATGATGCTGAAAATTTAGCTTTGTCATTACAGGAATAAATTACATTGTAAAATATAATAAAATAGAAAACAGTTATTTTATTCACAAAAATACTGTTTTCACTGTATGTTTCATCAATTTTTTTTTTTTTATCAAACCCAAACTTTTTAACAGTAATATATATACAAACAATTTTATATCTAAGCTCTTATAAACTTTTGTTATAAACATTAACCATGGAAGAAAATCCAAGAATCCAAAGAAAGCATCCAATGAAAGGGCTGTAATATCCAGTAATATGAAATAAGAGCATATGGCAAGGACTGAGAAAAATATTTCAGCATGGCAAAGACACTTAATCTAGTTTATGGTGTTAGCCATAACATTAGCCTGGAGGCTGATGCATTCAGAAGTGACAGTCCCCACTGGAGAGAAGTTCACTTTCAGGTTTTCGGAGCATGAAGTGAGGAGGGTCTTCAGTGGAACTGTATTACATTCAACCATGGTTTGTCACCAGCATAAGCTGTGTCTCGCATGCTAGTTTGCTGTTGTCCCAAACAGGTTTATTAAGCAGCTGGTTTTGACACCATCCTGATCAATAGGGCCCCTAAGCGAGTATCTTCCAGAAGGCTTGGCATGGCCCACACATGCCTAGGGAAGTTCAGGATGGCTCCCCAGATGCTGTGATCATTAAACTTGCGTGCACAATTGAAAGCTTCCTGTCAGGCTGTATTACTGTCTGGTACAGTAGCAGCAAAACATTGTACCGCAAGGACATGTGGAGGGTGGTGTGGTCAGCTGCATATAACACCGCGGGTGTATCGGTCTAACCTGCAGGACATCTACACCAGATGGAACAGGAAAATCATTGAGAGTACCTTGATCAATGATCTATTCTCAGTTCTGCCTGGAATCATAATTCTTTTTCTGCCAAAAACCATTATTCCATCACTGTTTACTTACTACGTTGCTGCATAATTAAATATATATAAATTATATGTAAACAATATAAAATAAAATAATAATGTGATAAAATAATAATTAAACATAAATAAATGTGTGTGCGTGTATAATAT
The DNA here is from genome assembly GCA_030578255.1 of Tiaroga cobitis. Lineage (NCBI taxonomy): Eukaryota > Metazoa > Chordata > Actinopteri > Cypriniformes > Leuciscidae > Tiaroga > Tiaroga cobitis. The sequence continues at coordinate 28,728,900 of CM060602.1, read as the reverse complement.
GATATGATATACAGTATATGATAAGCATACAGTGGAAAACTACCAAAAAAGACTTGACTTTAGACCTGGCCTTGAGAGATTTGAGAATTGAGTCTGACTCTACCTTAGGGATTTGTGAACATGCCTTTTATTATTGTAGTATTCACAGTCAAGGAGTAAAAATATTTCATTGCCCTTGCATCAGCTGGACATGATGTGACAAGTCAAACCAGACTTTTAAAATTCATATTCAGTAGCTGTGGACCAGTTACCTGTTTAAGGGTGTAATGTTGGGCCATGACACTGCGGACCATGTCTGGCAGGGCAATTGGCACCTTAGTCAGTCTATCAGAGAAGGCGATCAGTAATTCCTGAGAGCGCTGTATCCAGTCCTGCCGGCCTGTGAGGTGGGAGAGCCGCAGCAAGTTCATGGCTGAGACAGAGTTTGCACTGGGTTCGGCACCATCCTGATCTAAAAAAAAGAAAGAAGAAAAAAGACACAATGGAATTCCAGTCAGATAACCAGTCTATAGTGCAAAAAGCCATGTTTTCCAGCACATTGATGTAAAGAATGTACAGTCTGGCTCCTGGGAAAAAATGGCATCATAACATTGATGGCTACAATATCAATTTAACCAGAGCCCATTTATCAGGTTAAGCAGAGCTAAAAGTGCCTGATATCACGAGTGAAGTGGCTCTAGAGCTGTGAGTTGATTTACTTTATCTGCTCTTTGCTTGTGTGTGTGCAGAGGGAGTGCTGGGAGTGGGTTCCCGGGCCGCGTGTCACAATGTAATGAGTTGATTGAATCTGGGAGCTGAAAGGGACGGAAGCGATGACTGATGAAGAGCAGCAATGCTGTCCCAAACAAACACATGCAGATGATATCAGGTAACTCACTCCTTAAAAGACACATGCACCACGAGTGGCCATTTACTGTGTGCAAGTCCTGTCAGAACAAACAACCATAAACTGCAACATAAATCTGGGTTTTCGAGTTTCGAGTAATGAATTAACAAATTCTGGTGAAAGAAAATAAGTATTGATAATAATAAATTGTAATTATGAATGTTGACAGTATAATTGGTTTGTATGGCCTCTGTGTACTGTTAATGAAGTTTAGTGATAAAGCTTGCCACAAAATACCACTAATCTGTCTAGTTTATAAAGTGACAGGATACTGTGACCAAACTATATTGTATTTCTTGCAGCAAATGGACAGATAAAGCATCAATTGCATCTCTAATGTTGGATTTACTTTTTATCTTTTTATGGCTGCTGAAAATTCAGCTTTATACAGCATATTAAAATAGAAAGTAGTTCTTGTCATAACATTTCACAAACATTTACTGTTTTGTTGATCAAATAAATGCAGCCTTAGAGAGCATAAGAGACCTTTAAAACATAAAAAAATTACCGATCTTAAAACTTGAACGGTAATGAAGCTTCTTAAAATGCATTTGATGGGAAGAGAAAAAGCTAAAGAAAAGATTACTATGATTATTATTATGCTCTGTCTAAGAACTTACCAGGAGGACATAGCAACAGCATTACATGCGGTCGATATGGAAAACAGGTTTTCCATTAAATACTAAAAAGTTTCACAGCAACAAAAAACGTTGAAGGACTCGAGCCCAAAATAAAGAAACCGAATAGCTTTATTTAATAAAAAAAAAGAATAATAATAAAAAAACGACTGGCTACACTGCCTGTGGTTTCTTTGAAACAGCGAAGCTGACCGGTTTGGTCTAGTTTGGGTAAGGCGTAAAATGTAGAGTGGCAGATGCTTTGGGAGGCAATCCGTCTTCCACCGACAGAGAGAGGTGAAGGGACTTGGTTCTGACACGTGACGGCACCGCACGGCTCCTAATGGAGCCAACTCTGCACGCTTGGCTCACTATATAATGGCCCAGTCACTCAGAAAAGATGAAAAATCTGCCTTATGTCCATTTTAATTTATCAGAAGCAACAACAAAAACATTACAGTTAGCTTTCTCTGCCCTTATCCATATCTCATTGATGTCAGTGCCATTTTCACAGTGCCATCAGTCACAACCCAGGCGAGCTGGTGTGACTATTCGCTCACATCAGCTCATACTTCCAATTCCTGGGGAGAAAATATGGAGCCAAGCCATTCGGGATATTAAGCCCCGGCACTTATACACTTCGAAAGTGTGTGTGTGGATCTTTTTCTTTATTTGGCTTGTCAGGGGAGACAAAAAAAGAATGAAAAATCACTCTCTCATACCACTTCCATAGCAATGTCACGGCGAAGGTGACGAATGGTGCACAGCGTGAAATAAAAGGGATGTGTCTTCAAGGAAACATCAATTGCTTTCACAAAGAAGGCTTTGATGTACTGGATCAGTCTTCTATATTGTTTAAGTTCTACCCAGAAACATGGAGAAGGGTGGAGGAGGAGATATTACAATTCATCAGAAGATGGAGTGGAAAAGAAATGGCGAGAAAAAGACAGTGTGTTCGGGTGAGTAGAAAAGAGAGACATTACAGCATAATAAAAAACAGTGATGAGGTTACGTAAGGAGAGAATCGGGCGGTTTCAGCAGGCTACGACTGAGTGAAACAAAGTTACCCAGGCAAGGGTCCATAGGAGCACAGTGTGGTGGTGCTATCAGCGGTGACAGCACAGCTCTGTGGTGGAGTGATTCAGAATGCAGACTGACAGCTACAGATCTTCATCATCCTTTCCATGACTCATAACCACCCACACCACACATTCCAATCCCAGAGCAAAAAGCCTAAGAGTCCATGGCCTCTATGTGCAGGGTATACCGTCATGATGTCACTCCTCACCTTGTTTGAGAGCCAACAGCAGTGTCGGATCTGAGGGGTCGCTGCAGAAGTAGCCGCTGCCCTGGGAGTCCCAGAAGAGCTGGTCCTGCCTCAGCTGGAGTTCTTCGGCCCACTGCAGCCAGCGGACTCTTTGCGTGGCCTCAAACAGGTCTAGCAGCCCACAAACCACAAACGCGTAGTCATCTAGGAAGCCTGAAATGGGAGATGCACTGGAGAGAATATTATAGAGAACATTAGTAGGGAAGGTCAAGATCTTTTGTTCTTATACAAATACAAATTCAATTGTTTTGTTAATGTCGGGTTGACCTGCGTAATAATGTCAGGTTGACTTGCGCTGGGTTGATCGACATAACATAAGCTCTATTGACTGCAACGCTGGCATGCTGCCAATTTACCACAGAAATCATTTAAACTCCAAAAGACTGGAAAACGCATTTACAGTGATGCACGTACCAATGGGAGCCTCAGAGACAAGAGATCATGAGAGTTTACAGCAGGAATGGGAAAATTGTAAACTCAACGGATACCTCATATCCACCTTATTTGCTATTTCTTGTGAATGTGTGAGACTTCCGATTCATTAGCTGCTTGGGTTAATGACTAGGAGAATAACAAAGTGCAGACAACGGTGAAACTACTTGCGCAACAAAACAGTGTGTTTATGATCATAATAAATTAAAATAATATGATAATGCCCCATTACCATACAAAACATAAGCAGTTTGGAGAATGGATGGATGGTAAGAAATAGCAGTTTGCAATTTCAAGCAGTATACCGGACTGTTTTTGTACAGCTACAATAGCTGGAAGCAGATTTCACAGGAAGCCTTTTACATTCAACGGAAAAATGGCCACACTCATTCGAACGTAAAAAATAATGTGGATATAAGAAGTGTTATTTTTGTATGATTGAGGAACTTTTAGTTTGTATTCATATTTTAAATTGTTTTTTGTTTTAATAATTTTGTAGAGTGTTTTTGTCATTTAAAGTAGTATTTTTTTAAATGCGTATATAGTTTTTATTTTATTTTTTTATTTCAGTTTTTATTTTTCAATTTTAGTATAGTTAAACTAAATTAAAATGAGAAATGTTCCCTTGGCAACTAGCTGAAATAAAAAAAAAAAGTTGTTATATTTATTATTTTATAATTCAGTTAATGTTTATTTTTAAGTATTTTATTTTATGATTTTAGATTTAATTTTAATAATAATTAAATATAATAAACCTGGATATAACCTTTATAAAGCAATACTATCATACCATGCTAAGTTGCTAAAACAGTAATAAGTGTTATGGTTATACAAATGTGACAATGTGTGTGTAATATACATTGATATATTAGTGAAGCGTGTAATTTCTGTTCAACTAGTGGCACCACGCGGAATTGGGAAAAAAAAAAACTCCCTTCACTCTTCCATTGGATGACAAACAAACAGTCTCACCTCAAACTCACAGCACTGCACCAATGTTGTTAAAACAAACAAGTAGTGGCACTGAAAAGACACCTCACAATGTAACGTAAGTAGCGACATATCTTTTTTTCTGTATTGTGATTTACATTTAAGTGAAATGGATTATTGAAAAAAAAAAATAGGGCGAATGGGGAGACTCGGTTCTATCACTGGACTGTTGGACTGTTTTTTCAAAGTTCTCCTAAACTTACTTGTCTAAATAAAACAAAAAAGCAGAGGCAGTAAAGTATCTGTTTACTTAAAGTGAGTCTTTTTCCTCACTGAAGCGCCGCATGAATGCATTACAGCCCTGGTGGGAAAAGTACCCATCACACACACTCTCACAGGTTTATGTTACTGCATGAATTGCATTCTATTTCAGACTATTACAATTGCAATGTCCAGATGGTACTCCTGTTCTTATTTCAGAATGCTTCACCTTGATTTGCTGCCAGAACTGGCTATTGCAATCAACGACATGAAATCGGAGGGAAATGTCAGAAGCAGTCATTTAGCTGCTCCACTTCTATTATTAAAAGGACAGTTCACCCCCAAAAAATACATTTTCTTACAATGGAAGTAAAAGTTACACTTGTATTGTATGGAAAAACAGAGGTTTGCTCAATAAACAGGTTTGGAATTACATGAAGGCGAGAAAATTATGCACAACAATGCACATAAGAGTCTCCATAGACTCCCGCCATCAGTCACTGAGGACATAGTGGTTAAATTTCATTTTCAAAGGATATGTCCCGAAGAGAATCGAGTCTTACACAAACAAGGTTCTTTTCAACGTAAGGTTTTCAAAAAGGTTAATTCTAAAAGATGGGTCAATTCCAAAGCTTCATGCGAAAACATCAGATCCAGACAAAGTAAGTATCACACATCACATATTGTGAGCTTGTTGTCACTATAAACAGCTAATGTTGCTAAAGCTACCTTTGTATCTGCCTGTTTTCACTGATGCTGCCCTCACGTGCTATCAGAATTATCGTAAATACGAGTTTCCTAGTGAAGAAATGCACATGAACTCCCTTTGAAGTCGTCCACTTGAATACGATGAGCTAGTACTCACTACTCACTAATCGCCTCCCCCCGATGGGCGGGTCATCGATTTGTAAAGAGGCGAATGTAAGATTCCCCCCCCTATAAAAATATATATGTGGGGTATTTTGAGCTAAAACTTCACATACACACTAATCAGAGACTTATTTTACATCTTGTAAAAAGGGGCTTAATAGGTCCTCTTTAAAGGTAGGGTATGGGATTTGCAAAACGGCCGGCAGATCTTGAAAATACACAACTCAGAAGGTCCTACCTTCTTTCCTTCAACGCTGGCCCTGACTCCACCCATTCGAAGAACATGGACGCGCAATCATGCATCTGCAAAACTCAGATGCGCGAGATTCATGGTGAGATTGCACTTTCTCTCTCTCTCTCTGTACCGGGGCGACTTGCACTTACTGTGACTGGGTCACGAGCTTTGAGTATCCGCACGAAGGGGACACGCACACGAAGGGGACACGCGCGCGCGAGGGGGATGGGGGAGGGGGGTATGGTACGACCGTTTGATTGACGCACTTACAGGAAATAATTGGCTGGAGTTTTTCCGAGTCCTGCCCGTTCCACAGATGATTAAATTGCTTCATTTTTTATTTCAGTGCTTCTAACTCAGTGGCTGTAAGTGGGTTAGGAATAGGATTTCAAGTGATCTTGAAAACAAATTGTCAAAAAAGAAAATCGCATACTCCATCTTTAAGATGCAAAAGCTCTGTGAATTGAATGACATGCATACAAAGACATTTAGCAGGAACTTTGGGTTATAAAATCCATTCAAAATTCCTTTTGAGGTGGTGTCACCCAAAAAGATTGCAAAAGTCTTTGAAGTTTAAAATAAAATTGATTCAGATCACATCAACCCTTGTCCTTAGAGCCTTGAACAGAGGTGACACTGTAGCCAGCTGAGTGCGAGGAAACAGACAGTGACAGGTCTGAAGATATCACAGTGTCGGCAGCATGATGGACGAGGCGGGTCTAACGCTGGGAACTTAACCTTCACGGTTCTTAGTTTAAACAACTGGCATTCCAAGGGATGAAAAATGTCATGAGGTGCCAGTGAGAAGATCACACTCAACATCTGACCCCTTCCATGTCATTGCCTCAAGCTGTCAGATCTAATGCACTATTCAAATGTCATGTACAATAAGTGCCAGGTGATTTTGGAGAAGAACCTGGTGACTAGGTACTAGGACTAGGTACTAAACAAATACACACACACACACACACACACACACACACACACTTTGTGACTTTGACTTTGCAAGACTAAAAGGATCTGCTATCCCCCAGCAGGGGCTAACTGGAACATGCTAACTAGCCGTTTATTGAACTATGAAGTAAGTTTCTACTGAGGTATTCTCGACCCACAGCAGGGTTTATGGGCTCAGAGAAAAATATGACTCCTCTGTTTCAGTTTTTCTTTCTTCCCAGTGAGACAACAAAACAAATAAGCCTGCCAGTCAATTTTTAATGAACAGCTCTCCCTGGATTTTTCCATTCCCTCCTTGTTCATTCTCTGTATTCTCACCAGGTGATACAGTCTCTTCAAAGTGCAGCAAAGCCACATCATAACTTCCACACAAACCTGTCAGGAGACCGAAGTCATAAAAAAAGCCTAACCTCTATCTATCTCAGGAGCCAGAGGGCTTCATGTTTCAAACTGATAGATCTACTCACAATGAAGTATGATTTTTATACAGCTGAACAAGATTTGGAACGTTTGCCACATTCCTTGGAATAACAGCACAGCCACTGGATGGTTCATGAATAATTCACCTGGCCCAAATACTAGCATATTTCTTCTATTACAATAAAAGGCCCTTAATCCCATTTGAGAACTACAACAGTCAGGTAACCTGTCTCATTCTTATCAAACATTGAAGCCAGATTTTCTCTAAATGTTTTCACTGCATGGCACAGGGCTCTTTAAAGGATTAGTTCACCCAAAAATGAACATTCTGTCATCATTTACTCACCTTCATGTTGTTCCAAACCCACATGACTTTCTTTCTTCCGCAGAAGACAAAAGGTGAGGCTGTTTTCCATGCTCTTTTCCAAGCAATTACAATGAACAGAGTATAAAGCTATCAAGCTCCAAAAAGCACAATAAAAGTATAATAAAAGTGGTCCATGTGAATCACACACTATATTCCAAGTCATATGATAGACCTTTAGCTTCTGACCAAGGCTGTATCTCAATATTAGTTCTACTCGATCTTAGTGCTGCGTTTGACACTATAGATCATAAAATACTCTTGGATCGACTACAAAACTACACTGGTGTTCAGGGACAGGCATTAAGCTGGTTTAGATCGTATTTATCAGACCGTTACCATTTTGTTTGTTTAAATGGGGAAAAATCGAAGATAACGTCAGTAGACTATGGAGTGCCGCAAGGATCGGTGTTAGGCCCTCTGCTATTCTCAATATATATGCTGCCACTTGGCAATATTATAAGAAAACATGGAATTAATTTCCACTGTTATGCTGATGACACTCAATTATATATTTCATCACGACCAGATGAAAACACTAACTCATCAAAATTGACAGAGTGTCTTAAAGATATAAAATGCTGGATGACGCATAATTTCCTGCTACTAAATCCAGAAAAAACGGAGGTATTACTTGTTGGTCCAAAAAACTATCCACAAAACCACTTACAATACAACTTTAATATAGAAGGATGTCCTGTTACTTTATCCTCTACAGTAAAAGACCTGGGTGTTATACTAGACCACAACTTGTCTTTCGAAAATCATATTTCATATGTTACAAGAACAGCCTTTTTCCATCTTAGAAACATTGCTAAATTACGTAACATGCTATCTGTTTCTGATGCAGAAAAGTTAGTTCATGCATTCATGACCTCGAGACTAGATTATTGTAATGCTTTATTAGCTGGTTGTCCTGCATCTTCAATAAACAAGCTACAGTTAGTCCAAAATGCAGCCGCTAGAGTTCTTACTAGGTCAAGAAAATATGATCATATAACACCAATTTTATCATCTCTACACTGGTTACCTATCAAGTTCCGTATCAATTACAAAGTACTACTACTGACCTATAAAGCCCTAAATGGTTTAGCTCCTGTGTATTTAATGGACCTTCTATCGCCCTACAATCCATCGCGTTCTTTAAGATCACTAAATTCGAGGCTTCTAGTCATTCCTAGGATATCTAAGTCCACTAAAGGAGGGAGGGCGTTCTCACATTTAGCTCCTAAACTCTGGAATAGCCTTCCTGATATTGTTCGAGGCTCTGACTCGCTGTCCCAGTTCAAAACTAGATTAAAGACGCATCTCTTCAGCCAAGCATTTACATAATGCTTACCTTTTATAATACTGCTGAATCAGATCAAATGCATTTAATATTATAAAACTTGAAGAGACTGTAGGTTATCTGTATAGGTTGCATAATATTTGCAGTCATTACGTTCCTGTGTATATTGCGTGAATGACGGGTGGTTGGGCAGATATTGTGTTGCGGTAGGTAGTATGCCATACGGAACCGTTGTCCACTGAAACTGCCTATTCACGCACCAGTGGGGCTCGACAGCCTTAGTCAACGGGTTGGCGCGTATGGTTGGGTTGCGGAGAGATTGTGAGATTGTGGTTAGGTCTCAGCAGTAGTAGGGACGTATAGGTCAGTAAGCTGGGCTGAGTTGAGTGGGGGACGGAGGGGGGTGATTTTGGGACGCAAGAGTCACTGTCTTCATGTTTTGTCATTTACGCCTGTGTTATGGAAATCATCATTATGAACAGCAGCTACGCTAATTATTTTCCCTTTGCTTTTCTGCTGTTATCTCGGGACGCGAGTCCCGAGAAAATGGCGTTCGTCAGCTCCAGTTTGTATCCAGCCTCTCACGGAGACTTCAGATGCTCCAATCACAAAGCCTATGAAGTGACGACTCAACACGGGCGATATGGACTCTCTATGGTGGACGGCACTGATCCTCAACAACTCGTCTTAAGACCGGCGTGCATACTTGGACTTCCAAAAAATACTCTAAATGTTCCGATCCAATCTGACTTGTAATGCTGCCCGAATCATGCACTGTTCCTTCGTTGGCCAGAGGAGAACTGGCCCCCCGACTGAGCCTGGTTTCTCCCAAGGTTTTTTTCTCCATTCTGTCCCTGATGGAGTTTTGGTTCCTTGCCACTGTTGCCTTGGCTTTTGGCTTGCTTAGTTGGGGACATTTAATATTCAATAATATTATTGATCTGCCTTACTTAAGGTGGACGTTGACGCAATATCTTTTAGAAACAAACTTTGTTATATTGTTTTCATGTTATCACTGTGAAGCGCTTTGATACAATCTGTATTGTAAAAAGCGCTATATAAATAAAGGTGACTTGACTTGACTTGACTTGACCTTGTATGAGAAGCAGAGTGGATTTTAAGCCGCTATTCATTGAAAATCTTCGACAAGGAGCATTAGGGTGGATGTCATGAAATATGTCTGATTTGTGAATGAATCCTTCTTTTGAGTTGAATTAGTCTATTTGGTTCAAAAAAGTGGTCTGAATGATTCATTCACAAAGTAAACTGATTTGGTTCAAGAGTTTACTCACTGACTCAACAGCTCACTGGAGGGGAAGATTTTCAGTGAATAATGTACATTTCAATCTACTTCTCACACTGTTACGTATAGATGAACACGTACGAATCCGAATGAATTCCAAAAGTATTTTAATACACCAGGAAAATACGCAGGATAAAATCAAAAAGGCAACTACACTTTAGCATAATCAACAGAGAACACTGAACTGAGAAAACCAAGGGCTTACAAACAAAAGGAGTAATCTAAGGAAAACAGAACAGGTGTGGAACTAATGAGTAACTATGGAGACTAATAACGAGCAGGAACACAGGCAGGAAAAGGTCAAACAAAACACAATGATGTTAAAGGTGGGGTAAGCGATATTTGAAAAACGCTGTTTGAAAGTTGGTCGGCCCGACACAACCAGACACAACAACAAACGTGTAGCCAATCAGCATTGGGGGGCGTATGACGGTGGAGGAGAGAGAACGAGCAAGAAGGAGATTTGAAGAAAGACTGTAGAAAGAGAGATGGCTGAGAGACATTACAAAAGAGAAAAGCTCATAATAATATCACTGGAAAATGAAGGGTTATGATCAGGAAAGAGCTTTAGGGCCCGCGTTAAAGGTGCTCAAAGCGATGCTGGGCGACGTCATTTCTTGTTGACGTTCAAAGTATTGTCAAACAAAACGGAGGCTAGCTAGACCTTCCCTCCTCCTCATCCCGTCCCCTCCCCCTGTAGTTTTACTGATACTTCTTTCAAGGTGTAATGTCGCCAAGTGAGATAAATGCTTTCATATAATGCAAAAAAAATAGAAACATTACCAGAAAAACACGATAAAACGTTTCGCCACCTGAGGTTATAACTTTAGCTCCCATACCAGGACGCAATAATAGCAAGATAACGTTAGCTTCAAATTTAGTCAAAGTTGTCAATAGGCTATGAATGAACCTTCAATTTCATAATAAATAGTTGGTGAAAACTATCATTCACACAAACTGTCGCCCTACTGTGAGTTTGCTTGATTATTTACAATAGAGATCGATAGCTAGCTGCTAGAAACCTATATGTTGTATTCACCAAAGTTAGGGCTGACTGCATTGTTCTAGCTAATTGTATCCTTGTGTTTGTTAGGCGAACATGAAAGTCCATTTAGAAAAACCAAACTGGATTTACCCACCTGTCCAGCAAAAACAGAGCTAACGTTACCTGAATGTCAGATTGGAAGCCCTTCTGCCGGCGGAGTTCTCACCACCTTTCAAAGGCTTTTCCAGTGTAAATTCGGGCATGCGGGTAACACTTTATTTCGATAGTCCACTTTAGACATTCTACTAACTATAAGTAACTTTTCAACTACATGTCAACTAACTGTCATTAGAGAATTAGTAGACTGTCTGCTTAATATCTGCTAACACTTTATTTTGTTTGTCCCCCAACAGATATTCTGCTGACTATAAGTAACTTAGCAACTACAAGCAGAGCCGGATTATCCATAAGGGCACTTGGGTCAGTGCCCAGGGGCACCAACCATTCACAGCCACTAGGGGGGCACCACATGAGTCAAGCTTTAAAAATATTTTTCGTAAATTGTTATATTATTAACTTGAAATTCTTGATAGACCATAAATAAATCGTTTATGAACACTAATTTAACAATAATAATAACAATAATGATTTAATAATAAATTATAAATAAATAAAGATTACATGACCACTATCACTCCCCCCTCCCCAATCTGTCAGAGTTGCGTTGGTCCACAACAAATACGTGCAAATGTGTCATTTTTTTAACGGCTACAAAAAAATGAATTAAAATCAAAACTGGACAGACGTCAATTGAGTGGTTTTGCAAAAAGAAAGTTAAAGAAAGACAAGGACGCTAGACGTAGCTACAATTCACAATGTTCCAGGTATCGAAAGATTTTTTGTGAGAACATCACGGGAATTGCGATCACTAGCAGCGCTGAGTCTGACGAAGCCGGAGCGAACTGTGGAGACGGTAACAAAGAAATGGACTTTGGGGATGTAGTTGACACCTTTGCTTGCGCAAAATCAAGGAAGGAGCAGTTCTGCTAAACTTAATACATGAAAACGTTTTTACCAGATTTAGTGCTACACTTATTGTCTCTTATTTGTTCCTCACTAAATAATGTTTTTTTTTCAGTAAATGTTCGATTTTATACAATTATTGTGCACTTGTGATTTTTCTAGACTAAATTTTACTGCTGAGTTACCCACTAATCTAGTTTATATAATAGAATTTTTGTCATAGGTTATGATCATATTTTTTTTATTTGTTGTTTTTCTTTATAATGAAGTTGTCTGTATTAAGTAGATTGTGTGTTGAACTGATAATCACTATTTTCTGTTAAACACAGAGTTATAGAAATTCTACTTGATTTTATTTATTTTTTTAACTGCGCTGGTATCGGATCGGTATAATTCAATACTCAGAATTTTTGGTATCGGATTGGATCGGTTCAGAAGAAATGGTACCGGGACATCCCTAATATTTTCTGGTAGGCTATATCTAAGTTACCCAGGAGCTCTGTTGACATAGGCTTTGCTAACGTTAGTTACAGCTTGATGAATTGAGTTGAAAACACCAGGAGAGAACGCAACATTAGCCAGCTAGTAAAGCTCTGGTGGGAAATTATTAGCTAACGCTACTACGGAGGCCATAATATTTTTGACTCATGGCTGAAGTTAAGTTTCTCCAACTCTCCCCAGGTTGGCAAAAAAAATGCATCTCACAATGCATCAGATTGATGCTTTAAAATATGGAATATTTAAAAAATTTCTTACGGGGGGGCATGCCCCCGGACCCCCCTAGAGGGGTGATATCCTTCTCACCTTTTTCACCCCTGACCCCTTTTCAAGCCTGTAGAGGTAAGAAACCTCATAGATTTATTATTATTTTTGGGCAAACGTGAATTGACGCTGTCAATTAATCAATGTACATTTTTAATTGACACATTTGAATATAGAGGGCCTTTTGAGGTATAGTGCCCAGGGGCACCACACTGTCTTAATACGGCCCTGACTACAAGTCAACTTGTTCTCCTAACCCGAACCCTAACACCTAACCATTACCTACCAGTCTACTGACAGTCTACTACAGCCTACTAATACTCTAAAGACAGTTAGTTGACATGTAGTTGAAAAGTTACTTAAAGTTAGTAGAATGTCTAAAGTGACTATCGAAATAAAGTGTAACCGTTAAAATTATAACTTCCCTCTTCATGCTTCTCTCCTCCACACCCCCCATGTACGCTCACTAACCCCACCCCCAGGCTGGAACACTGTTTGTTTTGTTTCGTGGAGCGGGTCCCCGCAGTTTGTTTTTGTTGCTGTTTGTGGAGCCTGGGCTGTCTACAGAGACCGCATTTTTTTACAGTGTGTTCAAGGGACAGGCAGCTAGCGGATAGCGAGAAGATGTTTGCTGTATGTGACAAAAAATGTTTTGGCCTAAAAAACGCGTGACATCGCTTAGAGCACCTTCAATATTAGAAAAGCTTTCTAGTGCTGGAGAGAGCTAAGCGGGAAGGCCTGAAAACAGATGCGGTGGTTGCTATGATTCCGCTCCATAGGCGAGTAACACTGGTTTTGAGTGTCATTGTTTGACTGGAGCTGCAGGGCTGTTGGCAACTAACAACAAACTCTTGTTTGTATTTACTCTTGTGTATGTTCATTTCAGAACATACACTCTTGTGTATGTTCATTTTTTGTGCTTCCTTGTCCTTCGTTCATCATCTTCACCTTATTTTTTGTGAAGCTTTAATTTCTTGCACTTCTGCAACGATAAATAGACATCCACTCTTGCATTGCGTGTGTAACGGAGGCCAGCTAGTGAGAGTTGTGCAGGCTGATGACTGCTAGAGAATAGACCGACTCAGAGCGATTAGGATTGGAGGGTGAGCTTTGGAGGCAGAGCAATGAAGAGAGGGGTGTGTTTGTTTGGGTTGATTTCAAATATCAACAATGTTCAGCAACGACTTGGAGAAATAACATACTGCACCTTTAAACATATTTAAAAATAACTCTGACACACACTATCTTCTATCATATAATTTCAGAAGACTTGGAATATAGCAAATGAGTTGCATGGACCAGTTTATAATACAGTTAGGGTGCTTTTGTGTCCTTTTTTGAAGCTTTTGAAAGCTTTAGCCCCCATTCACTTTAACTGCATGGAAAAGTGTGACCAGTAAAGTTTTCAGAATTGTTAATGGTATCTTGAACGGCATGAGGGTGAGTAAACAATGACATTTTCATTTTCAGAGAACTATTGCTTTAACGGTATATGTAGAATATTTAAAGTGAAGAACAAAGCAAGAAAGTAGTTCCTCTTGAAGATGAAATCAGGTGGCCAGAAACACAAGTAATTCCCCAGTAAATCATCTTCTGGCTAGGACTCCAGATAAATTATTCTCGATGTTGAGGGAATCCTCCAAAGGTGATTAAAAACAAACCGATGCAGATTTTTACATCTCACTTATACAAACAGATCTGAGCAGAGCTGCAAGAGAGGAAACACCACATCTTATGCTAACTTAAGTAAAGCTTATTAGGTGATTACAGAGGGAGTGTTCCTGATTAAGCATTATGCAAAGTGCACAATGAAGCTATTTTTTCCATTATCCCATTGATGAACACTCAAACAAAAAGGTTCAAAATGAAGGTGAAAATATAACCAGTTTAGATCAGTGGTAAATGGTGTGTGGGTTAACTCATAAAAATGATCTGCGTGGCTTGAGAAGCGCACTCAGCATTGTGGGATGACCGATGTGCTGACACAGACTGGTAATGAGAGGTGCAAATGAGAGGTTACCCCAAGAATGAGGCCAGTGCATGTGTGTGTGTGTCGGTGGGTGATTTCATACGTGAAAAGCTTTGTATTGTGCTGATTCTGGGTCATTTCTACATTTGCAGGATATGTGCCAAGGCAATTAAGACTGGGAAGCAAGACATACTGTGTGTTAGTTTTCTTAGCCCACTGTCAGACTAAAGACACATACAAACTCATAAAAATCAGTGTTATAATTTTAGTATTATTAATATACTATAAGAACATGTATTATTTTGAATCAGCTTTTATTTTTTGTAATTTTGCTTTTATCTTTTTTTTTTATGTTTCTATTTATTTAGCTTTATTTTTATTTTAGTTTTAGGTCGTTTTAGAACTTTTTTTAATTTCAGTTAGTTGCAAAGGCAACATTTCTAATTTTTAAGTTTACGTTTCTAATGTTATATCTAATCTTTCGATTTTTTTCATTTCTGCTTTATTTCAATCCACAAAAACTATTTTTTTTAATAGTTTTAGTTAACAATAACAACCCTGATCATAATATGTAAAAACACGTATCATTTCTACTATATATATTCCAATGACAGGCCTGAATAAATATCCTGTTTGTTTTTTAAAACTCGTAATTAAAATATAGTATATGTAGGCTAGTAAACAAATAGTACACAATCCAAAACTATCAACCTCAGTGCTATGGCAGGCTGAATGCATCTTATTTTTTGACACCCAGAAATGTTCCTTACACTTGCTCCACCTCCATGTTATTTCCATGGTAACAGCAATGGAGAATCCTCTGGTCCTCTTCGTCCCACAGGTGTTTTTGGAGAAAATAAGCTGCTCGCTCAGCCCTTTCTAGCACAGCCTTGTCACCGAGCACGGCTCCGACACGAGCAAACCCGGACAACATCAGCCCTGACCAAAGAAATGGGAATGGACAGATTACAAGCTTTGGAAAACCTGACCATGTTACATTTTTTACTTCAGGAAAAGCACTTCAGTAAACAAAATAAATAAATAGGTGGATGGAAACATAGCTAATGTTATGAAGCATTTACATGTTTATTGACCACATGACAGCTTCAAATCACTTCTCCACCTTCCTTCCGAATTGTTGCAAAATTTTAGATTAGTATTCAGGAAGAGTTCTGCCCCACAGAAACTCTCCACCAATGAGAGCTAAAAATCTTTGATAAAGGTGCAAAAGGTGCCAACCAAGACAGAGGAACTTCGAAAGGAGACACTGAGTCTATAAGATCTAAAGTACAATGTGTTCAGAGGGGCGAGGATCACTAACAATAGTCCTGTCAGAGCGCTGTGTGCCTGTAGCCCAGACATGTCTCACGGCTATGCGAGTGGGCCTATCAGGTTTGATTAATGCCAAGGGTTACTCTGCAGGTAGCAATATCCAGTCTGTATGCATTAAGAATGTAATGGAGCGTAGCTCTGGAAGGAACACTTTCATTAAACAATGTCTCAGGCTTTCTTTAATTAAGATATCAGCTCATTAGTCACTATTCTTTGAGCACTTTTGTCAGCTAAAGTTCCAAAGGGGCCTTGGCACCCTGTGAAGGCTTTGATATCCTTTCATTAAAGACAACGAGGGGAAAGACCACAACCCAGAGGTCCCCTCCATTGGGCTTTTAAAGGCCTGGCACCACATCTAAGCGCCCCATGAACGAACTCTAACATTAAAGTGTTGCTATTAAGGCAAACCCAGATGAAAATCAATAAAATCGTAAGAATAGGAAGGGAGTACATATAGCTTCGGGGGAAGCAAGCATTGTAAATTTTCTTCATGCCTCAGCCTTTCAATGATTCTTTTCCCCGTTTCGTGTTTTGGGATTTCAAGCATTATATTAGTGGATGACACTTATACATTCTTCCAATCAGAATGCAGGAAACTTACCGTTCCAGGAAGCTAGCATTTTGGTGTCCAGGTGAGGAGGTGGGCGGGCTCTCCGTACCTCGGCCAGCTTGACCCTGGCAACGGACAGCAGCTCGGACAGTCTGTCCACGCTGATGCCAAAGTGAGCAGCGGTGAGCTCCACTGAGTAACGCACAATCAGCACATTTTGACCCTGCAGCTCTCCATGGGGGTCCTAGAGAAACACCAAGAACACAAGAATCAGAAAAAAATCAGTAAATGCACATAATAAAAAAATCCCTGCTATTAAAAATGAATAGAATAGACAGAAGGATGGATTTATTGTTTCAAGTGTTAGGCTAGGACTATGTGAGTGAACTTATATTTATATTGTCTTGATGTATGAGTCGTTTTCTATAAATATTCAGGTATATAAGTGACCAAAAAAGCCATTTTAATGTTAAAAAATCTGACCGCTAAAATTGTGTGTGCCTCCTCTATTTTAAAACCCACCAGCCGCCACTGCAAAAAAAAAAAATCGTTCTACACATTTATACTATACTTTTTTTAACAGTTGTGAAATAAGTTTACACTTTCAAACTAAATGTAGTAGCAACCCACTAGACAGTATGCGGTTTCGGACACAACTACAGTCTAACGAATCCTTAAGCTTTTATTCGCTTCAGTGTGGTAGTCAAGAATCAGTGTAACATGGTTAGAAAGGTTCTGGCTCTCATCAAAAACCTCAAATTCCCAAACCTGAGCAGAGTCCACGTTGCCTTGCTCTTTCACACCGTAATGATGCATGAAGATATCCGCCTGTGTTGCGCCTCCTGTGGCGCCTTCCACAATGTCAGGAAGCAGGTCTCTGATCTCTCCTGCTGTCCACACACAAAACGCTCCCTCTCTCTTCTCAGTGGATTCCGCAGTAGGAAAGGAATCTGCATCCTCAGCGCTATAGAAGCCGCCAGACTGCAGAGGGCAGCACAATTCTCAAATCAAATTTGTTTTTTCGTTTTTTTGCCACTTGTAGGCTGTTTTTAAAGTTACGTTGTGGTTTCTTGAGGGGATAATTATTTCTTGGCCACAAGTTTTCTAGTTAATACATTTCAAATATGTTATGTACATAAGTTCAGCATACAGTATACTAGTTGAAAGTATAATAACAATGGGACGATTTATACAGAGAGAATCTAGTTTTCAAATATGTTTTACAAACGTGTATATTTTGGGTCAAAGGGAAACATTAACCTCTAATGTAACTCTCACAACCAAACAAAATTAGGTTCACGGTATGCTTTTGTTGGTACGTAATTACTCCATAAATCTTCAAAAATATGATTTTCAAAATTTGAGGGGGTTTTAATTGAGCGTGTCGTCAAACCATTCATCATCACAAGATGGCTGGCGCCCAGTGCTAGAGAATAGAGGAGGGATGACCTCAAAAAGGGCATCGACCTGGGTGATTTTTCAGTGCTTTTGTGGGTCGATGCTGATTCAGCATGACTGGTGCCAAATGAGGGATCTAAAGATGGAGAAGAAGACTCACCTTGTCACTGAGGTCTCTGGAGACGTAAAGCAACACGTCACGAGCCACATCTGCAAATAGGCGTTCCCCAGATACCTGTAGAGATTAACAGCAACAATCACACCACACCCAGCCAATGCCAGATATATCGTTGGTTCCTTATACAACTCTTAAAGAACCACAGAATAAGCAGTATATAACACCAATAAGTCCTTATTGTTCCTACAGAAGTACAGAACAATGTTTCATTATGGCTTTCTGGACATAAGCAATTACATGGAGAGATAAGAGACAGAAAATCTATTAAATAAATAATACATGAAAACACAGAGTACCCCACACAGACATATTCCCACCTGGTAAGCAGTGATATAGGCCACAGCAAGCTGGCCTTGATCATATAACATTTTTTCAAAGTGAGGAACATGCCAGGAGGAGTCTGTGGAGTATCTGTGAAAGCCCTGAAAGACAGAATTTCATTGCGTTCAGTAAAAGCGAAGCATTGATATTTAACATCATATGTTCCCGACAGGTTCTGAATACACAATTTGTGCATGTCACCTGTGCCACATGGTCATTAATGCCCCCTAGTGCCATCATTCGGAGAGTGTGAAGGGCCATTCGCAGCGCCTCTGCTCCCTCAGAGCTGGCACGATTTACTGCCCAAAATGACATCAGGAACATCAGGTTCACTGCAGAAAAGAAAAGCACAAGGCCAGTTTTCATTATTAATGTTGATGGGTATTTGTCAGGTAATTAACTCACAAGACAGGTGGTCAACAGGATATTGTGTATTCATTCTCTTTGTGAGTCTGTTCTAATAACAAATTATTGACAGACTGTAAATATTGTACGCGTTTTGGTGATCAATCCTTTCAATTCATCCCAGTATTTGTTTACCTGGTGAAGGGAACTTCGGCGCCTCTCGAAAACCTCCATATTCTTCCTCATAAGAGTGAGCCAGCTGCTGGTAACATCTGTTGGCAACATCTGGACCGAATGGAAGAGTTTCTCCAGGGCTGGCAGAGATTGCTGTCCCCTTCCTGAGGGCTTCCAGTACTTTCTCTCCACTGGACTCCAGGGTTTCTCTGTTACTCTGCCACTAAAACACATAGTATGAACGTCCTCAGACATTAGAGCACCATAGTACTGGGGATGTCAAACTTAAACAATATCACTGACCCCGTGCACTCTGTGCATTTGTAAATATAAATGTGAAAAATGTCAATTTAAACTGTGAAAAAATATTTGTTCATGTTTTTGAAAGAACTCTCTTATGCTCACCAAGTGTGCAATTATTAGATTAAAAATACAGTAAAAAACAGTAATATTGTGGAATACTATTACAATGTAAAAAGAAATGTTCCCTTTCGAGGGAACTCAACACTGCGTCGATGAAATCGACACTTTGGGGACGCTCCCTTAGCGTGCGCCTCTGAAGTATGAATGAAACTATTCCAATCCTGATTGGTGTTGCGTCATGACGTAACATGTGACGGCATAACCGGATGCATAAAAGCGACACTGGAACAAACACAAACTAGCTTTAGCTCTTCAGCAAGCGCTCTGTGTTGAAACTGTCTGTCTATTTGGTGTTGTTTGTCACAGAAGGTTACCGGTATTATGGCCAGCGAACAATTTAAAAGATGTGTGCATCCCTGCCCTCGTTATATCACGGGTGGGGACACACATGCTTTGTGTGTAAATTGTTTGGGAGCGCAGCATGCACAGGCAGCTCTCGAGGGGGCTGCTTGTGTAGACTGTGAAGTACTTCCTATCCGAGTGCTGCGCTCCCGGCTGGCGTGCTTTGATGAGCACGGTCAGGCTTGCGTTCCCCATGGTTCCGGTCCCGCGTCCGTTGAGGCGGCGCGGCGATTGAGATCGTGGGGTTCGCAGCGGGATCTTGCGGATGAGAATGAGGCTGCTGAGGCACCTTCTCATTCTTCATCTGAAGATCCCGTAGCCCCTGAGAGTGGTGCAGGAGCCCGCATCGCGGCTTCTCCTGCCCACGATCAGGTCCCAATGCTTGAGCTCTCTGCTTCTGAGGAAGTGGATGTGCTCAATATTGATGCGGATGACCGTGATTTCAGCACGCCAGTTCACGGCCAAGGTTATGAGGAGCTGGTGGAGGTTGTGACTCGTGCTGTGGCCAGACTTAATATCAACTGGCCACATGATGAGCAGGGAACGCAAGAGCGCAAGAAGAGTGTGCTAGAACCATCCCAGTGCACGACGTTTTTGGGAGTCGTGTGGAACTCGATTACGATGCAGGCACGAATGTCTCCCACTTGTATCGAGTCAATTCTGGCGATGGTATCCGGGTTGAAGCTGGGCCAGGCCATCACTGTAAAGTAATTTCAAAGAATGCTGGGCCTCATGGCAGCGGCATCCAACATCATTCCTTTGGGCCTTCTACACATGAGGCCCCTTCAGTGGTGGTTAAAAACCAATGGGTTTTCTCCCAAGGGGAATCCGTTCCGTATGATCAGAGTAACGCGCAGATGCCTTCGTTCTCTACAAATTTGGAAGAAACCTTGGTTCCTATCCCAAGGGCCAGTGTTGGGAGTGTCATGTCGCCGGAAAACCGTTTCGACAGACGCCTCCCTCACTGGCTGGGGCGCGGTCATGGACGGCCGCTTTGCCAGGGGTCTGTGGAAGGACCATCATCATTCTTGGCATATAAACTGCCTAGAGATGATGGCTGTGTTCAGGGCTTTGAGGAGTTTCCTCCCAGACATTAAAGGTCACCATGTCTTAGTACGATCAGACAATACGTCTGTGGTGGCTTATCTGAACCGAAAAGGGGGACTCAGATCGCGCCCTCTGTGCAGACTGGCGCATCAGATTATTCTTTGGTCCCAGGGGAAAATACTCTCTATCAGAGCAATGTAGATTCCGGGAGTTCAGAATCAGGGAGCAGACATCCTGTCGAGGCAGGGGCTGAGGCCCGGAGAATGGAGACTTCACCCAGAGGTGGTGAAGTTAATATGGGAGAGATTTGGACTGATGGAAGTGAATCTATTTGCGTCTCGCGAGACGTCCCACTGTCCACTTTGGTTCTCCCTCAAACAACCAGCCCCACTGGGGTTGGATGCCATGGTACAGGCCTGGCCGAGGCTTTGCCTGTACGCATTTCCCCTGATCACTCTGCTCCCGGGAGTCCTGGAGAGGGTCCGTCAAGAGGGCATCAGTCTACTTCTGGTTGCCCCGAGGTGGCCGACCCGAGTATGGTTTTCGGACATAATATCACTCCTGATAGCTCCGCCATGGCAGATTCCTCTGAGGAGGGATCTGTTGTCCCAGGCGGAGGGCGCAATCTTTCACCCTCACCCAGAGCTGTGGAAGCTGTGGGTCTGGCCTCTGAGGGGGTTCAGTACCTAAATGCTGGTCTATCAGCTGGAGTAGTCGAAACCATACTTAGCTCTAGGGCTCCATCTACTAGGAGATTATTTGGCCTCAAGTGGAATGTATTTGTCACTTGGTGTAGAGAACATGAATTGGACCCAGTTAACTGCCCGGTGGCTTCAGTTTTGGAGTTCCTTCAAGATCGTTTCTCTGCAGGTCTCTCCCCTTCCACCCTTAAGGTGTACGTGGCTGCCATTGCGGCTTTCCACTCACCTTTAAGTGATGGGCCTCTGGGGAGGCATCAATTGGTCATTCGTTTTCTCCGTGGTACTTTGAGGATGAGACCGGCAACCAGGTCCAGGGTTCCTGCCTGGGACCTGGCAATAGTTCTGGAAGGGTTGTCCCTGGCCCCCTTCGAACCTCTACAGTCGGCTTCGCCTAAGGACTTAACGCTGAAAATGGTTTTTCTCTTAGCTATTACCTCACTTAAAAGGCTGGGAGATCTCCAAGCCCTGGCAGTAACACCAGCTTGCTTGGAGTTTGCCCCTGGCAGAGTAAAAGCTTTTTTGCATCCGAGTCCGGGCTACGTGCCTAAAGTTCCATCGAATACGGCTCGGTCTACAGTCCTTCAGGCATTCCATCCTCCACCTCATGTGTCGGCAGAAGAAGAGAAGCTTCATTTGCTCTGCCCCGTCAGAGCTTTGAGCGTGTACCTTGAGAGGTCCTCTTCTTGGAGAAGGTCGGACCAGTTATTAGTATGTTTTGGGTCACCTAAGAAGGGACTCCCGGCGTCCAAGCAAACTATCAGTAATTGGATTGTTCAGACTATTACTGAGGCTTACAAGGTGCGCAACTTGCCTTCACCTTTAGCCGTAAGGGCTCACTCAAATAGAGGCGTGGCCTCTTCTAGGGCCCTTCTTTCGGGAGTACCTCTACAGGAGATCTGTGAGGCAGCCGGTTGGGCTACTCCACATACTTTTATTAGGTTCTACAGTCTCCATCTTCCTAGTACGCCAGGCGCACACGTGCTCAGTCCTTGCTGAGTGCC
This sequence comes from Tiaroga cobitis, assembly GCA_030578255.1. NCBI lineage: Eukaryota > Metazoa > Chordata > Actinopteri > Cypriniformes > Leuciscidae > Tiaroga > Tiaroga cobitis. The sequence continues at coordinate 28,706,462 of CM060602.1, read as the reverse complement.
TAGACAGTTTCACTCCAGGACAGGCCTATTCGGTGCGTGGCCTAGTGGGCATTCGTTCCGCAAAGTGTCGATTTCATCGACGCAGTGTTGAGTTCCCTCGAAAGGGAACGTCTTGGGTTATGACTATAACCCTTGTTCCCTGAGAAGGGAACGAGACACTGCGTCGTTCTACCACGCCCCTTGAGGCCTGAGAGCGGCTTGCTTCATCGCTAGGCTAGTTTGTGTTTGTTCCGGCGTCGCTTTTATGCATCCGGTTATGCCGCCACATGTTACGTCATGACGCAACACCAATCAGGATTGGAATAGTTTCATTCATACTTCAGAGGCGCACGCTAAGGGAGCGTCCCCAAAGTGTGACGCAGTGTCTCGTTCCCTTCTCAGGGAACAAGGGTTATAGTCATAACCCAAGACGTTTTCTATTTAAATATATTTTAAAATGTTAATGATCCCTTATTTTCAGCAGTCATCGCTCCAGTCTTCAGTGTCACATGATCTTTCAGAAATCATTCTAATATTCTAAACTGGTGCTAAAGAAACATTTCTTATTTTCAATGTTGAAAACAATTTTACTGCTTAAATGTTTTTTTAAAACTGTGATGCATTTTTCCCAGATTATTTGATGAATTAAAAAAAATCAATAAAACAGCATTTAAATAAAAATATATTTTGTGTAACAACTTAAAAGTCTTTACTGTGACTTTTGATCAATTTAATGCACCCTTTTCTGAATATAAGTATTAATGTATTAAAAAAAACAGTATATTTACCTACAGTGAAAGAACGGTAGGGTATATATTATCTGGAAAAAGTTTACTTCCTATTAATTTAATCTGTTTAATACTACTGTTAGAGTTATAATCCTAAAGAAAAAACATAAAACTATCACTGTTAAAGTAATAAAATAATTACATTTTTACTTTTTCTATTATTATTATCATCATTATTATTATTATTAATATTATCTATCTATAAATTACAGGAACGTCTGTCTGTCTGTGTGTTATTCGCATATCTCTCGAACCATTAGTCCGATGAATTTCAAACTTGACAGGTGTCTTGCTACGGGCACGAGTAAAATGCAGTGCCAAGTTTGACGTTGTTTGGATTATAAATGCAAAAGATCTCGGTAAATATATCGGTAAAAGAAGCACACATTGAAGATGTTTAGAAGGTTTAGATAATGTTTAGTATTAAACATTCTGACATTAAAGGGTTGTGGTTTAAAAATAAACGTTCTGACATAAACACTCTGTCAGCTAAACATTAAGTCAGCTACACTGTTTACTTCTGAATATTATATTTCATTCACAAGCCTATTCACAAACTGTTTGCTCAAGAGTAGCGTTTTTTCGGAGTTCACTGTGTAGCCTGCTCCCTGAATCGTCATTCATTTGTGGATGTTAACTGAATCTGTAAGTCAGCTACGCTGTTTACTTCTGAATATTATATTTCATTCTGGTGCGCTTAACGTTATCGCTGTTTAATAGCAGCCTATGCTATTCACCAACTAAACATATCCTATTCAATGCGTTCACAGTCTCTTTCACGGCCATCATTTGTAGTAGCCTATTCACAAACTGTTTGCTCAAGCGTAGCCTGGTCTCAAGGCTAAGTTATTACTGTGTCATGCGCGCTGAAGTTAGCCTGTAACAATGTGATGTTGAATATGCTATGTAATCTAATCTAAACTCCTGCTACCTGTACACAGATACCCAAATACATGTTACCTAATATCACCATTATAAATTGTTATGCAACCATGTAGTTCAATTTTCCATATTTATTGTATGTCGTTATGTCAGTATCCGTATTTGCTTTCTACCATGCACAAATAAAAATGTCACTGAACTAATTGCTGTGTAATTGTAACAATGAGCACTCAAACACACCAAACCAACAATTACTAAAAACACACACAAAAAAAGATTTTGCAGGGGCACTGCACTAGTTATTATTAATAATAATACATGGACCCCTTAGCACCCTCTTGTGGCTTCTGGACCAGATAATATAAGATAAGATCAGATTTTTTAAGAATGAATATGAACATGAATGAAGGATGAATACATAAACAAAGGAAATTTCAAACAAGGAAATGTCTTTCTCAGTTCTTACTTGTTCTATAATTCTTAAAAGCACAGTTTTCAGTCCAGGTCTTCTTCCACTGTCTCTGGGTGGAAAGTAAGTGCCACCTATGAATGGCCTGAGATCTGGTGTAAGCCACACGCTCATTGGCCAGCCACCACCACCACTTGTTGCCTGGGCAGAAAGCATTAATTGTATTTCAATCAGCATGACACTTTGTAAGCTACAACAATAAATTGTACAAGTCCAAACCTGCACAAATGTCATGTAAACTTTGTCTACGTCAGGCCTCTCCTCTCTGTCCACCTTTATACACACAAAGTTCTCACTGAGGACTTTTCCAATCTCCTCGTCTTCAAACGATTCCCTCTCCATCACGTGACACCAGTGACAGGTGGAATAACCCACTGTAAACAGTAATAAGAGAGTGTAATAAAACATGGACCAACCAACCAATTTTGTTTTCAAGTATAACATTTTGTTACCTGAAAGAAAAATGGGCTTGTCTTCACTCTTCGCTTTATCAAAGGCTTCTTGCCCCCATGGATACCTATGAATGAAGAAAGGAGAGAAAATACATAACGGGAAGTTATATTAGGAATACTATAGCTTATTATGTACGTTTTTGGGATGCTTCTTCACAGGATGCCTTTTGTTGATTTCTCCAACAAATAAAAATAATCTAAACTGTGTGTTTTACAGCAAGGCTGAAGATCTCAGAGCCACTCACCAGTCCACAGGGTTGTGTGCATGTTGTAATAGATAGGAGGACTTCTCTTTACTCAGGCGATTAGTGTATTTTGGGGTGTTTAACCTGTCGAGTCCATCACTCCCTGATGCCATGCTGAAGAAAACCACTGCAGAAGACCTAAAACAATGAGAGAATATAACTGTGGTAAATGAAACTGCCCTAACTGAGTGCCACCACTGACTAGATGGCCTTAGTAAACAGAGAGTCAGGAAATAATAAAAATACAATAAATAAAGGACAGATGAAATCCATACTGCATAAAGCCAGCATTAAAACAGAAGTTGCAATAGTCTTTTATTCCCATTAGTAACATACGGCTACTCGAACAAGAAAAAAATGTAGGGCGGGACTTGATTTTGTCCATTGGAAATTGATTGGATCGTTAGGTTTGCTATTGCTAAGATTTAATGTGAGTGACTAATGTGTGCACTGATAAATAATTTCTAATTCTGTAATATCCCATCAAACATAGCAATTGTTGGTAGCACTTTATTTTACAGGCCATGCACATGCACATACTAGGCTACTTATTATTATAGTATTTTCAATAACTGGGTAATAACTAGTACTAACCCTGAACCAACCCCTAAACCTAACCTTAACCCATGTAGTTATTACCTTATTTTACTCAGTATTTTCTTAGGTAAGTACACTGTAAGCACACGTACGTGCACGTACTGTAAAATAAGTTTGTCAATTTTGATTTCAGTGTAACTTTAAGCAAGCAGTATGAAATGAAATGACGCACATCTGATGAAACAAAACAAGCTTAAACCAACTTTGCTGCATAATTAATTTCAAATTTAATATTTCTTTCTACCCATTTGCTTCAATAAGTGTCCTGTCCCAACCTGGTTTTAGAAAGGTTTTAAGCACTTTTCCCAGGTGGCTGCAGCTACTGCAGCTAAAACCAGCTTAAACTAGCCAGCAATCCAGTTTAGACAGGGAATGCCAGCTTTTTATTTGTAAACGCACTTAGGGAACAGTTACAGTCCAATAGCATACGACTAACTCCATGTAAACAAGTGCTGTGTCTCAAATCTTAGTAAGCTGCCTATCTAGACAGCATTTTCTACGCACTGAACGTCGGAACGCTACTATTTTGGGATCAGTGTTTTGAAACATAGGCATTTAAAGTCTTTGGGCAAGGTCTCTGTGTTAGCAGCAGTGCTAACGAAAACAATTTAGCGATTGTGCAAGCACGCATGAAGCACTCAGTCTGGGAGAATGACCGTGTCAGAGGTCAGTGCCTACCTGAAGTTGTCCCAGGACAATCTAGTACTGGCAAGAACTGACTTTTGGCTAAACTGGAGGGCTTGTTGTAGTCCAGAACACTGGCTCTTATATAAAGTATGATTAGCTTTTCGTAGAACGGATCCAGTGAAGAGCCTAGCCTGTGCGATGTGTTTGATGGTGGTTGATGATGTAGAAGACCATGCGAAGCCCAATCTCAGCATCATAGATCCGCACCAACCTGACAGCGGTGCGGATTCACGCAGGGAACTGTCAGTGGAATGACCTGAATGTCCTGAAATGCGCCACTAGATGTCGCACTAGATCTGTTATAAATACATTTACACACGTTTCAGGCTTTCAGATGCCAAGGTCCCCCAAATATAATCATCATCTTGTGAGGGACCCCCACCCTAAAATGTATACATTATTTATATATTTATATAATATAAAAAAAATAATAATCTTGTTTAACATTATTATTATTATTATTATTTATTTATTTATTTTATGTATATTATTGCGGGCCCCCTGGATAAAAAAAAAATTGCTCCTCACTCACAACAATTCCTCATTAGACCGTTAGAGGGCGCCTGTAATGTAACCCGGAATTAGAAGTTACCGGACAAGGGGAAGCGTTGCCACTTTCTTCCGGTGAACGGAAAAACAACATTGCTGAAGATGGCAGAGATCGGAGATGATGAGCTTAAAAAACTGGAATATTTGTCTTTGGTGTCTAAAGTTTGTACCGAACTTGACAACCATTTAGGAATCAGCGATAAGGACCTTGGTGAGTTCAGAAATTAGACGACACGAGACTGTTACGTTTTAGGTAACGTTAACGTTAACTCGTAACTAGCTGGTTAGTCTCTTTCTACATGTAACGTTATAACGTTAGTCAGTGCTTGTGCGTCATTTAACTGGAATAAACAGTTATAGTTATGTTATTAAATTATATTCAGTTCCCCAGTCATGTTACACGTTTAGTTTCTAGAATCAGACCTTTTATAATTAATAGAAAGGCTGGTTACTGTCAGCAACGTGGTCCTATTTATTATGTTAGTAGAGCCTGTTGTGTATTTGGAAATATAACCCTCTTCCTTACTATGGAGTTATTTGGAAAATGTTAAAAGGTAGCAATTAACGTAACGTTACTGTAATAACTGATATTTTGTCTAAGACTATGATTACCGTGGTCATTTTTGGTAAGGGGCTGGTTAGTAAAAAATATTGACCAATGTTAAAAACAGACATATTGTCTGGCTGCAGCTTTACAATTCACGTGTATAGAAGTTTGCAGTAACAGTCTACTGGTTTTTGTGTTTTCAGCTGAGTTTGTAATCAGTCTTGCTGAGAAAAATCCAACCTTTGATGGTTTTAAATCAGTGCTGGTTAAAAATGGAGCCGATTTCACAGTAAGCTTTTTTTGTAATCGATATCTTTGTTCCTTCTATTTTGTGTCTTGTGGGTTTATTGTTTAGGAATATCTAACCCACTCTGTCATATCTGTCTTTTAGGATTCACTTGTCAGCAATTTGCTGCGTCTCATTCAAACCATGCGTCCTCCTCCAAAAGCATCTACCAGTAAAGGTAAGAATATTTAGGATCTTTTAGTTAATACATAAATCAGGGCTGCTTTTCTCAAGCGCATTGTGAGCTAAATTGATCATAGTGCCAGTGGTTCTGCGATCTATTTAGGCTTGCAATGCTTTTGAGAAATGCAGCCCAGTTCATTTTGATTTGAACATCATCTTTATGTTCAGTGTGCAGCATATTTCATCACATAGTGCCATATTTTCATCTCTCCTCCTGATAACACTTTTATGATGTGTTTTTTTATTTTTATTATTATTGTACAGCTTCTTATCCTGAGGCTAAGCCAAAGGGTGAAAAGGACAAGCTGAAAGAGCTCTTTCCAGCTCTGTGCAGACCTGACAATCCTATTCCCAGGGTAATTATTTAAATATATATTTAATTTGAAAGAAGCCTTTTATGCTCACCAAGGCTGCATTTGCTTGATCAGAAATACAGTAAAATATTATTACAATTTAAAATAGCTGCTGTCTATTTTAATATATTATGAAGATGTTATTTTATCCATTCCTTTAGTCTTCAGTGTCAAAAAATGCAGTGTTACTGGGGTTTTTTTGTGTGGTTTTTTTTTTTTTTTTTTTTTTTTTTTAATAAATTAAGCTTTGGTGAGCAGAAGAGACTTCTTTCAAAAAAAATTAAAATCAAAGTAGTGTTGTCACGGTACCAAAATATCAGTATTCGGTACCAATACCAGTGAAAATCCACGGTTCTCGGTACCAATTTCGGTATACCAAAGCTTAATTTAGATTAAATTTACACATATTAAAGTGTATATCACGGTTACAAAGATGGAAGCTGTAGTATTAAAAACAATTTACAATAAGATTCTATTTGTTAGATAACATTAGATAAAATTACCTAACAATAAACAACAGTTATATACTGTAGCAATTATTCTCCATGGGGTTAACTTAAAAATGTACTAATATATTTTTAAAATCAAAAGTTTTATCTGTTAACATTATTTAATGCACATTGAATGAAGTGAACAAACATGAACAATCAAGTGTTTGTATTAAATAACATTCACAAACATTAATTAATGTTGTAAAAATATATTGTTCACTCAATGTGTTGATGTTGCATTAAGTAATATTAATGAATGGTGTCTTATTGTAGTGTTACCAAACTATACAGGAGATAAAACATGTTTTATTTGACTTAACTGTACTTTTATTTAATCCAAAAATGTCACTCTTGCCTGTCTTCAAAGCTTGAGAACCCTGTAGCTGATTTCTAATGCAAGGGCTAGAAATCAATTAATTCTGATACTTCCTCGTCATCATGGAGAGCGCGTCGCACCGCTTTCTCCTTTCCACAAGCGCTTGCTTTCCCGTGTCTCCGCTATGCAACCATGAACAGCGGCGAGCCTGGAAAGACGAGCTCGCACGTCTCTTCTATTATGAGCGCGCTTGCCGCGCGCCTACATTTGAAATTTGCACGCGCAAAAAAACGCGCTATATTAACGTGTGAACGGCCCTTTATGGCAACGTGACATTAGCCTAATTCAAAATATTTCCATATGTGGCTCTTTCCTCCTTTCTTGTCAACAAGTGGATTCAGAGCCACCGCATTAGCAGCGCCGGTCGCCATGTCTCAGAGTGTTTTTATGAAGAGTACGCACCTCTGCATCTTTCCGACAGCGCATCAAGAACCGGATTAACTCGGTACCTAGAAAGCTGGGACCGTAACCGTTTAATTTTTTTAGTTCCGACTTGGTACCGAAGTACCGAGTTTTTTGACAACACTAAATCAAAGTAATCAACAGTAGCCACTTATTGGTCATAAACTATCTTTTCTTCTTACTAGTCTATGCTGGATGAGGATGATGTGAAAGTTGCTGCTGATGCCATGAAAGAGTTAGAGATGTTTATGCCCAGTGTTAGTGGAACAGAACCTAGCAGCAGTAAACACAGGTGAGGACCTGCTCTAACATAAAATAGATACCACTGAAGTTGATGCTGCAAAGATTTCCTCACTGTATCATATTATTGCCTTTTTAACATTTAAGTGTCATCCGTCTTAGATCTGAAACCAGCAGCAAGAAGAAGCGGAGGAGCAGGAGCAGAAGCTGGAGCAGAGATAGAGATAGAGACAGAGATCGAGACAGGGACAGACGAAGACGACATCGCTCTCGTTCTAGATCTCGCTCTAATGAGAGGGACAGAAGGAAGCGTAGGAGCCGCTGGCACTCTCGCAGCAAATCCAGGAGTCCCGCACGGGGAGACAGAGACAGAGACAAAGACAAAGGCTCAGACCGGTGGAAGGACAAACATGTGGACCGGCCTCCACCGGAGGAGCCGTCTGTGGGGGATATCTACAATGGCAAAGTCACCAGTATCATGCAGTTTGGCTGCTTTGTGCAGTTGGAAGGTCTCAGGTATGTTTGAGATACAGTAAATGTACTATTAAGGCGACTGAATTTGATGTGGGTGTTACAATGTATTCTTTAGTAGGATTATTTTTTAAATGTAATATTTAGAATTAGCTTTTAAACAATTTTTTCTCTCATTCTCCTTTCGTAAAGGAAACGTTGGGAAGGCTTGGTCCATATTTCTGAGCTCAGGAGAGAAGGTCGGGTGGCAAATGTGGCAGATGTGGTCAGCAAAGGTCAAAGGGTCAAAATCAAGGTTTTGTCCTTCACTGGATCCAAAACAAGTCTCAGTATGAAGGTGAGTGAGTGTCTTTATGGGAGTCATGAGAGAGAACAGGTCTGCATGGTTTGAGGTTCAAAAGTCACCAATTAAACAACCAATAAATCACAACCAGTTAAAATGAGCATTTTTAAAAATTAAATTTGTACATTAAATTTATAGATTTGTTATTCTGTGAAACAAAAGTCAATAATAACTCGATTTTAGATTCTGCATTTTTTTGGTTATCTAAACAAGTTAATATACGAAGATGGTGTTTAATAATAATAATAAAAAATGGAAGGACTTTTACTTGTCGTCCTTGACTTTTAGATCACACTGTATACAAAAAAAATCTTGCACGTCTATTTCTGGGAAACTAAACAAAAATAAATGTTTGTTTAAATTGGTATATAATTATTATTATTGTAGTTAATATAATAATTGTATTATTAAATTGACATTTGTGTGTATTGCGCTTTTCACAATGCATATACTTTCAAAGCAGCTTTACAGAAAATTCGTGTCTACATTACAATTTAGAGTAATCTGTAATCAGAGGTGACTGTCAAAGTGATGTCCATTTGTTAGAATATACAGTTCTTAGATAATATAAAAACATGCAATGATTTCAAAATATTTCTAAGTAATTATTGCAATATACTTTTTTGTTTTGATCATAATTATTGTAATATAGAAATATATTGTTAAATCAGAAAAATGTTAAATGGAAGCACTTTTAATTGTCTTTTACACCCTACTTTATACATAAATTATTTCACTTGAAATTTTGGTTATATCTTGCATTTATAAAAAGATGTTATGTGTTCAACCTGTATTTTTTTTATTGACTAATCGTTGTGCTTATATGTGTACTGATTTTTGTTGGGTTGTCTTGCGTTTACAAGGATGTTGACCAGGACACTGGTGAAGACCTGAACCCTAACAGGAGGAGAAATATGGGTGGAGACGGTCAGGAAGAGTCATCCATGAGAAATCCTGACAGACCCACTAACCTCAACCTGGGCCATGCTCCAGAAGTAGAGGATGACACGTTGGAACGCAAAAGACTGACCAAGATCTCAGATCCGGAGAAATGGGAAATCAAACAGGTGCATGGCCATCTTTAATGTGAAATTGAATTGATCTACTGTTTTAACATTTTTTTTTCTTTATGATCATATTTTAATCTACATCTTGATCTGTTTGTTCTTAGATGATTGCTGCCAATGTGTTGTCTAAGGAGGAGTTCCCAGACTTTGATGAAGAGACAGGAATTCTGCCTAAAGTAGATGATGAAGAGGGTATGAGTTGCATTCACCTTTGTTTAACCCAACATTTGGCGATAGATACATTCCTACTTCCTTTGGGAGCCTATCACAATAAGTCGCTTCTAGCTGCCTGAACAATCACCTCAAACTTTGTCTGTGTTGGGGTTTGTCTGTCAGATGAGGATTTGGAGATTGAGCTGGTAGAAGAGGAGCCTCCATTCCTGCGGGGACACACCAAACAGAGCATGGATATGAGTCCTGTCAAGATTGTCAAGGTAGTTCAAAACTCATGTACTCTCACTTTACAGCTGCCTGGTGAAAGTTAGAAAGTTCTTCAAGACAGTTATTGGTTTCACTGAAGTAGATATAACCTGTGACTTTAAATTCGTTTTTGATTTGTTTTCTGTCAGAACCCCGACGGATCTCTCTCTCAAGCAGCTATGATGCAGAGTGCTCTGGCCAAAGAGCGACGGGAGGTGAAACAGGCCCAGCGGGAGGCTGAAATGGACTCAATCCCTATGGGTCTTAATAAACACTGGGTTGACCCACTGCCTGACGGTAAGACATTCAGGCTTATTCCAAGCATCTGAAATAAGAAATGATAGCCTGGGAAAACCCAGACAACTTCCGGCAAATTTAGATTTGCTCTGAAAGTTAGTCTGGCAAAGAGCTCATTCAAGCCCATTTCCAATCCATCGAAATCGAGGCACCAATCAGAAACGTTGGGGCGGGCTTTACACGATGACGACAGCGCTGGGATTTTGAAGCAGATTTTGTAGCCTACATTACAAAGATGGATGCCGCCGTCGAACATCGCTTGTTCGAATCAGCTATAGCGTCTTTTTTTAAGCGTTTTGAACGTTTCCTTTTTGTTCAAAACCGAGCAAAGAACAACTCTCGGAGCCGGCCGCCGCTCTGCATACGTCATCTCCTTCATCGCTCTGATTGGTTTTAGGTCTATCCGCGACGTCCGTTGGTGACGCCCCTCTGGAAATGATTTGTCTATGACGCTTTGCCAGACCATAACTCGGTTACAACTGAGAATGGTCTGGTTTTATCCAGGCTAAAGAAATGTTGTACTTAAGAAAACTGCAATGGAATGCCACTTCAAGCCACGCTTCCAACTTGGATGCAGGTGTACGATGTCCTGCAAATACTTTTTAATGATAAATATTACTTTTAATGAACTTATTGTTTTTTTATTGGATTTTTCCTCACAGAATATCAAGTGCACAGATATTTCACATTCACAACAAGTTAAAAATCTGCAATTATATAAAAAAACAATGACACAATAAAACTGTAAAATAAAATACAGTTTACAAATAATAAAATAGAATTCAAATAATACATAAGCACAAATACTTAATTTAAAGACATCATTGTTGACAATCAAACACCTGCAACTTTGAGTAGCCTTGCAATTTTGTTTTTTATTCGTCATCTTCTAGATGAATTTTGATTAGAACACACTACAAGTCCAAAACTGCATGGAATAGTAGTAGCAATTGAAGACTAGAAAAGAAAATAGTCTGATTACTTGTATAGTGAAGTAGGATTGTATGAGTAAATAAATGGATGTTTTGTGCTTCATGTCCTCCAGTAGTAAAAAAAAACAAAAAACAAAGTTAAGACACTGATCACTCCAGATAAACGTCCTTCCTATTTGTCCATACTGTGAGTTCGTAGATGGCCATCTGATTTCCTGATGTCTGCTATCAAAACAGGCTTGCACATAAAAAGCCTATCTCTGCTGCTCATATGCCCTCTGGCCTTATATGAGCTCAAGTCTGTTATCATCTTTGTGCATCTATAACAAATGCTTTTTCCTGTCTTCACACGCTCACCATCCATACAGTTGACGGCAGGCAGATAGCTGCCAACATGAGGGGCATAGGTATGATGCCCAACGATATCCCAGAATGGAAAAAACATGCCTTTGGCGGCAACAAGGCCTCCTATGGAAAAAAGACTCAACTTTCTATCCTCGAGCAAAGAGAGAGTCTTCCCATCTACAAGCTGAAAGAGCAGCTCATTCAGGTGTGACTTCATCTAATATGTATTAGATCTGATCCGAGTCATTGAACATTGAGTATCTGCCGGTACTGAGTCCAGATCTGATACTTGTATTTTCCCAGTGCCTGGTGCACACTTCAAGGACATTAAAGTTAATGAAATCAATCCGATGTATACAGGGATGTGGAGAGAGTTTCTCATGGCCAGGGGCTCAAATGTAAAAAAAAAAAAAGAAAGAAAAGACTACTACAGAGTAAATCTAGTTATTGAAGAAATTATATTTACAGGTCTATTTATTATTATTATTATTATTATTATTTTATCTCTCTCTCTCTCTCTCTCTCTCTATATATATATATATATATATATATATATATATATATATATATATATATATTTATAAACCTTGAATTTTGTATGTACAGTAAGCAGAATTATTGCAACAAAAAAAGTGGATTTAAGGTTAGAGAGTATGAAGCCGTGGTTTCAGAATGCCAGTCAGTCATGTCCGAAGCAAGATACAACCCAAAGCAACGCGTTATGGCAATGACATCTCAGATAGTCTGATTGCAGAAAAAAATAAACCGTAAATAAATTACTTTTGAGTGATTCGTTACAAAAGTGTGCTTCAAATATGCAAAACACAGAAGCTTGAATGTGTGTGTGATGCACTCAGACATCATTGGTTCTTGCACTTCACACACTCACATTTGAGCTTCTTCTTTTCCTTTTAATGCCGGTTGTCAAAACCATTTAAAGGTGCATACCACCACCTACTGCATGACAGCTGACGTAAAAAAAAAAAGGATGTTAGGATAGCCGATATTGATCAGTTTAAAATAAAATGCTTAATCGCCCCCAATACCGATCCGTGAGATCTGCTCTGGGCGTCCCTAATGTATATTCATTCTGATATGTATATTTCAGTCTAGTTGTGTTCATAAATTAAACCAATGTGTTTTTGCAGGCTGTCCATGACAACCAGATTCTGATTGTAATTGGGGAGACGGGCTCAGGAAAGACCACTCAGATCACTCAGTACCTGGCCGAGGCAGGATACACCACACGGGGGAAGATCGGGTGCACACAACCCAGAAGAGTGGCAGCCATGTCTGTGGCTAAAAGAGTGTCGGAGGAGTACGGTTGCTGTTTAGGTCAAGAGGTAGATGCTTTCTTACATTCATTTTCATGATATAGACAACAATGATCTAACATTTCACCATAGCTTTTGAAACGGAGACCTAATCTCTTTCTGTGTCTGTGCAGGTTGGCTACACCATCCGTTTTGAGGACTGCACAAGTCCCGAGACTGTGATTAAGTACATGACGGACGGTATGCTGTTAAGAGAGTGTCTGATTGACCCTGATCTGGGCCAGTATGCCATCATTATGCTGGATGAGGCCCATGAGAGAACCATTCACACAGACGTGCTCTTTGGCCTGCTCAAGAAGGTACAGTTCACAAATTGAGGTTTTGTTGACACAGTCAGTGAGTGTCAAGGTCAATGTTCAGAAACATACACTGCTTATCAAAAAGTTGGGGTCCAAAAGATTATTATTTTTTTTTTTTTAGAAATTAATACTTTTAATCAGCAAGGATGTATTAATTGATCAAAAGGGACAGTGAAGACTTTAACATTGTTACAAATATTTTTCAAATAAATGCTGTTATTTTGAACTTTCTATTCATTAAAGAATACTGACGAATAAAAATAATTGAGTTTTCCGAAAATAGAAATCGTTGAAGACTGGAAAATTCAGCATTGCCATCACAGGAATAAATTACATTTTAAAACATATTAAAGTAGAAAACAGTTGTAATAATATCTCACAATACTGCTGTTTTTACTGTATTTATAATCCAATAATACAGCCTTTATGAGCATAAAACTGATTTCAAAAGCATTAAAATATATATTATTTATAAAAAACAAAATGTTGCTATTATTGATATTAAGAATAATTAAAATATTTTTACTTTTTTAAGGTGAACAACAATCAAGTTACAAATTAATTAAAACAATAAAATTGAGGCATGTATTTAATATTTTCTTAAAGATTTTAACTCTGTTGCTTTGTACTTGACTATATTGGGAAAAAAACGTGTGAAAGTGATAAACTTAGGTGCTATTCACTATGTTACCATCTCTTTATGGGGCATATGTAATACTGTCTTGTTCTTGTGTTATTTAGACTGTACAGAAACGAACTGACATGAAGCTCATTGTGACATCTGCCACGCTGGATGCTGTGAAATTCTCACAGTACTTTTATGAAGCACCTATTTTCACTATCCCTGGTCGTACATATCCAGTGGAGGTTTTGTACACTAAAGAACCTGAGACTGACTATCTGGATGCCAGCCTGATTACAGTTATGCAGATCCACCTCACTGAGCCTCCAGGTAACATTTTGCACACAGTTGTTCACAGAAAAACCTTTAAATGCCTGTGAAGATGAGCTTACTATAATTAAAATGATTTGCTGTACAGGTGACATCTTGGTGTTCCTGACGGGTCAGGAGGAGATCGACACTGCTTGTGAGATCCTGTACGAACGAATGAAATCTCTCGGTCCTGATGTCCCAGAGCTGATCATCCTCCCAGTCTACTCTGCACTGCCCAGTGAAATGCAGACCAGGATATTTGACCCAGCACCACCTGGAAGTAGAAAGGTGCCATTCAGGCTTTCTCCTCTCTCTGGTCACCTCTGACATGTTAAATCAGATTTATCTGAAAATTTAGATCACTGTATACACTTTAACAAACATTCTGCTGTTTTTGTTTTCAGGTGGTCATTGCTACTAACATTGCAGAGACTTCTTTGACAATTGATGGAATCTACTATGTGGTGGATCCAGGTTTTGTCAAGCAGAAGGTTTATAACTCCAAAACTGGCATTGATCAGCTAGTTGTTACCCCCATTTCCCAGGTAACATCCATTTCTAATGACCCAGGCTACACACAGCATACATTGTAAGTACACTTTGACTCTTAAAGCTCATGTGTGTGGTCCGTAGGCCCAGGCCAAGCAGCGAGCGGGCAGAGCAGGTAGAACAGGCCCTGGCAAGTGCTACAGACTCTACACAGAACGTGCCTACAGAGATGAGATGCTCACCACCAACGTACCTGAGATTCAGAGAACTAACTTGGCCAGCACTGTACTGTCTCTTAAGGTACAATCTTGTTGTTTTTATTTTTTATTGTCACATTGTTTTATTTTTTTTAAGGAATGCACTAAATATTAAATTCATGACATATTCAGATAAAAGTCTGGCAGATAAAGATAATTATATGGCCGATATAAAAATTGTTCTTTTTTTTTTCTTTTTTTTTAAATGATTTAAAAACATACAAGAATTGAGAAAAATAAAATCAATTATTTTAAATGCTACAATCATAGAATTATAATGTACAGTATGAAAAAAAATGGATTGGGAATTGGATTGGATATTCATTAAGATTATTAAATATTAGTGTTTTTTTAAGATACCATAGATAAAAGAAAATGATAACTTTTTAAGTGTGTGCTAGATGACACAAAAATTATCTAAATATAAAAAATGAACATGCACAGTTTAATAAATGTACATTGCTTTGGATAAGTGTCTGATAAATGAATAAATGTAAATAGGCAATAGTGGATGATTATGTATCCAATATTTACCAATAAATCTCTGAAGGCCAATTCACACTGCACCGACAGCCAAATCAACGTCAACAGTCACTAGATTACAGCATGTCACTTCTTAGACATTTTAACGCCAATGTTCAATATGCGAAAACAAGATCCGACAGATGGCAACAGACTCCGACAAGGGTAACGCACTGATCCGACAAAGTCGCTGTCGGTGCGTTGTGGATTTACCTTAATACGGGATAATAATACTTAATACATTATCAGTGTATCTCTAATATTATATTTTATGCATTTTAACATCAAATTTTATTTTCCTTCAATCAGGCAATGGGCATCAATGACCTGTTGTCTTTTGATTTCATGGATGCTCCGCCTATGGAGACACTCATCACAGCCATGGAGCAGTTGTACACTCTGGGAGCGTTGGATGATGAAGGTCTGCTCACACGACTCGGTCGCAGAGTAAGTGTGTACATGTCATCTTTGTTTAAATTTAGGAATGTGCTCGTATCGAGGTTTCGGATGTAGCTGCTCAATTTGCATATGCAGAATAAAGTATTGCGTTTCTTGTCACTGTTCCTATCAGATGGCTGAGTTTCCTCTGGAGCCCATGCTTTGTAAGATGTTGATCATGTCCGTCCATCTTGGCTGCAGCGAAGAGATGCTAACCATTGTGTCAATGCTCTCAGTACAGAATGTCTTCTACAGACCAAAGGTACTACTTTAGCCCACACACGTTACCAGATCTATGATCAAGTAAAGTTTGAGGTATCCAAGCAGACTGATCCTGAAGATATTAAGCATGATTTTACTCTAAATGTCAGGACAAACAAGCTCTGGCAGACCAGAAGAAGGCTAAGTTTCACCAGCCTGAGGGGGACCACCTGACTTTGTTGGCTGTCTACAACTCCTGGAAGAACAACAAGTTTTCCAACCCCTGGTGCTACGAAAACTTCATCCAGGCTCGCTCTCTCCGCCGTGCACAGGACATCCGCAAACAGATGCTGGGCATCATGGACAGGTGACGGCTAGAGAATATCTAACCTTATGCAGGCTTACTTGCATAATGCAACACACTGTAAGTCTTAAGACACATTCACACCAAGAATGACTACTATAAAGATAACTTTATTTGTATTCACACCAATATCAACCTATGACCAGCCTTATAAATAGATTAACTTAAACTAAATTGACTAGTCTTAGCAGTTTATGCAACCAGCCACATTAAACAAATATTGTTCCTCTGTGTTGTTATTGTTATAGTTCTAGTTGTGGTGTGGACTTCCCTATTCACATAGAATTAGATATTATAACTATAGATATAGTTATCGTCCTTGGTATGAATAGGCTTTTACACTCCATAATTATACATATTGTTAATAATTAAACAATATTCCATGTTGTCTTCAGGCACAAGCTGGATGTGGTATCTTGTGGTAAGGCCACAGTGCGTGTACAGAAGGCCATATGCAGTGGTTTCTTCCGGAATGCAGCCAAAAAGGACCCTCAAGAAGGTTACAGGACCCTCATAGACCAGCAGGTGGTCTACATTCACCCCTCCAGCGCATTGTTCAATCGCCAACCAGAATGGTATGTACCAAAACGAGATTGTTATTGTATTAACCACCAAACTAATATCAATGTTTCCTGTACTAAAGCTGGTTTCACTCTCTTCTTCTCCTCAGGGTGGTGTACCATGAGCTTGTGCTGACCACTAAGGAGTACATGAGGGAGGTGACCACCATTGACCCGAGGTGGCTTGTAGAGTTCGCTCCAGCTTTCTTCAAGGTGTCTGATCCCACACGCCTCAGCAAGCAGAAGAAACAGCAGCGGTTGGAGCCCCTCTACAACCGCTATGAGGAACCAAATGCCTGGAGAATCTCCAGAGCCTTCAGACGACGCTAGAAGCTTCTCACGAGGTTCTCATAGACTGCGAGTGCTGCTGAACAAAACATCATTTTTTTGTTGTTGGCGGAGTGGAGGATTACATGGACAGAAGCTAAAAATGTTCTTAAAGAACATGAGGTGCCCTATTTTCAAAGATAAGATCCTTTCCACTGCTTTCAAACCACATGTTTGATTTTAACAGAGACATTCCCTCAAAAATGAAAGCTGACCTGATATTTCTGCTTTCACTTTTTTTTTTCACTTTAAATCAGAAGCATTTAATTTTATGTTTCTTCTGTATGTTTCTCATAAGGCTTGGTGGTTATAATTATCTCTACTTTGAGTCTTGGGGTTCTTTGTATTTTAAAAATGAAAGAAAAAGGAGCAAAATATTAAATAAAAAGTCCAACCAATTTTACATCACTATCTCAAAACAGACAGGTTAATATTTGCATTTTCATAGTGCATCTCCTTTTCATCCAGACTCTCAGGACGACCCATGTGTGTGGCAGAATGTGTGGATGGCACATCCGTCTGGTCAGTTGATGTTAACTAAAGTGCTGCAAGGGAAAGGGTTTTCATTAATTCAGTTAGTTCCTCTGCAGAGGTCTGGTCATGTACAAGTGAACAGGATGTTAAGACCACTTTATCACACACCAATCTCATCCTTTTTTGGGACCTCTCTTCTGTTTTAATGTTTAAATTACCAACTCCCCACAGGATCAGTGTATCGGATCACATTGGAGATTTTGTATTATAGCTCTTTTATTAGAGGAAACGATGGGGGGTGGAAATGTCCTGCAGTTTTTGATATGGTTACAGCTTATGTTATGTAATATCTTGGAGTCGTTTTGATGTCAAATTAAACTGTCCTTTCAAAAGGTCACTTGAGTTGTTTCTGTTTTTGGTGAGCTTCTAATGTTGGTGTATATCGCATGTAGATACAAACTCACTGTTCACTTTTTTTTAGGTACACCTTGCTAGTACCGAGTTGAACCCACTTTTGCCTTCAGAACTGCCTTAATTCTCCATGGCATAGATTCAACAAGGTGCAGATTTTGGTCCATACTGACATGAAAGCATCACGCAGTTGCTTGCAGTTGTCGGCTGCACATCCATGATGTAAATCTCCCATTCCACTTCATCCTAAAGGTGCTCTATTGGACTGAGATCTGGTGACTTGAGGCCATTTGAGTATAGTGAACTCAGTCATGTTCAAGAAACCAGTTTTAAAATGATTTGAGCTTTGTGGCAGTGCATTATCCTGCAGGAAGTAGCCATCAGTAGATGGGTACACTGTGGTCATAAAGGGATGGACATGGTCAGCAACAAAACTCAAGTAGGCTGTGGTGTTTAAACGACTATCAGTTTCTATTAAGGGACCCAAAGTGTGCCATATATCCCCCATCACCACCATCAGCCTGAATAGTTGATGCAAGGCAGGATGGCTCCATGCTTTCATGTTGTTTATGCCAAATTCTGACCCTACCATCTGAATATCTCAGCTGAAATCAAGACTCATCAGATCAGGCAACGCTTCTCCAGTCTTCTATTCATTGTCCAATTTTAGTGAGGCCGTGCGAACTGTAGCCTCAGTTTCCTGTTCTTAGCTGACAGGAGTGGCACCCGGTGTGTCTTCTGCTGCTGTAGTCCTTCTGCTTCAAGGTTGGGTGTGTTGTGCGTTTATAGATGCTCTTCTGCAGTCCTCAGTTGTAATGAGTGCTCATTTGAGTTAATGTTGCCTATCTATCAGCTCGACCAGTCTGGCCAATCTTATCTGACCTCTGGTATCAAGGCATTTTCACTGAATATTTTCTCTTTTTTGGACCATTCTCTGTAAACCCTTGAGGTGGTCGTGCGTAAAAACCCCAGCAGATCAGCAGTTTCTATACTCAGACCAGTCCAACTGGCACCAACAACCATGCCATGTTCAAAGTCACTTAAATCAATGTTTGGTTTGAACTTCAGTAGATCTTGCCCATGTCAACATGCTTAAAGTTGCTGCTATGTGATTGGCTGATTAGATGTTTGCATTAATGTGCAGTTGAACAAGTATACCTATACGTAAGTGACTGTTGTATAGTTCACATAAAAAAAAATGAAATGGTAAAATAAATGATAAAAACAAGATTGCATTATAGGTAAATGGGAAAAAAGTGAATAACATGCTATTTAATTAGGGAAGCCTTGACTTTCATTTACACTTTTGGATCAACAATACATAAAATAATACAATTGCATTATTGCAAGGAATAAAAATCTCTTCATCTGAAAATAAAATCCTTTTTTGTTCGTGAACAAAGAAGTAAACATGGCTATTTGTCTATTCAAAGCTTATGTAATTCAATTTTGCTGTTGGCAAACTTTTATGACATTTTTTGGAAAATTATACTTAACTTCTTTGTGAAAGAAATCAATTAAATAACTCCTTAAAAAGGTCGCAGTGAGATTCTTCGTTTAGCCAATCAGAATGTCACTGTCGTCTTGTCAATCATTTTGCGCGTTCACAGCGTGCTGTCCATGTATGGAAAGACCGAAGTCGATAGCGTGAAAGATGAACTTGGAATGGTTTTCATGAGTTTCATATGCTCAAGAGCACAGCCAGATGAAAACAACCTACTATTTATTCGTGAATTGGTTTCTCTATCTAGTAAAGTCACAGGTAAACTTTTTGTGTATTTTGCATTTGTTGCAAACATAAGAAACTGAGACTGTTCTCATGGTATAGTAGTAATATTGGGTTTTTATTAAGCAATCTCTTGAACCACAGTAATGTGTTTAGATTAGATAGGCCTCAGAAGTGAGAGGAATGCAGAGTCCCTAATGAGATTAATTTAATCAAAAACAAAAAAAACATAACCTTATATACAAGTGGATGGGGTGGGCATGTGCAATAGGTGCAGCGGGTAGTAAACTGGGATGGGGAACTTGGGAGAATATCGTGGCATTAGTACATGTAGCCTTTGGAGTAGGACTGAGGGCCCATGTTGCTGGCAGCCGGTTCGGGAGGGTAAGGCGCTCCCTCATCGAGGTGAGACAGCGGCACCGTGTCCTCCTCATTGACGTAGCGCTCGAATTCTGCCTTCAGACTTGGCCGCTGATTGTCAGGAAAAGCCAAGGATATCAGTGCTTCCGGCTCACACACAAATTTGTAAACATAACGCTCACCTGCCACCTGGGGGGGGGGGGGGGGGGGGGGTGGGGGGGGAAGGAGTAATTAAATAATACTACTAACAATAAGAATGAAATATTTCATAATCAATAATAATAATAATTAGGACCCCCTTTTAACATCTCAATAACATTGAAGAATCAGGTTGATAAATCATGACTATAACTGAGATCTTCCAAGAATTTTTTTTCTGTTTGGGGTCTATAGTTTATAAATAAATTAAATGAATTTTCACATCAATGTACACACCTAGATTGAATTTAATTTTGTAATATTTTACTTGAATTGTACAGTGTGTTTCCGCTGAAATTTACATTTCAGAAAGTGTAGGAACTTTTGAATCCTTAAAGGCTAATTTTTTTAATTTGGCTATTATTATTATTCGTTTTACGCAAATCATTCTGGACTCTATATTTGGAGTCTCTGGGACCCAAAACATAAAGTCGCGACTCAATGTGCGGGTTGAAGTGGGGGGGAAACGGCATAGAAAACCATAACATATGATGATGCAACAATAATACCTTTTGCATAATTCCCTTCTCATAATAGTAGCGCAAAGAGCGACTCAGTTTGTCGTAATTCATGGCTGGACGGTTCTTCTGCATCCCCCAGAGTCTTGCCACCTAGAGTATCAAAATAAGACAATACAAACAATAAGAGCAGGAAAGGACTGTACTGCAGTGCCTTAATCTGAGCACAAGAGGTCCTTTGTGACTGTACAACAGCTGAACTATGAAAAGGAAGGGCGAGTCCCTCCAAAATAATGCAGTTCCCTTTATATAACCAAGTTACCACTAAACTCTGACCAAAAACACCACACGGCACTTAGCACAAACTGCTAGTTGTCAAACCTAGAGGAAATACTTCTTTATCCTAAACTTCAAGGTTCAACTTGAGGGTCCTTAAGAAAAACTGTTGCTCCATCTTGGGCCAGTAAACTTGTGGGTCTGCTGACATTTGAGGAACTGATTGTTTGTTTGACTGTACGCTTTAATTACGATAGTAAAACTTTGGTTGTAATGAATGATTCATGCGTACAGTTGAGCAGAACTGATGGATGCATCTCTGCATGATAGTTTGCTGAGTCATCTCATTTAGCTGTCTACTGACCACAGACAATAGGAGGTTAACGCTCCTGTCTCGACCACTGCGGTGTGCTTAGACTCCGGCAAAATGGAAGGTTGTAATATTTGGTAATGGAGCCATTCTCCATTTTATTTCACTATGCTGTTAAGTGGGGTAAATAATGCATGGCAGCTAATGGAAAACTGGCATTGTGTGGATATGTTCTTAGACCCTGGGGAAGTGTGAGCTGATCGCAAGCAAATCTCTGAAACCCATTGTTTATTCTCTCTACAGTTTGCATCGAATTGATCTGAACCACCCAATATTCATATTTTCCTCTTAGCTCTTTGTATGATCAATTGCTTTTCTGGATAAAAATCATATTTTGCCTCCTCATAACTCTTAAAAGCCTTATGTTTACCTCCTCTGGCTCAATGAGTTTAAATTCCATGCCACGGCCGGTCCATGCGATGAAGTGCGCATTGCCGGGGTCGTCGAGGAGGGCTACCAAAAACTGCCAGAGCTGCAGTGAGCCACGGCGCTGATATGGGGCACCCTCACGAAACACACCGCCCCCTTCCTGCTTCACCTCACCTGAACACAGGCAAAGAGATTGTCTATTAATTCACCTATAGGTAACAATTAGATCTAAAAACTGTTTTATCTAACATAAGACACATGGTAATAAGGATTTGAACGGAAATTGCAAACATTTATACAGTGTTGTCCAAACGTCATTGAAAATCTAAGATTGAGAATCTAATTTAAACCCAATAAACAAAGTTTTAGAATGTTGAAGAAATGTTATGAGATAAAATGGATAAGAAACATTTAGGAATCTGCACTATTTCAAGTTCAGAAAATAAGCAAATCTGTGATCATGTGACTCTTTGTACAGATGGTCAGATCCTTTGGATCATTGAATGCTAGAGAACATGAGCATGCAGCTTGAGTGCTGGGGGACAAACCAAATACTACGAAATATTCAAATTCATATTAACTTTTTTGTTTTTTGTCTGTTAAGAAAACAATTGTAATGGGAAAAAATAACATCTGGACAAGTGAGACTTACTTTCAAATTTCTCAGGAACAACGCGGGAATCATTTTCAAACATGTAGCCTGAGGAAAGGACAAGGGAATAATTAGTACACTGGTTTAATGTGGATACAAAGACGATCCACATACTGTGCTTATGTATTTATGGCAGTCATTAATAATAACAAGCATTCTCCTGTTTGACTTTTCAAATTGAGATCTATGAATAGTAACTGTTTTTCAATTGATATTTATGAATTCTTATAATGGGAAACATGGACTCTTGATTATTATTATTATTCAGTTATGTACAATTATGAAGCAAGGAACCAAATTTCCTGTATCTAATGGCTCATTACAGAGATCAGCTAACAACTGAAAATACCCAAAATGGTGCTGCAAATGCAGCGAGCGGAGAGAAGGATTATTTTTCTTCACTCCAGGAAAAATACTCGTCTTTTCCAGTAGTAATATTTACCCTGGAATTCTTTAGGCAAGGGAGAAACAAATGTCCATGCCAACAGAAACACGGCCCCTCTGGCCTGGTTAGCCAGTGACCGCACAGTACCGGCCAATCCTGACGTGTTGTGAGTGTGTGAAATGTACATTCTAGAACCATACTAGAGCAGCATGTTCTAGATGTCCTTACCTTCACTATTGTGCTGTGGGTTGGGGTAGCCCTCATTGTGATGGTACATGGATGGGCAACCAGGCACATCTGTAGGGCAAACACAAACTTGTGACCCTCAGTGATGGATGCATGCAAATGATTTCAAACCTATATGCATATAGGCAGCATTTGAAGGCCTGGTAATCATCTTGATTATGTTGCCTCCTAAGATACCCAGCTTTAGACAAATTCTAAGGCAGCATCACATATTCTTCACAGACTACACAGAATGCATATAGACAAGTGAAAAAAAGATAAGATAACACACTAGGCTAGATACATGTTGATTTAAAATAAACATGTTTCATTTAATACTGAAAAGAAGGCAATTTCAGAATTGCGATGGGTGAAAAAATATTTCCAAGATGGTGGACGAGACTAAACAAATGTTGATTTTACATAAAGTAGTACTTTGAATCTGAAAGGTACCGATAAAAAATACTCAGTGTAATTAAAAATGAATTATTTTACCCAGTGTTTGCGTGCTATGAATTTTTATGTTAGCGCCAAGGTTCCCAAACTTTTTTGTCAGCCATATTTAAAATATTTACTCGAAGTACCCACTTTTAATAATTCAATAATTTGACACATTTATCATTATTTATTATTATTCTATAACTATTTATAAAGACTGACAATTGTCCTGTTTAATAAAAAAATATATTTGATCTTCTTTTTTTCACACTACAAGTTACAAAATTAATATGTATGTCTTAAATGCTTTACTTTCAAACATTCAAACCCTTGAGCATGTATCACCATTATCACTACTGAAGTCAATTTCAAGTTGCTCTCCTGTATGAAGCACTATTTGTGTGATTCGTGGCCTATGTAGAGAATGCCAAAACAGTCGCTCATGAGGTTATGTAGTGGTTGGGATATGCTGCCTTAGGAAGCTGCCTACAGGCAGTCGGCAGCGAGGCAGCTCACTATGTTTGAGAACCCAGCTAATCATTGCTAGTCCTCTTTAGGCACTATTTCTGTAGGGTGTGAGACTGGTGCATCTGCAGATTTGATAACCTCTGCCACTGAGTGCTGCAAGGACAAAAGGTCCATTTGTCATAAAGTCATTTGTCATAATATCACCTGTCGGCAGCTTTATTTTTAGGCAGTAAAGAGCAGTGGATCTTGCACAGTACTGCAGGAAGCAAGAATCAGCTTTATAACTGTCGTAGCCACCCCTCTCCTTCTATATGTACTGGATAAATAAGAAACGGTTAGTTTGTGAGGTGGAGCCATGATTCATGGCTGGAGAATGCAGTGGCAGAGGCCATGATAATGTCACAGGGGAGAAAGAGCTTTGAGGGACTAGAGCACTTTTCTCATACATGATAGAGCTCAAATTAATGTCACTGTTGACAGAGCTGTCGGGCTGTAACTTATTCCATTTTCAACTGAAAGACTGTCACTGGACCCCTTCTGAAACAAACTGGGTTGCGTTTCCCAAAAGCATCGTGAGCCCAAGTTGATCGTGGAGACCGTTGCCACCAGTGTTCTCTACGATCAACTTAGCTCAAACTTTTGGGAAACGTAGCCCAGTATGGAAGGGCTGCACGATTTGGGGAAAAATCTAATTGAAATAATAATAATTATTATTATTATAATAAAAATATAAACACAATAATTAATATTACTATTATAATATTTACTTAAGAAGCACTTTTTGCCTTATAAAAGTGTCTCTTATTCATGGTTTTGGTTTCATATTGATGTTGGCATATGTCTGTGGCAGAGCGGCGGCCTGGGCAGGGACGAATCTACTGATAACATGCTGTACTCCACCTCAGATAGGGCGGTCTATCCTCACACAAACATCCTTTTGTTCCAGACTATCGCATCCAAAGTTGCCACATATCAGCATGTATAAATCGGAGTAGTATCAGCCTTTCTCAGTGGTATTAGTACCAAACAGTGTTATTTTAGGATTATTATTTATATACTGCTTTAACTTTAATTTGTTTTTATTTCAGGTTTAGTCATTTTAGTACTTCAGCTTATTTTCATATTGTTTGATTTCAGCTTTATTTCAATTACAGAAAACTATTTTTAATTGTTTTTGTTAACACAGGCACAAAAAAGACAACTTGTATGCCTACTTCAAAACTAGGAGGGAACAAAAGAACCCAGAAAAGGTCATGCTTGTATTTTTTTCCATTTAAAGAATCAGTTGAATTGGTAACTTTGTTATTTATGCTCATCTATATGCAATGTTTGTTAGATCACTGTTGTTTGTAGTCTTTCACAGAGCACTGATAAGTTGGACCTGCGTCGGGTGTTGTGTTTCGATCCTGTGTCAGTTGCTGAGTCGAGTGGAAGGAGGTGAGCTCGCCTGTGTTGTGAGTCTATGGCCTGAGCCCCCCGGCTACAACACACACAACCCCCCCCCCCCCCCCCCCCCCCCCCCCCACACACACACACACGCACACACACACCTCCCGCTCGCTCGACCAAGCCAGCGCACGGGCTCGGGTTACTGAGGCTACGCTCATTTTTCCATTATGAGTTCATCTGCCTGCAGAAAAAGGAAGCCGCTGCTGCAACCCTACACCCGCGAGCGCTCCGCTGGGGATTCTAGTCTTTCCAGTGCCCTCCATTTTCTCAATGAAATTCCTATGCCTCCCTCCCTCCCTCTCAAAGAACACAGGCAGAAGGGGAGGGGTGAAGGAGCAGAAGCGGGGAGAAGTACAGAAACACTGTTGAGACCTTTACAAAGTGTCAGTGGATGTGGAAGCAGAGAAGAACAAATAAAATCTTTTTGAAAAAAGAGACTTTTCAGTTTGTCAACCAATTTACTGTTTACATTAGTGGCCTAATGTGGTTTAATTATTCAGGAAGAGAGAGGAAAGAAGACACCATTTCAAAGCAAATGAATGCACTTTGTTTCATCAGAATGTTTTTTGACTCACGTACCAGGTTCGTAAGTGTAGTCGGTGGGTTCCTGTTTGACCATCATATGGGCAGGAGGAAACCTCTGAGGATGTGTCCCGGCCATGTGGGCCACTCGGTCGTACAGAGGGTCCAGGTACTCCTGCTTGAAGTTCTGCTGAGGAGGATAAGGCAAGCAGGGGTCCGAGTGTTGCCTATGGTAACTGCCACCTCCGCCCCCGCTGGTGTGGGCCGGATGCATGCGCTGCAGGGCCTGGCCTTGGGAAGAGAATGGTGGGCACATCTCTGCAGAGCCGGAAGGGAACCTGGAACTGGGAGGGAAAATTAAGCTTTGGTTATCACACAGGTTCTTAAAAACGCTGTTACAATGCAAGTATGCTTTCGTAACTGTTCTCTTTTGATTTTTATTATAAAATAATTAAAAAATACTAATCAAAAATGTGCACTGATATTAAAATTCTGGCCAATACTAATAATCACTTAAATATTATAAGCACGATAAATATTATAAGCACTAAAAACTAAAGTCAGTCATTTTAAATGCTATAAACTGAATTTGGCATCACAACATTATAATGTAGGAATATTGGATATTCATTTTGAGATTTGCTACACATCTTAAAAAATATTACATTTAACAGTGCTATTAAATTAAATGTAAACACAGAAGAAATGAGCATTCACAATGAAATATCTAAATGGATTCACATGTAGTATTCAAAATCACTGATTTTAGTTTATCAGCCCATAACTGATATGGTACAGATATATCATGCAGTCAAATCCCTCAAAAGTAGACACACCTACACATTCTTTATCATTATTGTTACCTGGGGTTCATGGGGTAACTGTGGCAGGCGTGGGATTGGCTAGCTGAGGGTGGATTCATGTACCCTGACTCCGGCCGAGTTCCCACTGTTGGTTTAGGGGAGTAATGCTGCATAGGGGACATGGGTGTCCCTGGACATGAGCTCTTAGATCCTCCTGCTGATGCTGTTGTTGCTGCTACAGCTGCTCTCTTCTGCTCATAGGCACTGCAGGGCACACATACACTTTCAAAATCAACAATGCATTTCTTTAGCTTTAGATCATGTATTGATGTATCGTCGACTATGAACATTTTCATATCTCTTGGATAGATTTGTATTGTAGATTTGTAGATTTTTCTCTTTAAATAAAGGCCACATTAAAACCATAAAAGTGTATGTATAGATTTTACTTTTGCTTTACGCATGAGACTTTCATGATTAAAATATGAAAATGCCAAATAAAATATTGATTATTAATTTTTAAATTATCTTAATGAGTGGAACAATCATAAACTATTTGAATATTTATGTAAAAAAAAAAAAGGATTTCTGACCCGGTTCCTATCTCCAATTATGTGTAAAAAAATGTATTATTTAATTAAATAAAATGTGACATTGGCCATAGCAAGACAAGTCTGCCATTTTATTAATAAAAAATTTTTAAAACGTTTCCACCACAGAATATTATTAAACACATTGCATCATTTGGGATGCTGAAATGACAATGTGGTGTAAGTGTTCATGACTTTCTGAAAGTTCATGACTTTCAGAGGTTGTGTGTTACTGTTAAGACAATCAATATTGATATATAGAGATTAAGACATTTATAGCAGGGTTCCTCAAATCTAGCCCTGGAGGGCCACTGTTCAGAGTTTAGCTCAAATCCTGATCAAACTTACCTACCTGTAATTAACTGTAAAGACCTTGATAAGCTTGCTCAGGTGTCTTTGATTAGGGTTGGATTTAACTTTCCAGGCCAGTGACCCCCCGGGGCCGGATATGAGGAACCCTGCATTATAGCGTGAAATGTGTGTTTTAAGAATCTATTTTCTGTGCTTATTGTCCATAAGGCCTTAAGAGCCCATAGATGAAGAAACACCTGTTTAAGTCATAAAAGTATCCAATCGTGTGAGATCCAACTAGCAACAGCATCCGGCTTTTGACTGACCTGGTGTAAAGGCACTGCTCTCCATTGGGGTAGCTGAAGCTCTGCTTGTGGCTGCAAGACTGGCTGGGGTCTGAACCTGGACTTTGAGGCTCTTTCTTAATCGTCACAGGCGGGCTGTGGAATGCCACTGCTGAGATACAGAGAAACAGGATCATTAATGAACAACATTCCAGTCAATTCCTGTCTAGAGAAATGACACACTGTTCTAAAAATACAACAAGAGTATTCAATCTAGAGTAAAGATTCACATTTTTGTATTCCAATTTCTTTAATAGGCTTAGTTTGTCCTTAGCCATATAAGGGCAGTAGATCATGCCAACGTTATGGCTTAACTCCACCATAGTTGACGCATACATCTTATTCCCCCCCAGTTTCCCAGACAATGCTTAAGCTAGTCCCAAACTAAACTGCATGTTTGAGCTGTTTTAACTGAATGCAACTTGCACAGACATATCTTAAAATATGTCAGTGCCATTGTTTTGTCTCAAGATGCACACCAGTAATGTTTTTTCTAATGCAAGATTATAAAAGCTACTTAAATGTCCAAATTAAACTAAGGCCTAATCCTGACTTAATCTAAGCTCTGTCTGTGAAACCAGGCCATTGTCCCCAAGACTTGACTTTAAAGTAAATTATAAACATCCACTAGCATTAAAAAGTTACTTTAAAATCACTTCCATTAATCAATACTGAAAAGTGGACATAACCATTTTAGTTTAATTATGAAATGTGCATTAGATTCGTAATTATTTCCCGATTTTTTTTCTTCAACCCTTTCAAAGCACAGAACATTCATTGGCTGCGGTTAAATGTGTATGTCTTTTATAAACGCATCAGCAGCTGGTCATTTACATAAGAATTGTTTCTGTTTCTTCAGTTCAGCTTTTAGAGATTTTGGCATTTAGTTGAGGAGTAGCAGAAGAGCCGCCCAGCATGCGTGGGGTCTGGGTCTAAACCGCAGTGCTGTTTATTATTGGAGGGGAGCAGCCAGGCTCAAAGACGGCACGGTACAGGATGTTTTTCTGGGCCGCTCAGGGTAAACAGCAGCAGCTGTGCTCTTCCAGCTGAGCAGCAGCTCTGTGTTTATGGCTGTTTATGTGTTGATTTGTCGTGGGCGCAGACCTGACAGAACAGGCACTGCTGAAACCCAAGCTCAGGTAATTGCATATTTAATTCACAAAAACAAGAACAAAAACAGGGGAAAGGCCTTCCAATACTGTAACACAGCAGCACAGCGTCCTGCCCTCTCAAGGCGATACTTAAATCGAAAGAGAAAGAGACGAAATCTGAACAGAATGAGAAATGAGTCTGCATACAGACTCCAATGCTAACTGTGTGATTTGTATATATACATTTCTGAAATAGATTACTTGGACACAGACACCTCTGATAACAGATAACACTCTAAATTGTAATGTAGACATGGATTTTCTGTAAAGCTACTTTGAAACGATATGTATTGTGAAAACCGCTATAAAAATAAATGTCAATTGAATATAAAATATTTATAGATTTGACAGATTGAAAAATAATCTTTCATCAATACTATGCTTTTATAATGGACTGCTCATTTGATCAATAAGGCTGCAAGTTCTTTTAGAAATTCATTACGAACATAAAATCACTGTAGACACTAAAACCACTCTATTAATGTAATGAATCATTCCTCTCTAAATACACTAAAATGGGATGGAGCACCAAACGAGGATTTCACAAGGGGACACCTCGGGAACGTGTAACATTGTCAAGACATATCCGTCTGTCGTTAAATCTCCCTGAGTTTACAGACTGGTGGCAGTTGAGTAAACAGAGATCTGACAATGAAGGAAGCTCTTGTTCTTTATTTGGTGCATGTAATTTGCCCAAAGCTCTTAGTTTCTGCTTTCTCTCTTGGCGATTCAAGTGAAGGTTACATCAGTGTTCCCTAAAACCACTCATATTTCTTAGGTTTAGTTTCTAGAGGGGGAGGCTTGAGGGTTGTGAACGTATATGTGTTCTGGTCTTATAAATCACGTAGGCAGTGATCAGTAAGGAGTGAAAAGACAATTTATATTTATATATATATATATATATATATATATATATATATATATATATATATATAATGACTTCATATTTGACATATAAAAGTCTTCATATTTCTTCATTGAGTCTTCATCGACTCAATCAACACATCAAAGTCTTCGTTGACTTCATATTTTACCTCATATAATGAATTCATTTTTACTTCATATTGTCATTTTACTGTGATGACTTCATTTATCAAAAATATTGTTGGACTAATTGGACTGGAATTAAAACAAGCTGTTTAGTCTTTTTTCCAATATTTGGTTTTGTATGGCTTTTTATACTGAAGTTATTCAGCCTAGAACAGTCATGTTTTTTTTATTAAATGTCTTTAAATTACCAATTTTGCATGTAGGCCCTATATTAATTTTAAAGTCTCTGATCAGGGAAATTCACAAATTATATGTGCTCCCTTTTGTTTTATCCCAATATTATTAAAACACAACGTTTAATCTGTAATTCTTATCCTCTATAAAATAATGAATTGCATGTTTTCTTCAAACATTAAAGTTTCGACAAAAAAAAAGAAAAAAAAAAAAGAATAAGAATTCCGGCTCTTGGCCTAAAATGAGTTTGACGCCTCTGGTGAATGTAATCTGCCACATAAGGCTATAAATCTGGTGACATGTAGATTTAAATAATGCTCTCCTTACAAACGAGTGCATTTAACATTCACACCTCCCTTCAAGCTACATCTAAGTGTGAAAAACCAGTAGCATTGTACCTAAATGACAAGAGTGTCTCCATTCAGGATGAGCCTTTAGAGACAGGCAGGGATAGAGGTGAGAGCTGAACTTTACATATGTAAATAGCACGATTCAGTGAAGAGGATAAGGGGTGAAAGGTGATGGTCATGGTTGAGTGCTTTAGGAAGTAGGGGATCATTATGGAGGGGCATTCAGTCAACTCCCACCACAAACAAATCTCAGGACCCCGATACCCCCCTGCCCCAAAGAAAAAAAAGATCCACCAGCTGTGACAGATGGAGGTGGTGGCTTTAGCCGAGAGCTCTTGGGGATCGTCCTCGGAGATTGTTAAAGTACAAGTAATCAAATGTATTTAGAATAAAAGTACCATCGTTGAAATCAGGAGTGTTTGAGCAGTGCTTTGGATGAAGAAAATCCAATTTCAGTCACTGTTAACTAAGGCAGGACAGCTTTGTTTCTGAGTTAAACCATAACTCTACTGATCATCTGGACAGTATTGTATATTAATGTCAGGCTCACATCCTGAAATGTTCAGCTTATGACAGCTACAGTTGAGGCCAACCGTATCAACTCAACAGGTAAAATGAGCTAAAGTTTGAGTAATAAGACTCTAAACCTTTCATATCGTACCAGAGGAATGCTGTGGCCTGTCGTCAGATAAAACACAAATCCCGAGCAGAACGAGTCTTTATGCAAAGACTGTTTGATAAAAAACACAGAACAAAGGATTATCGTATTGCTTTAGTCTGGTGTGATGTGAACAAATCCTTCATGCGCATTTGATATATGAGCTGATGTTGTGATAAAATCAGATTTTAGATTATGATAACAGTCTGCCTGACGGTCAGTGAAGAGATGCCACCTGGCGTCCCACTGTCCATTTGAAACCAACAGTGACAAATCAATAAGAACAACAAGGATGCCAATTATGTCTGAATGGCTTAAAGGTTGAAATGGCAGTATTGATTTTGGGCAGCCCACTTAACACGGCTCTCAAAACTAGCTTGTTTCCTTTTAAGTACAGCCTGTCATGAAATGCGTCATGTGTTTAATTGAAATAAAAGTGACAGCATCGCAAAACAGAATGTCACTCTTATAATAATTCATTTGGGAACGTCAAAACAGAATTCTAGTCAAATAACGACCCCTAATTGTAGACATTGCTGTGCTTAAAGTACTTTTATGGCCAATAATAATATTATAAACTGTTTTGTCATTACACCGTTTTCAACTAAAAACGGAAAACTTTTTGTTTTGTCTGTTCGTTTACACGACAACGGCATTTTAGGGGCCTGAGAACATAAACTTTTGAAAACGGGATTCAAAGTGCAGGTGGAAAACGATACCGTTGTCGTCTCCATGTAAACTACAAAAACACGAATTTGTGAAAATGGTGATGTCACGCGCATTTTTTATTGTTAAGCGCTTGGTTTTTCTTTACGAAGTGGCATCGCCAACTACTGGCCTGACATGCATAATACAGCCTTTTTAGCTGTTTTCTCTGTACGCGAAAAAAAACCCAAAAGAAAACCTTTTTCGTTTTTAGTATCATTGTCGTGTAAACGTACCCAAACAATCATATAGATTTTTAAAAATGTTTTCGAAAAAGAGTCTCTTATGTGCACCAAGGCTGCCTTTATTTGATCAAAAATATACAGTAAAACAGTAATAGTGTTAAATATTACAATTTCAAATAACTACTTTCTAGTTTAATACATTTTAAAATGTAATTTATTCCTGTAATGACAAATACTTCAGTGTCGATCCTTCCGAAATCATTCTAATATGCTCAAGTAACATTTATAAATTAACAGTTGTGCTATTTAATATTTTTGTGGAAACTGTGATACTCTTTTACCAGAATTATTTGATAAACAAAGTTTAAAAGAACAGCATTTATTTGAAATAGAAATCATTTGTAACATTATAAATGTATTTTTTTACTGACACGTGATTAATTTAATACGTCCCTTCTGAATAAATGTAAAAAATCGTACTGACCCCTTTTTGGTAGTGTGTATAATGGCTTGGTGAACAATAAGATACAAAGTTGTTTTTGGTTTAAGTAGAAAAGAAGCTATTTTAAATAGTTTTTTTTTTGTTCATTTGAGGAGGTTTATATAAATCCACCATTATTAAAATGATCAATGGAAAGTCCGGGGAGGGACAAGAATGATAGAAAAGACTGTTCTTTCAGCTAGAGATATTGCAGAAACAATGCTGTCATCTCAGCACAGTACAGCAACACATGGCGGACATGTGGGGTCCATGTCAACACGATCAGAATGAAAGAGAGTGCAAGAAAGAGAACGCAAACAAAAAAGGAAGTTCTGGCTTCTCTCAGATGGTGATTGGCCAGGGGTTTTCCGTAAAAAAAAAATGCTTTCTTGGGTTTGACTGTCACTTCACAGTGTCAGCAACTTGCCTTTTGGGTATCAGACGGCTATTGGTAGCACAAAATTGTTGACAAACTTGAATGACAGGATAATTTGAGTCTCATGTGAAGCAAAATTTGTGTGCTCTCAATGTCCTTTGTTTGAAAACACAGCTTCCGGATGGTGTTTTAATGTTTTTGAGTATAGTAAATGTCACATCGTGATTGGGTGTGGATGAGGCTGGCTGAAGATGTCTGAATGGCATCGACACATTTCTGTTAACCACACGGTATCACTTCCCTTTATGATTGGATTATTTTTTTTTCTGATGAAACCCTATGACAGCCTTTGCCAATAAAAGAAATGCACCGTCCGCCTTTAAAAATGATTCATTAAGCTATATTTTACCATTACCAAAAGATTAACTTAGGAAAAACATAGATGAAAGTGAAAATGCGAAAGGTGGATGACCATAATCTGTAAACGCAATAGAATGATGTCATCCATGGCAACATGATAGTGTTTTATGCGTGGTTCATGTGGAAAGAGTAATCAAACTCTCAACCTCACATTCATCAGCCATCACTATATTGCAGTCCGCTCTTAATGTTTAATGCATATATTGATTTTCTGCTCATTGCAGAAATTATATAATGAACTCTGTAGAGAATGGAGATGTGAAGAGAGAGACGTTTTTATCTCCGAAGGGAGATAACACCTGCTCATTGAATTTCTGTCAAGTCGGTGAAAAATACATTTCTACCGAGACTTGTCTCTCTGAGTCCCATCTGGGCTGATATCATAATTACACAGGGAGAGATAAAGAAACACTCAAGCTTTTTTCTTAAGGTGCCTGATCTACTTCTGAGATCACCCTGGATCAATAGATCCATCATTGCTTTTTCAATACGAGACGTGGCGCGTTGCATTTCAGCAGAACTGCCGTATTATGCTGAAACAATGAACTTAGCGATGAAGTGATTTAGACCAGCAATGACTTGCACTATTTAGCTTGAAAAGACTCAGTGTCTCCAAACACTGTCTATCGCAGTGTGCTGGAAATCTCTGATGTGTGTGGACGTGTGTATGTTATGTTACATATGTTTTATGTTATCATTAGCCCCCCTACCTCCATTTCTTTTCTATCAGCAGGAGAAGGGAGGAAAAGAGCCACTCTTTGTGAGCAGAGAGAAAAGATAATTTCCTGGGTAGGTTTAGACTGAGAGTGTTGGCCCTGTTGCTTCTGTCCTCACAATTCAGTAAAATACACACTACTGTCCATTCAATGCCTTGGCGGCCATACCTCACCCTCTGAAGTAGATGTTCTAACTTCTAACGCTTCTAAATTCATGTTTTACATAAGCATCTGAGCTGCTGTTTACTGGTACTTATAGTATCCACTTACAAAAACCTAATTTAAAGAACATTAATACAAACACTTTTATAGAATTTATTCATCTTGGTTAATCATGTTTTTAAGTCTCTTGCCTACCAAAGCTGCATTTAACGGTAAAAACAATTATTGTGAAATATTATTACAATTTAAAATAACTGTTTCTATTTTACTTGGTTTTAAAATGTAATTTATTCCTGCGATTGCAAAGATGAATTTTTTAGCAGCCATTACTCCTGTCTTCAGTGTCACATGATCCTTCAGAAATCATTCTTATATGCTGATTTGTGATTTGGTGATTCTTATTATCAATTGTGAAAACAGTTGTGCTGCCCCATACTGCGATAATTTAGTTCTCGGGATTGAATAGAAAGTTAAAAAGAACAGCGTTTATTTACAATATAAGTCTTTTGTGACATTATAAATGTCTTTACTGACTGACACTTTTGATCAATTTAATGCATCTTTCCTGGATACATAAACTATTTTTTCTTTCAAAAATCA
This sequence comes from Tiaroga cobitis, assembly GCA_030578255.1. Lineage (NCBI taxonomy): Eukaryota > Metazoa > Chordata > Actinopteri > Cypriniformes > Leuciscidae > Tiaroga > Tiaroga cobitis. Next base: position 28,671,499 of record CM060602.1, on the reverse strand, counting down.
CACTGACCACAAACTTTGGAACAGTCATGTATTTATAAATGAACATGGACTGAGATTAATAAATGTTGTAAAAAAAATTAAGCTCATTGTACCAATAAATAATTGTAACATAATGTGAAGCCTTAAAAAAACGGAGCAAGCAAAGAGCAAACTGTAAAAGAGAGAGCAAAAAAGGAAAGAAAAAAAAATGGCAAAAAGAGAGCAGAAAAGTAAAAGAACAAGCGACATAGAGAAAGGAAAAAACACAAAGAAAGAGTGAAAGAGAGCAAAAAGAGAGCGAGAGAAAGAGGGTGAAGAAAGTAGAAGAGAAAGAAGAAAGAAGAGGTAGAGGAAAAACATCTCTGTAACGGCTGTGTTAAGCGCAGCTCTCAGTCAGTCCAAATCATGAATGGAGATTCCGTTTTCTCTTAATGTGCTGCCTCAGCCAGTCCCTCACAACCAGCCCATTCATAAAAAACGTGGAGCTTAAATGTGCGCGTGTGTCTGTGTGTGTGTACGCGTGTGGCTCGTTTCTCTGCAAAAAGTTAGTGAGAGAGGAAAGCCTGGCCCCCTCTATGGGGTAGAATGACTGGTCTCTGTACATTTCTGGGACTCTTGAGGATGTTTTTGCAGACTTTGTTGCATAGCAGCTGTATTTTGGAAAGCTGTAGAGCTGCATATTTTGTTTGAGAAGGGGCGGGAGGGCGACTCGAGCACGACACCCCGATCCAGTGATATATCAGACACGTCGAGAGAGTTAACGGAAGGGCAAAGCAATACAAACAAGCTTGGGACTGTAAATTTAGAAATCCCTTTGCACATCTCTTGCGTTTTCATCTTTCTTGCTCTATTTACTGTAGAGTTCTCTTTTCTGGAACTGGATTTATAGCCACAACTTCCTATATAATTACTACAAGGCACAAAACCAAACAATGGCTCTCACAACACAGCATTTTCAGGATTAACTCACATCTTGGAACACTCAGTGTTGAGACAGAGAGAACGGGAGAGAAAAGGCAGCCTAAATTATCACATTTCAGTACAGTTGGAGGGGAAACAGGATGGGGGTGGGGTTAAAACCTCCATTCAGAAAAAGGAACCATGAGGGTGGAGTCAGTTCTGTTCTTAGGCATTTTCATGAATGAGATAAAGGAGAGAAAGAATCCTGTTCGTTGAGTGCCATTACAAACAGGAGAAAAACTCCTTGTACTAATCTATGGTAAAAAGAGATTTTGAAATATATATTAACAATTTTTGTGGTGAAAAAATATATTTCATAGACTCAAGTGGAAAAAATAAATTACTAAGTCAATAAGTAAAACAATAAATAAAAAAAATCTCAATGAACTTGTTTTATTTCCACCTGGAAAACTGAAAAAAAAAAGAAAAAAAAAGCTTGCTTTATTTAGATGTAAAAAAAAATGTAAACGTTCACAATTATTATTTGACAAACAATAAAAGACAAAATGTAAAATTTTATTTCATTACAATTTATAAGAAGGTTGGTGTTTGCATGCATTGTGATCTGTAGTTTTGATTCATTGTCTGCGGCCACTCTGCACTGTCTAGTTTAAAGCCTAGAGGAGTCATTTTAAAGTGTTTAACGTGCTAATGATTCCCTAACTAGTCAAACTAGTCATGTTCACATTTATAGCCCAGGTTTATGAACCAAGTAGAACCGTTCAACCAAATAACCGAGTTCCATCTCTAATAATGACAAACAAGAGGTCACAGTTACGCCAAATGGAGACTCTCAATATGGAAAAACGAGAGGGATGGGGATAGATTTTCCAGATGTGCAGGTGTTGCACAACAGCATGTCCAGCACCTCCCCCACTTCTTTAATCTGGCATTCCGTTCTGTCCCATAGTCTCAGACTTGTGGTCGTGCCCAGACTGGAAACAACTTGACTGGCAAAACAACCGAATCTTGGCTTTATGTATCTTGTTTTCCCTTATGTGTTTACAGACAAAAGGCCAAGAGACAGTTATGAAACGTAACATGCTGGCACGGTTTAGCAAAACATCTGACTCACCTGAGTGTCATGGTAATCTTAGTGAGTTTGAACCTAGCCAAGCGATAGGGAGGAGGTTGCGTTTGGATCTTAGCTGGTGGCATAAACTGACCCACACCATACAGACCACAAACGTGGGAGAATATGTTTATGTTTATAGCTGCCTTCTCAACTCAAGTATTTTTTTTCAACGAGCGACCTCAAACGCCGACCAATTCGTGAGTTATTACTCCATTACGTCTAAATGAAAGGGCGGGTGTTGCTGTCAGTCAAAGCTTTGCTCCACTTAACTAATGTGACAGGCCTGTCAGCCTGAACTCCCATCTCCTCTGTGAGTATTAGAAAAGCCTGTCAATGGCAAAGAGCAGTGGTGATTGGTTATGTCCTGATGGGGTTAAGTAGACATGACCCTTTCCTGCCCCAGAGTTCATCTCCACTTCCTCCCCCTCATTGTTGCACAACAGACAAGAACAATATGTTATGGGGCGCATCTGTCACTTGAGGTCAGATCTAGAATGGGGTACTATAGCACTGTTTGCACACATGAGTTTTGGGATTGTGACTGGCCTGCGTCTTTTAGGAAGCCACGGAGCAGTTCATGTTACTGAAAAAAACAAGATCTATGACTCATACCATAAACTTTTCAACCTTTGAAAAAAATGTCACCATAACAGAGTGGTAAAGGTCCAACCCAATATGTTGTGAATGGCTCTAACAAAAGGTTCAAGGGGAAGTGTTTACAGAGCGCGCACCACAAAGCCCGGCACGCCATTGACAGGAGACACAACAAAATGAGGAAAGCAGTTGAAAAGGCGGCCTTTGCGTTGTGCGGTACAGGAATTTGCTTTCCCATTTACACCTCTGACGGACACAAAAAGGGAATCTTTGTGCTTGACTCATGAATGATCTTTTACCGGCTTCCTCGGCTGCTCAATTGAGTCTTTCAGGCACATGCAAATGGAAGGTGCTCTTTAGTATGAACATCTAAATGCGTCAGTGTAAGAGTAGCAGGTTATGTGTCGAGTGTTTCTGTTACAGAGAGCATGAGAACAGGACTGTTCTCCTGAAAAACTCCACGCCTCAGCCTCCAGCAGTTTGTCAATCAGTCACTTTTTGGACAAATAATTGGAGGACAAACCTACTTCCTTTTCTTTATCTTTTTGTTTTTGTCATCTCTCTCACCCTCTCGGGTTTCAAGTTCAGAAATGTTCATGCTTAAGATGTAAATCAAAAGGGATGCTGTACTTACAGTTCTCTGAGTGGAAGTCAGGAACAAACTGCTCATCGTTGTCAGGAACTTGAGCTGCAGAGACCACCAAAACGTTAAAATAAGCATTATTACTATATAATGACAATTTCAAATAGTTTTTTCTCTATACAGTATATTCTTTTATGAAGTTCCTCTGAAACCCAGTATATTACTGAAGTTTTACCACAAAGTAAAGATGCACTTTTTTTATTAAATAGAACTAGTATTGATTCTAGAAGCACTGTTGCTGTTCGGGGGGAATTTGTGGAAAATAAAAATTAAAACAAAAATGAAAAAGTAAAATCTTTATAAATTTAAATGATTTTACTTTTTCATTTTTGTTTTAATTTTTATTTAATTTATAATTTTGATACTAAATTATGGTGTAATTATACTAAACCATAATATAGTATCAACCACATACTTTAATGTTAAATATGTTTTTTGACCAATTTGGGGTTTCTCTCTCTGACCACAAACAGACCATGAGGGTTCAAATGTTATTGATGGTTTCCTGTGTTTCGTAATTTTTGCATCGTTGACTCAAAATATGTCTTCAAACCAAGTCATTTTTCTTGAGCACACATAGCCTAAATGGACATTGTGATTTGATGAAGGGATGGGCTGTCCATTAGCCTAGCCTATGTATCCCTTCATCATCCCTGCATGTGAAACCTGAGTTACTGCCTCTGGACAGCCCGTGACCTTCACCTCCACTTTTCCATGTGCCAGCACTTTTCCACAGGCAGCAGATCAATATCACCACTGAGTGTGTGTGTGCAGATATCTTGATTACTGCTGAATTCCATCAGATGAACAGTAGATGGGCTATTATTACTCTTCGATTAAAATTTGCTCTCTGCTTCTCTTTGTATTTGAATTTTTTGCTTCTTTTTTTACTTGTATTTCTGACTGCTTCAGCTTTACCTATATTAACATAAAAAAATGTATTGAATCTATTTGTTGTTGTTTTTTGAAGGAGCACCAGTGCTTTTTCTGGGTTTTTATGCGTTTTGGCCATTCATTTACACAACAAGGCCGGTTTGGCGGCATGAAGACGAGTTTTTGAAAATGATACCGTTATCGTCTCAATGTGAACTACAAAAACGTGATTTTTTTCAAACGACAATGCACATGCCTATTGTGTTCAGCCTATAGGCGCATAGTGTTTCTTTACAAAGTGACATCGTCAACTACTGGTCTGGCATGCATAATACAGCGTTTTTGACGTTTTCACGAGTCCAACAGGGATTATTTGACATTGTTTGCACGTGAAAAACGCAAAAGAAAAACTTTTATGTTTTAAGTACATAGTTGTCGTGTAAACGCCCCCTTAGTTCTTAAGTGACATGACAAAAGCATAAAAAAAATGTTATATACATGTTAGATTGTTAATTAAGTGACATAGTTCTCTTTTAATTCTCAAGGTTAACACCAACCGAAAATAACAGGCAGTGATTTGTATAAACGTGACAAAAATCTTGAGTTTAAAGCGAGGGCATGTGGAAGGACTGACTTGATTGGAGTGACTACATTTAGATGTAAAAGAGTGAGTCCTGTCACATCATTATGCTAAACCTGCAACCTAATTATCAAAGATAAAAAATGCTGCTTTGAAAATTTTCTTGGTTCAAAACTTGCATGTCCAGCACTCCCACACATCTGTATCATACAGGCCTTATTCAAACTAAATAAAATGGTGATCAATGTCAGACCACATGAAGTGATGTCCTCCCCCTACTCATCACCAACACTCTAGCCCGACCCTGCTGATGGATTTACAGACTTTCAAGCTGATGTAGCCAATTACCTCGCTTATCCATCGTAAGCATGTTTTAACAGAATAAGAAACTATTCAGAAGAGAGCAAATGTAGCAGTGTAGCGTTAATTCTAAATGGCTCTTCCTGCGCACAGAGAAAAAAAAAACTGAAGGACATTCTCATTCTGTTGATGAGCTCTGCTTGGTGAAGTGTTCTGGAATTCATCACCTGCTTTGAAGTCTTTGAACGCTGGCTTTTAAGGTCATGCAATAAGTGTTTGTGGAGAGAAAGGGAGCAAGAAAAAGAATAGAGAAGATAAGGGTAAGGGTAAGGGAAAGTATAGAAGAAGAGTGCAGTTCCTAAAGTTTAATGAGCCTCAGACAAGGAAAAGACTGCTTTGAACCTTTTCTTCACGTTGAAGTTTTGGATTGCATACGATATGAAGATTAATGTGCCTGGCATTGAGTACAGTCCTTTCTTGGGTGTTTATAGACTAATTAAATGCGAATAGATTCTGTTGAGCTTTAAATGGCTGTGTGTTTCTTTAAAGCTTGTGCTGGGTGAAATCTCCAGACACCCCAGCAATGGCTTGGATACCGATTACATAATAATGTACAGTAACAATCAATAATGTCCCATAAAGGGTATTAATAATAATATGTGGTTTTGCTGACTCTACTTTTTGTGGATTTGTGAATTTGCAAACTGGTTCAATAATGAAATATAATTCCAAGGATTGCAAGGAATACAGTTGGACATATAAGGCACGACAAGTCACTGTTATTATGCTTATGAATAAAATAATACATAAAAGTAGCCACATATAGTTGTCTTTAAATAAAGCAGCTTGGATTTCCTGTCATATTGCTCTTCTTCTTTTTTTCTAGTTGCGGTGTAGAGTCTTATAGAACAATTTTATATTTTTATCGTTATCGTCCTTGGTGTGAATTTCAAACCAACTTCCCTAAGCACCACAAAATATTTGCCCTTAAATTGGCATTTAAAGGTGCTCTAAGCGATGTCACGCGTTTTTTAGGCCAAAACATTCTTTGTCACATACAGCAAACATCTCCTCACTAACCGCTGGCTGCCTGTCCCCTGAACACACTGTAAAGAAATGCGATCTCTGTAGACAGCCCAGGCTCCACAAACAGCAACAAAAACAAACTGGGCTAACCCGCTCCACGAAACATGACAAACAGTTCCAGCCAATCACCGACAAGAAGGACTTGAGGGCGGGGTTTGGGGGTTAGTGCGCGGATGAGGAGGAAGGAGGGTCTAGCTAGCCTCCGTTTTGTTTGACAATACTTTAAACGTCAACAAGAAGTGACGTTACCCGACATCGCTTAGAGAACCTTTAATAATGATAATAAATAATAATGATAAAAATAGATTAATGTAGCGCCAAAAAATTTAATTATTATAAAGATTTTCAGTGTTTTGGGCTCAAAGGCACGAGCAAAAGAAACATAAATTCTTCCTCTTTTGTCCACTGTTCTTTTTTTATTTCTGACATGCAATAGCTCTTAGTCATGTGGACTAGTGTATGACAAAGACGCTTGAAACTTCAACATACTCCTTTTTTCTTGGAAGTATTCCCTCTCCCCTTTCAGCCGGCCGACCATAAACACAAAAACCAGAACGATAGGAGATTTAAATCCATCTCTTTAACATTAATCTGGCACTTCCTGTGTGACGGAAACAGTACTGATGCCCCTTTGAGCATGCTCAAAGAAATTACATTAATTTCATAGATGCTGCTCTTATCCTGTTGCTATACTGTAATTATATTAGAGCCATTTAAGTTTTCTTCTTTTCTGCCCCGAGGAAGATTAGTAAGGCTGTTTTTATGAGACAAAGCTGAAGCCACTATTTGGCCCACCAGATCATGCAATAAATCATTTAGACATGTTTCAACTTTTTTTGAAAAAGAACACACGCAATTTTAAGACAGATAAAAAAAAATCAGTTTAATGCGAGTCCCTCAAGCTCTTTAATTGGAACCAACCCGATTTCTGAGTATTTCTCTGTGTGTGTGTAAGCGAAAGCATGCGTGGTCGCATCAGACCGTGTGTGTGTGTGTGTGTGTGTGTGTGTGTCTGTCAGTCAGTGGGCTTCCAGGAATATCTTATCAAGGGCTTTGAAATGCAAGTCAGCACAAGACCAAAGTTTGTCTGTGCATGCATGGAGACATGTTTCCTTTTTCTTTGAGGAAACCTGAATGACTTTTCTTTTTTTTTTTCTTTTTTTTGGTTCGGCAGATCCTGGGAGGAGCCAGGCGGTCTGTCTTAAAATGTAAAGAATACTCACATGACTGGACAAGCTTTTCTATTAACAACGTTTGGCTTCCTTCAATGTTTTATCTTTCCCTTTAAAGTGCAAAATCCCTGCAGCGGTGGTTGTTTTAACAATATGATGAATTACTCATCATAGTCACCTGATTATAAGCCTTTCCCTCCAACCCGATGAAAGGGAGAAAAAAGTTCATGGCCAGCAAAAAATGTAGCTGCTTTTTAAAAGCAAGTGTGTGTGACCAATAAAATTGTTCTCTGTACTCTCAAAACACTAAAATCATTTTGTTATTGTAAAGTGTTATTCCTTTTCTACTCGTTTACATGTATTCGTTCAGCAGACACTGGATGGACCAAAGTGACATACAACAAGCGATTGAGCTTCACCCTGTTAAATTTCGTGTACTTGTGGAGTCAAGGAGGATTCTCTATTGTTTCTAGTTTATGGTCATTGCCTCCTCTCTGTCTGCTGACTGATGTGTGAAGTTCACAGTTTGACCCTGCATAATAATAGCAGATAGCTCTGAGGATGACACAGTATATTGAGAACTCTGGTTTGACCATGGACATGATGTTCTTTTTGAGGCATCCCAGACTAAATGTAAATCTCCTAATATTGTCCTATTATTGTGTTATCTCCCTTATTCATTCCTTGGATCTTGGATGCCATATTTGCCATATGCCATCTCATCTTAACTGTATGCAATTACAACCAGGCTGTTTTAATTTCGGATATGAGCATAAGATAAAATGATGCATTAACAGTCTCACTAAGGCTAAACATTCTCACTCTATAAGCTTAATGTGCACAAAATAATTTTTAAAAATGCATTAATTTCACCTCTTAATTATTATTCTAAAATACATATGAGGGTTTGCTGCTATGGGACAGATGTATAATTCATTCAAAACAGCAGGGCTCCAGCCACCCGGTCTCATTGAGAGCAGCCTTTGTGTTCTCCACACTCTGACATGTACACAGTAAATTGTTTCTGGCAGGGTTCATTTCAACTATTTGCCTCCTGACTGTCTAGCTTTGATGCTGTTTGTTTGCTTTGCCTGGGTGTACTGGCTCTAAGAGCCTTTGTCAGGATTTTTCTATAAAATGTAACCAGCAGCTTTGTGCACTCAATGCATTTTTGTACACTTAATACAAGCAACACATTTGCTACTATAATGTTGACACGACAATTGTCCTGATGTACATCAAAATGAATCGTAAAATCCAGGCCTTAAATTCTGTATCACGCCTATTAAAAAGATTATTGTTTCTAAACTTCTAAATTGAAAACATGAATTATTGGTAACTGCTGTTCTGCCTTATTTGGGCAAATAAGCCATCCCAGTCTGAATAGTCTTATCTATTGTTTTGTGTAAATCTCACTGAGCAGTGTGCACTTGCTATAGCATGTCCTCATGTGACATTTCCTAGCGCATTGCCACTAGAGGGACATATTTATTACAATAGACACAATAAATGCTTAGAATAGGCACATACCTTCGGTGAGCCATGTCTCCTGAAGTTGGCTTAAATCCTGAAAGAGATCTAAAAAAGAAACAGAAGTCATTATCATGCTGATATATTCTTTTATGAACTACAAATATTTATTTTAATATGTTTTATGTATTTGTTTATCTAATCATAAGAAAAATAAGTCGAACATATTAACTCATTCACTTGTAAAATCTGCCTTTTTACTGATACCGTCCTGACTATTGTAGGTACAGTGTAGATAAAACAAAATATCAAATTTATTAAACGTGCTTGCTACTTTACCTTCAGATTCCTGAGGGGGTAATTCGGTGTCCATGTATTTCCTTTTCGTCGCCATCAACAGTCTATTTAGGGGCCCATTTCCTTGCGACCTCTACAAAACAGAAACAACATTATGTAAGTGAGAAATACATGCACACAGTGAAGAAGAGTGTAACTTCGTAATGAAAAGGGTGGATATTTATTTTAGAACCAACTATAGAGAAGTAAAAAAAAAATTAAAGAAATAGTAAAAGTGATTATTGTTACAATGCACTATGACAAGGTATAAAAACACAGGATACTGTTAAGACTTTTTTTTTTGTCATAGGTTAGGTCAGGATGATGCCCATTCAACATCAAAACTTAATTCAGTGCATTGCTTCTTACATTAGCAAATACTGACAATTCAAGCATCCTGAAAAGGGAAGTTGTGATTTCCTTTCAAGTAAGAATTCAAATGTGAGAAAAGCTTTTGCTGAAAGGATTAAAAACTTTACCTTTTGAGCACAACGCACAACATGAACATTGCTGTTTTGCTACAGTTTTACTTTGTTTCAGCCCAAACAGAAAGCAGTTTTCAAACCAACAGCGATTGCTTAAAACAAATCACATGCAACGACGACAGAGAAACAGCACAACATCCCCGCGTGAAGCGCAACGAAGCTTTGAAGTGAATAAAGCCATACTCACATTAGCTAAAGTATAAGGCACTTGCTGGTCCAGATATCCATCCATCTTATAATCCATGCCTTAACCGTTTGTGGTCATTTAGGCTGTGTTTTAATGAGATCCACGCAGACTGAGAGGGGAAGGAAGACGGACAGAGGCAGCAGCAGCAGCAGCAGTTTGTGAATGAAGCGCGAGAAGGCTGCATACGTAATGAGCTCCATTCACAAAAAAACACCAGCGTGCGTATAAACACACACTGGTCTCTGCTAAATCACAGTTTGGACAGCTCGAGACCTCATTTGAGGCAAGACGCTATTGTCTAAAGAGTTTGCAATGTATTTTGTGGGGTGAAAACATTTTACACGGATAAGTGATGTATTCATGCCACGTTTATGCTGGTATAGTGTAGACTAAGAGTTATTCTTCACCATTGGCCTCAAAGGATCTGAACTTTACATTGTTTTATATTATCTATTTAAGTGATGTTATACACTGTAAAACATATTTGTTTTAATTAATTTAGCTTGTCATTATAATTTCTGTTATTTCTAATTAACACCGTTTTCTCTGCAGAATCACTGTAAGTTAGGTTTTTTAATTTTCAGGCAGCAATAAAACTCAGCTTTTTTATTTTAGTGGGATATACAGTGTGTAGGCTATGTTTGGCCACAGTGCATTGATTAAAGAAAAACAAATACTTTTCCTAAATCATACTGCTGACTTTAACTTGCTTTTCTTGCTGTTGGGTGATCGCTTAGTCTGAAGGATTTTGATTGGTGGATTTTCTCTTTCAAGAGCTCAAATTTCTTCTCTTTGTCCTTCCTTATGAATGAAACCTCTCTGCAAATTCCAACCAATCAGTTTCAACGTTTAACAACAGAGGGCAGAGCTTGCATTCTTTTAGCCAATCGGCGCTTGAGAATCCCAAGGGTTTTCCCTAGTACGTTTCCAGTTGTTTTTCATTCACAAAAAAAGGGGAAAGTCGAGGAAGGAAAAATGCCATTCATAAAAACTTGCCCCAGCAGGAATGTTTTTATGGTTGTTTTCAGCGTTTGCTCTATTAAAAACAGATACAGCTTGCGAAAACATCACGTGGTAGCTGCTGGGCTTGGAACAGCAGCATGTGGATGGTTGCAATCTCAGAAATGAGTGTAGCATACAGTCTTCCAGCGAAATGCGCAAACTGCGACATACTTTCCATTATAAATCAAAATTACCTGTGCAAAACAACGTTCTCTAGTACATTAAACTTCTCGTAAACAGCGTTTTTGAAGTTACGTACAGTATAGTTTGGCCATTTCATGCACTGTGCGCGGACATTTTGGAACATCTGCAGTGTGTGTGTGTCGATTTCTGGCGAACTGTAGCATAGCCTAATTACAACAGTGTTAGTAAAAAACGGTGGCCAACTAAAAACTAGGCTTAAAAGAGTGTTACACACAGTCCACATGTTAAACTTCGTGTGTGTGTGTTTTATATTTATGTGTACGTTTGTAAAGGAATAGCATATTTAATAGGCTACATAATATTAAAAGAGTATGAAGGGGGTTCCCATAAACTGTGGTTTCACTTACTGCTGCCTTTGTCTTTTTCTGGTTGTGTAAGGATGCTCCCTGAACCTGAACTGCTGGTCACAGAACCTAGTCCTATAGCCTACTGTGTGTGTTTTCAGTTAGTGCCAGTCATCCATGCGTGTGATGTGAGAGATGAATGAGAAATTTAAGGAGCCAAGGACGGTTGTTCCTTAGCACACACATAAACACTCCACCCTATCGTAGAACAAGCCCTCCATTCTTTCCCAACTTCGTGTTAGAGCAATGTTTACTCATATAAGTATGCATTTGATTAAAAAGAGATTTCCCGAAGGTAGCTTGTAACTTAAGTCTAGTAGTCAAAATTGCTTTGTGAGGATATTCTCCTAACTAAATATATAGCATGCACATAAAAAAAGAATAGCCTAGACTTGCTGGGATCTTCATTATGCTCATTCAATGGGCTGTTATTGTGTTTATTGAAAAGCAATTCATGTTCGCCACAAAATATAAAACCAAGTTGGGAACGTATTTTCTTCCCAACTGTGACGTAGCCTATAGGCCTATGAAACCGCTTCACGAACAAGAAAAAATGTATGGCGGGACTTGGTTTTGTCCATAGGGAATTGATTTGATCTATGTGGTTTGCTACTATTGCTGTGATTTCAGGTGAGTGAAAGATTGTACCGCCTTCCAGCCGAAAAATGTGTCATCAGAGAAAAGAACAGATGTCATTATTGGGGGGAGGGGAAGTTACTTTGATTAAAAATTATGAAGGCACATGAATGAAAAATAAACTAAATATAAAAAATATTCCATCAAAGCAAGAATTGTCCATTTTGACTCTGTGGTGACTAAGTTTTCTAAATAATTTTATTTATTTTGTATTATTATTATTATATTTTTGCTTAAATACATTTTAAACAATTTTATGAAGCATAAACATAAGTTAAAATTTTTTTTAGAATAACACTAAGCATTAAAACATCAAAATTACTTTAAATAATGTAAAGCCTTGGCTTAAACTCTGTACTTTGACCCCCTGTTGGGATTTCCATTATCTCCCTTGCCAGGGCAGAGCCATGTGTTCAAGCCATGAAACGTATGCTCACATTTTTCCTGCCAAATATGTATCTTTTCTTTTGACCACTGTCTTATATATTATATAAAATAATCTATCATATAAAACTCTCTCATACAGTATACATTATATATATATATATATATATATATATATATATATATATATATATATATATATATATATATATATATATATATATATATATATATATATATATATATATATATATAAATATATAAAAGTGGGAGACAAAATCCCACTTTCCACACCATAGACAATAATATGGCATGTCCAGTGGGGCTTGTAGCATTTAGAGTAAACAGGAAGTGAAGTGTGTGCATAGGCAGGCGCTTGGTAAGGTGCTGACCCTGGGATGTTTACAGTGCACTGAGGGTGTGAGGAAGGGCAGCTCACCGGGCTGGGCCATGTCAACTGGAAGGAGATTCCCAGTGCAAACAGTGCCGTGTGAAACTCGGGAACAGTGCATGGGGGCAAACTTTTTCTTCAATCCTCTACTAAATTCTATGACTAATAATAAGCCCCACAGACTGGCTGGCCGCTGACTTATCTGACATCCTTTTTATGCCACGTTGCCAAATTTGGAGCCAGGCTGCCCTGTATCCTGTACAGCAGAAACCATGGCGCCTATACGCACGTCCTCTGATTTCCTTCAGTTTGAGCTGATTTTAAACTATGCATGGCTGTGTTCACCTTAGATTAGATGCATGAAACATTCATTTATTTACCATATTGAAGCATCTCATCCATGATAGTAGCAGATACAAATGCAAAAAGGAGCGGATTGGCCTGTCTGTTGCTGTGCGGTCTGTTGTAAATCATAGTGTGGTGTGATGGCAGACGCTGTGCCAGATTTACACTCTCTGGCACCGGGTCATTGTCACACTGTCTTTGCCTGCTGCTCCGCACCAGCTCACATTAAATGATTTCTTTCTAGCCCCCGTGGAATACTCAACTCTGTGGGATAGTATAAAATGAGACGCAGCCAGAGATCATGCCTATATTTGTAGCTGTTTGTCTTTGTATCTGAACGTTTGAGTGTCATCGTGTCAAAAAAAAGGTTCCAAAAGGGGGTTTTCACAGCAATATCATAGAAGAAAGCTTTTTCAAAGAAGCATTCAGTGAAGAGTTCTTAAAATTACTCTTTTTTTCTTAGTTTGAAGAACATTTTAATAAAATGTATTTAATAAAATGTAAAATGTATCTGTAAAATGTATTACCCTAAAGAAGGTTCCAAAAGGTGGTTTTCACAGTGATGCCATGAACCATGTTGGGTTCCCCAAAGAACCATTCAGTGAACAGTTCTTAAAATAAGCCTTTTTCTCAGTTTGAAGAACATTTTAATAAAAAGAGATCTTTTCCCACGATAAAGAACCTTTTGTGCAATGGAAAGGTTCCATTGATGTAAACAGTTCTTCATGGAACTATCAATGCAAATAAAGAACCTTTATTTTTTTAATTGTACAGCTGAATCACTGTGTGGATGTTTTTAAGTGTGCCTCTGTCTAAGTTTTGTAAGTCTGATGGGCATTAATGTGGCCTCGATACCGGTCCTCGCCTTTTATTCATTCCTGCTTGGTGTTTGGCCGTTGCCAGGATGCCTGCCTATGTCAGACTAGGCAGGAAATGCCTCCGCTGGCATCTGAGCAGGCATACGCATCTCAATCCAAGCATGGCCCAAGCACCTGCAGTCTCAGTCTCCTGCTTCAGACAGAGGCCTGCTTGTTTGTCAACAGGCCCTGTCCCTGTTAAAGTCAGGGTCTCTCCGTAAGCTCAGTGCCATAGAGGATCAATCAGACTGGCACAATAGGCCTGTCCTCCAGCGAGATCTTTCTGATGCCCGCACAGCTGCACCAGCCCAGCTGAATGTATACATCAGACACAATGGCCTTTCCCTCTTATTCCCTCTGACAGCTTTTCTCTGGCTGCCAGCAGCACATCAGGAGTCCATGGAGAAGACCGTTTTTTTGTGTGTGTGTGTGCCTTCTAAGTCTGGTGGGATCGGGGCAGCGTGAAGACACAGAGGAGTGTTGTTAGCATCTCTGACAATGTGGCTTTTGTTTACATGCTCAATTGTTGGTTCAGCCAACTAGCTGACATTTCCATTTATAGCCCATTTTCCAGGCCATTTCCATGCTAATTTAAGGACAAAACAATATCACATGTTCACCAGCTATAGTAATCCACTTGTGTCTGGGCCACAGAAGGAGTCATGGGGAAGAGCGATATGAAAGACTTAAAAACTGCAATGCTGAAGCAACTCAAAGTTCCTGTGTAACAAAAACAACATGCAAAGAATCCACTATTTTATATTATCAGTATGTCTGTTATATTGTCAAAGTCCCTTTAAGGTAGTGGTTCTCAGTCTTTTTGACTCCCTGTTTTGTCAACAACAATATTCAAAGGCCCTGTGACTATTTAAGTTATTTGTGATTCACTGGATTTTAGAAATATAGTTTACTCACAATTTCTAAACGAAAATATTTTAGTGACTGGCATAGCTTAAAAAAGCATATTCATAGTAAGATGCCCATGAAATTATGTGAATTTTTTATTGACTGGTAGAATTGATTAACTGGTGGAAAATATATGAGTTTTCCAGTGGAAACCAGGTGGAAACCCTGGTTTTTCAAAAGGGGTTAGGGCATGAATTAAAATAAGAAAAAAATGTATTTTTTTATTTGAACTTATTTTAAATAATTTAAGTCATTTTGAGGCCTCCTTGGAAGTTTGCTGAGGCTCCCTGGTCGTGAACCACTGCTTGAAAGCAAATCAGGTCACTCTGCACCGGCTGCCAATTTGGTAACGCCTCCAAAAAGCTATTTTCAGTCATATAGTACAGCTCGCATATGATAGGCAAATATTGAAATCTCCAAAACTTGGTTCAATATGTTCAAACAACATATTTCAAATGAAGCATAAAAGTCATAGAGTGTGCTTATTTAGCTCAAATAGCTAAATGCAAAAAAGAGGTCATCTAATGCTCATGCTAATGCGAGGGGAAAAAAAACAAACAGGCAATTGGCACTTTTATCTGTAAATTAGTGTTACAATTTATTTTAATCTGCCATTTGCAGTAACCAAATGAAATGTGTAAGTGTGTGTATACGTGTATAAAGGGATAAATGATGCTCTGAGCTATGGTCTGTGAATATAAGCTGTTAAGTGTGCACAAAACAGTGGGCCGTAGGAGTTTTGGCTCTGTTTGTAATAACTGAATAGCAATTCCCATCCAGATTCTTTTTTCCATGTTGAGTTTTCTGAAGGGATTACTGTAAAGTCAGTTCGATTTTGAGTTGTAATTAGTCTGCCTTCGTACAAACAGAGCAATATAAACAATGTCTCCAGATTTTCCTCTAAATGAACACAAGCCCATTTGGGAGTGCAAACAAAAAGGTTTGAGTGTTTAGTTTAGGTTTATCCGGTTTTGTGTTGCCTGATAACATTCAGCTTGACCACAGATGTATAACTTGACACCCTCTTACAGCTGAGAAAATATGTTTCAATGGGTTTCATTGATTCTGTTTTATAATTTATATCTCATAGCATGTTGCATGTTCATATATGTAAAGTTATACCAAAACGGTCAACCTTTTCAGCATTGCTTTTGATGAGTCCTAAAGATATCAAATGTGTTCTTGTTTTAAAGGCATAGTTAACCTAAAAATGTTGTCATCATTTACTCACCCCCACGTTGTTCCAAACCCGGTATGAGTTTCTTTCCTCTGTTGAACACAAAAGATATTTTGAAAAATGTTGGTAACCAGAGAGTTTAGGGCACCCATTTACTTTCATAGTTTTTTCTCCAATGGAAGTCAATGGGTGCCGCCAACTGTCTGATTACCAAATATTCTTTCAAATAACTTCTTTTGTGTTTAACAGAAGAAAGAAACTCATACCGGTTTGGAACAACTTGAGGGTGAGTAAGTAATGACAAAAGTCTCATTTTGGGGTGAACTATCCTTTAAGGAGCAGGCATAAACTTTCTCCAAACCTTGTCAATCACAACAAAGGACATGCATGTGAAGAATGGTGTGAACATTTTCCTATGTTAAACGCAGGATTGCCTTGAGCTCTGGTCATGAAAGGCAGCCGGGATCTGCATGTCTGGCATGTGGGACCTGAGCTATAGTACAGTGGCATTTGTTTATGGGAAGCATTCAAGGCTGAAAATGCCTCCATATTTCATGCAGCCCCCTGTAATGAAATGTGTCCACATGGAGTGATGGCTCACATTCACTGCAGAAACAGTTGACTGGTCAGTTTTTGACAGAAAAGAGTGCTACATTTTAGATTTAATCAATCAAGATATTAATTTAGAATGAACTCAACCAGCTGGTTCATTTTATCAAGAATTTGATCATTGCTGTTCAAAGTTCATTGACCAAAAAGGAAAAGGCTCTTTTGATTTATTTTCTCCAAAAATCCAAAAACACTAAACCACAACAAAAACATCACAGTATTTTCCTAAATATGTTTATTATTATGAATTGCAAAATTTTTCCAGAAGCATGAGGTCATCACATGCAAAAACAAAAGGCACACATGACATAATTACATAAATCAGGGATGGGCAATGTCGAGAGTCTTTCTGTCCTGCCGTGTTTAACACATCTGAACAAGCTAATCAATGTCTTTAGGATTGCTAAGGTTGCGTCTGAAAACTGCTGCCTTCGGAGGATGCATTCTAAGGAAGGCATCAAGGCACGTCCAAATCCAAAGTTAGCTTCACTTCCTGTCTCCTGAGATACCTTCATCTGATTGATTTTTGAAGGTAGCATAAAGGTATTCTTCACGACGTTTGATATCCCACAATGCTGTGCTTTACATTCTGTGACAGTTGAGCCAAAAAAATAAATAAAGATGGCGTCTAAAAGTTGCGGTTGATGGTCAGTTTGTGTGTAAATGTACGTTTTTGACCAGTGTTTTCCAGTTTTGATGACATTTCTAGCAAGAAATTACTATTGGAGTTATTAAATATTCGCTTAGTTTTCATCAAAGCTCTCTCTATTTTGCTGTAGATCATTAAACTGTTACACTGCCACAGAAGTCTGTCTGAAATCAGTTTCATGAGGTAGGCTACCTTTGTGTGCAAACGCTGCCTGCAAAGTCATTACTCAAGGCAAGTCAGGTGCCTAGGTTTTCGTATTCAATACGAGGCTACAGGCAGGTCTTTTGTTATTTTTTTATCATCGTTGGGGCTAAACTGCAGGCAAGCGGCACTCCAGGACCAACGTTGCCCATTCCCGATATGAATAATTATATAATAACATTAGTCATAGGCCTACAAATAAAAATAAAAAAAATAAATATTTTCCTAAACACGTTTCACGAATTCACACTTACAAATAAGTCAGATAATGTTTATATTTTTGACCGCGGGAAATTGAGTAGGCTATAGTAACTCACCAGTGCCTTTCTTCATATCCTTAAATAGAGAAAAGTAGCAATGTCTACTTTGCCGCATATCGGATGTGGGAGTTGGTTAACGTTAGTTGTCACAACTAGCGTGAAAGGTTCATCCTTTCCATCTAAACTGGTTATATCTCTTAAGTCTAGTAGTGAATGTTTCATGAGCAGAACGTTCTTTTGCAAAATGCATGCAGTTTTGTTTTCTAACCGCTAGTGTACACTGAAAAAATGGCAATGGGGAGATTGTTGAATTTGCCTAAATGCATTTCGTATTTCCTACATGATTATTTTATGTTTCTCATCTAAACATATTTTAGTCTTGTGCGATTCATTTAATGTTGAAGGATGTTCAACCTTTTAAAATGAATCATGTTGAAATGTTTTCTCTGGAAACTCCGCCCCCATGGGAACAGGCAAAGGAAATTCAGTTAACCGCTCTGCTCGACACACTCGCCCGTCCGCCATTTTCTCTCTCGCTTTGGAAGGTGGAAGCTGCAAGTTATCGTGGTGGAAAGCTACAGTCTGAAGGTAATTAACATTTTGAACTAAAATGGCATTGAGTAACAGTTAGTAGTCCTTTTGAACTTATTTTCACTGAGGGGACGTTTTTAATGCAAGTTACCTTACTGTTTTGAGGGAAAGGCAAAAGTTAGGCCTAGTGCAAATGTAGGTAACGTTAACGTTAAGTTAGTTAACGGTAATAGTATCCCGTTTAATATCATGACTTGCATTAACGTTTATCAAATTGTATACACAGTCATTAAGACATTTATTCGTATTTGTTCTGTGTATGACAACTAATTCGCGTCTGGGAGTGAGTGGCGCCAATTAATTTTGGGTGGAGGAGGGGATATTAAGTTACTTACAGAATGTTAAAATGGCGTCTGGCTGAACTGTAATGTTAACGTTATACCTTCTTAAATTTGATCACAAAGAACATACCGTTACTTGTTATTCTGCGTTTATTGCGAATTCTCTTTCAAAGAAAGTAATATCACTCTGCAGCCTGCAACGAATGGGAAAATCCTGTCAGGGAGTGAGTTGCGCCGACGGGGGTGGGGGAGGGGATGTTGCAGAACGTTAATCGACTTAATTTCCCTGATTGGAAAATCCTGAAATCTCATAAAATGCTTGCCACACTCAAATTTTACTGACAAATCCGCACCAAAGTCTTACATGGTCTTAACTGAAATAAAGTAAAATGTAAAAATAAAAGTCCAGCCAATACTGCTCGACTCTGGACAGCCGAAACGGTTTCTATGGCAACTGAAGCCTCTAGCTCCAGTTGCAGTGACATGCTTGGCTCTCTAATGCTAATGATCTTCACGTGCTATCGGAATTATCATTAAGTCTATCCAAGTCATGGCTCGACAGTGCAACCATTTCACTCGCATTTGCGACTAAAAATAGATGTGTGCGAACTGTAAAATGTATTTTTGAGCACGAATAAACCCTGACCCTGTGGATCAGTTTTCTTAAATGTAATAAAGTCTTCAATAGGCAACCTTAAATGGTATAACAAACGATCGTTTTAAGGCATCTTATATTTTGGGGATGAAAAAATATAAATCGCGATACTGTACAATTTAATAAAATTTACCTTTTGTTGTTGAAGGGGTTTGCAACCTATGGCATGCATGCTAAGGAGGTAAATATTAAGCATGATAAATATTATCACCATTGGCCCGTGATAATAGCTGAAGTGGTGTATGTATTTAATTTAAACAAAGTCCCTTGAAATGGACATATATTTTGAGGTAGGCCTAATCATTCCACAGTCACATAGCATGTTTTATTAAGTTAGGTGCAACAAATACTAATAAAGTGATAGTTTAACCTGCGCTAGAGCACAGATACAACAAACCATTCTGTGATTATCCCTCTGCTTGCCATAAGGTTGCCGACCACTGCACAATTGGATATCTTAGCTCTAAAATTGTAGGACTACCATCCACAATCCTAGAACTGAGGTCTAACAGTAATCAGTCATCTGTCTGTCTTGGTCTTGTCTGGTTCAACTTCTCATTATATACAAGTTCACATTTTTCATGATATCTACATCATTAAATGATTGAAATTACATTTGTTATAATATTCCCAGAGCAGTGCCCGGTGTTCTGTAGAATCTCATTTTGTCTGTGCATTCTGCAGGCTGGTGACGAAGCCTTCATCCAAAAATCCACAGAGACCACCACAGTGGGAATCTACGTTCTCAAATGCCATGACAGATCTGATGACATTGGGATTGTCCTTGAAGGCCAGAACATCTTGCAAGGGTTGGATAACTTTGCATTAGCTACGGCAATGCTTTTTGGTCTAATGTATGCCTTAAATCTCAACTACCCACCTGAAATGAAAAGTACTTTTGAGGTACTGCAGAAGATAGTCATGGAGCTGGAAGGCTCCACTCTATCCAAGAAAGCTCAAGTTCTCAGAAACAGACTCTATGAGTGAGCTGTTTCCATGGTATGGCAGGCGGACACAAGGTTTCCTACCTCTTGGAAAAAGGACCATTTCTTTTTTAGTTCACACACTCACAAAGAACTTGCTTTATTCAAAATTTCACTCTGTTTGATACGAGTAGGTTGACCACTGTTTTTTTTTTTTTGTGGTTGTTTTAACATGTGTATAGTTTTTTTGGTTAAAGCTATTGGTTAAAAGGACACTCCACCCAGAAATGAAAGCTAAACAAAAACGCCAGGGGAAGCTTTTGGACTACTTAATACTCGTCGTTCACCTTTTCAGAGTATAGTGATATGAGTATAGTGACATGAGTATAGTGACATGAGTATAGTGATATGAGTATAGTGCTATGAGTATAGTGATATGAGTATAGTGATATGAGTATAGTGATATGCTTTTAAAAATCGAAAACAAAAATGTCAAGGGAAGCTTTGGACTACTTGATACTCATTACTGTTCTGTTGCATTTTACTGTATCTGAATGGTCATTACTGTTAACCTTTTCCACAACATGTTTTGACTGTCTTCTCTTTTACTTAAAATGATATGAGTATAGTGATATGAGAAGTAGAGTGATTTGAGTAAAACTGATATGCTGTCATTGTTCATTGACATTTGTTCATGGAGTTTAAGCTATTTTTAACAAGCAGAGAAGGCTTCTTCTTTAGCACCTACTGTGGAAAATTTGTTGTACTGTTAAAAAAATAATTCATCAATTTTACCGGTCTTATGCTTTTAAAAATCGAAAACAAAAATGTCAAGGGAAGCTTTGGACCTCTTTATACTCATTACTGTTCTGTTGCATTTTACTGTATCTGAATGGTCATTACCGTTCGCCTTTTCCACAACATGTTTTGACTGTCTTGTCTTTTACTTAAAATGATAAGAGTATAACTGATATGCTGTCATAGTTCATGGAATTTAAACTATTTTTAACACAGAAAAAGCTTACTTCTGCAGCACTTACTGTGATACAATTGTATTGTAACTTAAAGAATACAACAATTTGATTCAAGAAATGTGTTTGCTTGTCCTACTGCATTTTAAACTGTACAGTAATGTAGTTAATTTTTTAACTAATCAGGGGTGCGTTTCCCGAAAGCATCGTTAGCCAACTATGGTCGCAAGTTCCGTCGTTACCAATAGAGTTCAATGGAAATTGCGACCATAGTTGGCTAACGATGCTTTCGGGAAACGCACCCCAGGCTAGTTTAATTGAAACCACAGCATATATCAATGGAAAAACACTAAAATCATGTTTGTTTAACAAGCACAAATTATGTAGCTTTAACATATATAAATCATGTTTATTTAACAAACATAAATTATATAGCTTTAACATATATAAATCATGTTTATTTAACAAACATAAATCATGTAGCTTTAACATATATAAATCATGTTTATTTAACAAACATAAATCATGTAGCTTTAACATATATAAATCATGTTGTGTAAACTTAAATTTATTATGTGCAACCGATGTACATATTTTTTTTATGTTAATCCAACAGGTTTTTTTTTTCAATGTAGGGTAATTAACCCTTGTGTGTCAATGAAAAAAAAGTTACACATATTAGGCCTAGGTCCATAGAGGCTAAAAATGTCCATGTCCAAAATTGTCATAGGCTACTTTTTTTTTTACTTGGGAATACAGACTTAAAGGGGCATTGACATTTTCGGTTTTTAAGTGCTATAGGTAATCTGGTCCCCAGTGCATCTACCAACCCAGAAAACGTGAAAAGTGACAACCCAGTAACTTTGTTTTGGCAAGCCTTTCTCTGCAACCTTGTCAAAAAAATAAGCCGATCAGATTTCGCTCCCCTTCTGACCTAGGAAGGGGACCTTATTATAATATTACCGCCCCTTATAAGCACATTTCCACTCATGGCGCCGCCATTTGGGATTCGCAACAGTGTAAACAGTTAGCAATGGCAAAAGTTCGAGCAAAGCATGCAAACTGTTCTGCCGTTGCCTGCACAGACGAGCACAGAACACTATTTGACCAAAAAAATTCCCAGCTGTCTTCTAAAGAGCTCAGGGAACTGTGTCAACTTGTGTAAAAGTTCAACATGATGGTACATGCAAGTCGATGAAATGAATCAATGTAACTCCACAACAACTAACATATAAATGTATCCACTAACCATTCAGAAACGTCCAGGTACAGTCTGAAAGTTGCAACCTCTTCCTGAGTCTCCCATAAGGCTGCACTCCGCTACTGGAGGCCCTACTATTTAAGGACCACAATGGAAACAAGCCTTTGGGCTTTTTTTGTGTTTTTATCCTTTTGAACACTTCAGGTTGATTGTTGTTGTTGTTCAATAATTTTTTCATTCATTCACTGTTATCTGCTATCTGTTATATCTGAGATAAATCGCATGTTTTGTTATCAGAGTAAGCCCGTGTAAAGCATCGGCCGTCTTCTGAACGGAGGCGGAGCAGGGCATTTGTATTTAAAGGGACACACACACAAACTGAGCGTTTTTGCTCACACCCAAAAAGGGGCAACGTTGACAAGGTATAATAAATGATCTGGGGGGGTATTTTGAGCTGAAATTTCCCAGACACATTCTGGAGACACCAGATTTATATTACATCTTGTTACATCTACATTTTACAGAAGACCCATTGCAGATTATTGTTTAAATAAAAAAAGTTCATGTAAAATTTTATGTTTTATGAAACATGTTGAACTCTAAAACTGCTAGAAAATCAAAGCTATAAATCTAAATAAGTTGTGTTCCAAATTTGAAGTTGATATCTCAAAAAAAGAGCTTACAGTACATTTTTTTTCTTGTTAGATGCCAGCAAAGCTCCACTGGCGCACAGTGGTTGGATTTGTGATTTGCTGTAGAGTAGAGTTTCTCTCTCTCAAATATCACACACACAATTGTTTATTACACACATGCAAACTACACATCCATACCAACACACCCACACAATTATAGCTGCATAATTTATGCAATTGGCTCTATAATATGCAGAAACAGAAAACAGAAATTAAGCGAATATGCTTTATAAAATCTGATAAAATGGCACCATCTGGAAAAAAAATGTGCCATTTGAAGCCTTGCCATCAGAATGAAGGCCTATTAACAAAGATTGCATCATTTTATAGTTAAATGGCATTGGGATTAAAAATTGCAGTTTTAATGGGTTTCAATGGGGACATTTTTGTCCTTAAAGTCCTGAGTGTAACGATTGTGTATTGTCTAAAATAGATTAATTAAAGGAAATGAGGGTGAAATATTAAAATGCCAATAAAATACACACTTGTGCCAAAATGTATGCAGTTGGCATTAAAACAGGCATAATGATAAAAAAAATAGACAAAACTGAAAAAGACAAAAATGGCCATAAGGATGCACAAGGGTTAAACAATATATAGTAATAGATTTAAAAATTACCACACGTAACATGGTTAAATAAACTATAAAAATTAACAATTTTTTGGGGGGAGGAGAAAAAACATGAATTCTTTTTCTTTAAGGTGGACATTTAGTCTTGTTGTTCATAAAAGCAAAATGGGTGTATTGCATCGCTTGCGTATGTGTAGTGCTATATTAAATAAACATCATCCTCTGTTCCAGGAGTGTAGCAGGTAGCCTGTGACTGATCTCAGACCTCTGTCTAATGTCAGTAAATGAAGTCAGTGGTATTTGAAGGCATGAGCTCATTTTTCCATTCATGCTGCACAGAAGTTCAGTGTAAAAGACACCTCCACTCAGAGTGAGTGAGAGAACCTCATCTACTTCAATTTAGATCATTAGATGAGTGCACACCATCATGTTTTCTCACCTTCCCGAAACCTCACTCTACAGATATCACCCCCCGCACAGAAAGGCGGATGCACACACTAACACACGCCCATATTTTATCTTCATATACAAGTGCATCCACTTCCCCGTGCAATTTCACAATAATCTGATTGTAATTGAGGGTTGCATATCGAATGGGGCTGTATTCAAAATCAAAACGTTCTCCATCACCCTCCCTCAAAACCTCCATCTTATCCATCACGCCATGACATCAGCCCTTGTCTCGGTTACACATCCTCCCCAGTGTCCTGATGGCTGAGATAACGCAGGAAAGTCACTGATTAGCTGGGAATCTCATTACATGGAGTAAAATGGAGCGACTAGTTTTCTCTGTGTACATTTTCAAAGAACGGTATCGGATGTCATACCTTCCTGTGACCCCTGTACAGTTAGGAACCAAATTAATCTCGGGTTAAATGAGGAACAAAGTATACGCCATCCAACTTTGATCTCTCTGATGTTCCGAAGGTGATGATTCAGTTGAGTTATAGCAGCGGGCATTTGCTGTCTGCTGAATTTAGCCATTGAATATCACCCACAGCATCTGCTACATTCACCTGCTCTCTCCTATCTGAGTAGCAAATGATTACTGATGGGCTTACAGCAAACCTGGAACCCAGAATACAATACACTTTGTTAATGGTGACTCCATTTAAAATAAATAAATAATTAAAATTTTAAAAATCTTGTTCAAAATACATGTACCAGATCTTGTATTCTTGGTATTCATGCTGGTTTTACATAGCTAGCTTTGAAAAATGTTTATACTGTTTTCAAGAAAAAAAAAAAAAATACATTTTTCAATTTAAAAAGTTTTAAAGTAATGTTAATGTTAACATTAATAGTTAACTAAAAAAGAAAAAAACATTATTGACCTTTATCCATGAGGGTCTGCAGGGGTCTTATGTGCTTAATTTTTTTTATCTTTTATTTATTTTTCATTATTGTTTCATTTTTTGTTTGGATTTTTTTCTGAGTGTTTCTGCATTGATTGCACCACATGACTTTGATTTGGTGGATATATTGATAAGCAGTGAACAGTGATTTTATTTACAAGCCTTTTATTCTTTTATTGGGGCTTTGTTCCACATTATGATTGACTTTATACCCCAAAAATATATATTAAAAAAGTTCAATATAATTTTTTTTAATTAGGTCTAGACAACAATAAAATGAGTGACTCGTCTGCCAAGTATGTTTTAGTGTGAATGGGTGGGTCTGACCTGCTGCGTTTATTTTTAGCTATTCAATTACACTTGCTATTGCATAATCACCGGAGATTCAAAACAAGTCTCCGCTTGTTATTTAAACCCTTTTGAGAACCTGTTTGAGTAGAGATCACAGTCCGTGGGAGAATATCTGTGGTAGGATTCATTTCACCTTTGCTACTGTAACTGGTGGCTCTGTTTCTTGGGACACTCAGATATCACATTCTTTTTTTAATCTTCACAAATACACTTGGAAAATCTTTCAGTCATGTGATTTATTTGTGTGTATGTTTTTTTTTTTGTATTTCAGTTTACTTCAACTCATGTGGGACAAAGCACCAAGGTTAATATCAGCTTTGTTATCCCTGCATGCACTGAACAGAATAGCTGGGCACATCATCTTTCATTGAGACTATAATGTCACATTCAGCCCTGGGCAATCTGGGAGTTGGGAGCATCTCCTGTTACCCATAACTGAGCATCCTGCCACTGCCAGGGTGAAAGTCAATACAGCCTCTGTAATGCTCAAAGGTGACAAAATAGGCTTAGGTCATTGAGCAAACATTAAACAGTTATGTACCCACGTCGTCATCGTTCCAGGCCCAAGCGTTCTCACTCTTACATTCATATTTCAGTGGATGTCAGTAGGAACAGATGGGGTCATTCAGCAAAAGTCTCGATAAGGTTTATGGCTCTATCGCACAGCAACAGAATCCAATGAAATAAATCCAGAGGCCTGTTTGTCAGAGGTAAACATAAGGTAAGCTCTGTGGGTTTCAGTAAAAGCACCTTTCTTCCGCTATACAGTTGAACTGCATATAGTTATTAACCCGAGAGAAACACGTCAGTTTCTTTGCATTAGAGAGGTGGAAAAAGCTTAGTTTAGGTTCCTCTCATTAATGCGGAAAGTGCTTGATTTAATTGCCTTATATCAATGCATTGATATTTTGCTACAAAAGCAATACTATACCTTTTAAATTTAGACAGTCAGCACTGAGATCATTGTAATGTCACACCATTAATGTGGCTGCGCTGACCTTTGGGTTTCCAACCACAGTTGTGGTATGTGGGTGGCGCCACCGTGTGGTCATTGTGAGAACAGTTTGTTCATGTTTGGCTTGTTTGTATTAGGCCAAACAACTGAATTAGGCCAAAATTCTTGAAGGGAAAATGGAAACCTTCTTTTTCAGTGTCAACAGGATTACTTATTGTATTCTACTCCACTGGTAGGCGTCAGAAATTGCTGCTATGTTTAACATACTGTCGAATTTAGTAATTATAAATATCTATTGCATGCATTAATGTAATTGTATAATAAAGACAATACATATATATAATAATAACTTTTTTCTTTAATCCAGTAGGCCTTAATAAGCTTTAGCAACTTTTTCTGGTATATACATTCTCCAGTAGATGGCAGGACAAGCATGAAACATTTCATGAAAAGAATATTCTTGTTGTAATTTAAGTAGTTCTATATAAATACTTAAATATGGTATACTAAACTGTCAGAAATATCTTCTGGCCAAAGCTCTTGAACTTCATTAAACATAACCTGATTATTTACACAATGTAACATTATCAGGATGTAAGAACAGTTAAGAAATGTGTTTATTTATTAGTGCTGCTGTTCTTTTCCCACCAAAATGATGTAATTTTCTAGAGGATGACGTCATTGGGGTTCTGGCTTTTGTTTGTTAAAGTTATATAAAAGTCTAACAGGATTAAAAGTTATACTGATTATGTAAAGAAAATACAATATTACCAAGTAAAAAAGCAAAGCAAAAATAAAGATAACATTTTGATTCAAGAAAGGAGAAGAGAAACTGACATATTTATTAACAAAATGGCAGTTTTCTTTTTTAAGTTAATTACTAATTTGTAATATTTTAATAAAATAAAATGTATATGATTTCCATTAATCATTTAACCGATATATTGCAGAAAGACACTTATGATGGAAACATGAACATGTACTGCAAAGCACACTGTGCATGAAATATTTATGATCCGAACATGGTTATCATAGTTATCATCAATTTGTGCATGAACATAAATATCCAAAGTCTGTATACGTGTTGGAGTAAAATAATAAGAAAGCATGTGAGAAACAAGAATTTGCAATAATCTCCTTTAGTCACATATAAACTCAACTAATACCTGCATGTTAATAAGAGAAATCTATAGAAAAGTGTGTCTTGCTCTTTCCAGATCTTTTCAAAACCAATTAGACTTTAACCTCTGAATGTACACACACATCCACGTACCTTTACTGTATAAAAATCCTATATAAACATTAAAAACAATCAGACCTAAACAGAGAAATTCAAAATCTTTAACACATTCACCAGGTTGTAAACATTTTAAACTGTCTGTCGGGCCTGTATCAGTCATTAGACCTCACAAACATTTAATTTATGTGCTTCGTTCCTCCCAACATGCACATATACACTTCTCATCTCCTCCTCTTGCTTTCATTATTCTCCCTCTCCATCTCTTTCATGCCCTCTGTTCTTTCCCGCCTTCCTCGCCACCTCTCCCCCCATGAAATATGAACAGGAAGATGAGTGAAAGCCAGCCCGTAGTGAACCTCATGGGCCATGCGAGAAGCACAAGGTCGGCAGGTAATAATGACAGGCTTTTTTGGAACGGACCAGGATTTCAGCAGCATTTTATTTTCTGTTGATGAAAAGAAGAGAAGACAGGAGAACATCTGGAAGTGTAGAATAACACCCGTTTGGCTGGGCGGCTGCAGTAGCTAACAGATTCTGTATTTTTCCTCTGCCTGTAATATGCATCTGTGGAATATTCCTGTATTCAAATAAGACTTTTTATGAAGTCATTGTGCAAACTTCCAAACATGTTGAAGAAAGAATACAATCAAACAAAAATCACTGAAATAAGTGAAACAAGTGAAGCAAAACTTCTCATTCTTGAAATTCGTCAGATAAATGACCCTTTCCCATATTCATCATTCATATTCTGTCAGCGCTCGTGTTTTTCTGTCTTGTTTGTTGTCACAGGTGCAGATGTCTGTTAGCTTTTGTTTACCTCAGATCTAAATGTTTCTCTGCCATCCACATGAACTTTAAGTTTATTAAAGATATTTAAACTAAAAAAAGATTTTATAAAAAAATTGGTATAAATGAAATGTTTAATAAATGTAACATAAATGATAACTGTGCTCTCCGTAGTCTTTTCAGTTTTGTATGCTATTCACAGATATTTACAAAAAAAACAAAGGTTTTGAGTAAGAGTAAAAGAAAGTAAAAATATAGGCTATACATCATCATTATATTATATGTAAATTATGAACATTTTTTAAAATTTCTGGTTTCTGGTCTTATTTTGAATGCAATGTTGTTTGTATAAACAGCTTCTTCTAGGCATTTATTTCTCCAAAAAATATATTAAAAGTAGATGGCGTACATTTGAAGTTTGATGTTTTTATGCTTTTAAAATGTGTCTTTTGGGGATTTTTCTTAATGGATGTGTAGTCTGAACTCAGTTAAATACTGAAATAAATATTGCATTAAAAACTGTTTCAGAATAAATAAGAAAACCAACGTTACAAAATGCAGACTAATCAAAAGATAACAGTGTAATAATATACAATAACTTCAATAAATGTAAATTAATGTGCAATAGTGTGACGTTATGTAGGCTCCATTACCATTCAAAAGTTTGGGAGTACGATTTTTATTAAAGAAATTATGCTGTTTAACTTTCTATTCTTCAAAGAATCCTGAAAACAAATGCATCTCAGTTTCCACAAAAATATTGATAATAATAAGAAATGTTATTGAGCACCAAATCAGCATATTAGAATGATTTCTGAAAGATCATGTGACACTAAATATTGGAGTATGATGCTGAAAATTCAGCTTTGCATCACAGGAATAAAGTATATTTTTTTAAACATTCAAAGTATAAAACTGTTGTTTAAAATTGTAATAATATTTCACATACTGTTTTAATGTATTTTGAGCCTTGTTGTGCATAAAAGACTTCTTTCAGAACAAAAAATATTACCAACCCCAAACTTTTGAACAGTATTGTACATTTAAATGAATAATACATCTATATATATATATATATATATATATATATATATATATATATATATATATATAATTTGTTATGTCTTAAATAGCTCATAAGACATATTTTCAGCTATCACAAAGCTGTCCCGAACAACTCTACAGCAAGTGTTCAGACGTTCCCCCCTGTGGTGAGGACAGACCCCCACTCTCCCCTGCTCGAGCTAACCTGGAGCGTCAGCACCCCCACTGGGTCCTGGCTGTTTATCTCTTCCGAAGCGCCCGTGATTAATGAGGCCCTGAACACATCCTCTTTCCCCTAAACCAGCTGAATAAACAGGCCACGTTATTCCAGCCCAGCCTTGCCTGGGAGCTCAGCTACAGGTTGCCAAAATCCCCTGGTTGTCCCGCACAACTCCCCAAGACCCCCTGGCTCTCTCCTGGGATGGTCCCGTCACGCACAGGGGGACAGCAGAGGGCGATGAGGGGAAGAGCAGGAGGGGAGTACAGAAACTTTGTTGGAGCTGAAATCAAAACATTGATTTAAAATTAAAATTTTTAAATGGATAGTTCACACACACACAAAAAAAAACCATTATTTTTTTTACACACATTATTTAATCACCCTCAACACATCCACAAAAGGTGGTTTTTGTTCCTACAATGAAAATAAATAGGGTCCAGTGTTGATTTTAACCCCACTGACTTTCATTGTATGGACAAAAAATATGTAAATAATTTATAATTATTTATTGTTCTCCCAAAGAAGACAGTGAGTCTAACAGGTTTGGAAAGACATAAGGGGGAATAAAATGCTGAGATAATTACAATTTTCTTGTGAACCATCTCTTTAAAATGAGCCGTTTCATTTTACTGGTACTTTTTTTAAATAAGTCACTTGGTGAAGCACCGTGACTGAATGCTGATGTTTGACTATTCAAGATTGTACCCGTTTCATTTGGCACTGAGCTGGAAGACTGATTACTACATTTCTGTGTCTCGACACACTGGTGAAGTAGATCGATATCAGAGAACAAAAACCACTGCCTTTCCCTACTCGATCCAACCACAGACGGCATTCCAGCTGGAACTGGGACTTTGTTTTTTACCCTATTATTTTTTTATTAGTATGGACTTTGTTTAGAGAGAGTGAGAGATTTTTCTCTCCCATTTCTCTTTTCCTTTATTATTATCTTAATTTTCCAGATGATACAGAGAATCCCGTCCACTTGTTCAGTTGTTGAGTACATGAGGCTTTAGTTTATTTGTTTAGGAAGGAGAGGGGTGCTAGAAGTTTGTTTCCTATACGCTGCTCTGGTGTCAAAAGTTGTACTCTCCACTCATCAGGGGGCTTTCCGCAGTGACAGTACGAGCTTTACGAAGGCTGTTGTTCCCTCTCTGTGTTTCACCAGGGTTTTATGTGTTTCTCGCTCACTTCACTATTAGGCCATTTGTCCATAAGCATTTCCTCCTCTGTCTGTTTATGTTTCGGCCCGTAGTGTCTTAACTCACACCTCCCAAACTGGAGCAGATCATTGAGTTTGACTAATGACCGGACCTTTACAAGCCTCCTTCACCCAAATGTGAAGGGTATAGCCATGGCAAAACCATTACACATGGCCAATTACACTATTAAGAGCAATCTGGACTCAAAACAAACAAAGGTTTGACCCACAAAGCTGCTTTCTCTATAATGAACAAATGTTGAGCGGGACCGCCTCACCTTAACACTTGTGTGCATGGGGTTTGCCATATATTGTCTATAGCAATGATTCCTGACAGCTACAGGGAGTACTTGAAAAGAGTTTGATTTTGAAATTACTGCTTTGAAAATGTGCATTATCTATTAGCACTGTTTAAAAAAATAATTTTCTTTCTTTTTTTAATGTTTTAATTTAGCATTATTTTTAATTAATGGCTTAAAAGCCAAACCATTATATAACTAAATGCAGTAAATACAATTCTTGATTTTATACTTTATGAATTCTTTTTTTTTTAAAGAATTCTATATTTCTACTACTTGGTGGGTACATTTTTCAATCGAGTGTTTAAAAGTTAATTACTGTAATATTTACTTTTTTCAAAAAAGATTGTATCTTACAATATTGTTTCTTACAATACTCATACTGTATGTAATCTGTAATGGATAACAAACTAGTAACATTTATTTAAAACAACAGAATGAAACAAAATAAATTATAATTTATAGATATTATACTTCTGTCAGAGTTCTGTCATGAAACTAGATGATGCAGGCTGATGGGTCCTTAATGCATTGCAACCTGATGATATTTACATCCTTAATGGCATCAGTTTATTGGGTCATGTCGCATCTGCAGCCAATGAGCTTGCTGCTCAACATATTATAGCTGGTTAGCATTCACTATAGCAGTTTGCGGCGCACTTTAAGAGTTGCTCTGAAACCCCTCACCTTCCTCAGCTCCACCTGTATAGCTCTGCCACGGGTAATTTTATTATCTGTTCAGTATGTAATTGATAAAAACAGTAATACTGTGAAATATTATTACGATTGAACTGTTTTCCATTTCATTACATTTTAAAATGTAATTTGTCAGTCATTACTTCAGTCTTCAGTGTCACATGACAATTCTTTTTGTCATTAATGTTGAAAACAGTAGTGATGCTTAATATTTTACACACACACACACACACACGCACACACACACACACACACACACACACACACACACGCACACACACACACACACACACACACACACACACACACACACACACAGAGAGAGAGAGAGAGAGAGAGAGAGAGAGAGAGAGAGAGAGAGAGAGAGAGAGAGAGAGAGAGAGAGTTAAGTTAGTCCTAATGATATAATGCTGAATGATATCCAGTGTAATATGAGTTAAAGGAGTAGTTCACTTTAAAATGAAAATTAGTCCATTATTTACTCACCCTCAAGCCATCCTACAAGTGTATATGACTTTCTTCTTTCAGACTAATACAACCGGAGTTATATTACAGTTTTTACCAACTGCTTACACACGTTTTCAAAACCAAGTCTCCTTTTTTCAAAACTCTACACACAATTCTCAAAACTGCACACACAAAATGCAAAATGCCTCACATCTCCTTCAAAATGCAACACTACATTCAAAATGCCATAAACACATGTCAGAATGAAGCATTTGCATCAAATGGCAAACACTTCTTTCATAATATTTTTTTTTTGGATATACTATGTAAACACTGCTGTTCTAAATCTAAAGCTCTTTGGTCTTTCATAGGCTTATATCTACATTTTAATATAATGTTCTACAGTGAAAGTAATCTGCTGAGAGTGGTAACAAGTACACCGGAAACGCCAACGCCAATGTAGAAACAGAAAATATTTATTAGGCCAAACATTACTGTTGTATACATTAGCATACAACAAAACTATAAACATTTACGTAAACCAAAAGTATATTCTTTACAGTAGAATACAGTAAATTGTGTGTGGGGTCCCGGTCCAGGAATTGGCAGGGGGGGAGGGGGGTGCAGTCCCCAGTGCTAAGCTTCATCTCTTCTCCGAGCTGGGTCTGGCCACAATACTTCGTCCACATCACAAGATACGTTTTCTCTTGCCAAACATCGAGGGAAGTATCTCCTAGCATGGCGTATCCAACCTTGGACAGAGGCAACCTCTATGTCCCCACATGCGTCCTCCATTGCCTGGAGAAGCGGCATGCGGGCATAGGGTTGGCGATCATACACTTTCCAGCGCCAGGCTGAGAAGAATTCCTCTATGGGATTTAGAAAAGGTGAATATGGGGGTAGGTACAAAACTACAAATTGTGGATGGATGGCAAACCAGTTTTGGACCAGAACAGCCCGGTGAAAACTAACATTGTCCCACACAACCACAAATCTAGCAGCCTCCTGATCTGGATCAGGGACAAGCATTGTGTGAATTGCATCCAGAAAAGTGAGTATATGGCCGGTGTTGTATGGACCCAGTGTGGCATTGTGATGGAGGACCCCGTTATGAGTGATGGCAGCACACATGGTTATATTACGCCCACGCTGTCCAGGGACATTGGTAATTGCCCTCTGTCCTATTACATTTCGTCCACGGTGCCTGGTTTTGGTGAGGTTGAAGCCAACCTCATCCACATAAATAAATTCGTGGCGAATTACATGGGCATCCATCTCCAATACTCTCTGTAACAGACAAAATTATATACAGATGAGTAAATATGAAATGTCTGAAGTACTGGAAGTAGTGTTGCATACATACCTCTACAAAGTCATGTCGCAGATTCTTGACTCTGTCAGAGTTTCTCTCAAATGGCACCTTGTAAAGTTGTTTCATCGTCACTTGGTGCCGTTGGAGGATACGTTGTATGGTCGACAGGCTTGCAGCATTGATGTTGTTGAATATGGTGTCATTATTCAAGATATGCTCTCTTACAGTTTTTCTCGATTGTTTACACACATTTTCTGAAAGAATGCCTCATATTCTCAGAACTCTACACACAAATAAAAAAACACACACACAATGGGCAAAACCCCTCAATTCTCCTGCAAAATGAAACTTTACATTCAAAACAATGTTATTTCTTCTCAAAATGGTATTTTGTTTTCAAATGACACACACAAACCATCATATGAATAGACATTTATAAGAACCAGTTGAACACTGATGTGCTCAATTTAAAACACTATGATGAATGGAAAACACTTCTTCTCCATTCATCATAATGACTTAGCCCTTTTTTTGTTCAGTGTTACACTTACTAAAGACAGTACATACATAAGTGTGTTGTAAAATATTTGAGAATATTGTTTTTATACTCAGAACACACGGTAACAAATATATTTTATTTTTCCCACAAAAACAATGTGTGAGTGTGCATCCCATTTCCAACCAACACAAAGTTGCACATACACTACATACAAAACAACAGAAGAATTTACTGTACACAGTTACAGTAAAAAAAAAAAAAAAAACTATGCTGCATCCTCTCTTCTGTTGTGGTCTGGCCACAGCACCTCATCCACATCACAAGCAATGTTTTCCCTGGCCATGCAGCGGGGGAAATATCGCCTAGCATGGCGATTCCAGCCATGAAAAGCATCAACTCCTATATCTCCACATGTTGAGAGTATGCATCAATTGTGGGACTCACTTGCACATAGTTATATCGCAATTCTTTGACTCTTTCTGAATTGCGTTCAAATGGCACCCTGTAGACCTGCTTCATCCTGAGATGATTTCTGCGCAAGACACGGTCCAGTGTTGATAAGCTTTCCCTATCAATATTTTGAAATATGTCATTGTTTTCTATTATTTTTCTTTATATTTGCTGTAATGTTATGGCGTTGTTTTCTAGGACCATGTTTATGACTTCTGTTTCCTGTTCAGGAGACAGAACACGTTCCCGACCACCTTGTGTTGGTAATCTTGCAGTTCTGCCAAACAAATAGTAAAATACTGTAAATACAATACATTTCCTAAATACTTGAAACATACTTTACAGTATTTTTACAGTCCTACAGAACAGTCCACAGGCAATACTGTACTGTATTGATATGCAGTACTGCAATTTTCTAGTGAGAGATTTCTTACCTATTCTCATTTCGGAAAGTCCGGATGATGGATGCTACAGTGTACCTGCTCAGATTTGGCTGCACTCTTTGCCCAGCCTCCCTCATTGTTAGACCATGGTTGACCACATGATCAACCAAAGTGGCTCGGATCTCATCAGAGATTACGGTCCTTGGCCTTCCTCGTCCTCTTCCTCGTCCTCCTCCTCCTCTTACTCTCAC
The DNA here is from genome assembly GCA_030578255.1 of Tiaroga cobitis. NCBI lineage: Eukaryota > Metazoa > Chordata > Actinopteri > Cypriniformes > Leuciscidae > Tiaroga > Tiaroga cobitis. The sequence continues at coordinate 28,636,420 of CM060602.1, read as the reverse complement.
TCCTCTGGCTCTGCCTCTGTTTCCAATGTTGGCATCCATTGCTCCATTGAAGAGCTCACCTGTTGCCCTTTTATGCTAAAGCTCTGATTGCTAATTGTAAAATAGTGTGACGGGTGTTTGCCCTTGTGATGAGTCAGTGTGCATATTTGAATGGCAGTGTGTTCCTTGTGAAAACAAGATATTTTCTGCATGAAAATTGTGCCAAAAGCAGAGAATTGTGTGTAGTGTTTTGAAAAAAAGTGTGTTTTAGAACTGCAATTTGAGTGTAGAGCAGGAATTGTGCTTGTAGTTTAGCAGAATTGGTTCAGGGGGTTGGTGAATGAGTTACATGTTGTGGTCATTGTGTCTCAAGTACCAGAAAATGTGTGTAAACAATCGAGAAAAACTGTATCTCTCGAATCCTAATTGCATTGTTGGCCAAAACCATATTTATAATTGCAGTCTCTTGTACATCTGTAAACAAGCGTCCTCGTCCTCCATGATGTCTTTGCCTTTCCACTCTGTACAGAATTCAAACACAGTATGTGTTCAGCATAGGAACTGTAAACCATTTACAAAAAAAAAGTAGTACAGCATGAGAACCATCCTCATTCATTCAATGCAGTGCAGTAAATGGATGGCTTAGAGTTACACATGTTTATGCAATACTATGCAGTCATACGTATTTTACAGTACATTACTATAATGCTAAAATAGTCATTAGATAGTTGCATACCTGTTCTCATTTCTGAAGGTTCGAATTATGGACGCCACTGTAAATCGACTCAAGTTGGGCTGGACTCTCAGTCCAGCCTCTCTCATGGTCAAACCATGGTTGATTACATGATCAACAAGTGTTGCCCTAATCTCATCAGAGATTGCTCTCCTTCCTTCTCTTATTTCCCCTCGTCCTCTTCCTCCTCTTCCTCTTCCCCCTCCTCCTCTTCCCCCTCCTCCTCCTCCTCTTCCCCTTCCTCCTCCTCCTCTTCCCCCTCCTCCTCCTCCTCTTCCTCCTCCTCTTCCTCCTCCTCCTCTTCCCCCTCCTCCTCCTCTTCCTCTTCCTCCTCCTCCTCCTCCTCCTCGTTGTCCCCTGCCTCTTCCTTCTCCTCCTCCTCGTTGTCCCCTGACTCTTCTTCTTCCTCCTCCTCCTCCTCCTCCTCCACTGCCTCTTCCTCCTACTTCTCTTGCTCTCTGTTCATTGTTAGCATCCATTGTTCAAAACAGGTATTCTGACCTTTGACCTATTTATAGGCCTATCTATACTAAAGTAAAGCAGTGATTGGTTAGTGATCAGTTAAGCAATTAGTGTTTGCACATGTGAGGAGTGTGTCTGTGTGACCTGGTGAATAAGTGTAGCATTTTGATTGGTTGTGTTTGGAAAAGGAAAGCAAGTCACTTCCTGATAGATCTTTGTGTTTTAGGTAGAGAATTGTGTGTAGTGTTTTGAAAGAAGTGTTGTATGCAATCAGTGCCGCTGCTAGCCATTTTGGTGCCCTAAGCATAATTCCTTTATGATGCCCCCCCCCCCCTCACTAAAAAAAAAAACATTTTCATTTAGGATTTTCATTTAGGGGGTATGATAAAATTTTATTTTTTACAAATTAAAAAGTAACACTTTAGTTTAGGGACTTATGCTTACTATTATCTAGTTTCATTACTATGCAATGGCATGGTTTTATAATCACTATGGTCCCGAATTTGAGGCAGGTTAGCTAGCGGGTTCGGGGTTTCCCCGAGTAAATTTTGAATTTCTCTGAAGATGTGCATTTTAAGATGTTGTGTAGGCAAAAAAAAAAAAAAAAAAAAAAAAAAATTCGATAGCAACAGCTTTAAAACCATGTCAGTGGGCAACTGATTATTTTTCTCTCCTCATCAGCATCACACTCTTTTTCTCTTTGTTTTTATCTTGCCCTGTCTCTTCCCCTCCTAAAGTTGGCTTTTTTAATTTACTAAAGGCTACAATTTGTATTTTATTCTCAATATGTACACATTCATTATTAATCCTGTGCCTAACATAATGAAAACGGCTTTGTTCATGTTTCTTGTCCCCTCACAATGACAGTAGCCTAAACTATTACACTAGGCTACATGTTACATAGGCCTATTTTGGCGAAATTAGACAAAACTATATTAGTTTGCCTAATTATTTTTTGTCATTCGTTTAACATTTATGACCTAAGAAAAACCTGTCAAATATATAAAGTTAAGTTTAGCTACTTACATCTTATCTCGCACTTGACCGTACACTGAAGCGTCGAGTTGCAACTTGCACTGTTAAAATTCGCGCTCAGCGTCTGTGAACATAAAGCCCGCCTACTTTGATTTGATTGGTCATCTCAAATATTCTGACATTGACGAGCAGTGACAGACCAATGAGGCTCAGAACACACACACACACACACACACACACACACACACACCCTGTCCTCTGTTTCTGACGTGCTCTCTGCTCGGCGCCGCTGCGGATTAAAGATGAAAGATGAAGAACGCGCTGAATCTGATTATAACAAGAAGTTTGATGATTGATTTTTCATTAGGCTATTTTTGGTGCCCCCTCAGCACTTGGTGCCCTACGCACAGCGCGTGATGCGCGTGGTGGGAGCGGCGGCACTGTATGCAATTGAAAACTGAGTCAAAGGCTGAGAAATAGCTTATGGTTTTGAAGATTTGGCATGTAGTTTTGCACTTTGAGTGAGAGGTTTCAAAAATCGTGTGACATGAAAAGATTTTGTGTGTAAGCAGTTGGTAAAAACTGTAATAAACACCCTGACGCTTCCTAGCTTTATGGCAGTGAATTGCAACCATTGCAACCATCAGATTGAAGCTCAAAAAAGTGCATCCATCTATTGTATAAGAACTCCACATGGCTCTGGTGGGTTAATAAAGCAAAACAATGAGTTTGTGTGAGAAAAATATTCATATTTAAAACTTTATAAAGTAAAATAACTAGCTTCCGGCCAAAACGAACATACGGATCTGACTTAAATGTAAAGCGCAACTTATGCGAGTAATGCGACGTACAGCTGATATTTACGCTACGCCACGATGCACTACACACTACGTCCAACGTCATAAGTTGCATAAGTTGCGCTTATACACTTAAATCGGATCTGTATGTTCGTTTGGCTAGAAGCTAGTTATTTTACTTCATAAAGTTTTAGATATGAATATTTTTCTTCCACAAACTCATCGTTTTGCTACCGAGTGCCTTTATTATCCACTGCTCAGAAGCGTCAGGGTGTTTATTAATATAACTCCGATTGTATTCGTCTGAAAGAAGAAAATCATATACACCTGGCTTGAGGGTGAGTAAATCATGGGCTAGTTTTCATTTTAAAGTGAACTACTCCTTTAAAAAGAAACATTTTGAAGACATATACTGATGGGGCTGTGGAGGTACCCAATGCAAAATAAAAAAAAATAAAAGGTGAGTATACAGTCTGCGTTGATTTGCTTGTCAACAGCCAGTTTCAATCCAAACACCGAAGAGACTGTTAAAAATTAGAAGGGAAATTGTTCCAAAAAATCTATGGTCTTGGTTGGAAAGTGATGCCTGACCGAGGTTGGATAGAACACTTCAGCCTGGACCTGTGTGGCGAGACAGAGAGGGAATGTGTGGAGGTGTGAGCTGAGCGATAGGGAGCAGGGGTGATTACTGTCGACAGGGACTGCAGACATCATCTCAGTGATACAAGCTTCCCTTTCCTCATAACCAGCTCCTCTTTGAGTCGTTACCCACGGGGACTGAGAAACATCTGGAGCATGGTGATGTGCACGTTGCAAGGAGTGAGATTTTTACGGTGAAAATATTCAGAGTTTTTAATGTCTGGGGACAATTGTTGATGTGAATTGAAAGAAGAAATGGAAGTAATATGATATACACATTGAAGTCAGGACATTATTAATATATCAAATGTAGACTTACATTGGCAAAACTACTGTTTTAGCCCACAAACTCAAGTAACTATGTTTGAGGTCATGTATGGAAACATAACTGTGGTCGAACTCAAAAAGAGAGAACCACTATAGATGTTTTGGGGATATTTTTGGAGCTTGTATGTGTATTTGATTAAATAAATAAAGTTTTTTATAAGTAATTTGTTTTGCATCCCATCATGGAATTTGAGTTCAAAGGTCAAGTTCACATTCCCTGAAGACAATGGAGGAATAGGTTAAAGCATCATGTTTTTTGGACCTGAGACGACGCTTGTATTGTTTTCAATTAGAGCTTGTGTGTATGAGTTTAAGCACTACATCTGTCCAGCAGTGTGTGAGTGTGTGCGTGCGTGCGTGCGTGTGTGTGTGTGTGTGTGTGTGTGTGTAAAAGGGGTGGAGGTCTATAGGCCGTGGCCTGCAAGTCGCCGGTAGGTATTCTCCTGAGGCTCCACACTCATATGTGGAAAAGCGCTTGACGCTCTTCCTCGCTAGAAGCGGAGCAGAGAGGTGGCCGAAGTGGAGCCAACCCAGAAGAACACAAACAGAGGTGCTGCGTGAGCCACAAATCCCTGCTTCCTCTGAAACTTCCAGCCTGCTATTTTCCTGTCCAAATTCCACAGCCATTAAACTTTTCCTGGCAGCCGTTCAGAAAACAACAGAGCAAACCTCACCCAGAGCCCCCTTTCCCTCCCCTCAGCCCCTGCACCAGCACTAGGGATATCGGAGATCGGCAGTCGAGCTCCTTAAATAAAAGTCTGACTTCATAGTTGTTTTTGCCATGTATCAGATTTCCTCCAAAGTGTCTACCGGTCTTCAAAAGGGACAAAATGAGGTGTTGCTGAGAGTGTGGCTCCTGTTCCGTCTATTTGGTCTCCACGGTGTCTGGCTGTCTCACATAAGAGTACAGAAATTATGTAAAACATGGTAATAACATAATATAATATATAATTAATATACTATAATTAATATAATATAATAAACAGTTATTTTTAAATGAAGAAAGAAATTAATTATTTTATTCAGCAAAGGATGCATTGAATTTATCAAAAGTGACAGTAAAGACAAAAGATTTCTATTTCAGATAAAGGTTGTTCTGATGCCTGCTGAAAATTCAGCTTTGTCATCACAGACAAAAAGTACATTTTAAAATATATTTAAAAACAGTTATTTTAAATTGATATATTACACAATATTAGTTTTTTTTTACTGTATTTTTGATTAAATAAATGCAGCCTTGGTGAGTATATTAGACTTCTTTCAAAAAAATGTAAAAATCTTACCAACCCCAAACTTTTATATAATATAATATAATATAATATAATATAATATAATATAATATAATATAATATAATATAATATAATATAATATAAACTTTTGATAATATATAATTGTGATCCACACTATAGGCTATGTGTATTTTGGAGGAATTCACACTTCAGGATGAAATTAATACATAATTTCATACTTCAACTTCTTGTCTCTAAAACTCACTCTCTGTAAGCTGTAATCAATGACTCAGTCTCTTCCGTCCTTCATCTCTGTCTCATACCTTGCCTCTTCTTTTAACCTCTCCAGAGGAATCCCATGAGGATACCAAGGCCAGGCAGCTGCTGTGAGTTGTAAAAGGCAGAGAAAACGAATGAGAGCAGAGTGAGCAGTCCGTGCAGGTCAAGGGTCAGATCTTCAATGCTAAATGAAAACAATCTGGAGCTGCTTGCGAACTGTGAGTCAAACAAAAAGACTACTAAGGACCAAGTTTAGACTGTGATTTGGTAGATAGAAAGAGACAACATCATAATTTTTAAAACAAACAACTACAGAAAAATTGTGATTCTCAAATGATCCAGAATCGTGCAGCATAGCCTAATTCTTAAAGCTGAGATGAGTGGTCTTCAACTGAGATGGACTACGTTATAATAACTGAAAACCGATCGCCTGGCAGGAGCTGGTTAGACTGCTGCTTAGACTTCCTCTTCAGACTCGTACAAATTTCACTGTAATCACAGCAAGGGTAGATTTCCTGTCTTTCATTCATATGGTCAGGGGGAAATGAAAGCAGGTGACATAGGGAACGCAGTCCTGTGTGGTGGATGGAGACAAGTGGAAAAGGGGCTGCAGACAGCATGTTGGATCTTGTTCCAGTCTACAGCTAATTTACAGCAGTGTTATGGAAATCAAAGGCTAGTTTGCAGTTCATCAAAAAGGCTGTTCCGTGTCGCAGGATTAAGACTGCAATCCGTCACTATGTCCAGCTGTCATGTGCCTACTTTACTGCCAGATCAGTAAGCAGATATCTATAATAATAACCCTTATTTACAAAGAATTTTGTTTGTGCTGTAAAGAATTATAATGACTTAAATTTAAATATTCAAGTCAACTTATTTTTATTATTATATATTGGTATATAACATGTTTGTACGATGGATGTATGGCACAACTGTAGTCGTCCTACCATGTGTGCTGACTTGTTAAAACTTACACAAAATGGGCTTTATTTTTTGTTTAAAAAATAAATTTTATTTTATTTTTTGGGCTTTATTACTAATATTTATTTTGCTTCCTCGTTGTTTAGTTGTAATGGTAAATACAGTCTAAAGTCTAAATACCTTTGATTATACAAAAATCCGGTGACTAAATCTAAATGGCATACATGCTAACTGTTTGAAAAATGTCAGAATACTGTTGATAAGCAGTGGGGACAAAAAAAAAAAAAAACTTGAAAAATCTCCTTTTAAAGATTTTGTCCAAAAATAAAATTAATTAAAATAGATTGTGAATAGAGTGGTGCAGGTATGACGCCAGAATAAAATAAAACGGAATAAAACGTCAAAGTACCGTCAAGTTATGTTTACCACAGGCTTTATTTTTTTCATAAATTTAAAAACCTCAGTATAAAACCCCATAGGAAAATCTTGAAGGAACCAGTGGCGAATTAGACTTCCGGGTTCTGACATCACCTACACCACTCTATAATGACTTTAGTTTCGAGGCCTGTTCACATAACGATAACTATAACGAAATTTGCTTGGGGAAATCTTTCACCCTTGCTTGAAATTCAGGATTGCATGGATTCCTATGAATGAAATGACTGCATTTTGCCTGCAAAATTTTGCCAAACATTGTTAAATGTGACACAACTAGATATAGTTATTGTCCTTGGTGTTAATAGCCTTTTATTGTAGGGTTGAGATTTTCACTTATCTATAAAAATTATAAATAGCTACATTTAAAGTCTGTATGAAACGGAAGTTGCGAGATATTGTGACGTATATCCGAGTGAAACGGCTTCTCCTACAAGAAAAAAAGTAGGGCGTGACTTGAATTGGATTGTTGTGGTTTGCTTTGGTGACTTTAAGAACTGCATAAGTCAATGGAAAGTCCCAGTTTTGATGTGAGGTAAACGTGTGTATGTATGTGTACGTCCTCCATGCAGTATGCAGTGTGTATATTCTCAGAGCCCCAGTGGGTTTGCCTCGCTTTCCTCCTGCACACAATCCTCAGTGCGACTCATTCAATCCTTGAACTCTGCTCTGACCTCTGCCTGTTGTTTTCCCAAAAGTTCTCAAAGTTCTCAGATATCTCATTTCATACCAGAGGAGGCACTGACCAGTGAACGAGAGTATCTGACTGATGCCAGAGAAAGCAGCCAACATAGTGTGCTCATGGGACGGGACCAAAGACTAATTAGATTTGTTCAGAAGAGTTTAGAATTGTTTTTCTCAAAGAGGAGAAATCTGAGGACAGTCCCAACTATGTTGTCTTAAGAGAAACAGATGTTGTTTGTTGATCTTTTTACAACATATAGGCTACTTGTGTTGTCAGGCTTCTGTTGTTATTATCACTAATGAGTTTTCTGTTGCTCACCTGTCTCATAAAACACATAATATATTAAAGCATCTTTGGTGTTTCCATTGTTTCTACGAAAATAAAACAGGAAATCGAGGGTAACACGGGTAAGACATCATTGACTGGCGACGCAATGACACGGGCCGTTACTCTGGTTAAAAATGCTGATTTCTCTGGATTTAAACAATGTTTAGTTGTAATATAATATATAATATTGTTCTAGTGGTTTTTGGATATGTTAATCCAAAATTCTTACATATTGTGCCTTTAATTAACATTGACCTAACCAATGTAGTTAGTTGTTAGTTCATAAAACTGTAAAGATATGTTGCAAAACATCAAACTTGATTTTGAATATGTGTATGTTTGTTTCATTGACAAATGCAGACCATGCAACATCATTTAGCATTTAATAAAAAAAAGACTGTTCACTGATCTTAAAGGGTTAGTTCACCCACAAATGAAAATTATGTCAATAATGACTCATGTCGTTCCAAGCCCGGCTCGACAACAGAACCGGAAGACAATACAATGCTGAATAAAGTCGTAGTTTTTGTTATTTTTGGACCAAAATCTATTTTCGATGCTTCAAAACATTCTATCTAACCCACTGATGTCACATGGACTACTTTGATGATGTCTTTATTTCCTTTCTGGACAAGGACAGTATACCATGCAAACATTTTCAATGGAGGGACAGAAAACTCTCGGACTAAATCTAAAATATCTTAAACTGTGCTCCGAAGATTAACGGAGGTCTTACGGGCTTGGAACGACATGAGGGTGAGTCATTAATGACAAGGCAAGGCAAGGCAAGGCAAGTTTATTTATATAGCACATTTCATACACAATGGCAATTCAAAGTGCTTTACATAGAAGAAATTAAAATAATCAAAACAAATAAGAATAATAAAAACAGTTTAGAATAAAAAATAAAATAAAGTAGTACTGGTCCACCCCTATCTGAGATGGAAGAGATTGAGCCAATTGAGGTGACACAATTTTCATTTTTGGGTGAACTAACCCTTTAAGCAGTTGAATCTGCAGAACTAATTTACAGCAAACAATTAACCAGACTGTTTAAATGTTGAGCAAGCAATCTCATTGGCTGCAGGATCAGCAGAAGCCAATCAGCTTGTGCCATGGTAATGATGTGATTACTTGTAGAATTCATGTAAAGGACCTATTAGCATGAACTCTCTATAGTTTCATGACTGAAATATATACATATGAAAATCTAATGAAATAAAGAATGAAAACAAAAACATGTAAAGGCCTTGTCCTAGTCCTCATTAAAAAAAGGTTAATTCTTTCATAAAAGAACTGGACTGGCCAGGCCGCTGGCACGGACAGGTTCCCCCATAGGGCCAGTTCCAGTCGCTTATGTCTGAGACTTGAGCTTTGTTTGTCTGCTCCATACAGCTCAGTATCCAACAGACGTGAGCAAGACACACAAGCCTGGCATTACCACTGCTCACACACTAATCCTGCCCAGACCAAACAGCTTACCCTGGCCAGGGGGAACATGCTTGTGAAAGCAGGTGTTAATTAGAGCCAGCTCAGTGTGGTGGTGCTGCTGGTGTATGCGTGTCTGTGATTTACCCGGTGAAGAATGGGTGGGCTCATGTGCTGTGACATCACACTCATACCGTCCCGGTGAGGGAGCGCGCACCGACAGGACTTTCATTGTTTGCTGGAAACGGGATCCATGTGTTAGAAATCCTCCTCCCACGTGCCGCAGACATAGACTCGGACTGAAACCCAACACTGGGCCCAGGAGCACCATGCTGATGAAAGACAGTATTAAGGCTCCAGAAATCCCAGCCTGTCACGCCACAGCTCAGCCATCGCCACCCCCAGCCCCCCCGCCCATGCATGGCCTTATGGGAGATGAAGTCTGAGTCTGAGTCTGAGTGTGGGGGTGGTTAGGAGAGGGGAAATAGGGGAGTGTGTTGAGCAGATGAAGTAGGCTATATAATTCACATTCTTCAATACTTCAAAACGGCTAAAATCTCAACCAGCTCTTGAAAACAGACCAGGAAAGCATTTGAACAGGATAGCAAGAAAGGGTATAGTTTTCATGCAGTCAGACATATAAAGCATGTTTAAAATATGTTCATTAATGCACCTGCCAAGTGCAGATCTAGTATATTTCAAGTTCAAATCAGTTTTTTAGTACAGGGATGATTCTTAAATTAAACTTTTCAGATTGATTTAAAATACAATTGCTAAATAAAAACAACTATAAAAAGAATCAGTCCAGTTTTAAAGGGTTGTAACAATCTTAATGTTCAGTTTAATTTTGTTGTGGTGTTCCCTGTCCCAGGGAGTTCTGTTTGCAGATTAATTACTGATTATGTTCACCGTCTGTTTATTTAGTTACATCATTATCTCTGTATATTTAAGTCCTCAGGTTTCTCTGTTCATGGTTCCGTGTTGTCTTGGTATCAGTGGTTGTGCTATTGTGTTTCCCTTTTGATCTCTTGTGTGTAACTATTTGTATTCATCATTGAAGACCGTTTTTGTTGATATTCTCTCTCGCTGTGTGTTACAGCCACTGAGTGCATCAAGGATAAATTCAACCTTACTTTTTTCTCTTTTTTTATGTGTGTTGAAATAAAATTTGCCTCTAATTTCTCACAAATAAGAGGAGAGTGACAGTTAAAGGTCATAAATATCATTAATTTGACATAATCAAACAAACAAACCCGCATGTCGTTCCAAGTCCGTAAGACTTTTGTTCATATTCGGAAAAAAAATCTTTTTAAAGAAATCCAAGAGCGTCCCTCCATCGACAGCTGCGCAACTGAGACTTTGACGCTCAAAAAGTTCATAAAGAGATCGTAAAACGAATGAATTCGTTTCCATATGAATTGAGCAGTTTAGTCCGAAATTTTCTGAAGAGACACACGCTATATATGATGAACAGATTGAATTTAGGCTTTTATTCACATTTAAACATTCATCAACTCACACATCAGTTATGATAAACGGAAGCTCGATTATGTTCGCTTGACGTGCGAGAACCAATGAGGTTCATTCTCGTATGTTAAGCAGCACTTTTGAGCTTCGGCAAAAACCAATGAGGCTTGTTCTCGTGTGTCAATCAGGTTTGGTTGAGCTTCTGTTTATGTTCGCTGATCAATGTTTACAATCTGTTCATCATATAAAGCGACCGAGTTTTGACTGAACTGCTCAATTTAAATGGATTAGTTTTACGAATTAGTACAATTTAATTCGTTTTATGAAGTGTCAAAGTGGTAGCTGCGTAGCTGTCAACTGAGAAATCTCTCAGATTACATAAAAAAAAAACTTGTTTCTGTGTTCCGAAGATGAACGAAAGTCTTACGGGTTTGGAATCACATGAGTAATTAATGAAAGTCAGAATTACGTTATCTTACCAGCAGGGTCTATTTGGATCATGCTAAACAGCCAAACATTGACTTCTTGGTCCGAATTGCGTGTGCTTAAAGCTCCTGTGGCTTTGTTTTTGGATGGAGCTCTTGCATGAAGCTTACTTCCCCTACTCAAAGTGTTCCCATGGTTTTGAGCTGAGTGATGTTGAATGAGCCGACCCTGAACGAGGTCCTTCAGTGCCCATTTACACAGACACACATGCTCACAACAGACCCAGTACAGTCAAGCAGGTCTTCCAAGAGATTTGGGTTTCTATCATCTCTTACTGATCTTACCATCATTCATCAATAAAGTTATAAATAGAGAGTTGCATATATATGTTTTTTTCCTAAATGCAGTGGTAACACCTTATTTATTGGGTGGTAATTTCCATGCACTACCTAAAAAAGAATATTGCTATAAAAAATAGCAATATAATAAAAAAATATCATAACAATGATTACATATAATACAATACCTGTATATTTGACACTCAATAAGTAAATATAATACAATAATTATAAATAAATAATTAAAATTAATTTACAAAATAATAGAAAGTTGAGCTGTGAAAAGATTAAAAAAACAAATAACTGATTTGACCTTGACATGTTTGGAACTTCCAGTGGTGAACTCAAAAGCACCAGACGTAGAATAATATAGCAATAATTTTAAGGAACAATCTAAGGAATGTTGAAAAGTATACTGTGTCTCTTAATCTATTTTGTAGGTACCAGTTGATCCCACATCATCTTTTACAGGAGACAATTAAAAACTAGGTAATAACTTTTATTGATCATACAGTCTGCTGTAGTAAGAGGGTCTATTGTTTGGTGTAGCATGTCCTGATGGTTGTGGTTCACTGGGCCGTGGATCTCGCAGGGACAGCACCCTCAGCTGCCAGGATCAATTGTATTGGGGTATTAAACTTCTGTGGCAGATACCGGATCAAATGAAACTATCAGACAATACTTCTTTTGTTTGGTAAAGAGCTGTCTGGCGACTGAGACACCTCTGAGAGAGAGAGAGACAGGAGGAGGTAGACTGAAAGAGAGCAGCTGATGGATAGAGACTGTTGTGCTCGACTTTTGGCCGCCATGTGCACATAGGTAGGCCTATTTGTTACTGAAGGATCATTCAAATTAAATTGTTAACTCTTTCCCTGCCAGAATGTTTTGTTGAATGAATATCTGAACATTCAATATATCAAAAGAAAGAACAGAACCTCTGCTTTAAAAAAATTCTAGCTTCAGCCATTCTTTTTTATCAACACTTGAATGTGAGTAAGTTTCCTTAAAAATAGCAACATTTTTAACAAAAAGCTTAGAAAAACGTGTTTTTGTCAAAGACTATGCCTGGATTGTATTCAGAACGATGATCAAAACATGTAGGTGGAGTAGATCGAGTCCATCAACTCAGCACAGTCCTATTCCTCATCCTGGTCGAGATTTCATTCAGGAACAGGCAGTTTTGATTATACTGTTTAATGTTTGATGATCACATTGTTTTACATGTGCATAAGCAAAGCTTCTGTAGCTTGTTTTACTTCTTCTTCGCCTGTGTTTTGATCCGAGATTCTGTACTTATTTAGAAGGTGTGTAATAGCGCCTCCCTACCATTTTTTATTATTATTTTTTCAGTGTCAGGTCTTTTTTTTTTCTCAGACATTTTATTGCAAGAGCTTACTAAGACTAAGATGGTATACTCAAAAAAAAGCTACAAAAGCTGTCACTGGGGCTGTACCTTTTTAAAACGGTACACTTTTGTTCCTTTTAGGTATGTACACTTTAGGTACTAATGTACCTTTTAGGTACCAGATCACCGTTTTGGGTACAAAGTGTACCTTTTGAAAAGATACTGCCCAAATGACAGCTATTTTTATGAGAGTGATGGTACTCCATATTTGGTCGCTTTTAACACAATTCTTTTACAATTTCACATTTTCTATGGGCTTAGCAGTGATTTTCATGTTCCACTCATGGTGCGCTGTGGACAGGTCCTGTCCTATTTCTTTCCTTTATGAGGTCCAAACTACTGACAAACAACAAAAGAGATTAATTTTTAGTAGATTCATAATTTAGTAGAACAAAAATTCCTCTCTACTTTGGGTTATAAGAGCTGTCAAAGGAACATGGCAGGAAGTCCTGCATAATTTAAAACTGTGCTGCGCAGCTCCGGCCCATCTTGAATGATTGTGCAATGAAACTGTGAGATTTATTTCTCCTGAGGGGATCACTAATCATTTGGGGGGCGCGGATCTTCGCTGACCACATCCTCTAAATAGAAGCTGTTTTAAAAGATTCTCACACACACATACGCACATGTACACACACCTGAACATGCATTTTTCTTCGACTTTTTTCTCTCCAGTGGAAGTACTGTCTTGGGAGGATGTACGGAAGCTATCACACATTTCCTCTGTTTCTTCCTCCCCTCTTTCCCAGCAGTTTCTTCCCTGGACAAGGGAGCAAAAATCAGACAGAAATGTGCAGGTTGTCTGAAGACAATAGTGTAAAGATGGCTATGTCTGGGACATTAAGAGAGAGAACAACTGCAGACTCGTTTTATTGTTTCTTCAGGGCCCAGTGGGTTGATAAAGAACAGCCATCCTGTGCCTCTGTGCTGTTGTGTGACTGGAGGTTGAAATATCAAAGACTAAGATTCTGGTCTGTCTGTCTGTCTGTCTGTCTGTCTATATATCTACATGTTCTCTTCCTAAACAACATCCTGATGGTTGTAATGGATTTAACAGCAATAAATAAATAAGATCAGAAAGAATTCAAGTGATTCAAAATAATAGCGCCTACTATATATGAAAGATTTAATAATCTCGATTTTTGAGGTGTGATGGCTCGAATAGCACAAACAAACAAATAAATAAGAAAGTCTGTTTGAGGAGCAGATATTAAGAGATATTAAGCAGATGTTAAGTCTACTAATTCTCTTATGAGAGTTAGTTGACATGTTGCAAAGGTACTTAGTTAATAGAATGTCTCAAGTGGACCATTGAAATAATGTGTTACCAAAATAATGATTCACTTGATCACAATAAAAGCAAGTATTTGAAGGATTTATTCATTTCATTAAAGGGTATTGTGTTTTGATGTGTCTAATGGATGTGCTTGCATAAATAAATCAATAAACTGGAAAAAGAAAATGAAAAAGTTTTGAAAAAGCATCTTTACTGATGTCATGCATAATCTAATTTTATTAATGACAATCCTTGATAAAATAGATGGATTATATTACTCCCACTTAGCCTGCACTCTTTTATTTTGTAGATCAGGGGTAAATAACATTGTGTACTTTTCATCTTCAAAGTAAGTCATTTTATGTTTTGTTATTTGGTTTTGATTTGAATAATTTGTTAATGCTTAAAAAAACCTCTATCTGCCAAAGAAATGCACTGGAAATTATATGAATATGCTTTTCCCAATGAACAAAAAAACAAAACAAATATATATAAAGTGTAGTAATACAAAATGTGGTTTGGCATGGCTGGTGGTTGCATAGCTGAGCTGTGTGAAGGGTCATGAAGCTTTGATGTCAGAGTGAAATGTTGCCTCAGTAAACAATAACACCATACAGATGGACCACAGCACTGAAGCAAGGCCACGCTTTAATTCTGCAGCCGTCTCATAGATCTGACCTGCACACCTCCAGATATCCATCACACCCCCACTCACCCCTCAAAACACTCTCTGAGTATGCCAAACAGCCTCTTTATGTGTTTCAACTGTATCTGAGTCAAACTGCAAAAATGCTGCCTAATCGCTGCATTGCAAACGTTTTTTTTTACAAACGTATTTTTTGTGTCTCTTTGTTTTGCTGGCCAAAAAAGGTTGAATTGACAAAGCAAAAACTGTCTCTTACTGAAATGTGCATTCATCATTGTGAGCCGAGCCACAGAATGATGAAGCTGGCCCACTTTGTCTTCTGGTTTCTTTAGTTAACTGTCTGTCAGTCTGAGAGCTGAGCTGTGTGTTCATCTTGTTCAGTAGGCCAGACTTTCTCTTCCATCTGTCTCTTTTCCTCTCTCCGTTTTACCCAAGAGAATCCTCGTCTAAATGAAGTCACCGGGCAAACGAGTGCTAGTACTCAAGATCACGTTACTTAACATGCTATTATTGGGGGGCCAAAATTAAACAAAACGGTACGGTTCTGTTTAAATAGAGTGTACGTGCATGTGTCTTTAAGAATAAATCCCCTACTGTGTTTATTTTAGTAAACGTCACATGTGTAAATGGACCACTGCAGTGTGCTTTTATTAGGGGTTCTAATATCATAATTAAGTTTATATACAAGGCTTATTTTCATAGTCATTACTAGAAAAGCAATAATACTGCATGTAATGGTGGAAAGCAAGCTGTGGCTGAACAGGGTCAGCAGCACTGTGGGACTTAACCCCATCATGGGTGTGTATGGAACTATTCCTGCTCCTCCACCTCACAGGCCACTCACCTCTCCAGTCTTTGTTTGGCTGGCCGGCCAGCCAGAGCATAGGCCCACCATTGTGCGTCCCTGGACCTTGGATGCTTTACCACTGTTTTCTTTGGGAAGCAGGAAATTGGATGACTGGCTACCTGCTACAACAACATCCTGTACTTGAGAAGTCATCTCTTCACTCCTACCCACCTATTATTCTCCACACAGCACTACAGCGGCGGTCACTCTTCAGACTCCTGGTGCGACTGGTCCCCGCGTGGGCTGGTCTGAGTTCTGGTAAAAATTGATTTTTTGGCCCATCCGTTCCATCAAAACTTTAGGGTCAAGAGATTTAGGGTCGATCCCAAACACTGTACTTTCATCAGAGTTTTGAGAGCATTCTGGAAGATGATCAATATGCTTAAAAGAATAGTTCACTGAAAAATGAAAATTCAGTCTTTGTTATTCCAATCCTGATGTATAACTTACTTTATTTTGTGTTAAAACAATTCTTTTGTCCATACACATTGCTTTGGACCCTATTTGACTTTTATTTTATGGACAAAACAGTTAAAAACATTCTTCAGACTATCTTGGTGTGTAACTGACGACAGATTATTTGGGTGAACTATACCTTTTATGAATATGAAACAACCCGTCCTGGATCTTAAATCT
Source organism: Tiaroga cobitis (assembly GCA_030578255.1). NCBI lineage: Eukaryota > Metazoa > Chordata > Actinopteri > Cypriniformes > Leuciscidae > Tiaroga > Tiaroga cobitis. Next base: position 28,620,162 of record CM060602.1, on the reverse strand, counting down.
ATCTCAAATGTATTCATGTCATGCAAGTAGTTTAAAAATCACACAGAATTGATTTGTGTTGATTAGATTTACATTTGCTTTTGCATAAAGCTGCCTCAACGCCAGCAGGTGTCAGTATAAAATCATTAGTATTACAATTCGAAGGAGATCTGTAGAAAAAAATTACCACAATTAGGTTTTTCTTAGTTTTCAGATTTATTTATTTATTTTTTTTCCTTTTTAAGTAACATCTGTGGTTTATTAATTTCATATACAAAAGGTACAAAAAAAGGGAAATGGTTTATTCTAAGAGCAACCTGACAACACCGTTTAGGGTAAAAATAAAGACATGTGATATCGATGCTTTGGGGGTTTGGCGTGATCCTAAGACCGTCCGTCTATCTGTGGAGCTTCACAGGTGGTTCTGATCAGGCTTCAGGCACCACCACCACAGTGTGAAAGACCTACATCATGCCGTCATGGCTGGAGGTCAAAGCTATTAAACCAGGGCTTGAACAGTTAATATGAATTGTTTTTACACATGAGTAATTGGGTTTTTATAGGCCTCTGATTTCACTCGATCTGTTTATGAATGAAAGTGAAACGTGGACTGAAAGTGGATGGTGCTTCCAAGCTGTTGAAGCTCTGTTGATAATTAGTCATCTGAGCGAAGAGAGCAACAGGAAGCACGGACGCTTTTGTCCATGAAGCAGTGTAACGGGATACGTGGAAGGACTAGTGAAAAAAATTGGACGTTGTGCGTATTTGCCAGGGTGAGTTGGGTGACTGTAAATATGAGGAAACGTCTAGATCGGAGTTTTACTCAGAGCTGGGAGAGGCGGCGGAGTCCATCTCATCCGCTTCAAGGTCATGAGGAGAGGCAGGCTGTCCTCCTTTCACTCTCTTCCACTTCATCCGTCTGTTTTGAAACCACACTTTCACCTGCGAATAAAAACGTTGATGCGTTAAAACTGTCTGGAAATGATTTTGAGAATAAATGTGCACTCTCTTGAGTGATTCGAGATAATTCTGCAGCCAGCAAATCAAGAGATTTGTGACATTATTTCTGACGGCTAAGCTCTGAGGAACGCAAGTCTGTGACCCCTGTGCATCTCTCTCCCCGTGGAAACACAGGAACATGGACCATCTGTTCCCACACTATTTTTACATGCTCCTTCTCGACTGAATCTGTCTGCCACTCATTTTTGAAAGCAAAGTGTGGCAGGCGGCCAAGATCTGTAGGATGCATCGGAAAAAAGTGGAGAAAGAGTTGCAAAGGGATTCGGGAGAAGCCCAGAGTTGTGCTGGGATCTGGCATGTGATTGGGATTGGGCCTGGGAAAACCATCAAGGACCAAGCTAAGTGTGGTCTGAGCTTAACTTAAACAAAATATAAAAAAACAGCCTAGTCCGAAATCGCTGAGGAGTGAGGTCAGGGATTGATGGGATGACGGCTCTGCATCGTTATTGTCAATCATTTTTCACACAGACTTATTTAGACTTGACAAATTAGTGTTTTCTTTGCTGTTTTCAGCCAAAAATACCATTCGTATGAATTGAAGTATCTATTGTACCTGTCTCTCAGTGAGGTCAAGGTTGACAGCGATCTCGTAGCGTCGCAGGCGGGTCAAGTAGTTGTGGTGGGTAAACTCGGCTTCCAGCTCTCGAAGTTGCTCTTTGGTAAAGGCTGTTCGTTCCTTTCTAGCCTTGCAGTTCGAGTCTGCCTTGAAGCTTGAGTCCTGAATATCTGGAGGATACAAAGGAAAATAAGACTAGTTAGCATTAGTTTTGTGATCTAAGCATTCATAACAGGTTTACTTAAATGAATAGTTCACAAATTAAAAGAAAAAAAAATGTTTTAAATGTTTTGTGTGTTTTTTTTGTCCAATTAAAGTCAATCAGGTCCAGTGTAGTTTTCAACACTATTGACTGTCATTGTACAGGCAAAAACAGTTTTCAAAATATCTTCTTTTGTGTTCCACAGATAAAAAGAAAGTCATGCAGATTCGGTATGAGAGTGAGTAAATGATGACAGCATTTCCAACTATTCCTTTCAAGAAAGGAATAAACTCAAACGCAACACTAAAGTTCAGTTCCCCCAGGAGCGGTGTGTGTTTTCATGCATGTTAACTTTAAAACTCTGTCTGCATTAAAACATGGTTACAAGCCGTTTTGTGGGCCACACAGGGCAGACATTTGCACAGGGCTCAGTTCAGATCACAGGGTGCTTGAGCCGCAGTTAAAGCATGCTGGGAGTTTGGGGGTTGTCGAGGCTGCAACTGACCACAGAGGACTCAAGTTAGCAAGGAATTCGCCGGAACATTGTTAAATCCGCTAACAAAAGAACAAAGGCTTGAATGAAGTCTAAGAGTGTGTGTGAGTTTGTGTCCTATAATTCCCTGACACTAAAATAATGTTTTCTTTCAAAATGCACTCTTTAAAGAGTTATATGCAAGAATGATGATTTACGTTACACAGATTTGTGTAAGTTGAATTAGTTATTCCAACCTTGTGAACCCTTGTACATTATATTAGAGCCGGTAGCACTGAAAGAAAGCTGATGCAATTTCTGTGAAATGACTTTAATTTGTCAAAGTGAGAAGTCGTGCTTCGTGTTCGCCAGATCCTGGCCAGACTATGAAATGGACTGAACTGCCAGATGTGAGTGGGAAAGTGAGACAAGTACTTTCTCACATATGGCAACCTGTAGCCTCTGTTCCTTTTAGAAGCCGCGATATTATCGTCATTAAAGTCCTGTTCATTTAAATGCACTGCCGAGGGTAGTAAATGGAATGGTGGTGGCAGGTTGGGGGAGAAACACCTGGCACTGTGGGTATGTGCGTGCTCCAAAAAAACAGACTCCAATAAATTTCCCCAGCAAAAGCCCATAAACATTTAGGGAGCAACCTCCCCTCGGTGGGGTGTCTGGTGGGCATTTGGCATTTTATGTAGAAGGCGCTAAAGTCATTTGTCCAAATTAAGTCAAAATGAGCTTAATTTTACATCAGTTATTGGTTACCAAACACAGTAGAACAGTCAAAATGCTGTCTGTAAACTTGTTCAACACATACTGATGCTTAGATCTTTAAAACACAACTGACATAAGAGCAGTAAAAAGTGAAGTATGTCATTCAGACATGTTCATCTTTATTATATATATATATATGGTGATATATATATATATATATATACACTGCCATTCAAAAGTTTGGGATCGGTAATATTTTTAATGTTTTTAAAAGAACCACCAAGGCTGCATATATTTGATTCAAAATACAAAAAATAAAATATAAAACTTTAATATTGTTCAATATTATGACAATTTAAATGAACTGTTTTCTATTTGAATATTTTTTTTTTTTTACATAATTTATTCCTGTGATTTTCAGTATTATTACTTCAGAAATCATTCTAATATGCTAATTTGATGCTAAAAACTATGCTAAATGCTAAAACATGCATTATTAATGTTGAAAACAGTTGTGGACAATTTTTGTTTCAGGATTCTTTGATGAAAAGACAGTTCTATTTCATTTATTTAAAATAGAATCTTCTGTAACATTATACATATCTTTACTGAAACTTTTGATCAATTTAATGCATACTTGCTGAATAAAAGTATTGATTTATTCAATAATCCAAAAAACTTTTGAACGGTAGTTTATAATGTTATAAACTGTTATATATGTTAAAGCTTTTTAATTCTGATAAATGCTGTTCTTTTGAACTTCATCTATTCATCAAAGAATCCTGAAACACAAATTGTCCACAACTGTTTTCAACATTGATAATAATAATGAATGTTTTTTGGGCATCAAATTAGCATCATGTGGACACTGAAGACTGGAGTAATGATGCTTAAAATTCAGCTTTGCATCACAGGAATAAATTGTATTTTAAAATATATTAAAATAGAAAACAGTTATTTTAAATTGTAATAATATTTCACAATATTACAGTTTCTTTGTATCAAATAAATACAGGGTTGGTGAGCATAAGAAACTTCTTTTAAAAACATTAATTATCTTACCGATCCCAAACTTTTGAACGGCAGTGTATGTATTTGATACATGTATAAATATATATAGGCCTATATATATGTATATATATATCAAGTTTGCTCAATTCATATTATTAAATTCTCTTCTACTTAAGACTGTACATCCCTAAACTGAAGTAAACGGCAGACTTGTGATGTAAGAAAAACAAAAATGATGAGCACATCCTTCGTGATTCAGAATTCATTTTGGGAGCAAATATCACATCTGTTTACAATTTCATGTAATCATGAGTGTCTGCTTGTCATTTCAGGTAAAAAGAAAAACCCTGGTGAAACCATAATCACTACCAGATTTGATTATCATATCCTAGCCAAAACTTTCACACCTTGTGTCTTTCTATAATTTACCCCAACATTTTACAACAAATTCAGTCATATTAATGCACGCTTAAACCTCAGCCTCAGTGATGAATATTTTCATGATGGTGAATTTCTCTCCAGTCAAATGGAGAATGTGTTCTGTGGAGATCCTGTTACTGCTTAACGACAGGAAAATGTCAATGGATAAGAATGTAGAAGTGGGATCGCAGGCAAGTTATATTACAGACGTGGTCTGGCTTGTTTCGACCGCAAGTGATGTAGGGTTACATTAAGGTAACACAGAGAAGGAAAGCGTATATTTATTCCCCACATTAGACTATGAGGCCTGGATGCATTGTTGTAGAGGGCCTGGTGATGGATTTGAGCGATTCATTTTTATACGCCACTCATAAAATGTATATTGTCTTGCTGTTTTGGCCAATGCTATACAAAAGACTATTGGAGAAGAGATTATTTTCCTTCATCCCAGAAAAGCAAAGCTGTCTCATTTTCCAGAGAAAGGCTGAGAGATGAAATGAATGCACCAGATGTGCCACAAACACTGAGGTTCACTTTTCCACCTTTCCGAATAGTGTGAAATTGCAAGTAAGGAGAGAGTGCATTACTAAAATTATGTAGATTTAATCATTTATTGTAGGAAACCTAAAATGTAAGAGATTAAAAAGGGTGAATATGAATTTTTAGTAAAAAGATGGGCTCAAAACCTTACATTTTGATACACAGAATACTACTGCGGTGCTAAAGGTCATTTTAATAATAATAAAAAAGATCTATGATAAAAAATGTCAGTAATATGACACTTCTGATACTGGACACATAATATCCAGGTACCATTAGATTGCATTAATATGATTAATAATACATAGAGCACCTAGAGATTCATAAACAGTTCATTACCATTAAATCTGATTATTTAGTTGACTTTCATATATTTGATTCTTTATAATCAAAATAAATATTTTAGAAAATCAGATCTGGGTTGAGATAGTGTGACAGATGTTACTGAATGTTAAAACCGCCAAACTGAAAATTTTGAAAACAACAGAAAAAAGCTGAACTTTACCTAAGACCCTCCAACAATTGAAGGAAACAACTGCAGAATAATAACAGAATAATGTGTTAAGGGTCATCCTTCATGTGCACGCTTGCTGTGAGGAGTAAAATCTCTTATTTTCTTAAAGAACAATCCTGTCATCATTTACCCTCGTCACCCAAAACCTTCTTTATTCTGTAAAACACAAAAGAATATAGTTTGAAAAAGTGTTTTTTGCCTATACAATGAAAGCCAGTGGGGCCCAGTGTTGTTCTTGGACCCCTATTGACTTCCATATATACCAACAAATACATTTTTCCAAAATAAAATTTTTTTGTTTGTTCCGCAGAGGAAATAAAGCCATACATGTTTGAAATGACAATGAAGGTGAGTAAACGATGACATCATTTTCATTTTTGGACAAACTCTGATCACTATCACTATCCCCACAGTTTGACCAGATGCACTCTCAGCACAAACCTACCAACTCTTACACTGATTTTAGATATTATCTTCCATGTTTTACATAATGTGCTACAATTTCTTAACAGGCAAAAAATGAGAACGTTCAAACGAGCCGGAGTAAACCACTTCAACCATCACCTCGTATCTCATTCCCTCTTGCCTAAATGACTCACCTGTGATTTCTCTTTTCCGCTTGGAGCTTTTTTTCTCTGTGTCGACCGCTGGCACACTTTGAGGCGAATACTCTCCCTCTAGACATGCTGTGACTGCTCCAGGCAGCCTGTGTCCCACTTCACTGTCCATTTCAGCTCCCACTGCTTCTGCCGCCCCCTGGCACGGCTCCTGCCCTCTGCCTCTGGGCTCACAGGGAGAGAACTGCCACTCCGTCCGCTGGTACCCGGCGTGCGTCTCCGGATACAGTCTGTCCTCGCGAGGATAAGTGTGCGGCGCCGGCACCAGGCAGGAGCTGGAGAAGTCCGTGTAGGCCAGGAAATCGTGCTTCTGGTGCAGGGCGAATGGGGCCTGCTGGTAGGGCTGCAGCCCGGCCCCGGACCCTCCCGAATGAGGGCTCCTGACGCAACCCCAAAGAGCGCCGCCCGCGTGAGGGCTCCGCATGCAACTGCTGGCTGGCTGATCCATGCCGAAGAGCACGCAGCACAGAGTAGGTGTCCTCAGAGATGCAGCTTTTTGGGTTTGGTGCAAATCAACCTGGGAAATATCCACTTCAGCAGCATGTGCACACAAACACCTCAAAGTCCACCTTTGCAAAAATCAGTCAGCAGAAGTATGAAAGCAGACACCTTCCTACAGCGGCCACTCTGGTGTAACACATCAGCTCACACGCTCTCTGTCTCTCATTCAGCTTTCAGGCTGACCCACTACATCCACTCTCAGCTCTACAAGTTCTTTTCACAGTTCTGAGGCATTCCTGACAAGCAGTCCCTCCTCCTTTTTAAACGCTTAGGTGGGAAAGAGTAGCAAGTTTATGGAGTGTAACGTGAGCTTGCAGAGGAGGAGTCCTGTGGTCCACATGTTGGTACCCCCCAACCCAGCCCTGCCTCATATACTATTAATCATGGGGGATTTTATACGCACATCTAATGGGATTTCCAGGTGCTGGCTTTTAAAGGAACATTGTCTGTAAAATATAAAATGAACACCCACACAGGAAAGTTGACCGGATCCTTTTTAGCTTCTTTTATCCCCAAAACCCCCAATTTCACTTTTCCAAATTTTTGGTGGGAACCACTCCGTACGGGCCGTGCTTTACCCTGGTGTGGTCTGTGTTGTGGACGTGTGTGGCGGCGACTGTGGACACAGCCAGGGATTTCTCTCACACTGACTTAGGCGGTGCTGTCTTCAACACCTCTCGTGTGCACAAGCTCTAACAGAACAAATACACAAACATGCTGTCATTAATTTGAACACCAAATTAGTCTCATTAGCGTCTTAATTGTCTGAATAATTCATATGATATATAAAACATGGCTTATTTTAAAAATGCTGTGTAAACTGTAAACAGAACCACATGATAATGTTTGAATACTGATGATCAGCTATTAATTAATTACAAATTAATTTCCAAAATTACACTTTTACACAATGTTTTATTTATTTATTTATTTTTATTTGCTCATCAAGGCTGCATTTATTTGATCAAAAATACAGTAAAAACAGTAATATTGTGACCACTTAAATTAACTGTTTTCTGATTTCAAATATTTTCAAATCTATTTTATTCCTGTGATTGCAAAAATGAATTTCCAGAATCATTACTACAGTCTTCAGTGTCACATGATCCTTCAGAAATAATTCTAATATGCTGATTTGGTGCTAAAAAAAAACAACATTTATTATTATTATAAATGTTGAAAAATATTGTGCTGCTTTATTTATTTATTTTTTTCGGAAACAGTGATACATTTTTTCAGGATATGAATAGAAAGTCCAAAAGACAACATTTATTTGAAATAGAAATAATCCTTTTTAAAGATTATTAAATACTTTTTACTGTCACTTTTTATCACTTTGTGTCCTTGCTGAATAAAATGTATATTAATTTCTTTAAAAAGAGTCTTACTGACCCCAAACTTTTGAACAGTATACCAATTATATTATATTATTAAAGTGTCAACATATAATTTATACTTTAAAAATAGCAATAATCATTATATTTGATCATTTTATTAGAGATACTTTCTAAATTCATGTTTCAGATTGAAGAAAAAATTCAGAAATATATATTTTAAACAACGGCATGCTTGGTTTCATATAAATGCTCACAGATAAATCAGTCACTGCATGCCATCCATATTACATATTGTTTGCAATCATGCAAGCAGTGTATGGTCCAAATGTGAAGTCATTTCTCCTGTATTCTAGTCATGCGTTTGCTCTGGCAAGCACTCTATTTAACAGATTTCACTTGACATTTCAATGTGGTTGAGGTTGGAATCTCGAGTTTTCTCTTTCTACGCGGTCTGTATAACAAGTGATGGAAAGCAAACATGTTCAGTTGCATTTCTAAGAACTGTGGTCTGTGGTTATTTTTATTGTTGCTTTGCTTTGTCCTTTGTGTGATCCTGACATCTGTGAATAGCACAGCCTTTACCCCAAACTAAAGCAACGTAATCTTTAAAAGGTCTGAGGTAAGACTGCAATCCTTTCCCTTTACCCAGCAAATAGCTGAGCCATGAAGCATCCACCTCTTTACTGGCAATCTGGTCCCTACCATGACCACAGGGGGCTGGGGTTAGACAGCATTTGCGTTTAGATGGGCCATCTGTGCGAGAGTTTTACGTTTTCTTTCTGTGTGTGTGTGTGTGTCAGTCCACGCACATTTTGAGTCTTGAAGTAGTCACTGCTCCATGCTTAAACCTGTTGCCGTCAGTCGGCCAGGGCAGGTTGGGGGCAAAGAGGGTGTTTTTGTGTTTTCATTTGATCCATCTTCATGACACCAGAGAGAATAAGAAGGATGAAAGAGAGTCCTAACGGAGCACCGGCCCAGGCCAGGCTTGGGTCAGAGAGCAGTGGGAGAACAGAAGAGATTCAGACCCTGCTGCTGAACACTTCATTTACTGCTTCCGCCAAACTGTGAGACACACTCTCTCACACACAACCAAAACACACACACATGTGGTGCTGAACTTTTGTTTGAACTGAGATGACCATCAAGTGAAATGATTGACAGTAAGGTTTGAAATACATTCTCCTTAAAATACTTGCAAAAACATTTCTAATATTAGCAAAATATTTTCCAAATGCAAATAGCTTTTTTAATATAATAAAAAATATTTTTTTTTTTCTGCAGTTTGTTGATTCACTGTTTCTCCCCTAAATACATATGTGAAAAATTCCCTAGTCTGACGCAGTGATTTAATTTGTCTGATGACACTTGACACGAAGTCTGTTGTGAGTTGAAGGAAAAACTAAATCGTGCTGCCCTCTAGTGGTTGTTGAAGACAATGATATTTTTAAAATCTCCCATTGCATTTCATGTTCAATAATCACCATATAAGTTTTTCTTTCTTTTTATTTTCTTTCATTACTCAGTGATTTCCTAGTACATGCATTTTTATGCTGTCTTTAGAGCAGAGATTTGAAAGGTATTGATAAGTTTGGAAAACACGTAGGCCTACTGTTTCAGAAACAGTGAAACATTTTTTTTCATCGTAATTTAATACATTTTGGAAGCATGTAGCCTCAAATATGTTACTATGCCTTTGGAGAATTTGTGAAAAAAAATATCTATTTTGTGGTAAATAACATATTACTTTTGTTAACATTTTTATACAGGTTAAAACCACCCTAGCTGCTTAATGTTTTAAAGTCTGAATTGATGATGGACAGCCAGAAATGTAATGTTTCCATGTTAGACAGGTTACTTGCCTATATAACAAAGGGGTTTTTTTTTATGCGACTTCAGTCTGCATTGGCAGATATTTCATAAGTAGGCTAGCCTAATCTGTTTTTGATATTTTGTAATAATGCTGTAAAAGGGGGGTGGGGATTGCATGTTAGCAACAATAAGTAGCCTATAAACAACACACACATATATATTGTGAATTCGTTTTTAACTGCATTTAGCTATTATTCAGTAGCCTGTTATGCATTTAGTATATTTATTCAATGACTGTATTAGCTATTAATAATTAGCCTATAGGTCTACTTAATAGGCCTACATTTTTTTGATCAATCAACTTTTCGTCATGTTCGCCATGTTGGATGTCTCGATTTTTCGGCCGAGTGGGTTTGCAGGGGGGCGCCAGAGCATGCAGGGGAGCTGCGGAGAGTGGTACAAATTATAGCCTAATAATTAGTTTAATTAATACATTTAAAAAAGTAAAATTGTAATTATTCTGAAAATAAGGCCTCGACACAGGTCTTGATGCCCAATTCTGTTACCTTTATCCGATTTTTTGACCGTCGTTTACACGTTCTTTCAACTGTATCCGATTCATGTGTAACACTTGCCATATCTGAAACATAGCGCATGCTTAAAGGGTTAGTTCACCCAAAAATGAAAATTAAGTCATTAATTACTCACCCCCATGCTGTACCAACCCCGTAAGACCTTCGTTAGTCTTCGGAACACAAATGAAGATATTTTTGATTAAATGTGACAGCTGGATCACTCCTCCATAGGCTGCCTAAGAGATTGAAACCTGACGGCCCAGAAAGTCAATGAAGAAAATGTTTAAATATTCCATGTCACAACAGTGGCTCAACTATAAGTTTATCAAGCGACGAGAATACTTTTTGTGCGAAAAAACAAACAAAAATAACGACTTTATTCGACTATTTCTTTTCTTCCTTGTAGGCCTGAAACGAGACTTCAAGAGATTTCCACGACGCGCACGCGCGAGAACTTAACTGAAGTAGTTGAAGGAGATCGCAATTCTCGCGCATGCGTCGTGGAAATATATTCACTACCGTGTCACACACACGTAGATCACACACATCACAAGGACTATGAATCGGCATCAAACGCACAATAACTGGAATTCAAAACTGTGAAACAAAGGAACAAATCGCTCTAGGATTTGTGCGCTCGACATTTCTTCGCTTTGTGACGTGAACTTTTAAATGCGCACTTTTGCAGCGCAGCGCTGCACACTGTGACTCCATGTTGCTTTGAGCACATCATTCTGCACCCGCGAATCCCGCGATGCGCATACACGCTGTGTGCGCTCTGTTTTTCATGTTATCATGGGTTTGCGCACTGAAATATTATTAAAAGCCAATATATTTTGTTATACCTAGCCTGCTCAATACATTTAAAATAAGCATAATTTAATTGCATATTATTTCTTTGTAGTGTAGGCTATATATGCACTTCTGAATTCTTCACATTCGTATATAAATATAAAATTGTGAAATGTATGATTGCCTGATTGAATTTTATAAAAGAACTAATAGTAATTTGTTTTTATTAAATTATTTAGATTTTATAAAATTACTGTGCAAATTTTTTCAAGAATTGCTTTTTGCTGCTGATTTATACACTCGTTAAGTTTATTAAAAATTCATAATACATTTATGTAATATTTAAAAGTGTTAACTGTAATCTTACACTGCAAAATAATAACTTAAAAAGGATTAAATTCATCACAATTATGTAAGTATCTGGAAATTTGCCGCGGGGCGAGGGTCCTTATATATATCATATCTATATAATATATATCATTATATATAATATAATATATATTAGTAGGGCCCTACTAATATCATTAGTAACATTAAATATAACACAATAAACCAAAGTATATCAGTAGGAGTTTCCTTAAGTCTTTCTGATAGTTTTCTACAGGGCGGTTTACTACAACAGTAGAATACAATTCTGAAATTATGGTTTATAGTTTTGGTGTGCCACCCCAAGATTTTAAGTGGCCCCATCTGGCCACCCCTATGAAAAATTTCTGGAGGCGCCACTGATACAGACCCCCTCAAGCTGCACGTCAACGCATGCGATGATGTCAAATGAGGCGTAGTTGTCCTGCGCTGGAGGCGGTCATATGCAAAGGACTGGTACGTCACTTCGTACCGTGACGTCACTAAGTTCAAACGATCTAGAACGAGCTGCAGAGCTTGATTAAATAAATGGTTCGTTTATAATGGGGAGGACGTCTTAAGCTATGAAACTTGCAGGAGGTTTTAATGGTACAAAGACCTCTTAAATACTAAAAGATCAAGGCAAATTTGGTTTTTTCATGTCATGACCCCTTTAAAGGGCTATGGTGTGTTCACACCGAACTCGAATAGAGCGTCAAATACGCGTCTAGTTAAGCCTGGTTCACACGGGACGATTTTAAAATTGTCGGCCGATTTTCCAAACCTTAGAGACTCCACACACGGCGATAAAAAATCACGGGTCTAACAGTTTTGGTCGTACAGTGCGTGGTGCGCAGCCACACGGCAAAATCAACACATCACACACGAACCAAACATTGGGAAACATTGCCAAGTCTATGCGAATAATCTTGAAAAATGTATGTTCTTGTAGTGGTAATAAAATATCCATATTATGACTAATTACTCTTGAATTGTAATTATTTTAAAGAAATGTTTATTTTAATAAGGAGTTGACAAATTAACAATGAGTTTAAAATGATATCCTAAGCATGTGAAATGTTTTCAATTTTTTTCAGCGTACCAGCACCAGATCTGTCACAGATTTGAATAAGAGGTAAGTTGCAATGGTAGCCATATACTCCCTTGACCTTTTTACATAATCCTTTCCCAATGGAAGAGAAAAGTAAGTGTGTTCTTAACAAAATAGCTGCTGCATTGAATTATTATTTTTTTAAATGCAATAATAAAACAATTATTGTACAGAATATAATATTGTAATATTGCTCTCTTTGGTCTGACATTCAGAGTTCCAAAAGCGACTCCGCTTCAACAGCTTAACAGACAGCTAACCAGCGAGAAAAAACGAAAACTCATGGTAGGTTACTATGAAAAAGTAAAACAAACTTTTGCTAACAGATGTAATTATTACACATACAATATCTTATTCACATATTTTTGTACCTCATACATTTCTGCATATTTGCTAAATTATTCCTTCAGCCAGATCCGATGTCAAATTGGTGCAGCTACCCTGCGGGAAAATGTCAACATTGTGATGAAAAGGTCAGTCTCTGAAGTTGTGCTGTTAATATCTTAAAATGTATTTAATATTCTTAAATGAGTACGCCAACATCTGCGGATTGAAGATGAAGAACACACTGAATCTGACTATAACAAGACTGAAGCGAACACGAATGTTTGTAGTTTACAATTAATCACAATTTTTTAGGGGGCGAGGCAGAAGTTTGGGGGAATTTGATTACACTATTTCAGATAGCCCGTCGGGCAGGCCAGTTATGCATTTTGGTAGCCCGACTGGAAAACACAATAGCCCCGGGACGTCGGGCTAACGATTTTGTGAGCCCTGACATTATTTCACATTTCTTGCTGTACAGCATGTATAACTTTGTTTATTCCCATTTTTATTGACAGAGTGCTCACAAATCGCCTCATGTCTAATGAACATGGATGGGACTGGTGAAAAGCTGCCTTTCAGAAGAATGGAACTTTATAAGGTCACAATAGGTAATTATATTTTCTATTTGTGCACCTACACCACCTATAGCTCTATTCTCTACATGATTTTTATTTTGATCAGTATGTGCAAGATAAATGGCAATTGCTGTTACATTTTTCAGGTGCCATCCAGAAGTCACAACCCGGCATCACAGAAGCTTCCATTGGTAGCCTTACGGCCAACCATTTGTGCGCTGCACCGGACAGAAGAGGGGGCACTGGACGCCGGAAGGTAGGAGCTGCTGCAAACAATGTAGATCTAGGCCCAATCCCATTTCTCTGTTTTTACCCTTCCCCTTCATTTTACCCCTACTCAGCATCCTTCGAAACAGAGTGGAAAGATATAGGGGTAAAAATATTCTCCATGGAAATGAGACACCAATAGCCTACATAGGGAAGAGCTCGGACGAATGTGATGTTTTGATATCGCTGCTCTCTGGCTTTGAATGAATATTCACATTCTACAATTCAGTACAAAATGTGGACTGATTACTAGCAGTGAAATGAGATCCTGACATATGTCACTATTAACAGATATTAACAAAAGTTTGACTCGATCCATTTTTCATATATTAGTACACATCTGGACCTCTGACTACTGCATGTGATTAGGCTATAATGTGGATTATCTTTAGTTGTCTATATACTGTAGAGTAGCCTACTACTGATGGGTACTAAGCGTTAGTTATGTTAATGGACAGGCCCCATTTTAATGTTTGCTTTCTTGTTCTCTTGTTCCCTTTTACAGGCACTTGAGAGCCCTGGAGGTCTGAACCCATAGTGCCCCCACTGTATTACACTGCTCAAAAAAATAAAATAAAAACATATCAGATCTCAAAGTATGTGTATGTTGTCAGTCATTGTACATTAAGGTTGGAATTGAGTGATGCTTGGCATTGAAATGATATCAAAATATGTCAATAAATTGATGTAATTTTGACATCAATGTTTGATGTCACATTTATGTTGAATTGATATTGAAGCTTGATATTGAATGATATCAAAATAGCATTAAAATGACATTCAACATGACATCATGACGTCAAATAAATGTTGAATTGGCATCAAATGCAAACAGCATGACATCAAAATAACATCAAAATGACATCAGCAGAGGTCAAAATCTTGACATCAAATTGACCTTGTCACTTTGACGTCAATTTGACTTTCGTTTTTGACCTATTTCGTGACGTAATTTTGAAGTCAATGTTTGATGTCATTTTGATGTTAAATTGACATCAAATGCCCACTGGGCGATTTGACTCCAGAGCATTCCCAGGTCAGACGGAAAATCTCGCAAAATCCCTCGAGATCAAACGAGACTTCAGAGTAAACAATCTTGGCGGACGAAGAGGATGCAGTGGCGATAGTTTTTTTTTTTTTTTTTTAACAACAAAAAAAAACGTAATCAAAAGAAAAGGCGATGGTCAAAGAAGTGGAGACGCGAGCATGGACGGCTGTTTTGATTTTGTTTCCCGGTGCTTCCTCTGCGCCTCGTCACCTCGCTTTCTGTCCACAGGCTGCGTGCTCGTTTGTCCCCGGGCGACACCACACACGAGGAGAAATCGGGCCAAAATAATCCAACATGTTGGATATCCCCGATTTGAGATCGGAGCGGTCCCGACGTCCTTCCGAGCAGACGAGAGCACTCTTAACACACCACACATGGCAGGAATATCTGATCAGATTATTGTACGATAATCGGAGCATATAGGCTACTTAAGATTGTCGGAAGGGGTAAATCGGGGCTAAAATCGGCCTAATTATCCTGCCGTGTGAACCAGGCTTTAGACGCTTGAACATTCGCTCGAGTTCAAATTTTTCAACTTGCCCGGAAGACATTCGCGGCAAACGCGTCGCCCAATTCGCGTCATTCGCAACGCCCGGCGCGAATGATGCGTCTATTCGCGTCTTTGCATTGACTTTGTATGTAATCTACTCGCGCAAATAATTCAATTCGCGTTCGGTGTGAACACACCATTACATTCTCTTGCGCATGACGAACGCGAAATGCTTGATGCTAGCCGATAGGCCTATATGCAAAGTTTGCCAAACATCACCATGAGGCGGAGGAGGACGAAAAGTGCCATCATTACAGCCTTGCGCATGTGCTTCAGTTGTTGTGTGCGAGAGAGATCTCAGGACTGGTGGGTAGGCCTATTGTGTTTAAATATTGGCTTTAAAGAGGAGCAGTGGGTCCGCAATTTTAGGATGAGCAAGCCAACCTTTGATATTGTGTCAACGTTCGTCCACATTCCTCCAACGGACACGACGACACGTTTCTTCAGGCCATCCGCCCTTGCAGATGCGCGTGTCAAAAGCAGTAAAAGAAGGGCAAAAGGGAGGCCCACCACAGTCTAGACTTTGAAAACCCCTGCCTATTGCGACCTTAAAAAAAAAAAAGCGGGTCGAGGTACATGACAGCAAACAAATCTGTATTAGTGGCAATGAAGGATTTTGCAAAGTTATTTTAATATTCTGTTGTGTAGGCTATATAAATAATATGAAGTCGCTATTTCAGCACAGACAACATAGTTCACTCAAGGTTTGCTTTATGCATAAAAAACTCATTATGTAAAATAATTGATGAAAGTTATATTAATTATAGAAAACCTTAGAATTATTTTTCACACGGAAGAAGGAGCTACTGGCTGTATCCGAATATGCATTGATTGGCTGCTTTATGAAGACCTTAATCAGGGTAGCGCCACGTTTAACTCTTGACAGGAATGAAATCAGGGCTGTGAGGGATATAATTACAGTGCGTTGAGTGTATTGTACTGTTTATCATACCGGTTGTTCAGCCAACGAAAGATCAGACAAAAACTCCCCAAAACAGTTTTAAAAGTTGTGAAAATTACGTGATCCAGAACCTTTAGTGCGTGCCATTGTAAAGACTATTGTGGCCGTGTCGCCTTCGCTTTGTGTTGGCTTGGAATTCCAAGGGGAATCGATATACACATTTAGTTGCAAGTCAGATATCGGATCTGTATCTGGTTTAAAACCACACTTGGAAGTGGCTCAGAAGAACGGATGCGAAAAAAGCAGATCTCGTCCGGATTTTTTTGTTTACACGTGTGTAACAAATTCCAATCTGTGTCATGTGAGTAAAAAAAATTTTTGTGATTTTTTGGTGCCAATGTAATGTCTATCCCTCACAACCTTGTTTTCATCTGCCTTAAATGGTGTCTAACCTGAATGAGGTCCATGCTGCATTGGAATCAGCTATTGGTTTACCAACTGCCATATCTATTTTAGCAAAATTCCTCTTCTTTTATATGCATTATGTCCCTTTGGAACAGACGTGGAGAGTGTGTTAAATCTGTGGTGCCTTAAAATGCTGCCTAGGTAGAAAGCTTACTAGATTTTGTAACAGTAGACCTAATGGTGTCTCAGACCAACATTGTTTTCTGTAAGCATCACTTCAACTTTACTGTTCTCAAGGGGCTGTGTCTGAGTTTGCTGGGAAGATCCGAGACTCCTGCGTGGTGTGTTCATGGAATACCTTCCTGTGGATCCCGTCCTGTCCCAAACATCCAAGGGCAGGACTTCCTACTGTGCAGCTCGGGGCTTTGAAACCGAGGTCCAAACTGCTCTCCAGAGAGTTCTCAGGATCAGGCTTCCACATACCCCAACAAGCCAAAAGGGAACAGCCGTGGAAAACACCTCCTATGACACCAGGCATGCTCCAGTTTAAATGACATGCAAACTCACACATACGCAAACACCCTAAACTTAGCTCTCAATCCTATTTTTATACTCTTTTGTGTTCACACTCTTGCATATGCACACACATTTCTGTAGAGACTACATGCTGTATTTTTATAGACAAACACTTGATTTCCCAGCAGCATGTTTCAGTTCCGTTTTTGGTAAATTGGTTGATTTAATTTAAAACTTGTCTCTTTGAAAAACGCATTACTCATGATATGTTTTTCACGGTCTTTAATGTTTCTGTTATGGGAGTCAATAGGGAACATCTGCAAGTTCCCGATAATTGTCTTAGTCATACGAGGATGGTTTCCAGAGGTTCTGCTTAGCATTTGATGTACTTTGTCCATGATGGACAAAGTCAGACTTTCTGTTTAAACTGTGACTCAGTGAGGTAAAAGAATAATGTTTATATAAAGATAATGTGTGTGTGTGTGTGTGGTTTGACCAGTTCACAGATCACTATAACAAGTTTCATAATTTCTGCCATTATGGTGCTTGGATAAAAGTATTTTCTCCACTTTAAGACAATCATAAAGAGCTGGTCTTCTGTCTATTTCTGATTTTTAATGTGTTGTGTTAACATTTGACCAATCCGTTTTTGCTTTTTATCAGAGAAAATATTCTGTCAAAGTGCTATTGAAGCCACAGGAACAAGCGACTCTGGCTGTTGATGTGACTCACTCCTCAATCAAAAGAAAAAGCGAGGGAGGAAAGACATTCCAGATGTCAACAGTGAACTCTACACAGCTCCGGTCTGTGGCCACAAGAGCTTTGTGTACCTGTCCTGCTAAATCCATTATGAATCTCCTGTACGGGGCTTTGCATAGCCAGAGAATTCTCGGAAGCCTTTCAATCAAGTGCGTTGCTGCATTGCATTGCTCTGCTGCTTTGTGCCAGGCTTCTCCGGAACTTTCCGAATGTGACATTTACGTTAGATGCTGTTTGGGAATTCCAGTAGCCAAGGTGTGGGAACCGCACTACTGAGCCTTGATGCGGACTGACTTTTATATTTCTTGATAGTAGATACACTGCAGATAGCATTGTGAGAGATTTGGACCTATAGAAAAAAAGTTTGATTTCTTCATCCAACTAACAAATGAAATGGGTTTTAGATGCAAGTTGTTCTAGACTGAGGTAAGCCAGATGGAATAGTGTAGGGAGTAACAAATAGCAGGAGGTTTGGCTTGCTTCAAGAGAGCATACGCTCCATGTAGGTCTCTCTGGACTTCTCTCTGAAAGCCGCAGCAGGCGAACATGTACCGTGTTGAGTTTCATGTTTAATGTTTCAGGAAAAGGCCTTTTTTATGAGACCTGAGATTTTGCAGAATTGGTTGTACAGCTAGCAATGGTAATTGCAACTATTCAGATCTATTTAAACCAAATCTTCAAGGACGTTCAAATTGAATATGCTCAATTAGTGAAAATTGGGAGTCGTGTGTGTGTGCATTGTGTGTTGTAATGGATCAGGTGATCTTTGGAAATCTGAGAGTTGAACTGTTTCAGTTAATGCTAAATCTGTTGTGAAGAGCAAAACGCTTCATGCACCTTTCAGAGCGACTTTGAGATCCAAGAGTTATGAACATGATTTCATTACCGCGTGTGGCATCACGTATATGAGTTTCCTCTGAGTATTGATATGCGGTGTGCAGCGAACAGGCTGTGTTCTTTCTCTTTGCGTATTCCATTTGATGTCCTGCTTTTATGTGCCAAACAAAATGCACTCTGCAGACTATCATGAGACCTCAAGAGTGTCATGTTTCATGGTCTGAAAGATGTTGAACAACAGCCACTTACTTTAAGAGAAACACAAATCTGAAAAGCAAAGGGCTTTATAAGAGGGAAAATAAATGATCACAGAAATCATTCTTGTTAACACAGCGTGATATATGTTTTTATTCAGTGTGTTTGTGCATGTGGAAGCACTTTAATATTTGTCTACATGAGGCATAGGATGGGTCAGTTATGAAGTGGTCATTTGATAGTAAGCGCACAAACTGTTTTGTTCATCATTTTATACAAATTTTTGTTACTGGTCAATGATTGTTAACCTGTTGAATGTGTTTCCAGCAAGTTCAAGTTAAGTTCTATTAACAAGCCACTGTGAAAGCTTTTCTCATCAACTGCATGTAAATGCCGCCCTCTTGTGGTTAATAGTGGTAATGCAAAGAATTGTTTCCTCTAAAATTCTGATCCACATTAATACATTTAGTGTAAATCATAATTATATATTATCATAATACATTTTTCATAATATATCTCATAATATATTATCATTAAAGTATCGAATTTATAGATATTATAGGCATTCAGCAAGCTGTGGCTCTCATTTCACACCGCATACTTGCTTTCTCTGTCATTGTCTTGTCTCGGTTATTGATTTGTGTTGAAAATGACCTCATATGACTTCAGTTTTATTATTGCTGTAATGTTTTTATAGTGTTTGCTAGGCCTAATGTTTTTTACTTTTTATATTTTTTTCTTATAGGAAGCTTTAAGATAATATTCAGATAAAATTATATTAAAAAAAATTCAACAAATCAATAGTTCAAGTCCACGCATATATTATATTATATTCGATTAGATTATTAGATTATTTTAATGGGACCAATGTTAATTATATAGAACCTTGTTATAGTTCGTGTGACATATTATATAGGGTGATGTTCTTTTAAATAAATTATCTTTAAGTGCATGTGGGGTCATTTCTGAGAACAGCACAGTTATAAGTTCCAGATGAGTAGGTGTTGAAATGCGTGTTTAATGTGATGTTTAACACATTTATTGATTCTCAGGAGAAATCACTGGTTACCACAAGCAAAGCAGGGACAGATGCTAATTCGATAATTGGACAGATTAACCAGATGGATTGTTGTTGTCATGATCAGTGACATACTTTCATTATAATATGTTAGCATAGGTCACCAGGAACATATGTTCAGTGTGTCCCTGTGTGAGCTTTCACTGTTTTGTTACAGGCATTTGAACTCAAAAGTATCTGTTATAGGCCGTTTCATAAGCATTCTGGCTTAAGTATTGGGTAATAGATTTATTCGCTATGTTATAAAGCTTCAGAAAAAGCAAGGTGCTGGAAAGTATACAGCATGATCGTGCTCACTGTGACTTTTGTTTTTACTGACCCCGCACCCCACCCCACCTTCGTCTAGGGTGACCTAAATTACACCACCCAAGAAATGTTTTCACAAGAACATCTGTCTTCAATTTCACCTAAACCAGCCACAGCCATCCTGATCATTATTCACAGACAACGAATGACCCGTGTATTTTTATGTGACTCTATTACATTACATCATTTTCATTTATATGGCCCTCAGATATACCTATTGATAGACACAGAACATTGCGCAACATTGAGACTGGGTCTATGCTGGATATTTCTCCTTAATAAAGCCAAGATTTTGGCAAGAAGAAATGCATTTAAAATTCCTCCTTGCCCCTCATTTGTACTGTTCTGAATTTGGCCACTAGTGGGAACTCTATGACTTTCAGTTCAGCATGGTTTCTTTTTCTGGGTTTTGTGTAGTATAATTATATTAAGTGCCCAAAATATGAAGCCATTTTCACAAATAAGCTTTAATAAATGTATGCAATTTTTATCTTCAAAATTATCCACAGAATTTTGTCATGCAATGCAAAGTTTTAGCATTGGGATTTTCTTTTTGTATTTTTTGTGGTAGATTCTTTTTTTTTCTGTTCACATCAGAATTTAAAAAAGTAAACCCTTAAAAGTAAGATCCTCAAGCAGTGTTTCTCAAGAGTGAACATAAATATCCTCTGAAATGTAATGCTTTGTAGTATACTGCTGTGCATCTGAGCAGAGTGAGTGGGCTACGGCCCCAGCTGTGAGGTTCCGAGTCTGTAAGCGGTCATGTTTGTGCACCGGACTCTCCTGAGCACCGTTTCACGCATGTCTGACCACCTTTTCCACCGTGCCAGACTGTCTCAACACCTCTGAGTCTCCTTGCTCGACATGGGACTGCAGTTTCAAACGTTAGCCACGGCAAACGTACATCAGTAAATCAGCTCACAGCCATAACAGATGCACAGAGGACCTGTTACATAGTCAACTGAGGGAAAATGTTAAAATGTCTGATTGCGTGCGAGTGTGTTTACTGTTCATGCCATGGATGGAGATACAATCCCCACGTCCAAACCTACCTACTATATATTTTTTAAAAACAGCTTTTTCCTTTTTGGAAAGTTTGTGTTTTAAAGTCCACCTGTAGACAATAATTGTATCTCTTAAAATATAATTTGATCACCAAAAATAAATGCTTGATTGCAACTACAGCTACACCCATGCCTCATTTAGTATGCACGGTTCTATGAATAATATGCAAATTAGCCCCACCTCCACTCACTCAACCACTCGTTGAGGATCACACATTGACATGATTGGTTACAAGGTAGTTTGTGACGTCAGAAACAACAGCGATTTCAAACCGCTTTTATGAGACTGTCTTTGGTTCACTGCAGTTTTAAGGAGAAAATACTCAGTTGCAATGGTGTTGACTTATGAATTTGCACATGGTTTGTCTTAAAGCATATTAAAAAATACCGTATATACTTATAAGCAACACTAAAAGCTTGAGTTTTCACTTTCACTTCATTTCAGTAAATGTATGCATTTAAACATTAGTCAAATAATCTCTTTAATTGTCATCTTTAGCTAAATTATCGATAATAATAGGTATGTGTGTGTGATGGGGTGGATATTTTATGGTTAAATGAAATCTTGTCGAGTATAAAAAAAGTTGAGTCAATGTAGCAATGTTAAGTAAGAGTGGACTCATCTGAAAACTAAAATTATGTCTATTGTTTTTATTTAAAATTATAGTTGACTAACTTCGGGTGAAACAAGTGTGAAAGATTTTAAAAAAAATTACAATATCTTAATAGGTTTTTTTTTTTTTTTTTAGTCCACAAAATGTTGTAGACACAAATGATACTCCTTTTAGAATGGTGCGTGTGTGTGTGTGTGT
The DNA here is from genome assembly GCA_030578255.1 of Tiaroga cobitis. NCBI lineage: Eukaryota > Metazoa > Chordata > Actinopteri > Cypriniformes > Leuciscidae > Tiaroga > Tiaroga cobitis. The sequence continues at coordinate 28,598,004 of CM060602.1, read as the reverse complement.
GCGCGCGCACGTTTAGATCCTCTAATGAGTTTCCATGCTGTATCCCAGCGTAGTGTGTATTCAGTAGTAGAGCTCAGCATGAGTTCTCTCTCTTTCTCTCACTCTTTCCCCAGGGTCAGCCTCCTTTCACTCAAGCGTGTCTAACAAGGAGGAAAACAGAAGAGACACTGCCCCCATAAGAAAACAGGACATCAACACACTCTATCAAATCAATGACAGCTCCTACAAATCCTCTCCACATACTATTGCATCTCTCTATACATCCTTTCCCTCAATCTTTTCCCTGACTAGCAGTATGATATTTATTCTTTCAAAAAAAAAGACATCCTCCCATCCATCCTCCAATGTTTTGACATTATCCTTTGTTCTCTTTCCTGATCATCCTTCATTCAGTCTTTAAATAATCATAAAACAGGCTTCAATTGTGTAACACCCTCTTACGTTTTTACACATGTCTTCAATACGCTAATATAATTTGTGCAGGACATGTTTGTGCTTTTGAAACATTTGAACCCTCATCAGAGATGACAGTCAGGGGGTGATGAGCGTCCTCAATGGCATCCTCATGGGTATGTGTGTACAAGCGCGTGTTTACATGTTGCTTGTGGGTTGTTACGCGTGTGATAGACAAGACTCCCCTCTGCCTCAACCCACCACACTCTCCACCGCTCCCCCGGAACGTAAACAGTCTGCACCATAGGAATGTTATCCCAAACCCACTAATTTGTCTTGATTACATTAATATTTTTCAACCGAAATTGCCCTTTTCCCCTTCCTATTGCATGTGTTTATTTTTTTCTCTCTCCCTCTCCTCTTCTCCTGCCTGTTCATTGCGTTCTCTATTAGGACTAAATTAGAGGCCATTAGCTGGCAGACGGATGCCCTGCAGTTCCGGTCTGGCTGTGAGCTGGAGTTCGGGGTATTGTGGGCAAGACGGAGTAACTCTCAGGAGATCCTTGCTGGATGGAGTCACACCGGGGTAAAGGGGGGAAAAGAGGGAGCGAGGTAAAGATAAAGAAAACGATAACGAGTGAGTAATTGCTGCTTTCAGGCAAGAACAATTTCTTACTTCCTCCTTAAACTGTCATTGTCTTTGCCCGTAGATTAGATGAGGTATCATGATGAGAACCCAACATAGTTTTCGACAGAATTCTATGTGATATCAGGGTCTTTTTTAAAATTCCAATTCAGTTTATGAATTTGTTTTTGAATTGAGGCCGCAAACATGATGCAGAATTGAAAATAACTTGAAGTTTATTTCAATTTCATATATATTGACATATAACTGTCATTTTAACTCAAAATGGGTAGTTTGAAATGACAAACTTCAAAGTCCCTTTCAAGGAAAGTCTGTTCAATCAGCAGCCATATTTGCAACACCTCCCGCCAGTTATTTCGAGCATCCAAGATCAAGTCTTATCTTCTTGAATGGGAAAATCCTGAAATCTTAAAAACTTGCTGAATTCACAATTAAATAACATATTTCAAATCAGTTACAAACATATGTTGTTAATCCTGGAACAAAAATGTTGTCTTATTCCTACCCCTAAACCCAGCCCATAAGTTATCCATAAAATCAGACGGAAATTATAAGTAAATAACACTGATGTAGAAGCAGCTAACCCTGGTTGCAAGCCTTAACTTGACATAAACTGTAAACGTGTCCCTCAAATCTGATTGGTTAATTGGAATTTTGGATTGGTTGATCCAGGAACATGTTGTCCTTGGTGAAATCATGTTCACTGTCTCGGAACACTAACTGTTTCTATAGCAACCGGAGCTTCTAATGGCAGCTGCTGTGACGCAATGACTTAATCAATCAGCGATTGGCTCCTTTATATTAGGAGGTAGGACTTATGGTGCGTTCAATTATAGCCAACGAACCGACTCGGACCTCGGATATGACGTCACGTCCACACTTCAAGCGTTCTATTATGTTTTGCGCGTCCGAGTCGGAGAAAAAAATGGACGCCACCCGGAAAGCTGTTGTAATGGTAGCACTGGCCGAGTACCAGGCGCTCCAAAATAAGTATGTGCTTCACCTACAGAACACCGAGGAAGAACTCCAGGAAGAGGCCATAAGACGCAGAAGGTATGCTTATATTTCAGTATGTTTGGTAAAGTTTGAGCGACGTTATATTAGATAATTTTAGCTAGCACGCCCGCTAGCAGGAAATGGGCTCCAGTGCCGACGTCGCTTAAGGTGATATTGAACTCCTTGCAGTGTTGCTCTTTTACCAAAGCGGTTCGAAAACAATGAAAACCTATTCATACTTACAAGTCATACAGGGCGCAGCCATCTTGAATTCCGAAACGGAATTCTCGCTCGGTGTCCTCACGGTTGTCCGACGTCCGAGAGGAGAAATCCTAGGAAAGGGGGCGTGTTGCTAGGCAACGTCTGTCTTCCGATTCGGATCTCCGAGACGGATAAATAATAAAACGCACCATTATTCCACCATATTGCGCATTGCACTTTCTCCCATTCAAAAATAATATGAGTGCATCATCTTTCTATATGTAGCGTTGTGGCGTACGAGAGAAAATCTCAAAAAGAACTAACAAGGGTTTTACCACACTTCTAACGGAATGACAATATAACACGATCGACTACGCCACCCCGGAAAACCAGGGAAATAGCCCTAAGGGCACACAGGTTCGTTTTGCGTGGATGGGTGAAAAGACATGAGTCGTATAGAATAGAAAAGTTTATTTTTGTTTGTCAACAAAATATTAAATAGTTAGAAACTCAGTTTAAAACTTGTCACAAGCACCAGAATGAGAAACACCATTAATCAGCACCACATACACGTACACACACACACACATTCAATTGAGATAAACAAATTAAACCAAGAGCGGGGGTGTCTGGAGGTATGGATCAGCTGCCAAATTGGAAGAGGGACCCCCCACAATAGTCCACTACAAATACCCACTGCACACGTGAAGGTTAAATGCCAGAAAACACACAACACTCAATGTGAGCACACCATACAGTCCGGCAGCTTCACCCTCGCCCTCCAGAACCCCCCCCCCCCCCCCCCCCCCCCCCCAGCTCCTGCAACAAGAAAAGAAAATAAATAAACACAAAATAACGTACACAAGTCACTATGATCCAAGGTCAGATATTTTAAGGCTTTAACTCACTTGACCGGATAATGACCCTCACAATACCATATAAAAGTAAATTAATCATATAAACAATTAAACGTACTTCAGTTGATAGTAATTACAAAAGAAAATAAACCACAATAAACAAAGAAAGAAAAAGAAAACAAATAATCAAACATCCACGCTTATGGATCAATGGAAGTCATGGCGACAGCCGGTTTACACAAAGCTTGCAAAAAACTGCTTAAACGCACCCGTTAGTTCCAATCGGCGGCGACCAGTAGAGACAGGCCTTCCACAAAGTCAAACAAATGTACAATCGTCTCAAACGGCATGCGAGAGAATTACAACAATAAAAAGGGTTTCCATCATTTAGGTCGAGGCAAAACAGCGACGCAGTCGTAATTATACGCGATCATAAGTCATCAGTGATGCACGGTTCCCAGGATTAGCCCAAGAGACTCAGTTATGCAGGGGGGCCTGCCGAGCAGAAAGATAATGTTAAACAACAACCGCAAGTTATTAATACCCAAAACCATAATCTTACCTACCACGGGGAGATCCTGCTCACAAACTGCTTCGTAGTCGCACACTATAATATAATACAGCTTCTCACTCAGGTACATATAGATGACATTCTATCGTTGCCACTGCAGATATTAAAATCACAAGTTGTCAAACGCAGCCAATTTCTTCCCATTGAACGAAAAGGCTACACATACCTGAGAGAAGTGGGCAGCAAACACACAGCAGCGGGAACAAAACAGCCTACCGTCGCAACCTAACAGCAAGAAAAATTCATATAAACCGCTAGCACAAGATGAGAAAGCGCGAGTTTCCCCATACAATCACATACCTGCGGCAGCCACAGATGACGTCAAGTGGGCGATACCAAAGCGCATACAAAATGGCCACCACCCATCTCATATATAGGACAAGGGGCGGGGGTGATAACAAATTAAGCACAGGTGAATGATATCCTCCTAAGTGGATTCAGTCACCCTGCTACAGTCTGCCCCCCCATTACAGATCGTCGCCCCGACGATAAACTCGCTTGCCCAGTTAGTCCCAAGGTCTAAAGAGGGCCGATATTGCATTGGACACCGGCCCCGGGATTACAGCACCAGTCGCCCGTTCCCCCACGGCCCTAGGTAAACGATGAATATTAGTATGTTGGCCAGCTGTGGCCCTCCTTGACCTCCCTGGGCCAACCTCAGGAACAGGAAGCGACTCCATAACTGAAGTACCCGATGACAACAATGGGCCAACCTCTGGGCCACAGGGTTGATTTTGCTCTCTTACCACTCTAGGCTCGAGTACCGGAGGAGCGGAACCGACCGGGTCCGATACAAATTGGGGGCCTTCAGGTATTACTACCCACAAATCTGCCTCCTCCACCTCCTCCTCTGGCTCCTGTTCAAGCTCCACCACTGGCTCATCGGGCACAACAGGGATAGGGCCCCTTTGGATCCTAGCCTTTAGCAGCGACCGATGAACTCTTTTTACTTTACCCTCGTCATGTATTGGTGCAATGCTATACACTGCACCCCCAGATCCAGGAGCCTCTACCACCTTATACACCACCGGACTCCACAGGTCTTGGATTTTATGGCGCCCTCTAATGCCATAATCGCGGAGGTAAACCAACTGGCCCTCATCCAGTGGTGAATCTCGAACATGTCGATCGAACTGCGTTTTGCGTCGATCAGCCATCTGTCTCAGTCGTTCTCGTGCTCCCGCAAACGCCACTTTCAATCTTGTCTGATGCTCCACCACCCATTCGTGCACGTCACCAGCCACCGGCTCTCGAACTCTACCAAGCAAGAAATCAATTGGGAGACGTGGCTCCTGGCCAAACATCAAAAAGTAAGGAGACTCCCCAGTGGCTTGATGCGGGGTGGTGTTGTAGGAGAAGAGCACCTGAGAGAGACTAGACGCCCAGTCCCTCTTACGTGAAACCGGTAAGGTGCGCAATAGGTTGTGCAATGTTCTATTGAATCGCTCGCACTGCCCATTACCAGAAGGATGGTAAGGAGTAGTACGAGATTTCTCGACCCCGTACAATTTACAAAGTTGCTGGATCAGGAATGATTCGAAGCTACGGCCCTGGTCCGAATGAATTCTCCCAGGCACCCCCAAACGATAGAACCACTCGGTAACCAATACCTGCGCTACCGTCTCAGCCCGCTGGTCACGAGTAGGAACTGCAATAGTATACTTTGTAAAGACATCTGTCATTACCAAGATGTTTTCAAACCCTGAACAGGATGCTTCGAGCTGGGTAAAATCGATGGCCACAATTTCGTTCGGTCGAGAAGCCAACAAGTGACCCATAAAACTACGGGCACCTGGCTGTAGATCCTTAGCTGCCTGGCACCTCTCGCACTCCTGACACCATTTCGCCACCATGGCTGACATGCCTGGCCAATAACAGCGCTGACGTACCAGCTCTGTGGTGCGTTCGATACCCTGGTGCCCATGCTCTTGGTGTAACCCAGTTAAGACCTCCACATGCAAAACAGAAGGCAACACCAATTGAAAGATCTCTTCGCCACCATCCGAGCGAAGAATGCGACGGTATAATACCCCTTGTGATTCCATCAACCGATCCCACTGACGAAGTAGAGTCGATGCATCCCTAGAGAGCTGTCGACGCTCATAAGGCCCAGGGAATTCACCCTCTCTGAAAAAGAATAAAACTTCCCTAATAACTGGGTCTGCCTCTTGTAGAGCACGCAAGTCAGCAGGGGAATGCCCCGGCAAGGCAACCACAGTGGCTTGGCTAGCCAAGGACCTTGAGTTCTCAGCATGCTGGATGGAGGCCGGAATGACCGCCCCCGGCAGCATGTTGTCCAACACCCCTGAAACTAATGGCTGGCATCTTGATAAGGCATCAGCGTTTTTGTTGACCCTGCCTGGGCGATATTTGACCTCAAAATCAAAGCATGCCAGCTGTGCCGCCCATCGCTGCTCCGTGGCGCCAAGCTTTGCTGTCATAAGGTGGCTAAGGGGGTTATTATCTGTGAAAACTACACACTTATTACCCAATAAATACTCTCTGAATTTTTCGGTCATGGCCCACTTGAGTGCTAAAAATTCAAGTTTCATTGAACTATAGTTTAGCATATTACGCTCAGGGGGCCTAAGACCACGACTTGCGTATGCAATAGGCCTCACCTTCCCCTCTTGTTCCTGTGAAAGGACCGCCCCCAAACCACTCAGGCTGGCATCTACATCCAAAATGAACGGTAGGGAGAAATCTGCGTAGGCAAGCACCGGGGCCTTAACAAACATTGCTTTTAACGCATCAAAGCTGTTTTGGCACTGTACTGTCCAAGCATCAGCAAAATTCTGCTCCGCTCGTTTCCTGGGCCCAACACATCCAAGCTCCGCTACCAACCTATGCAGAGGGGCTGCCAACTTGGCAAACCCCTCCACAAAGCGGCGGTAGTAACTGGCAAAGCCCAAGAAAGAGCGGAGCTCGGAAACACTGTTGGGCCTTGGCCACTTAGCCACCGCCTCAATCTTTCTTGGGTCAGTTGAAACGCCATCAGCCGATATTACATGACCAAGGTATACTACCTCCGGGCGAAAAAATGAACACTTCTCTAACCTTGCCTTAAGGCCCTCACACTTCAACCTCCCCAGTACACCTTCCAGGCGCTCCAGGTGCTGTGCCACTGAAGATGAAAAGATGACAATGTCATCTAGGTACAGTAATAGTGACTGGCACTGTTGGTCACCGAACAATCGTTGCATAAGGCGTTGGAATGTACCGGGAGCGTTACAAAGCCCAAAGGGCATCCGGTTCCACTCGAACAGCCCGAATGGCGTACAAAATGCAGTCTTAGATTTATCCCCTTCACTAACAGGAACCTGATTGTACGCGCTGGCTAAATCCATAGTGGAAAACCAGCGGGCACCGGTCAAGGCGTCCAAGGACTCCTCGATTCTCGGAAGGGGAAAAGCATCCTTCCTAGTCTTGGAATTCAGTTGACGGTAGTCCACGCACATGCGTAGACTACCATCCTTCTTTTTAACCAAGACTATCGGGGATGCATAAGGACTGCAACTTTCCCGTATAACCTGTGACTCTAACAGTGCATCAATATGGGCCTTCACTACCTCATACTCTGAGGGTGGTATCCGGCGGTAACGCTGCCGGACAGGGGTGTCATCCAACAAAGGAATGTCATGTGACAGTAAACTAGTACACCCCAAGTCCCCCTCATGAGCAGAGAACACACACTGGTATCCCAGTAATAAAGTCCTAACATTATCCTGATCTTGCGACGACAACACAGACAGGTCAATAGACCTAATCTGTTCCTCCACAGTGGGCGCAACCCGAACGCCATGGGGGCCAAAAGCAGCAAGGACAGAATTAACCTCCGTAACCCCCCTGGGCAAACTCACCACATAAACGCTTGTGAGAGAGCCCAGGAGGGCCCGAGGATACAACATTACGTCCGTCGTCCCTACATTTACCACTGGTACGGAGACAGTTCCACGGTTTACCCGTACCAATGATGATGACGCTAACAATCCAGCTGGTAGGCCCGACTCTACAGGCTCGAATAACACAGTCTCCTGTGAGAATTGCTCAGAACAAGTTGCCGGTACTAATTTGAACGTACCTCCTGGAATACGCCATGCCCGACGGCCTCGTAGTCTAACCTGACCTACCCGATCGGCATCCGAACGGGCACCCACCTTATGACAATGCTGAAATGCCTGAGTTACAAAATCGGGGGCCTGCAACAAGGATGGTAGTTCAAAGAGGGCAGGACCATGCTGGCCAAAAAGCTCCCGGTAACAACGACTGAGAATATTCATTCCCACAATACCTGGTACTTTAGAACACAAGCTGCCAGGGGGGTCCTTGACAACAAGCACCCCACAGTTTGGCACTAACCGGCCACATAGTTCAACATCCAATTCTACATACCCAATATAAGGGATGTCCAGGCCGTTGGCAGCCCGCAACTGCAACCACTGGCATGAACGAAGGCGATCTTGACCCCATGGCTCAAAATGCTGTAAAAAACAACTCTCAGTAATGGTAGACACCATAGAGCCAGTATCTAACAGACAAGGCACCTGAACCCCACCAATCAGAACAACCAAATGCGGGCATGACGACATCAAACGAGGCACCGGACTAATATTCTGACAAACGTCTAAGCCATTCTTTTCCCCAACCGAGCTGAGGCTCTGCAGCCCGGTGGGAACTAGTTTTCCGACGGCCGCTGAAGATGAGGCTGCCCACTCCCCCCTGCACGAGGAGCCGTGAAGGGAGATTTGGAACGAGAAGGGATACGTTCCCCATCACACTCCCTAGCAAAATGACCCGGCTGCTGACATCTTCTACATATTATTGGATTAGAATGAGAAACTTTATTCCGTGGATACGACGGATAACCAGACGAATGTGGTGATTGAATCCGAGCAGCAGGAGCAGGGCCCTGTAATAATGCCAAACCCTTAGTGAGCTGATCTAGCTGTACCTGTTGAGACTTCAACATTTCCCTCAACTCGCTTAACTCAGAGTTTGGCCTTAAACTAGCAGTATTCGACGACGGTCCCCCCTGCACACCATATTGGATCAAAGGAACTACTGGAACAGACTGACTTCGCCCACGTACCGCACCCGGCATTCCCTCCCGCTCCCATCTTATTGCTTCTCTACGAACCTCTAGCAAACTGGAAGTAGGCTGGCGGCGAACTAGCTGTTTAAGCTCACGACGCAGAGAACTATCCACTACATGTTCAACAAATTGGTCGCGTAAAAGGTTCTCAGAATTTGGCATCACATATGGAGACTGTTGCTTAACACCCTCCAGGAGGCTCATTAGAGCGAGGGAAAACTCCAACAAAGTCTCCCCTTCCCGCTGCTTTCGCGAGAAAAAGGCCTCCTGTAAGGCCACATATGACTGAGAGCAACCGAATACCTCCCGCAACGCAGAAATAATTCTATCTGGATCCCCTTTATCAACCGCAGGACGATGCCGGATCTCTTCCCGTGCCTCCCCCTCCAAATGGTCAAACAAAAAAAATGCCCTATCAGTCGCAGAGAGGTGACGCAACTGCATACACGCTTGTACTTCCTCAATCCACTCCTCAATGCTAATGCCAATATGGCCGTTAAACTTTGGGCACCTTCGATCACGAGGTACGAAAACAAATCTTTCCGTACCCGAGGGTACCGGTGCCCCTAGAGGCATTACTGGAGCACTAGTTGCTACACTTGGGCCGGGCAATTCGGCAGTACGTTCCTGATGCAATTTTTCATTCTCAGCCTTTAGCTGCGCCACCAACTCTCTTAACTGTTGCAACTCCTCTTCCATAATAAATGCACTCACCAATCGTAGAGGAGGCCGACTGACAGGGGAGGTCCGGGTCACAGTAGCTACGCCGCTGTTTTGCCTAAAAAAAAAACGCAATACAGACAAACACAATACAATTTTTTTTTTTTTTTTTTTTTTTTTTTTTTTTTTTTTTTTTTTTTTTTTTTTTAAATATACACTCAAGTTTTCACCCAATCCACACAAAAAAAAAAGGGACCAAAACCTTACCCTGCCGACTACGCCAGATTGTAGCGTTGTGGCGTACGAGAGAAAATCTCAAAAAGAACTAACAAGGGTTTTACCACACTTCTAACGGAATGACAATATAACACGATCGACTACGCCACCCCGGAAAACCAGGGAAATAGCCCTAAGGGCACACAGGTTCGTTTTGCGTGGATGGGTGAAAAGACATGAGTCGTATAGAATAGAAAAGTTTATTTTTGTTTGTCAACAAAATATTAAATAGTTAGAAACTCAGTTTAAAACTTGTCACAAGCACCAGAATGAGAAACACCATTAATCAGCACCACATACACGTACACACACACACACATTCAATTGAGATAAACAAATTAAACCAAGAGCGGGGGTGTCTGGAGGTATGGATCAGCTGCCAAATTGGAAGAGGGACCCCCCACAATAGTCCACTACAAATACCCACTGCACACGTGAAGGTTAAATGCCAGAAAACACACAACACTCAATGTGAGCACACCATACAGTCCGGCAGCTTCACCCTCGCCCTCCAGAAACCCCCCCCCCCCCCCCCCCCCCCCCCAGCTCCTGCAACAAGAAAAGAAAATAAATAAACACAAAATAACGTACACAAGTCACTATGATCCAAGGTCAGATATTTTAAGGCTTTAACTCACTTGACCGGATAATGACCCTCACAATACCATATAAAAGTAAATTAATCATATAAACAATTAAACGTACTTCAGTTGATTGTAATTACAAAAGAAAATAAACCACAATAAACAAAGAAAGAAAAAGAAAACAAATAATCAAACATCCACGCTTATGGATCAATGGAAGTCATGGCGACAGCCGGTTTACACAAAGCTTGCAAAAAACTGCTTAAACGCACCCGTTAGTTCCAATCGGCGGCGACCAGTAGAGACAGGCCTTCCACAAAGTCAAACAAATGTACAATCGTCTCAAACGGCATGCGAGAGAATTACAACAATAAAAAGGGTTTCCATCATTTAGGTCGAGGCAAAACAGCGACGCAGTCGTAATTATACGCGATCATAAGTCATCAGTGATGCACGGTTCCCAGGATTAGCCCAAGAGACTCAGTTATGCAGGGGGGCCTGCCGAGCAGAAAGATAATGTTAAACAACAACCGCAAGTTATTAATACCCAAAACCATAATCTTACCTACCACGGGGAGATCCTGCTCACAAACTGCTTCGTAGTCGCACACTATAATATAATACAGCTTCTCACTCAGGTACATATAGATGACATTCTATCGTTGCCACTGCAGATATTAAAATCACAAGTTGTCAAACGCAGCCAATTTCTTCCCATTGAACGAAAAGGCTACACATACCTGAGAGAAGTGGGCAGCAAACACACAGCAGCGGGAACAAAACAGCCTACCGTCGCAACCTAACAGCAAGAAAAATTCATATAAACCGCTAGCACAAGACGAGAAAGCGCGAGTTTCCCCATACAATCACATACCTGCGGCAGCCACAGATGACGTCAAGTGGGCGATACCAAAGCGCATACAAAATGGCCACCACCCATCTCATATATAGGACAAGGGGCGGGGGTGATAACAAATTAAGCACAGGTGAATGATATCCTCCTAAGTGGATTCAGTCACCCTGCTACATATATATAAAGTATTTGCAAACTTTCAGTAAACTCCACTTCATGTTAAGGCAAATTTATTTATATAGCACATCTCATACACTATGGCAATTCAAAGTGCTTTACAGAAAGGAATTAAAATAATCAACATATCAACAATCAAATCAAAATTGAACAACAATCAAACTTGAAAAACATTTCTATACCGTACTGAGCTGAATGCTGTACAGGTTATGTTCAGTGAATATTTCCTCTTGCCATAGAAGTTCAACAGCAGGTGTTCTGTTTTCTAACTTGAGCGCAGCAGCTGGCCAAGGGTGGATGAGCGTTCTTTCTTCATTTTTACCACAATCGTATTACCATTCAGACCTTATCCACTCCACTGTTACTGACCGCAGGTGATTTTTCAATCCCAACACTACGTAATGATGCTGTAATGTAATTTATCCACTGATGGTGTGTACAGACAGTGAATCAGGAAGAGCAACCGCTGTATAAAATGTCTGGCATAATAGTCTTTTTAGGAACAGACAGGCCTTGAATTCTTGAGCCGATTCATTCACAAGATATTAAAATTTCACAGCGTTTTGCTCTCTGATACCCTGCCAGCTGTTTGGGGAAGGGTTTGAGTTTGTGTCAGTTGAGTTTGTGCTTCAGTGGAAAGGGTCATCTTTCAGTGGCACCTCAAACGTTTCGTTGAAAAGGGTCAAGTCCAAGATGTTGCAGCACAAGGCAAAGTGCCAAGAGAAACTCTAGTCCTCCATACACTATCCCCCAGATCCTTCTCTCAGGGTCATGCAAAAAAACTCACAGGGTCATGCAAAAAAACTCACCAACCCCGTTTTAATTGTTTCTGAGTACAAATGTTTGTGTCTTGGTTTGTCAGGACAAACAAATGATGAAGTAAACATGGAGTTATTCACCTCTCTTGGTAATGAAAACAAATTTGAAAAAACACGTCATGTGTCCTTCCAAACTGGAACAAACTGCACAAATTTTAATGGCCATTCCAGAGCAGTGCTGGCAAGCATTAGGAGGTTTTAGATGTTGAGTTAGACATTTGAGTTTTGGAGTAGCATTAAAAAAAAGGACTCATGTCTGCAAACCTCAGTGTCATATGGAATTATGTTGATTCAGATGTTCACATATGGACTGAATATTCCCTATTGAGAAAAAAACTTAGTTGTACTATTAGTTTACAAATATAAACTATCAGCATGTTTGAAACTCCAATTTGTTTGCCTTTTTGGGTCAAACAATTCTGCAAATCATCTGGACAGTGGTTTAGTGCCGGTTCAGGTCAGTCAGGAAGATGTTGGTGTCGTGCGTGTGCTCTGCGTGTGGAAGTTCATTCAGACCACTCTGTGGGGATTTGAACCACTTGAATCCTGCCACTTTTATCTCTTCCAGCTTTTCCTATCTACTGTCTGTAATTGCAGACTTCCAATCATGCTGTTTACACAGGAGGACTTTTTTTTTTTTGATCATCTTCACCCTCCTTTCCCCTCACAGAGCTTCCACCATCCTATTACTTCAGAGATGACATTAGACTCTTCCGCCCACGTCATACTCGGCAGTCTGAGGACTTTTTCTTTTTCTTTTTTAGATAGTGGTGATGACACAGGGCAGGGGTGTCAAACTCAGTTCAGCTCCAACCCTAATTAAACACACCTGAACCAGTCAAGGTCTTCAGGATTGCAAGAAACTTCCAAGCATGTGTTTTGGAGCTGGAGCTACACTCTGCATAGACGTCCTCCAGGAGCAGAGTTTGACACATGTGCCGAAGAGTGTCCAATTTGCCATTTTAGGTTTTAAAAAGGGTGCTCATGAGTGCCCCATGTGCAGCATACAGCCACAAATGTGTCAGAAAGCTGGATGATTTCAGTAACAGCAACATTGTAATGTCCTGGAAAGACAGTAACACTCCTTCTTTGAAAATAAACACTTCGTCTGAAGTTTCTGAAGGCCATTTCCTCTATAAACATATAATAGTTCCTTTTTTTTTTGAGGATCACTTTATGCAAACAATGAGTTCTTGAACCTTTCTATGGTTGTACACCATTCAGAATTGATTTGATAAGCCTTTTAAATGATGTAGCAAACATGAAGAATTGCAATTTTAATGTAAGTATAATTGAAATTTCATATCCCAGAATACATTACCTGTGTTAATTCTTTTAATTAATTTTTCTTTGAATTCATTCTTATACAACGTATAAGACTAGCATGGAATACTGAATGCAACCCATCCAACCACAGAAGGCCTTTTATCTGCTCTGAGCAATCTGAAAATTTGTTGTCACAACAGCGCATTTCCCTGTAGTCCATTTTAAAGAACAGTACAAAGTAAGCCACACAAGAGTTGTGGTTATCCAGTATTTCACCACCTCAAAGCATGGAATGTAAGACATCTTGAGCTGTTCATGTGAGTGGATTACACAATATAATGATTGTATTGCACAGTGTGTGAACTCGAACCTTGCCTTCTGTGTGCTGCGGTCTTTGGGGTGGCTGGCGGAAACAATATCCCCCCTGAAACCGAAGCTGCCAATTTCAGGCCCCAGAATTAGTCTACTGTATTTATGTCTATGCTAAAATTCCTGATGTGAGAGGGTTAAATGTGAAAGAATGGTCATAGCTGGCTATCAGGCTGACGTCGAAGAGCCAGGCTAAGCTTTGCATCACACTAAATTGGAGTGTGAAGATGGCCATATTGGAGATTGAAATTGGCCTGTGTCATGGAATAGTTGAGCTCACTGCTCACTAAATCATTAGTCAATCTGGAGCTGTTTCAATGTTATAAGCTCTGAGAGTGAGAACAATCTGTAGGGTTTGTCATTTGAAATTAAAGATGAAGTAATATAAGACCCAGCTCCATGGAGTTGGAGTGACAAAACAAATAAACAGACTTGTGAGTGTGTGTTTCCCCTTGTGGGTCTGATGTGCAGTTAATGCCGCTAGGTCAGTATGTGTTCACAGTATGTGTATGTGTACGTGTCTGAGAACTAGACTAGCAGATGTGGCCAGAGAATCTCTTATTATGTCATTCGGAGGAAGTGCAGGTGAGAGAGGAAAGATGAATTTGAATACACTCAATTTTGATTTCAAGTGGAACCTGATTAGTAAATACTAGATGGTGCATATTTTCAGGCTGTGGTTTAGCACAGTGATTGCTGTCATACTGGGAGTTTTGAGCATGGTCAGACTCAAAGGTCATGTGAGGACAGTTTGACAGGAAATTATAACAATGGATACTGTCAGAGGTTATAGTGAGCTGGAACGCGTACAGTCCAGTTTTTCTTTCATCCTGTACACATTCTGTCTCAAACACTGTATATTCTGTTTCATGCAAAAACTGTATCGTATCTTAGCTTCAGTTCCTCAATTGTAGCTTCAGTTGGATGTACAAAGTCTGCAATGCATAGAGTTGTGAGTGTACCAACACAACAGAAGATTATACTTTTAAATGTGCACAGGGCTACAATCATCAGTCTTGTAATGTACTCTTGGCTTTAGGATTTAAATACGTTTCTATACACTATACTACCTAGTCTCTTATACTCACCAAGGCTGCATTTATTTGATACAGTAACAACAGTAATATTGTGAAATATTATTATAATTTAAAATAACTGTTGTCGATGTTACTATATTTTTAAATACATTTTCAGCCGACATTACTCTTTTTGGAAGTTCATTAAAGCTCATCCATCCATGAATAAAGTGCTCGACACTGCTCTGGTGGGTTAATAAAGGCCTTCTGAAGTGAAGTGATTTGTTCGTGTAAGAAAAATATCCACATTTAAAACTTCATCAACTTAAATAACTGGCTTCCGGCAGACGGCCGTACTTGCGACTTACACCAAAAGATTAACTCTTGACTATGTATGTCGTAGGATGTAGGAGTAACGCAAGCTCTCGCGGTTCAAACAAACAGGGCTGGGCAACCGCGTTCGTCATTACGCTGTGCGTCAGGTCAAGGGTTACTCTTTCGCCGTAAATTGATACATGCTTACGGCCGTCTGCCGGAAGCTGGTTATTTTAGTCGATAAAGTTTTAAATGTGGATATTTTTCTTACACGAACGCATCGCTTCACTTCAGAAGGCCTTTATTAACCCGCCAGAGCCGTGTCAAGCACTTTATTCATGGATGGATGCGCTTTGATGGACTTCCAAAAAAAGATACTTATTGACTCCAATTATAAGGCTTGGAAGAGCCAGGACATTTTTTAATATAACTCCGACTGTATTCGTCTGAAATAAGAATGTCATATACAGCTAGGATGACTTCAGGGTGAGTAAATCATGGCCATGGGCAAATTTTCATTTTTGGGTGAACTATCCCATTCCCTTTCATTTATATTTTTTTAAAAGATCGTACTGCCCCCAAAATTTTGAACGGGTAAATTGTTTGACATAGAAATTTTTACATGTTATATCAACAAATGTTTGCAATATAATGATTTTCGGTTGTGTGTTTAATATCTTGCCTAGACCACCAGAATCTCTGGAATTTAGAATTTCCCTCCTTCAAAATTTAATTTTAACTCCTGGGCACTGTCATTTAGTAGGACTAAACTTACTGCAGCACACTTTATGTGTGGTCGTATGTCAAGAAATCCAAACGCCATATTCAATGTATTCATTTATGCATATTTGTGTTTATGTTAAGGTGTGGACCAGAGAACCTACATTTTCCCTAGATTTTGTCATTGTGAGCATCACGTTTAGCTCATTTGAAAGGCTTGCTTCATCTCACATGGTTTCAATCGGCCTGTCCTGGAGACCGCTGTGGCTGGGGTGCAGACCTGCCCTATGTGCAGGGGAGCAGACGAATGCATTGAAACCAATACCTGGAATGCAGTGTAGATGGAGAGATCAGGGAATGCAGGAGGGGATGAAATGAAAGAGAGAGCCCCAGTTAATGAGGTCTAACGCACCATTGCTCCGGGCTCCATCAACACTCCCCATCACTCTATTCAAGTTGTTTTCACGAACTCTTGAGGGATGACACATGTTGAATAAGAGAGGAAATGCTTTTTCTTTTCCAACAATTTTTTTTTATCTCAAGTCATCAGGGAGGTGCTGAACTCTTAGGCTCCTCCCTAGTGTTTCCCACAACATTTCATCCTGTTACATTCCTCCCTCTCTGATGCAACATAGCATCTTTTCATTCTTATAAAATATTCATCACTCAGATGGGAGAGGCAGGACACCCTCGTTTGCTCTCTCACCATGTGTTTCGGCTCTCAGCGTGAAGAGGAAGGGCTGAGCTGGTGGAGAGATGGAACACAAACAATGACGGTCTCTATTCTCTGTCACTGTTTCGGAACGGTCCGTTTTGTGTAAGGCTGTGATTTCCAGATAAGTAATTCGTGGATGGGCCATTGTAGCTTCTCCACAGCAGAGAAGGTCGATTTGGGTCAGAAGTCCACACATATTAGGAGAGGTTGACTTTTGGGTAAAACTCTAAAACACTGTTTGCTTATAGGGGTCCAGTGAACAGTTCTGTCAACAGAGGCTTCTCAAAACTTCTCTACCTGGATTTACTAGATAGTCCATCTGATTAACACTTCTTAATGCCATTATTATATTCTTAACTCTTTATAGGGCACTCATTGAAATACTTGGAAATTCTAAATTTCAACCATAGAGTGTTATTGGAGGATATTATAAGACTTCTAAACATTTGTGAGTTTTTAAAAAAATATTTTTTTTTAGGTTGGAAGTCAAGGGCAATGACGTTACCATATATGGTTCCTCGCCAGTCTAGGGTAATTTTTTTCCCCTTAAAAAGTGTATATATAAAAATATAATAAAAACACATAAACTTGTTACAAACATAAAAATATTTATTTAGGAACATTTTAAATTATTATTAGGAACATTTTAAATTAAATTACACCTCTTGGCAGAGGGGCCTATATCACTCTGGCCTGGAGTGTCTAGGTTGTGGGTGGGTGGGAGGAAGTCAGGGTCTGCCATATGTGATATAATGTCACAGTTGTGACATGTAAAGTCACAATTACGAGGCATTGTGAGACACAAGGCATTGTGAGACAAAATGAGACACTGTGAGACAAAGTTATATAGATATAAAATCAATAAATGGAGCAATTCCAAAAGGGTCCTCACACCTTTGGTGCTCGGACCCTAATTACAAGAAATAAAGTTGCAGATGTAATATATCAAGTCTCAACTTAGAGATGTAGTCACAATTGTGAGAAAAAAAGCTAGTTGGGGAAAAGTCACATTTATAAAAAATACAGTTGGATTTGTGAGGAAAAAAGTCTAATGTGAGATATAGGGTGTGTTCACACCTGTAGCTCGGTTCGCTTCAGGGTTTCTGCAGGTTTTACAAAGTCAAATTTAAGACTTTTTAAGACCTTTTTAAGACCATTATGAATGAAACTTAAGACCTATATCACGACAAAAAAAAAAGTATAATGGAAACGCAGAGTCTTAAAATTACTTGCCAAATAATTTAATTTATTCAAACTGAACATAGTACTTTCGTCGAACATCAGCACGAACGGTCCCGTGATTTTGGAAATTAGTTCTGTTTTTATAAAATCCTCTATTCCAAATCACGTAATGTAGGCTGTTTTATCTTTCCCGCACCTGAAGGATTTAGCGATGTCAGAGCCCGGAAACATCGTTTGAAACAATTCCCAGATTTCCTCATTTGCACTGTAGGACTAGTGTCTTGTCACCGTGTGGAGAACCCAGAGCACCTCCGCTTTTAGTGTTGGCTCTGATCAAAAGGCAAACACGGAGGTCGATTGCGGGAGTTGCGGAGCTACCGTGTGGGCCTCGCCTAGGCAGTGTAGAAGTAGTGCTGGAGCCGCCAGATACTTGCAAGAACTGGCTGATGGCTGTCGTTTGCTGGAGACCCTTCACAGCAGTTAGATGTTTATCACTTTTTGCATGTGACTCCAGCGCCCGTACACCCAACGTTCCCAATTAAATAGCTTTCTTGCATAAGAAGCAGTAGGCTTCAAAAACGTTGTCTGCAACTGGCTTTAACCAAGCACGAAATTCAGATTTTTCAAGCCAAGTATCGATAAACTTGCACTTCCCCATAACGTTAGCTGAATAAAATCCGTTTTACGTCTATCTGTGGTATCTGAGACACGCACCAATAACACGAAAGCTCAAAGCTGATTGGCTGTTGCATGTTGGTCTATTTTGTAGTCGTAATACAGCGAATTATATTTGGACTAGCGAACTAAGGAACTACAACACCACGGAATAAAAAAACAAACATTCCAAAGCGCTGCGGGAGCATTTCAATGAGATTTACTTAAAATTAAAGACCTGTTTAAAATGATTTAAGACCTAGAACACAATACTTCAGCAAATTTTAGACTTTTTATGACCCCCCGGAAACCCTGTCGCTTGTTAGGTCTGAAACGAGACTTCGAGAGATTTCCACGACGCATGCGCGAGAATTGCGATCTCCTTCAACTACTTCAGTTAAGTTCTCGCGCGTGCGCGTCGTGGAAATCTCTTGAAGTCTCGTTTCAGGCCTACAAGGAAGAAAAGGAATAGTCGAATAAAGTCGTTATTTTTGTTTGTTTTTTCGCACAAAAAGTGTTTTCGTCGCTTGATAAACTTATAGTTAAGCCACTGTTGTGACATGGAATATTTAAACATTTTCTTCATTGACTTTCTGGGCCGTCAAGTTTCAATCCCTTAGGCAGCCTATGGAGGAGTGATCCAGCTGTCACATTTAATCAAAAATATCTTCATTTGTGTTCCGAAGACGAACGAAGCCCTTACGGGGTTGGTACAGCATGGGGGTGAGTAATTAATGACTTAATTTTCATTTTTGGGTGAACTAACCCTTTAAGTCCTTGTCGTCTTAGCGTTCACGTTGATATTTTTAACACCAAACCTAAAGATACCGAACCTAAAGGCATATTGATATGTTCGCAACCTCATTAGTCAGCTTTTATGATGTGTATTTCACGATAGAACTTACCGAACATCAAAAATAATGCTGTGTGCTGGGCTAAATGTGCTCGTTGTAGTTTTTGTGCGTAGCCTACATATGCTTTACATGGATGCAGAATATGGTCATGCAGAATAAGGCTTAAATATGTGATTTATAAGTACTAATAAACAGCCAATATCCTAGTAATATGCATGCATTGCTAATACGTACTAGCATACCTGGAAAAAGCTGTCTGGAACAGTTACAAATATAGGGCTGACGAGTGAACTGTGGGACTTGGGAAAAGTGGACCAAAAATACAGATAATGAAAAGAATTCTAGGTTCTGTAAATTTGATTGGATGAGCCATATTGAAGTCACTGTAATCGAACCAATATACTGACTACACATCAGTTGAATGCTACATTAATGTGCCAAGTTACTTCGCTTGAAGTTGTGGCTAACAACACCAATTAAAGGGATAGTTCACTTTGAAATTAATTTTTGATATGTTTTAGCTTACCTCAAGGGCATCCAAGATGTAGGTGTCTTTGTTTCCGCAGTAGTTTAAATTTTTATATTTTTAGGTCAAACCGTTCTTGTCTGTCAGTCATATAATGCAGGTCACCACCTCAAAGAGCATGCACAGAGAAGTTAAAATTAAACATGATTTACTGACTCGTAAATGTAAGCACACATTGATGGCCTAAGACACGAAACGAGCGGTTTGTGTGAGAAAACGAACAGTATTTATATCGTTTTTACCTCTTGTAACCACAGCCACGTCCAAGTGATCTGAGAGCGCGGGCGCTTCCGTCTGCGCAAGCGCTGGAAAGCGCCGGAAGTGATCTCTCACGTGTGTACGTCACTCATTGTTTACACAGAGATTTTGGAAGTGTTACCTTTCACTGTGAAGATCTAAACATATTTAGATATATAGGAAATCGCAATGGAAGACGATTTCGATATATCAACAGACAAAGTTGAATTTTTTTTCGCAACCGCGCGAGAGATCACTTACGGAGCTTTCCGGCGCTTGCGCAGACCGAAGCGCTCGCGCCCTCAGATCACTTGGACGTGGCTGTGGTTACAAGAGGTAAAAACGATATAAATACTGTTCGTTTTCTCACACAAACCGCTCGTTTCGTGTCTTAGGCCATCAATGTGTGCTTACATTTATGAGTCATTAAATCATGTTTAATTTGGACTTCTCTGTGCATGCTATTTAAGGTGGTGGTGACTACCTGCATTATATGACTGACAGACAAGAACGGTTTGACCTAAAAATATCAAAATTGAAACTACTGCGGAAACAAAGACACCTAGCTGCTACATCTTGGATGCCCTTGAGGTAAGCTAAAACATATCAAAAATTAATTTCAAAGTGAACTATCCCTTTAACCATGGTAAAACCAACCGCACAGTTACTTGTTACTTCAAGCCGCTCTTTAGTACATGGGTCTACATAAACCCACAGCCTACTTAAATTGTGATGTTTACAAATCCTTTAGCCATGTTAAGTGATAACTCTTTCACGTATCCACATAAAGAAGAAGTTTATCAGCTGAATAGAACTGAATGTGGTTTATTTACTGAAGCTTATTAATGTGTCTAAGTGATTAAGGAAATGAGTGTGTCACTGCAGAGTGCAGACACAATTACACAACAGCGAGTCCTTGTCTTCAATGGTAGATGCCTTGAGAATTTAGTTGAGTTGACGTTGGCTCCTTCAAGGCTGAGATTGTGTACTGTGCATGCCTCTGTGGCTCCAAGGTCTGACTCCTGCCTTAAATGCTCCCATGCATCACTGCCTAGAGACTCAGACGCCATACGAGTGGTACAGAAAGCACAGGCGTACATTAGATAGACACCTGACAGAATGGAATATTGAATCTAGCTTGAACCTTTTTGTGAGTGTGATGTAAAATTAAATGTGATATTTCATGTAAAAATAAAAGCTAAATTACTACTACTGAGTGTTAACCAACAAAACAACATTTTAGTAAAGCAAAATGTAATTTTTAAAGCATAGAACACAAAATGTATTGATGTTAAAATACTGAGGTTGTAAAACTGACATGGAAGTTACTTTTTAAATAAGATGGAGCACTTTTCAGTTCAAATATTTATTTTATGTGTGCTCAACAAAGAATCCAAGTACAACTCACAGCATGAAGACTTGGAGCTTGTGCTTGAAATCTTTGAGAGCTCACCTCTGCGACCCACTTTATGAGCAGCATTCTTGGGTCCTTTGCGTAACAAGTACAAATCATTCTCCACTTACAGTGTCTCTTCTCTGTCAAAAAAACATAGTAGGTTATCAGCATGTGCAAAATTAGTCTACACCCCTACCTCCTCTATTCAGCCAAGCAGGAAAACCACGGATTCATTGGCACTGAACCTTAATTGAAATAATGGCGGTAGTCTAAATGAGCAGACTACAGCCATGAGGGCCATTGTTTATGTCTGCGGTGCAGGGTAAATAGCCCGTCATTTATCGCAGCTCTTGTTTGTTATAAAATGCAGCTCTGCTGTTGATCGTATCAGTGCAGACGGGGCCCATTCACTGCTGGTACTCATAGTTAAAACTGCCCTCTAATGCTAATAAGTCACTGTTCTGCTTATGTCTTCTACTGTGCTGCTGTTGTAGGTACCATTGCTTACCAGGTAATGTTTGCTTCACTTTTACACATTCCTCGTGAAGAATTTGTTCTGCAACGAAGTAACATTTTCATTTGCAAGATAAGCTACAGTTTTTTTCATTGTTCTCAAAGAAAAAACTATCCGACCAATAGGATATAAGGTTTTGATTCCACACCAATAATTTCATATTGATTTTGGGGAGTGCCAACATTAACATTAATATGTATTTTGACCAGCTGAGAACTCGTGAAGAGCTTATAAAATGTGTAAAGGAGTCGAAACACCGGCAGGAATCCCTCAGTCACACACACAAACGAACATCTGCCACGACGAGACGTGGTTCTGATGCCTGTACCGAACTGTGATGGGCAACATCACGACTATGATGAGAAAAAACAGATATTGAGAATTGAGAATTCTTCCGTTTTTAGGGTCACATATTGTGACATCATGTCCCGTATGTCCCATATGTCCCATCATATTATAATTAACAGTTAGTTAATAGTGAGAATTGGACCCTAAACTAAAGTGTGACCCATATTTCAAATATTTTATTTCAAATATTTTATTTAGTAAGGATATAATCTGACAACAATGGTATCATAAATTGTAGCTACTTAAATTGGGATCATTGCAAAGGCTTTTTTTTTTAAGTGATAGGCCCTTAACTGGAAGGCCATACATAAATACAGCCGCCATATTTTGTGTTATGATTTCTCACTCATATGTTTGAACGCCCCATCCCCTGCCCTTATAATGCTTCTGAATTTATTTATTGGACAAATGTTTCCTTAAAGGCACACTGTGGAACTTTTCAACCTTTATAATATATTACCAAAACCCATTGAGATGCTACATCGACTTACAATAGGTTGAATGACACGTCTGCCGTAGCCTGAAGGTGTATGTATCGCTTTTACTAGCACTATGTAACTTCGGGTTGCGGGTAGGAACCCGAGCACACAAAGAACTACAAAATTCAACCGCTTTACGGCGTACGTCACTTCCCCAAATTCTAACGTGAGAGCTCAACTCGCATTTGATTGCCGTCTGTATGTTGTCGTCATGGCTGAACCAACAGCTACTCGGAAGAAGGCAAAGATTTTGTCAGAGGACACAAAAGAAAAAGAAAAAGGGAGTGATAAACTAAAAGCCAGGACGAGGATCAACATTGGTCCAGCGTTCGCTCGCTGGCTAAAGGAGGAGGAGGGGTGCCCGACCGATGCTGGCCTGGCCGTCATGCTTTTGGACTAACTTAGTAAGTTAAATATATTGCTTGTACAATATCTCTATTTTTTCGAATTTGTTGTCTGTCTGGCCATGTTACGGAATCTATCTTGTCCTCCATTTAACTTCACGTATCAAGGAATGCTGGTAGAGTAGCGAATTATCAATCTGGTAGCTAGTAGGATGCTATAAGTGATATAAGTCACAACATACTGCCGTTATTTTTCTGCCTTCAGCTCATATTTGTATGTGTGTAAAAGGACAAACAAACTGAAGCCTACAAATAACGGCAGTATGTTGTGAGTTATATCAGTTTTGTTACACGATTTCCCGACTAACTTACACGATTTCATCTCCAATCCTGATCAAACACACCTGACTTTAATTTTAAAGAGATCCTGAAGACGTTAATAGTTTGCTTTAGGTGTGTGTGATTAGGGTTGGTGATGAACTGTGCAGGACAGACGATCGGCAGGAGCAGGATTGGGCAACCCTTATGCGACTTACCTGATCAGACATGTTTTCTGTGTACTTTTGTTCAATTTATTTTCTTTGTATAATTTATATTATTATTCTTATATTTATATCATTATTTTGTCCAATAGTGAATCGATTATCTTTCTTCAAACGACAAGTCAACTACTGTCTGCACGCATAATATAAAGACACGGGAGGCTGACCGGTTGACTGTTTGTGGACTTTTGCGACAGTGCTGCGGCGCTTGTGGCCTCTAGGGGGAAATTACAGGTCGAGCGCCACTAGTGGCCAAAAAGTTCCACAGTGTGCCTTTAAAGTCAGCATGAAATGAAAATTCATCTATTTTCTAAGTGCATGCTATTGATCTTATTGTGAACGATTTATGCATGCGTGTTTCATTTAAAAACAATAGTTTTGACCTCATAATTTTGAATCAAAATGCCATAACTTGTCATTGAAACCTCAGACTTCTCTCTAGTGACATATGCTGTACTTCTTCAATCATTTATTCAGCTTAAACCCTGCCCTATCATACTGCAAGCTCACATTTAAATCTGCCTCCGTCAAATCAACAACCACGTGAACAAAGTCCCCGCCCTACATTAATTTTCGATAATCTGTTGTATGTCACAGTGTGGAAAAAAAGATCTGTCGTTACTTTCATTTCATTGTGACTTTAAATCTCTGTAAATAAGTTTAAGTTGTAAACGTTACAATGAAAATTATTCTGATTACAGCTTCATCCCCTTAACTCTAAATGTCTGTTTCTAGTTTCCTCTGTTTCCAAAAAGACATTTATTGTGGGTTGTCATGTACAATATATATGAGGGAAAAAAGGTCATGGTTTGCAAATACAACAATCACAAAGCCCAAGTGATTCGCGGTGCTCTTAAAGTGGAGTGTTTCATCTGTAGAGTTGCTTTTTTAGGGGTGCACTGCTTTAAGGAGGACAGTCTTTAGGGAGCTGAGGTTAGAGAGCTTAATGCAGGAATGGATGAACATCTCACACACACTCATGTACTAATGCACTTTATTTTCTCTCTCTTCATTGAAAACAGAAGAATCCAGTGTTGTCTTGGTGAATCAACAAATCCACAACCACAAGATGACATTTGCAAATGTTCTTCACCTTTTAAAGACATTGCGATGTGTAACATGTCCACACTTACGGTTCAGTTGAATGTGCAGCGGCCTGCAAAAACTGAAAGCTTTTATTGTTTAGATATCCTGTGATGAACAGCTAATAAAATCCAATCCGATGAGGCCGTTTGGTGCCGGGATGTCAACTGGGCTAGTTTTGTCCACATGAACTGGCTAAGTGAGGATGAAGGTCTTGGGTTAGACAAAGGTGAGAAAAGCAAAGAGAAGAAATGTCCGTACGCCACTTGATTTCATTAGGAACATTTAGGCACGGTCCCAACCCAAGCTGAGGCTCTGGGACTGTGAACTATTATTCAAGTTTTACACAGGACCAATTGCACAATGTACATTTGCTTTTGGCCATGTGGACCCCCCAGAGAAATTGTGATTGATGAGGCCCTGCATGTGTGTATAATAGTTAGGGTGTGTGTGTGTGTGTGTGTGTGTGTCGTTTCTGACACGTGTGCCCTTATATACGCTTGCCTGTCTTCTGCGTGTGCTCTATTGTATCTTGCTGTAATTACAAGGAACTGGGCTGAACTTGACCCCAACTGGGTTATTTCACGATATGTATCTGTTGGCTGGTGTTTGGCCTCTGAACAATTATCAGAACTCTGTAAATAGCAGTCGGCAGAGTTGGAACAAGGAAACGGCCTTGACACAATCTGCACCATCGCTCGTTTCACTAATGGTTTCCTAAAATGGCTCAGATCGGTTTCTCTGTGATGCATTTCCGTTTCAGAGCCTCAGATATGATTAATGGCAGGGAGCATAAGATGTTTCATACTCTGTTAATAAGACAAGTTTTCAGATGGGTCTCGAGAAGCTTGTTGTGTGATGAAGTGCAGCATGTGAGGAGGTTTTCTATCAGCACTTACGATTTATGTTCGACTCATGTTCTCTGGTTACGTCATGTCTCGCGTCCCTGGTGATTGAGGATGTAACTGCAAAGGAATTTGCTTATGATAAAAGTGCTTTCATATGTCCTCCCTGTGTTAAGTGCTTTGGCTTTTGTCAATATTATGCTTTTTTAACTGCTTCCAGTGGGAAGAGTGCCACGTTTAATTCTACATTTGATTTGGCTATCCAAAGAATAGAATCAATAAAACAATAAACAGTTCTGTAAAAGTTATGTGAATCTAATTTTGTGGATTATTCATATTGTGCACCTGATTCTAAGCACAATGTGTTAATCTTTGGGAAAACTTTGCTCAAAAATTATAATTAACATGCTTTTTGCAGCAGGGTTACTCTATATTTCATTTTAATATAGTAAAATATAGTTACAAATTTTCAATTTGTATTTTTCTTTCTGTCATTGTTTTAACCCTTTCACGCATGCGTGTTACTTGTAATGCATTACTTTACTCCTTATTTCAAAAAGTAATCTGATTACATGTTACTTGTAATGCGTTACACCCCAACACTGTTCATTTCAGATGAGATTGAAAAACTCCTGATCACTAGGTTTTCTCAGAAGAGAGCTACGGTAGAAATGTCCATCTTGAACATAATCAGAATTATCAGTTAATAAGGGCAAATTGGTATAGTATAGACTGGAGGGAGCAAAAGCATTTTCTACATAATCTGAGTTGGGTTTCCACAGTTGTACCTTGACAGGTTGTAGAGATTATATGTATGTTATGTATTATGTTTAATACAGTATCTCTTTAAGTTCAAGCCAAAAATGCATACTGTCCACTCAAGTGTTGTAATAATTATTGCATTAAAGGGTTCATTTAGTTTTAGCAATTCAGATTTATTTCATTTTGTTGTAGTATGTTAGGGATGCTAAAGTTAATTTGCCAACTGGTATCATTGTAAAGAGCTTTAACAGTGTTAAATTAGTGACTAGTGTTATTGATATTTATTGGCATGTTCATTTTTATTATTTGCAGACGGTGTGTAACTAAAACTAATATTAATTTGTAGTCGTTTTATTTTTAGTTAATTTTAGAGACATGAAATCGGTTTCAGTTTCAGTTATTCCTACTTGTGTATGTTATTTTTTATTTTAGTTACATGTAGGGAAGGCAATTTTCGGAGCGGCTAGCAATAGTAAGTTAGCTTTGAAAGCATGACATCCAACCCTCCCTTCAGAGCGTCTCCAAACCCACGCCTCTTTCAAAACACATGAACGCACACAGCAGAGTTTGCAAAGCGGCACAAGATGAGAGACTGCGTTAAACTATCTCATGTCTCAAAGACGCATAACATTACAAAAATAATGAGCACAAACAACTTAAAGAGCACTGACCTGTACCACTTGACTGCTGCATATTCATTTCGGCATTGATAGTGTTGCCATTGAAATGCATACATTCGAGTCACGAACCGCTCCGAGTACACATTACGTTTCCATCTCTTCCAAATGACAGTAGTTATGGTGTGAACGCAGCATAAGCTTGTTGTTTTTGTTTAGGAGGAACTGTAAAAGGTGGCTGCTGTTCCGTTTGCGGTGCTCAGTGACTGACGTCTGTCTAACTCACCGCATGAAATGCACTGATGACGTGTGATGTCTTCGCGAGCGGAGTGCGTGGAGGTATGGAAATACATGCTGACAGGGAAGTTGGACATCGTACCATTACAATCGGACCGAATGCAATGATTTGACGAACATTTTATGATCCTACTTCTTCCACAGATGATATATATACGTATTAACACAATTAAACCACTTAACTTTGTGATTACTATCAAAAAATGTTTCTGGAACAAATCACTTACCCTGCCTATAATACACAGATTTGCATTTGTTTTCGTTAACTAATAATACTACGGTAATACTATTCTTTGGCAGAATATTTTTTTTTATCTGAAGTAAATTTATAAATTTGTGTAACTTTTGTCAGTCCATGTCCATGGAGTTGAACGCCTGACCTTGGCATTGCAGCGCATGCTCTTCCAGTTGAGGATATGTGCACATTTTTACTACATTAAACACTAATGTTCTGTGTTAGTTAAACAGATCAGTATAGTACTGTTCAATCCTGACAGTGTCCCCTCTGTCTTTACCTTTGTGAACTGTGGTGGTCTTAGGGTCTGACTGCTCTCAGAGGAAGCCTTGGCCCTACTGGCAGCCCTGGCCACACTGTGGGAAAATGTCGGAATGTTATTGTAAGCACGATGAATTGCTCCTGACGCATTTGTTTATACACTTGCTCGAATAATGGGAACATTAAATATTTGGCCCAAAATAATAATAATCCATTTCCTCCCTGAAAAAAACTAATCATATGAAAATGAAAAAGCAAACAGTCCGTTGAATTACTTTATTTGTGCAAGGTTGATAACGATCAGCCAGCACCCCACTTTATTTGCAAACATTCCCTCCAGTTTGTGTACTGTATGTGGCTCCACTGGTCTCTGGACCTTTTAGCCATCGTCAGGCTTCATGGTTTGCAGATTTGGCCCATAAATATCAAATGAGCAATGTAGTTTTTGGGTGCCAATGGCACTGTTGAAAATAAAGAGGCTCAATTGCAATGGAACAAAATTTGAAGGCCATATTATGTCAGCAGCATCCACAGAAGCCAAGGCTGACACAATAAAGGGGTTACACACCCAAAAACCAGCAGTTTTTGTCTACATAATGCAAGTCAAAACAACATTGAACCCAACTGACTTTCCTCGTACAGACATTTGTCAAAATATCTTCAGTGTTCCACAGAAGAAAAAGTCATTAAGGTTTGGAACGACATGATTTGGGTAAATTAATTTTAATTTTTAGGTGAACTATCCCTTTAAGAGCTGTCCTTCACTTTTGCTCATCTTGGGTTTCTTCTGTATGCAACATAGATTTCGATTGAGATCATTTGTTCAGACTTCATCTAGCATTATACTATAGCGCCAGTCAAACGTAGCAGTTAAATTCCTGTGAGATCTCACACTTGTGTAAAGAATGCTCTGTAAACATCACACGCATGTGGAGATCTGCCATATGTAAAATGCATGCTAACTCTGTGTGAATGACACATGACAGAGCAGTTTACACATCGAGATCAAGGTTATTGACCTTTTTGTTTAGTCCTCGCTGTCGTTTCTATAGATTTTTGTATTGGGTCGAGCGGTTGTGTGTTTGCTTACGACCGATTGGCAGATCACAGGAGTGTGTGTGTGTGTGTGTTTGTGCATGGGTGTTTGGGAGTGAGAGCAAGGCTCTTTAATTCGAAATCTTGAGGTTTGGCTGGCAGGCTGGTGGATGTCTGATCTTCCAGCTAAGCAGCACTGATGAAGTCATATAGAGGGAGGGGTGCAGTGGAATGTCCTGGGCCTTGAGCTGTGAGTACGACTTTCATCATTCCCTTTCGCACTTTAAACATATAAACAAACAAACTTCACACGTTCCATTAATGTGTGTGATAGGACATTTTAAACTGCAGTTCTTCCATCAGTTACTCATTTGAAATAGTGAATCAACCTTTGGCAGTGCTTTCCAATATCTTAATCTACCGTTCAAAGGTTTGAGGTCTGAACGTTTTTGAAAGAAGTGTCTTAAGTTCAACAAGGCAACCAATTACAGTAGTAATATGGTCCATCATTACAGTATTATTACAGTTCAAAATAAGTTGAATATATTTTAAGATGTAATCTATTCCTGTGATGGCAAAGCTGAATTTTCAGCAGCAATTTCGTCAGTCTTCAAGGTCACATGATCCTACAGAAATCATTATATATGCTGGATTTGTGTATGATTATCAATGCTAAAAACGGATAATATTTTTTATGGAAACCATGATACTTATTTTTAAGGATTCTTTGATAAATATAAAGTTGAAACTGAAATAGAAATCTTTTGTAACATTTATATTTGATCAGTTTAATGTGCCCTTGCTGACTGATTTTTTTTTTAGTTTTTCTGTTAAATCTGATCTTTAGCAAATCTCAAAATTAATGTCAGTTTTTCATACTGTAGCCTACATGTGTCACGGATGGAACAGGTGGTAAGTGAAATAGTGTTTATTTACAGGTTGCAGATCCAGACAGAGATATGGTGAGTATGCAAACAGACGATATTCAGGATGGAACTTAGCTGAAGGATAACCAGAGTCTTTGTTTACAGATGCGGATGGAGAGTCACTGGGAACAGGCTGATGACTGGAGACTGAACTTCCGTGTTCAGAAGGGTAACTAAGAGCAGGATTACATTGGCTTTGTGTTTTCGTGCATCAATCGGAGTGTCTGGTAGATTAAAACAGTGAGAGATCGTGTGGCTGGCCCGACGAGCCACGAGACGCGCTCCAATACGGGCAAAGGAGCGAATAAAATATACGATAAGATGAAAAAATGGTAAATAAGAGATGGATTGCACTTTATGTGCTCTCATTGGAGTGTCTGGTTCATGTAAACAATGAGAGATCTTGTGGCAGGCGCGACGCTAATAGGTGACGTGACGCGCGCTCCAAATGGACAAAAAGATATAAAATAAGATGACAAATACCCCTACTGTACGCAGCCCTGGATAATAGCGGAGACAATTCACGTTATAACACAGAGATTACCAGATATCATGGTAGAGATGTAATTTTTAATTGCTGAATTTAATTTATAATTGTAATTGGGTTGTATTTAATGATGCTATATTTAAATAAAATTGCCTTTGCCAAAACCCAGCCATCAATTTAGTATTCCGTCATAGTGACTAAAACAAACAATTCACTCTGTCTCAGTGTATTACAGTTGTTTTACTAAAACTTAATATCAATGCCAACGGCGAGAGAATTTAGTTTTGCAGTGGACAAATCACCTTATTTTGCACGGGGGTAAAAATAAGTATCATAAGACACTTGAGTAAACGCTCGTGTGTTTTGTGTCTTAATCAACCTTTTCCACACACATAAATTATAACTCGTACTCATCGCTCTGTGCATTTCAGCAAATGACGTTTTGTGAAGGCCTCTCCTGTTGCTTTGGTGCTTGTCAACACGCGCGTGCACCCCCTGCTGGTAAAGCCGACTACAGCAGAGGGAGATTATGATCGGTAATCTACTGCTTTTCCTGCAGTTCCTGGATGTCGACGTTGAATTTACTGTCGAATTTGAATCACTGAATTTGTGGAAGCGAATTTTCAAGGCGAAATAAAATGGACCGAAATTTGCCTGTTGAATATTATAGGTTGTATTTTTAAACAGTTTGAAAATTTTGGAAGTGAAATATGAAAGGTGAATATGGATTATTGAATTTTTAATATTGAAAATGTGTTTGAAATGTTTTTAATTGAAATATTCACAGCTTAAATATTCAACCATGTTGAATTTCAGCCCATAAAAATGCAAGCCTTAAAAATACAATGGATTAAAATGCAAGCATGGTTAACGCAATGCATATTTTTTTTCAATTGGTGCAATTCAACATGCTTTTTGTTTCAAAAACATTTGACATTATTTTACTTCCATAGTCTGAGCATCTATGTCAACTAGTCCAATGGAAAGAATGAGCGTCACGGGCGGGTGACGTCATGACCAGGAAGGAAAAAAAGCACATCCGGTGCAAACCGGCATTAGCTTCTGTGCCTCAGCAAGCGATCTGTGTTATACTGTCTCTGTCTATTTATTGTTGTCTGTTGCATTTATTGGAAAGAGTTATGGCGAAACAAATGTACAAACAGTGTGCTTCTCCCTGCCCGCGTTATTTAACGGGTGGGGACACACACAAGCTTTGTGTCATTTGTTTGGGAGTGGAGCATGCGGTCTCAGCCTTCTAGGGGGCTGAGTGCCAGCATTGTGAGATGCTTCCGCTTCGCATCCTCCGCTCTCGCCTGTCACTCTTTGACGAGAGTGGTCAGGCTCGCGATCCTCAGGGTGCAGGACCCGCTGTTGCCGAGGCAGCACGGAGAATGCATTCTTGGGGATCGCAAAAGGATCTTTCGGAGGGGTTGGAGACGGGTCCGAGGGCCTTTTCTCCTTCCTTACCCGGAGGATCCAGTGCTCTCCCCCCGGTGTCGGAAGCCCGCTCTGCGGCTTCTTCCGCCCGGGGAGAGAGCCCTCCATTACTTCAGTGCTCTTCCTCTGAGGAGGTTGATGTAATGAGTATGGAGAGTGAAAGCCCACACACTGGGGAAAGAGATGTCTCAGGCCGGGGGTGAAATATTGTGCCAGAGATTTGAAACCTGTGGGTTTGGCCTCTGAGGGGGCGCAACTCATAGAGAGTGGTCTCTCAACTGAGGTTGTTGAGACCATTCTAAGCTCCAGAGCTCCAGCTACTAGGAAATTATGTGCGCTTAAATGGAGAGTTTTTTCTGTATGGTGTCACCGACATCAGTGGGATCCGGTTAACTGTTCTGTGAACACAGTACTCGAGTTCCTGCAGGATCGCTTTACGTCAGGTCTATGTCCTTCCACGCTCATGGTATACCTGGCGGCCATTGCGGCTTACCACGCCCTGGTGGGGGGTACATCGTTGGATCGAGACCCCCTTATTACACCTGCTGCCGTATTTCCTTCGTGGCACATTGAGGCTGAGGCCTGCAACTCGCACTAGGGTGCCAGCTTGAGATCTTGCTATAGTACTAGAAGGCCTGTCTAGGGCTCCATTCGAGCCCTTAGATTCGGTTTCAGAGAAATTTCTTACCCTTAAGACTATCTTTCTGCTAGCTATTTCGTCCCTCAAAAGAGTTGGAGACCTTCAGGCCCTTTCGGTTTCCCCCACTTGCCTTGAGTTTGCACTGGGGATGGTCAAGGCATTTTTATATCCAAATCAGGGATACCTCCCTAAGGTGCCGACCTTGATTCCGAGGCCTATTGTGCTGCAGGCTTTCTGTCCTCCTCCTTTTACATCTGCGGACCAGGATAGGCTGAACCTCTTGTGTCCAGTGCGAGCAGTTCATCGGACATCTTCATGGAGGAAGTCCGACCAGTTACTTATTTGCTTTGGATCACCTAAGAAAGGTCTTCCTGCTTCTAAACAGACGGTTAGTAAGTGGATAGTTGAGGCTATTGCACTTGCATACGAGTACTCTGACCAGGCGTGTCCTTTGGCGGTCAGAGCTCACTCTACGAGGGGTATGGCGGTCTCTAAAGGCTTACTATTTGGGGTTTCTCTTCAAGACGTTTGTGATGCGGCAGGCCGGTCCTCACCGCTCACATTCGTTAGGTTTTACAGCTTAGACATGGATGCTTCCCCAGGTTCTCAGGTGCTTAGTGCTTAGTCACAACAGACTGACACTCAGGTACTTGGAATTCTGGCGTTTTGGGTATTCTCGTTCCCAAAGCGTCGTTGACACATCGCGAGTTCCCTCGAAAGGGAACATCTCAGGTTACTGTAACCATAGTTCCCTGAGAAAGGGAACGAGACGATCTGTCACCCTGCCATACTTCCTGCATCCCTGTGATCGGCTTGCTTCGGCAATTTTTGAAGCTAATGCCGGTTTGCACCGGATGTGCTTTTTTCCCTTCCTGGTCATGACGTCACCCGCCCGTGACGCTCATTCTTTCCATTGGACTAGTTGACATAGATGCTCAGACGCATTCACGCTGGGGGCGTTCCCAAAGCGTCGTTGACGCATCGTCTCATTCCCTTTCTCAGGGAATTATGGTTGCAATCGTAAACTGAGACTTTTTTGGGTTTTACTTTTTTAGACAAAATAATATTAATATCGGCCATTTATCAGTTAGTCATAATGTAAAATAATTATCATATCAAGGCATAGCTTAATTTTTTTTATGTAAATAAATTTGTTTCGGTACTGTGTTAACTATTTGTGAGGAAAAACATTATTTACCTTTCATAAAATGTATTTATTTCATAAAGTTTAAACATTTATTGAATCCAGGGTTTCCGCAGGGTCTAAAAAAGTCTAAAATTTCAAAATCACAATTTAAGGCCTTAAAAAGTCTTAAATTTGCTGAAGTATTGTGTTCTAGGTCTTAAATCATTTTAAACAGGTCTTAATTTTCTTACGTCCAAGTAAATCTCATTGAAATGCTCCCGCAGCGCCTTGGAATGTTTGTTTTTTTATTCTGTGGTGTTGTAGTTCCTTAGTTCGCTAGTCCAAATATAATTCGCTGTATTACGACTACAAAATAGACCAACATGCAACAGCCAATCAGCTTTGAGCTTTCGTGTTATTGGCGCGTGTCTCAGATACCACAGATAGACGTAAAATGGATTTTATTCAGCTAACGTTATGGGGAAGTGCAAGTTTATCGATACTTGGCTTGAAAAATCTGAGTTTCGTGCTTGGTTAAAGCCAGTTGCAAACAACGTATTTGAAGCCTACTGCTTCTTATGCAAGAAAGCTATTTAATTGGGAACGTTGGGTGTACGGGCGCTGGAGTCACATGCAAAAAGTGATAAACATCTAACTGCTGTGAAGGGTCTCCAGCAAACGACAGCCATCAGCCAGTTCTTGCAAGTATCTGGCGGCTCCAGCACTACTTCTACACTGCCTAGGCGAGGCCCACACGGTAGCTCCGCAACTCCCGCAATCGACCTCCGTGTTTGCCTTTTGATCAGAGCCAACACTAAAAGCGGAGGTGCTCTGGGTTCTCCACATGGTGACAAGACACTAGTCCTACAGTGCAAATGAGGAAATCTGGGAATTGTTTCAAACGATGTTTCCGGGCTCTGACATCGCTAAATCCTTCAGGTGCGGGAAAGATAAAACAGCCTACATTACGTGATTTGGAATAGAGGATTTTATAAAAACAGAACTAATTTCCAAAATCACGGGACCGTTCGTGCTGATGTTCGACGAAAGTACTATGTTCAGTTTGAATAAATTAAATTACTTGGCAAGTAATTTTGAGACTCTGCGTTTCTATTGTACGTTTTTTTTTTGTCGTGGTTTAGGTCTTAAATTTCATTCATAATGGTCTTCAAAGGGTCTTAAAAAGTCTTAAATTTGACTTTGTAAAACCTGCAGAAACCCTGGAATCCTACAACAACTGCCATATATATATATATATATATATATATATATATATACAGTATATGGCAACAGGACAGCAAAGACATCTGTGAACATTGTTTTAAGTGCCTGCAAAGCTTTTATATCATATGAATTAGACTATTAGACCGATAAGTTTTGACATTTTGAGGACAAGTTTGAAATGAATATCCACAATGTAATGGGGAAATAAGCGGCACAAAATGAAAAGGGTTCAAGTGTAATCTGAGGGTGCAGTGCGGCCACATGTCATACATTTATGAGATCTGTCAATGTAACAGATGGTTATAAACAGTTTAATTCCCAATAACACTAAAGCTGGACTTAAGAGTATATTATAATTAAAATAATTAAATCAGTAAAAGGCTACAATCCAGTAGCGCACATAAATTTTTTTATTCTTTTTTTTATGTATATTATTTTATATGCATTTATTTGAGTTATTGATTTTGACTACAGACCACCGTGCCAGTAAAGTTTCAGACCTGTCACTACACAGATTGGACAGATACATCCATGAAATCTCCACGAAATCAAACTTTTGGCTACTAAACAAATATAGAAATGTAAATCCCAGCTGTGCTGTCATGTTTTGAATCATCCATATTCATATTGAAAAGCTCTTTGGCTGCCAGTCTAGTTTGGCTCACATTGCCTTACCGTAAGTCATTTTTTTTCCTCTCCAACCTGCTCCCTCAGGTGAAAGTGGAGGGTGATAAAGACTTTGTACTCAGTGCCTGTCTCCTCAGGGTTGAGAGCTGTATAAGAGGGTTAGAGTGAGGACATTCAGTAATAGTACATGTTTGAATAATAGCACTTGGGGTTCCAGCTCTGCAAGTTCGCCAGCTTTTCCTCAACACTCCGTACTTGAAGCAGTCGACGTGAAGTTTTGGGGAGGAAGTGGAGTAAATCATAGACGATTAACTCAGCACCAGCCTCTTGTTGAATGAGTCATTGCATAATAATTTAAGGATGAGGAGAGGGTGTGTTGTGTTATGTTTCATTTCAGTGCCTGTTGTTAAAGAGCTGGATGTTGCATAAAACGTTTAAATCCTTTAATGTTTATGTGCAGCCAAGGGGATTTTTACCTTCGGAAAGGTGTCATTTAAAAATGTTAAACCTCCGACCACCAACACAATAAAGCATTCAGCTTTGAATTGATGGTTCTTGAGATTTGTTCAACCATGTTTCCTATTTAATTGTAATGATATCCTCTGCACCCATTCGCCCTCTCGCTCTGTGAATGGAGTTCAGGTAAGACTTGGGTGGGTCCTTCCGTTTCTTGACATATTTTGAAAGTATGGGCTTTGCTTTGTGTTAAATGCTATAAAGGTGCACTAGTATACTCTTTCATGCACTTCCTCTAGACGAAATTCTATATACAGAGGCTTAGTTTTGAAGTACCATGTGATCACACTCTTGTTGTTTTCCTGAGTTGTTGTGACAACACAAAAGTGGGCAGTTTAATGTTTGTCCATTGATATTAAGCTTATAAAATTAAATAAACTCTGGGATAAAAAAAAGTTTGAATCAAGTATATTTTAATTGGCGCCTCCTGTGGTGATGTTTGCCTGTTTTATAACCCCACAGGGCAGACGTACCATCTGATACTGGCCCAGATACATTCAATATCAAATTTAACCAGCCTCTTCTGTTTCTGAACACCATACACCCATTTTCTTAAAGGGATCACCATCCAAATGCAACAAGAAGCTCTGGCTGACTTCTTTGTTGTTGCCGTTTATTTAGCTTACAAAAGATGCAGAATGCTGGAAGTAAGGTGGATTAAGTGGGTGAGACGCATTGTTAGACTTTTACTCATGACTTCAGTGGTTCAAACTTTGATTTAATGGGCGCAAAATGAGAGAGAGCGAATATAAAAAGGGATTGTCATCATGAACATTTTTGGATATTTGCTTAACTCTTCAGCAGTATTATTTTAATCTTAAAATAGCTCGTAAAATATGACGGGTGTGTAAATATTCAAAAGGCCATAATAGTGAAAGATTTTATGTCTATGAAAATATAATTAACCTGATTGAATTCCTAAAAAGGTCAAGTGTTTGGGTGCATAATATGATTCCCTTTGTTCCAACTGTATCTTACATGGACACGAAAGAAAGCAAGGAGAGCACAAGAGAGCTATAGGGAGTACAAAACCTTCTACTATTTCATTCCATGACATCTCTAATCTTCCCTGAACTTCCCTTTTTGGATGTTGAACTCCTTGGATGCAGCTCTACAGATCCTAACCCTGGACAGAGCAGCTGTGCTGAGGCAGTGCACGCGTGAGATCTCTGCTCCCTGTGATAGGGATTCATCACTTGTCGGCATTCGCAGATGGACTTTGAGGATGAACCACATCTGTGCGTATTTGCCTGTAAGACCTTGCTGTGCGTTTATATAGTAATTCCATTAATCTGAATGTAATTCTGTCTTGGGAAATAACGGTTTAGGGCCATAAAATGAACTTGCCTAAATTGTTTCAGGCATGGTTGTGCCAAAGGGTTGCACCAAAGTCCCACAGTATTCTGACTTATAAGGTGCCATGAGATGGACCAGTTCTCATGTGCTGTCCACATTACTCCAGCTCATACTGGGAACATGTGCATGATGGTTGTACCTCTTTGGTTTTGAAGACTTGCCTGTCATGGGATAGTTTCCAGTGCAGTAAAGCCTTCATTGCTGCCAGGCCCATCTAAGTATCACAACGTTCTGACAGACCTGTTCTCATGGAACGGAATAGATTAAGTTTGCTCTGCCCAAAGGGTTATGGTAGTTTTGAATTTTCAGATGTGTTTTTATTTTAATGTTAAATTTATCTTTAGTTTTAGTTAGTTTTATTCATTGTTTTGTCAGTTTTGCACTGTAAAAAATTATATGATCAATGAGTTATATGGAAACATATGTTTTTACATTGCTTTAACTCATCAAAATAAGTTAAACAATTTGCAACTTTTTTTTATAAGTTATACAAGATTCAACCCATTTTTTTAAGTCAGTTTAATGTAATTTAAGTTGAAAGGACTTAATACATCCAATATATTATGAATATTTAATAAATTACCTAAATTATAATCACTAAAAAGGCTTCATAAAATAAACTAAAACAAGATTGAAATTGAAAGCAATATTAAAATAAAAATTACTGAATATAATAATATATTGCATATGTAGGGGAAAATGTACAGTTTGGCGGTCATTATCGCCCAAAGGGGTTTGTTTTGCAGTAATGACTGGCTGACAGTTTTTATTAATGTTTTTTATTAATCATTATTTTTAGTGATTTTATTTTGTTTCGTTTTAGTGTTTTATTTGGGCATTATTTCAGTGTACAGTTTTTTTTTTAAATCCATAGTTTTTCGTCTTTACGTTTACTTTACAAAAATATCCCTGCCCTGCCCAAGCAACCAATTGAAATCCAACAAAGAAGAAAAAGCGGCATCAATGGTACTATCTATTTCTGTCTAGTCCTTTCCACTCCTGTATCACCACAGATCTCTCTGCAAACAACCTGTTACCTGACACAGTTTGGTCATCAGCCAGAAAGCAGTGTTTCGGTGGAACAATAGGATCATTCACAGAAAATTATATCCATAGTTTGGCGTGTCTTTTATATGCATCACCCGGAGTTTACAGTCTGCTATTGTTGCTTTCACAATGAGAGTGCACAACCCTTCCCCTGTGTTATTTGTTGATCCTGTCCCGAGGAACCATTCAGACCTGGTCCATGCGACAGGGCTGCTTCCTCTTCAATGTATCGCTTTCAGGTTATTGATGTCTTGTTTTGTGCTCTTTCTTTATTGCAGAAGGTCAACGGCTTTTGGAACAGACCTTTCGTGTGTGCGTGCGGTTACCAAAACATGGTGGCGATGTCTCCTTCCAGCTCTCTTTCTCTCGCTCTTTCTTGTCCTCGGCCTCAACAGGGTCACATGTCGGCCCCTGGGGAGGAAGCACCTTCAACAACATCAGCCAGGTAGTGTGAAGGATTAGGCCTTTTTTTCCCCCGTCTCTGAAAGCAGCCACAAATAAGCAGGCGTTGTTCCCAAGGGATGCTGAGAAGCACGCTCTGGGCTGCATGTTTCAGAGATGTATTGTGTTGCACGATGGTTTTCATTTGATGCCACAGTAGTTTGTGTGAGGGTAATTCATATTACACATTTCCTCAGTGATCTTATCACTGTAGTCATGCTGTGTCAGACGACTATTGTGGCCTTTAATTGGATGGAGTGTGCTTTTTCTGTGAGGGAACTGTGCCGGGGAGTTCGTAGGGATTCACGGCATTCGTCTCTTGGCAACTCTCTCTGCCTCCGCCATCGTCCTCTGTATTTGACCTGGCTCTGTTTGTGCAGAAAGAGACTATAGCCCTGAGAAATTAAAAGTGCCTACCCAGGAGACCACTCACAGGCACCTAATTAAACATCTCACATTCCATCTGTGGGGTGCAAGCATTGAATACGCACACACACACTCTATAACGCCTAGCTATCGTGAAATTTTGTTCCCATAGCTTTGATGCTGGGTTGCTTGAGACGACTCTATCTCACCACATCAATAATAAATATCTTGCTTTGAAAGTTGATCAAAGAAAAAGTAAAACCACACTTTTGTCTCAGGGTGGAGGGAGTGTTTATGCGATTAAGTTAAATACTGTGATTTATGTGAATTTGCTCATAATTAGCATAACCATAATTGCAGTAAAATACGTGAAGTACTGCGGTTCTAATTGCACGATATAGGCAAGTTTAATCACATTTAATAGCATTTATTCTCCTCTGACCAAAGTGTGCATGTGCAAGGGCTGGAGATGGATTACATGCCACACTCTTGCACAAGTTCAAAAACATAGCAGAGCAGAAGATAAACAATTCTTGCAAAATTGGTTTGTTTAGGCGGCATAAATACAGTCTAATAATTGGCCTTAACTATATACTAAACAACAATATAAAACAAACAGGTTTTTTTTAATGTATTTTGACAAAGTGCATAATGTGCATATTAACTGTCATATGAACAACAAGTTAGTAACTACACTGAAGTCTTGTGTGTGATTAATTAGTCAGTTCTTTTTAGTGAATCTGTCATTCATTCAGGAATCAGACTGCACGTTTTTAGAAGTTTAACTTATTTCAGTTAGTTGCTGTCACGGTTGGTGTATGCAGAGGAAGAAGGAGGCTGAGTCAAAAAGATCCAATTCCAACATTTACTAATTAACTCCAAAATCAAACTGGTACAGGCGGGCAGAGAACACAAACACCAGGTAACATTTACAAGAACCGAACCAAGACAGACTGAACACAAGCAAACTAAATACAAGTCCAAATGAACACTAACGAGGTGAAGACAGGTGACACAGATGATGATGAGGGACAGGTGGATAATGAGGGAGTGAGTTCAGGTGTGGAGACAAAAAGGATTCTGGGTAGTGTAGTGTAGACTAAGACAGACAGGTGCAGACGAAGACTGTGACAGTGAACCTCGCGGCGTAGAACAAAGGGGTGGGGGGGCGGGCGCCCTGAAGGCTGGCCAGGGCGTGACCAAACTGGGACGGGAAGCCTCCAGGGCGGATCAGGACGTGCAGGCGGCTAGGGCGGAGCAGGACGTGCAGGCGGCCAGGGCGGAGCAGGACGTGGGCGTGGCCATGGTGGTGAGGACCCTTCGGGTGGCCATGGTTGTGAGGACCCTTCGGGTGGCCATGGCGGTGAGGACCCTTCGGGTGGCCATGGCGGAGAAGACCCTTCAGGTGGCCATGGCGGAGAGACCCCCTTGGGTGGCCATGGCGGAGAGACCCCCTCGGGTGGCCATGGCGGAGAGACCCCTTCAGGTGGCCAAGGCAGAGAGACCCCCTCGGGCGGCCACGGCGTTGAAGACCCTTCAGGTGGCCTATGGCCCCCCCCCCAAAAAAATTTTTGGGGAGAGTAACAGGATGTGGGACAGCCTCTGGGACAGGCTGGGCAGACGTGACGTGAGCAGACGGGACGTGAACAGTCTCTGGCTGGGCAGACGGTGAGGGCTCTTTGCTGGACCGGACCAGCGGCGAAGGTCCTGAGCTGGGCAGGATCATTGGCGAAGAAGGCTTTGAACTGGGCCGGACCAGCGGCGCAGAAGGCTTTGAGCTGGGCGGAACCAGCGGTGAAGTGGGCTTTGAGCTGGGCGGAACCAGAGGTGAAGTGGGCTTTGGCGGTGAGGACCCATCGGGTGGCCATGGCGGTGAGGACCCTTCGGGTGGCCATGGCGGTGAGGACCCTTCGGGTGGCCATGGCGGAGAAGACCCTTCGGGTGGCCTTCGGGTGGACTGCTCGATTGCTTTTGTCCGCCTCGCTGCCTGCTGTGTGAGCTGCGAGTTTGTTTGCGTCGTGGCTGTCTAAGCCTCGTATTAGCTTCGTATTTCCTTCTGTTTTTCCGTATTTCTCTCTTTTATTCTGTTCTGAACCATCATTTAACTCATAATTACAACTCGGACTGTTGGCCGGGCGCGTCTCAAGCCATTATACGGCTGGAACCGCAAATACGGTTGGAACATTGTTTGCTGGTCGTAGAGCGAGACATCGCTTCACTGCTGCTCGCCCTGCGATCGACTGCTTTTGTCAGCCTCGTTTGTTGGTCATAGAGCGAGACACTGCTTCACTGCTGCTCGCCCTGCGATCGACTGCTTTTGTCAGCCTCGTTTGTTGGTCATAGAGCGAGACACTGCTTCACTGCTGCTCGCCCTGCGATCGACTGCTTTTGTCAGCCTCGTTGCCTGCTGTGAGTTTGTTTGCGTCGTGGCTGTCTAAGACTCGTATTAGGTCGTATTTCTTTCTGTTTCTCCGTATTTCTTTCTTTTATTCTGTTTTATTCTGTTTATTCTGTTTTGTTAAAATGGCGAATATATCAGGTGTATGTTATCTACCTTTTGGTGCAGATTAGAACAAATCTGATTTGCTCGCGGTGCAGTCTGAATTAGAAGCTGTAGAAAAGCAGATCCGTGACCTTCTAGAGAGACAAGCTGAGCTGAGAGACCGGCGTTTAGCTCTTGAAACATCACGCGCTGATGCACACG
Source organism: Tiaroga cobitis (assembly GCA_030578255.1). Taxonomy (NCBI): domain Eukaryota; kingdom Metazoa; phylum Chordata; class Actinopteri; order Cypriniformes; family Leuciscidae; genus Tiaroga; species Tiaroga cobitis. The sequence goes on along the minus strand of CM060602.1, from coordinate 28,556,371 downwards.
GATCAGTGATTAACGTTAGTAACCCGCTGACGCCGACTTCGTCTACTCCGTGCGTTTCTCAGCATTGGTCCCGAGCGTCCAGGTCACGATTAGCCATGGTTTCATTCACTCCGGCTCCAACGCACCACCACGAAGCCTGGGTGGTTCCGCGGAAGCCGCGAGCCAGGACAAGAATCTTTTCGCCCCTCCCGGTGTTCGAGATCTCCACTCAGAACCGCTTCTCCCCTCTTCGTGAAATGGAACGCAATGCTGATCATCGGCGATTCCACCGTCCGACACGTCCACGCTACGTTAGGTAAAAGTAAGGTGCACAGTCACTGCTTTCCTGGTGCTCGTGTTCTCGATATCACTGTGCGGGTAACTGAGATCTTGAACGGCGACGAGCGCGTCGGAGCTGTGGTGCTGCACGTGGGATCTAACGACACTAGGCTGCGACAGACGGAGGTTCTGAAGAAAGACTTCAGGAGCCTTATCGATACGGTACGCAGCACATCGCCTGAAACATCGATTGTGTCTGGACCGCTTCCTACGTACCGACGAGGGCATGAAAAGTTCAGTAGATTATTCTCGCTAAATGAATGGTTATTGTCATGGTGCAATGAGCAGAAACTGCTCTTTGTAAATAATTGGAATCTGTTTTGGGAGCGACCAAGGCTCTTCCGCGCTGATGGCTTACACCCAAGTAGAATCGGGGCAGATCTTCTGTCGGATAACATCTCCAAGATGTTAAATACCGTTTGACTAGTATCCAAAAATCCAAATCACAGTCTCTACTGCACCAATTTAATTGATATTAATACTAGTGTAGAACATTGCATAGACACTGTGTCTATTCCTCGTTTACTAAGATCAAATAATAAATCTACTGCGGGATCTAGAAAAAATCTAATTGTTATTAAAACAAATAATCTCGCTATTAGTGAACAAAAACAATTTCTAAAGCTAGGTCTTCTAAACATTAGATCGCTCACACCGAAGGCGGTTATTGTAAATGAAATGGTCACAGATAATAATTTTGATGTTCTGTGCCTTACTGAAACCTGGCTTAAACCAAATGATTATTTCGGTTTAAATGAGTCTACTCCGCCAGGATACTGTTATAAGCATGAGCCCCGTCTGATCGGTCGTGGCGGCGGTGTTGCAACAATCTATAGAGATATCCTTAATGTTACTCAGAAAACTCGTCATAGGTTTAATTCGTTTGAAGTACTTGTGCTAAATGTTACGCTCTTAGATGTAAGAAAAAAATCCCTATTATCTCTAGCATTGGCTACCGTATATAGACCTCCAGGGCCTTATGCCGATTTCCTAAAAGAGTTTGCTGACTTTCTATCAGATCTTTTGGTCAACATCGATAAAGCATTAATTGTTGGAGATTTTAACATACACGTAGATAATTTAAATGATGCGTTAGGGGCTGCGTTTACAGATTTATTAAACTCCTTCGGGGTCAAGCAAAACGTCACCGGACCAACTCATCGTCTTAATCATACACTCGATTTAATTATATCATATGGAACCGATCCAACCGATATAGATATCATTCCACAAAGTGATGATGTCACTGACCATTACATGGTAACTTGCATATTAAGTACTGCTGTAATATGTCATGCTCCGCCACGTTATCGACCAGGTAGAACAATTCTTCCATCCACCATAGATCATTTCTCAAATAGCTTATCTGATCTGTCTCAGCTGCTGCCTGAACCCAAACAAACCGATGAACTAGATGAACTAACTAGCACTATGAGCACCATTCTCTCTAGAACATTGGATATTGTTGCACCCATTAAATTAAAAAAGGTCAGAGAAAAAAGTATAGCACCATGGTACAATAATACTACGTATGTTTTAAAGAGAGAAACCCGTAATTTAGAGCGTAAATGGAAAAAAACTAATTTAGAGGTCTTTAGAATCGCGTGGAAAGACAGTATGTCACGTTATAAAAAGGCCCTTAAAACGGCCAGGGCTGAGCACCTCAGCAAATTAATAGAAAACAACCGAAATAATCCAAGGTTTTTATTTAATACCGTGGCTAGACTAACAAATAAACAGACGTCGTCTGAACAAAATACCTCGTTACAGTTTAGTAGTATTGATTTCATGAACTTCTTCACCGAGAAAATTGAAAGCATCAGAATCAAAATTGTAAACGTTCAATCTTTACTTGCGCCTTATAATTCAGCCGCAATTATCACCCCGCAAGAACAATTACAATGCTTTACAACCATAGAACAAAAAGAGTTAAATAAACTTATCACTTCATCTAAAACAACAACGTGTTTATTAGATCCTATACCAACTGAACTACTGAAAGAAGTGTTACCTATAGTGGAAGAGCCTCTTCTCAATATTATTAACTCATCTTTATCTTTAGGTCATGTTCCAAGAACGTTCAAACGGGCAGTTATAAAACCTCTTATTAAGAAACCACATTTAGATCCAAATAACCTAGCAAATTACAGACCCATTTCGAATCTTCCATTTATGTCAAAAATATTAGAAAAAGTTGTGTCCAGTCAACTCGGCTCTTTCTTGCAAGAAAACGACATCTATGAAAAGTTTCAGTCTGGATTCAGGCCACATCATAGCACTGAAACTGCGCTTGTTAGAATCACAAATGATTTACTTTTAGCTTCGGACCAAGGCTGTATCTCAGTACTAGTTTTACTTGATCTTAGTGCTGCGTTCGACACTATAGATCACACAATACTCTTAGATCGACTACAAAATTACACTGGTGTTCAAGGACAAGCATTAAGCTGGTTCAGGTCATACTTATCTGACCGCTACCATTTCGTCTACTTAAATGGAGAAAAATCGATCATAACTTCGGCAAACTATGGAGTGCCGCAGGGATCTGTGTTAGGCCCTTTATTATTCTCAATATATATATATGCTGCCACTTGGTAATATTCTAAGGAAACATGGAATTAGTTTCCATTGTTATGCTGATGACACTCAAATATGTATTTCATCACGGCCAGATGAATACGCTAAATTATCCAAATTGACAGATTGTGTTAAAGATATAAAAGATTGGATGACGCGTAATTTTCTTTTATTAAATCCAGACAAGACAGAGGTAATACTTATTGGTTGTAAAAACCGTCCACAAAACCTTTCACAGCACGACTTTAACATAGTAGGATGCCCTGTTACTTTATCCGCTACAGTAAAAGACCTGGGTGTTACATTAGACTGCAACTTGTCTTTTGAAAAGCATATTTCATATGTTACAAAAACAGCCTTTTTCCACCTTAGAAACATTGCTAAGCTACGTAACATGCTATCAGTCTCTGATGCAGAAAAGTTAGTTAGTTAGGAAGCTCAGGGCCGGACGGGACCAGCGGCGAAGGAAGCTCTGGGCTGGACGGGACCAGCGGCGAAGGAAGCTCAGGGCTGGACGGGACCAGAGGCGAAGGAAGCTCAGGGCTGGACGGGATCAGCGGCGAAGGAAGCCCGGGGCTGGATGGGACCAGCGGCGAAGGAAGCTCAGGGCTGGACGGGACCAGCGGCGAAGGAAGCTCAGGGCCGGACGGGACCAGCGGCGAAAAGGAAGCTCAGGGCTGGACGGGACCAGCGGCGAGGGAAGCTCAGGGCTGGACGGGACCAGCGGCGAGGGAAGCTCAGGGCTGGGTTCATGGGCCAGAACCGATGCGTGTGTAGCCCACACACACAGAATCACCGCAGACATCACCATCAATGCAGTGTCCTCTTGAGTGGACTCACGGGCGGTGTGCTTAGTCTCTGGCGGGTAGGCGTGCATCAGCGGTGAAGGCAGCTCAGAACGGACGGTCTCTGGCTGGACGGTCTCCGGCTGGACTGATGTTACCGTGAGGGATGAACCACAGACCCAAAGTACCCTGTCCAGAAACTCCGAGAACAGCAGATGTAGGTCATCGAGCAGCAGTATCTGGGCTAAGGGATCATCCAAACCTCTCCAGAACCGCTGTTTAAGGCAATCTTCCTCCCAGTATACGTCCTGGTGCAGGTGAAGATATACCTCTGTGAATTCCTCCAGCGAGGCCCCATTTTGGTCAAAGAGGAAAGCCTCCATCTGGTCGTCCATTTTTGCAGTCGGTTCTTCTGTCTCGGTTGGTGTATGCAGAGGAAGAAGGAGGCTGAGTCAAAAAGATCCAATTCCAACATTTACTAATTAATTACAAAATCAAACTGGTACAGGCGGGCAGAGAACACAAACACCAGGTAACATTTACAAGAACTGAACCAAGACAGACTGAACACAAGCAAACTAAATACAAGTCCAAATGAACACTAACGAGGTGAAGACAGGTGACACAGATGATGATGACGAGGGACAGGTGGATAATGAGGGAGTGAGTTCAGGTGTGGAGACAAAAGGGATTCTGGGTAGTGTAGTGCAGACTAAGACAGACAGGTGCAGACGAAGACTGACGAAGACCCATTCCAATAAATTTAGTTTTTTATTTATTTTATTTTTATGGTTTTTATTTTATTTTTTATTTTACAAAACTACGGAGCCCCCCTAGTCCCACTTTGCCAAAAAAATGTATTATAACTATCTCGTGGCCTCAAGATAAGTATCTTGTGGCCTCAAGATACTATCTCGTGGCCTCAAGATACTATCTTGTGGCCTCAAGATACTATCTCGTGGCCTCAAGATAGTATCTCGTGGCCTCAAGATAGTATCTCTATCTCGTGATCTCTATCTCTATCTCTATCTCGTGATCACGAGATAGAGATACTATCTTGAGGCCACGAGATACTATCTTGAGGCCACGAGATACTATCTTGAGGCCACGAGATACTATCTTGAGGCCACGAGATAGTATCTTGAGGCCTCAAGATAGTATCTCTATCTCGTGGCCTCAAGATACTATCTTGAGGCCACGAGATAGAGATACTATCTTGAGGCCACGAGATACTATCTTGAGGCCACGAGATACTATCTTGAGGCCACGAGATACTATCTTGAGGCCACGAGATAGTATCTTGAGGCCACGAGATACTATCTTGAGGCCACGAGATAGTATCTTGAGGCCACAAGATACTTATCTTGAGGCCACGAGATAGTTATAATAAATTTTTTTGACAAAGTGGGACTAGGGGGGCTCCGTACAAAACGGTTATTTAATAGTTTTTTTTTTTTTTTTTAGCCAGTGAACATTTTGTAGCGAAATAGCTGAATAGTAACAACTGAATAGCGTAAAAAAAAAACAGCTAAGAGACCTCTTTTCTTATAGCGACTAATCAAAATAATGGCAAGTTGCATGTAAATGAGGTTTGCTCAATTAATGTAAACACCTTAATTTCGACTAATTCCTTATTCTGACTATTGATAATAATCAGACTATAGGTGTACATGTAAACGTAGCCAATGATTTATTTAGTGTCCGTTGGTGCCAAGACTTTCGAAATGTCCAACCAGCTCTTGGCATTGTGTTGCAATAAAGCACCTCTCGCTACAGACAGGAACCAGATTTAAGAAGCCAAATCCATTCCTGGAATTTGTTGTGTGTTTTGTAATATGAGCAATTTCACTTAAGGTAGTATCGTGAAGAAAGATTGGTGCTGTTGCTGCTCACACATTCAAGTAACAAGACCACCATGTGGGTGACCCATTCGGGAAAGTCAACATCAATAACCGTGACTAACTCTTAACTGGAGTTTCTCCAACATAAATAATAGTTTGATGGGAAATCGATCATGGTTGCCATACTCTACAATGTCATTGAGAGATCTGCAGCATATGGGTTTGTGTTGGCTGAGAGTGTCAACTGTAAAACACTTGATATGTGCTTCTTATACCTCATCCCGTTCCCACCACCATGCTGCTAGTCTTCAACTCATGCATTGCAATTCAAATCAACACAGGGATTCACTGAGACCTCCTCCCAGGTCTTTTTTCCGTAGCTCAAAACACTGTATTTATCCTCAGGAGGTTTTGCCATGCAGGTGGTACATGGATAGTATAGATGTGTTGCTAATAGATGTGTTTGATACTTGAAACCATATTTTGGTGTAATGGAAATCTCGCTTCTCAGTGAATGTTTATTGTTGAATCTTGGATGTTCAACATTAAAATTCTCTCACATTTGTTTTGTTATGGTCAATAATCGATATTTTGTCTAAATCCTACTAATTAAAATAAATAATTTTAAACGCTACATGTGAATGTAGACATCACAGCATTATAAGGTACAATATGAAAAATTTATATTGCTTTTGAGATTTGTTAAAGATTACATTTAACAGAGTTATAAAATTTGTTATTATTTTGTTTTTAAAAAGATAACATGTTGAGTTATATGTTCTCATTAATCATAATTTATGTAATATTGCTTTCTATTATTATCATTATTATTATTTTTTTTAGATTATGCTACTGACTGTTGTATGCCAAAAATGTGCAAGAGTTCATTGTGCGCATGTTTAAACAAATGGGTCTTTTATTTTGACTCAGATTTAGTATTGCTGCTTGTACGCAGATCGCTCCCTTGGGCACTGATGTTATGCCAGTGCATCGAGATGTAAACCAACAAATAAATAACACTAAGAAGTTATATCTGGATTATTCTTTACTGGATGGATGACAACAACATATTGTACATAGACATGACGGATAGAAATGAAAACTTAACATAACATAAATGTAATATTATTAAAATAGATGGTCTCTAATAATGAGCATGCAGTAAATATAGACTGATATTCTTAATGTAAAAAGACTGTCTAATATTGTCTGATAACAAATGCATCTCTACTTTTAACAAATGCATCCGTTACTGTAAAGCAACAGAGTTGAAACACCTTGAATGCATTCTGAGGAGCACGTTTTTAACAGAGGTACTTGAACTTTGAATGAGTCGGCACTGGTAATGTCATCTGACCATGTAAGTACAAACTCCTTAAAAACACAGGAATGGCTTGGCAAGTTTCTCTTTTAAAAGCATTGCAAAATTGAACCTCAAAGAATGACTGGTTCTCACACAAGCCCTGGTGGTTTTATATTTGAATTATTTACTTTTCAGCTTGTTTCTAGCTGACTCAAGAACAACAGTTTAGTTTCTACTTCTTTGAAAGGGTGTAAAGTAACATTGTTTGTGGGAAGCTTTGCATGAACCGCTGTCTGTAAACAGCAGGATTGTGAGGTACTGATTATTTAAATTAATTTCAAGCATGAGGAATCCAGTTGCCTTGCCAAGGAATAACAGTAGTCGGGTGGGAAACCACATGAAGAGGTATTCAAAAAACAAATCTTGTCTGGGGATTTATGGGACTCTTCATCAGCAAATCATATTGAATCATTCTGACATGTTAAAGCTCTCTGCGATTACTATAATGTTTACCTAACGTACAAAATACACGATTATAGTTCACTTCCCCCCTAAACGTTTATGGATCCTGCAGAACACATCTCCTCCCTCACTCCACTGGGCATCAGGCTTAAATAAATTCCAGCATGTTGTGGTGGTTACTAAGACTGTAATTGATGTACTGACCAGTAATGCCTGCAAATGCAAACACTTCAAAACTTGTGATGGTTCAACAACAGCTCTGCTTGCTTATGTATATTCACTGACAGTTGTTGAAGTGGAGCTGATTCAGAACTGATCAACGTGGTTGTGTTTCTAATTTGGGCTGGCATTTCTGTAATTACGCTTTAAAACAAATTAAAATAGAACTTTAGCCTGGTGCAGAGTCAAGTCATGTTATGACTATTCAGACAAAAGATACTGTTGCTGTTGTGTTACTCTAGTTTGATGTCATGTGATATGCAAGCTCTTAGCAGCTAGCTTTAAATGAAAACTTAGACTGATTAACCAAGGCTGGATATAAATTCAGGTTTCCTGATTCAATTTGGTTCAAATCATATTTATTTGGGTATATTTAAGTTAAAATGTCAGTTTTGCTTGCATGTAACAAAAGGTAATCATTGTCTTAATGACGTAAATTCTACAGTGGAGTGGTTATGCTGATTAAAAACCAGTAACTTTTAAACTATCCGTTAAAAAGCCAGCTCATAAAAGTCATTTAGTTGTGAATCAAACTAAAGGTCTGTATGTTTTTGATTCACAAAAAGAACCGGTTCATATGAGTCGTTTGTGAGGACTACACTGGCCTCAAAGTATCTTTGATTTTGCATACAGCCTAATAGAACAACTTAAAGGGTTAGTTCACCCAAAAATAAAAATTAAGTAATTAATTACATTTCTGTACATTAATTTCCCCATGCTGTACCAACCCCGTAAGGCCTTCGTTCGTCTTCGGAACACAAATGAAGATATTTTTGATTAAATCTGAGAGGTTTATGACTGCTACATAGGCTCCCTAAGGGAATGAAACTTGACGGCCCAGAAAGTCATTAAAGAAAATGTTTAAATATTCCATGTCGCAACAGTGGCTCAACTATAAGTTTATCAAGCGACGAGAATACTTTTTGTGCGAAAAAACAAACAAAAATAACGACTTTATTGGACTATTCCTTTTCTTCCTTGTAGGCCTGAAACGAGACTTCAAGAGATTTCCACGACGCGCACGCGCGAGAACTTAACTGAAGTAGTTGAGAAGATCGCAATTCTCGCGCATGCGTCGTGGAAATCTCTTGAAGTCTCGTTTCAGGCCTACAAGGAAGAAAAGGAATAGTCGAATAAAGTCGTTATTTTTGTTTGTTTTTTCGCACAAAAAGTATTCTCGTCGCTTGATAAACTTATAGTTGAGCCACTGTTGCGACATGGAATATTTAAACATTTTCTTTAATGACTTTCTGGGCCGTCAAGTTTCATTCCCTTAGGGAGCCTATGGAGGAGTGATCCACCTCTCAGATTTAATCATAAATATCTTCATTTGTGGTCCGAAGACGAACAAAGGTCTTACGGGGTTGGTACAGCATGGGGGTGAGTAATTAATGACTTAATTTTCATTTTTGGGTGAACTAACCCTTTAATAGAAATATGTGTCTAAATTATATTTGTATGCACAGGAGAAATTCTCATTTATGATATCCACATCAACTCATCAAGAGGTTTGTTCTCGCGTGTCAAGCAGGTTCGGTTGATATTCTGTTTATGTTCGCTGATCAATATTGTGAAAAAAAGCCTAAATGAAATCTGTTAATCATATAAAGCGATCGAGTCTCTTCAGAAAAATTGTGACTAAACCGCTTGATTCATACGGATTAGTTTAACGATCTCTTTATGAAGAGTTGAGGAGCTGTCTGTGGAGGGACAGAAAGTTCTCAGATTTCATCAAAAAGACCCTCATTTGTTTTCCGAAGATGAACAATAGTCTTACGGCTTTGGAACGAAATTTTGACCAAATTTTCATTTTTTGGTGAACTGACCCTTTGGTGAACACAACCTTTCGTCACTCTCAGCAAACACATTGCGCAAGATTCTCGAGCAATGATAAGTGTGCCATCTTCAAAAACACACAAAAAAATTTCTCAGACCCAGATTACAGACGTCTCATTGGCTGTATGTGTATCTGCATTGTTGTACAGGTAAACCTCGCACATTGAGCTATAATGTAGCTTTTCTTACTCTTTTACTGTATTTGAATAAATACATTTAAAATGAAATATCATTGTATAAAATGTCACCTTAACACAATTATAAGGCCATCCACAGTATGTGATTTTTGCATAGGCTACGTGTTGTTCCTATATATATATTTTTTTTATTTAGAATACATTTTATTAAAGTTATATAGTTGGCCAATCATGATTTGTTCATGAAAATACAAAATAATCCATGCATTTATTAGTGAATGAGATTTTTTTTTTTATTGCATCACATTTAATACAGACACAATACTCTCAGGTTTACTGAATATTGTGTCAACTCTTATATAGTTATCGTTCATAGTGTGAATGGGTTTTTAACCTACCTGTATGAAACGTCATAATTACTATATCTGAAAAAGAGACATAATACTCTACCTCAGTGATGTTCCGAACGTCCGTATCACTGGCCCCGTGGTATTTTTTTAATTTTGGAATATTTGTGCCTGACGTCTTTGAGCGCTGATGCTGAGGAGAGAGCGAGTTGGGTGAGAAAGCTCTGGGGTTGCCATGTCAATTAGAATCATTACTTGAGGAATCTGAACTGTTTAGCGGCTCATCTATCACTCATCAAAGCACCACATGAGCGATGGCCCTCTGGGAAGAAATGCTGGGAGATTGATGGGCAGTCCTGGCTCTGCAATGATAGACATTAAAGAGCTCTTGGCCCTGTTAGTATGTCATTAATTTAACACATCTCAGGCTAAACTACAACAATGAGCTGCTTAGGAAGGGGGAGATAAATGCAGGAGCAGACAAAAGGGGAGATGGCATAGGAGATCTTCTCATGCTTAAACTGCTGACTTATGGGCCTTCCAGTGGCAGTACTCTGGTGTTGGCAGACTGTAAACTGCCTGTACACTTGGAAAACAAATCATTGAGGAATTTCAGTTGCACTTTCCTTCATCAGATAAAACTGCTTGCCAGGAATAATTTCCTCACTCCCCTGATTTACAGACTTAAATATTTCTGAATAGAGATAGTCTCAACATGCCCATATTTAGGAAAACCGTGTGAGTGTGAGAAAAAGAAAAGGGATGTGGGGAGCTGACAGATAGACAAGGTTTATTGATTTGCCCTTGACCTCCATGTTTCCCGGGTCCTGTGATTCCCACAAGAGGTCAGAGATCAGGCTGTGATAAGGCGTTTTATGACTCTGCCATGTCTACCACCCTCATTTTCCTCTTCTTTTTTTAAAATCAAAGATCAGTAGTGAGATTGTAGAGTCCAGGGTGTAGCTGCACCAGGCGTTCATAAGGTATTAATTAAATTGGAATGTAATATTCACTCTGGGTGCTTAGTTAATGCTAGCTAGTTTAGAACTCTGCAACTAATTTGGTTGCGCTGTTAGTTCTTTAGGCAATGCTAAACAAGTAGGTCATAAGATCTCTTTGAAGTAATGTAGTTGCATAATATGATATTTACCTTGATTAATCCAATAAAATGCATTCAAATTTGTAAAGAGACATATTGTTGTAAAGATGTGCACAGCAAAAAAAAGTATTTTTGTCAAGTTCAAATATCTAAAAATCCTTAAAACAAGATATATAATCCTATAAACAAGATATATTTACAGAAGGTATAATAAATCATTAGGAACTGTGTTGTAAGATTAGCAAGTAAATACTGAAAAATTATTTATTTGTTTGTTTTTGTGTTTGTTTTGATGAAACCCTGATATGAACAAGTGACTCCATGCTTGAGAACTGCTTAAAGTAATTTATTCATATAATATTCCCTATGTAAACATGGGCAAATGACAACAATATCATCACATGTTTAAATGAATGTCAAGTAAAAGATCAAATATGCATGCCATTTTATTCCAGTTGTCATTCCTGGTCAGAGACTTTCATAATTATTCGTTTTCATGTATAGGGTTAAGTTCTCAGTATAATGGTGCAGTATTTATGTATTTATTTAGTAGTCAGATAAGTTGTATCTTAACATTCATGCATGCTATTGATAGATTAATTTCTTTCGCACAGCTGTTGCAGCCGGCCACTGGTGCATATCTGGCACTCACCCTTCACCCTGGGTCAAGTCGGCTGGCCCATACTGCATTCACGTGCCACTCTACACACATTGACCATACCAGATTCCTCTGCCTGATTCCAGATTCCCGGGCCTGTAGGGGGCCGCAGGATCTCAGTAAACCCACAATCACTACGAGGAGAAATGACTCAATGCTTGGTTCATAAGTCTCTGTGATCCACTTTAAATGGTTTGGGCTCTTCAAAGCAACCATTTATAATCAAAGGGAAGGAAATCTCGTGCAAGTAAGCGTAGCTAAATGTTATCCCTCATAGCATCTCATATTCACACTAAACATGTGATTTTGTTTTCTTGGAAATATTGCAGCAATATGGAGATTAATCACTGAGTACCTCCATAACACTATCGTATTACTATCTCCCAAGTCCAAATATCCCATTTTATTGTTGTTTTATATTACCATCTCAGATTGTACATATGTTTCCAAGAGTAAAAATGATGATGTTGACAGGTTTTGGTGAATAAAGCAGGATGGGTCTAACTGAATTCATCCCTCATATACGGAGTGGCCCTGCTCATCCTATCCACGCCTACCACTTCCTGCAGACTCTGTTTAATCTTCATTAGATTAGGCCCATACCTGCTCTCCTTTCACACAACACATGAAAGTAGTTAGACGGAGTACAATTAAGACGGAGTACTCCACAGATCTAATCAGTGCTCAGCTGGAACAAAGATCTGAGGCATGCCAATGCACTGGATGTGTCAGTCACGATTAGGGTGTGCCACTCAAAAGAAAACATGTCACACGTGCATCCTGCTTTATGCCATGACATCACTTGTATCCAGCTGATCATAGTTTTATGGGTGGGCCCAGATACCAGATTATCATTCACTCGTGTTTTCACATTTACATTGAGATGTCTTATATCATTTAGTTTTTTGTCTGGTTTCGTTTTGCCCTCACCTGCTATTGATTTTAATAAATGATTCACCGTCCGGTGAATCAAACAAGCCCAGCAGATCATGTTCAGCCAACTATCCTCATGGGCTCCGTGGCACGCTGCCTCTTTGTGTGAACAAGAGCAGACATTATGGGCTGAGGTTTCAGGGCTTTGTTGAGGGATGTGGAGATCTGCCATTAAGACGAGTGTGGGTCCATCATCTTGCTCGCTGTGTAACAATGAGCTGCTATGGTTTTATATGCATGTAAAAGCCTTATTTCACACCTTCTTGCTTGTGCACAGGCCTTGGCCATAAATGGAAGCAGCGGTTTATAATAAATCACATATCTGTCTCCAGTTGTGCCGACTATTTTAGACGTATGGTTATGGGAACATCGGCCACTGCCATTTGAATTACCATAATATGCCCTTTTGTAAATACATCTACTGTCCTGCTTTTCCTCAGCGTCTTTTAAAAAAGGGCTTATTTGTTCAAACAAACTGCATGTCTTCATGTGCATGTCATTGCAGATATTCTTTAGAGGAGTTTCGACAATAGTTTATAATTTAGCCCTGCCAAAGTTAGCAACAGTTTTTCTTTGCTTGAGGCATGTCCTGTTGTTTCAAAGATGATGAAAACAAAACAGTTTTAATTTAGGTTAATCTAATTTTATGACATTAGTAGGGTGGTCTGAATATTATAATTATAAGAAAATTCCATTTTAGGTGGAAATGCATTAGTGGAAATCCCATATAGGAAAAAGAAACATTGTGCATTAATACATCTCCTTGTTGGTTTGCCAGTAGGCTATATCAGCGTATCAAGGCCCGTCATTCACATCAAGGACAATAACCATAGCTAAAAAGTTTTAATAATTGTTTTAATTCTGTGAGAATAGGGAGGGCTGCACCACAGCTATAACTATAGTATACTGACACAGGTCAATAATATTATTATATTAAAAAAAATTAGAATGATTTTCTTTAAGCTGATGTATGATACAAAACATAGACAGCCAATCAGAATTCACCCTGCTTAAAAGAGCTTGAAGTTGCAGAAGACTTCTGCAGCATGTGATAAACAGAATGTTATCCGTCCATTGGTGTCACGATTCCTGTCTTGTGTTTTTCTTGTCTTGTGTGGATTTTAGTTATTTCCTGTTCCGTGCCATGTTGTGTAGTCCTTTGTAGTTTTTCTTGTTGATGAGTCTCCCCAGGTGTTTCTAATTAGCCCAGTCCCCTTGTTTTCTTTAGCTTGTTTGTCTGTGTATTTAAACCCCTATGCTTCAGTTGTTGGTTGTCGGTCGTTGTTGCTTGTAGCTGTCTCCATGTTCCTGTCTTGAGTTCCGTGCTCCTTTGTTTACCCTGGATGTTTCCTTTATTTGGATGTTTACTTTATTAAAATGGTGCTTGCAGTTGGATTGTCTCTCCGCTCATCCTTGCCTCATCGTTACACAACGACCGACAACCAACAACTGAAGCATAGGGGTTTAAATACACAGACAAACAAGCTAAACAAGATAACAAGGGGGCTGGGCTAATTAGAAACACCTGGGGAGACTCATCAACAAGAAAAACTACAAAGGACTACAAAACATGGCACGGAACAGGAAATAACTCAAATCCACACAAGACAAGAAAAACACAAGACAGGAATCGTGACAATTGGCTTTATGCACAGCTTCACTACTTCCTGAACTTCAGCCAGCCTTTTGTTTCCTGTCTGCCATTATTGGACAAACTGATTAATCCAGGATTATTATGTCTATTATGTTACCTGGCCTCAGTAACAATAATCAGGCACACCTGGATTAATCAGTTTGTCCAATAATGGAAGACAGGAAACAAAGGGCTGGCTGAAGTTCAGGAAGTAGTGAAGCTGTGCATAAAGCCTATTGGTGTGGAGTGGACGATAACATAGTTATCAGTATAGTTATCATTTTTAGTGTGTTTTTTCCTGCTCTCTTTTTCCTGCTTGTAATTTTTTAAAACCCAGAAACAAAAAAAGAGTGGCTGCCATCTTAGATTTGTGTTGGCACTACATGTTCACACAAAAATAAAATGAATTAATTACTTGACCTTAAGGGCATTTGGGAAAACAGCCCAATGATTTGCAATGATGACATTTGATAAATATGCTTATATTTCAACCTGACATAGATTTAGATGACCTAGGCCATACAGAGTTTGTGTGGTTGACATTTTTATATACCATTTTTCTATATACCAATTAATTATTTTTTAAAAATCAAAATATTCCACTGGAATCCAGCAAAATGCACAGTGATGTTCATAATGATCTGAAGCTATGAGAAAGCTTGTGTGGGAGTAGTACAAGAGTCACACATACACTGTGTGGGGAGTATGTTGTTCGAGTCCTATTAGAACAGTATGAAGATTTTATAGCAGCATCAAAGGAAAACATGACTATTTTAAAACGCCCATGCATTATTATTTTTCTCTCTTGGTTTCTGATGACTTATTTTACTTTAATAAGTTCTCAACAAAAGTGATCTTGAGAAAATGGATTGTTCTGCATTAGATCCTGTTGTGTTGTTGTTTTTCAAGAATAAAGAATTCACGAGTTCACACTTACAAATAAGTCAGATAGAATAAATGCGTATTTGGCGTGCTGTCCGAGGAGAGGGCTCCGAGTTAGGTATTCGGCCCGAACCCAGAGCACTCCCCCCGTATTCCTGGCTGTGAAATAAATAAATAAGATAAGCCAAGAGTGAGGAGTCGGGGTGGTGGAGGGATGCTGAAACTGTCAAGGAATGTTAGGTGAGTTGACAGAGTGAATATTTATATGCTCCTTCTCCTGCTGATAGGGTAGACATGGTAATTGTTTGATGACCAGTTGATTGGAATGATTATTTGAACGTGCTCCTCCCGAACTTTGTTTATAAAACATCATTTATAGACTTTCTTTGTAAAGAATGGCACAGTTAATGCTGCATTAGTCTGGTACGTGGGTTGTTGCAGCTCAAAAGAAAATTATAAGAGTATTTTAAAAGCTTGACTATTGTACCTCAAAATTGATGTTGTAATTCTTGTGATATAAATTGTCTCCCAACATGACATCACATTTTCCTCACTGAACTATTGTTTATATATGTTGTGGCAAAAATTCTCAAACAAACATCACTGCGTAAGAGACACTCAGAGTCAAATTATATAAAATAGAAGTATTTATTCTTGCAAGAATAGGAGCAGTCTAATACACAGTTGTTACCCTGTGCAGAAGAGTGACACACCCCCAGACAGACTGAACTAGCTTTTATCTTAGTTTCAAGGCCTTTCTTCCCCCCAGAGCCTTCCTCCCAGTAGTTTTCCATAGACGTCACTAGTTGGCCCACTAAGCTCCCCTGCACCAAATGGCCTTCTGACATCTAGGTCAGAGGTCCTTGTTCGTCTGTTCTCTGGAGTGTCTCCCTCTTCTGCCTCCCCAGGTACATAAACAGAATCCTCTCACTACAAGTGAGAGACACACATGTGACATTCTTTGAATCATCTACTAAAGATCAATGAATATCATTAAAATTGCCACTACAACTCCTCACTTTTTATCATTCTGATTACCCATAATCACAATAATAAACAATAAGACAAATTTTAAGTCATATCATCACACTTATACTTTTCATCTCTGATTTTTGCATAAAATGATCACTCTCCTTGAACCTGTGAAGATAAGTTTAGAATGAAGAAGCATAAGGCTGTTTTTGTGGGGGAAAGGCCCCGTAATATTTTAGCAAGCAAGTAAACATTTCACTGCGTTGGGCTAAGCGAGAAATCTCTGTTTCTGCGCTCCTGTAAACAGACCCTCAGTCACGCCAGTAAGGAAAAGGTAGTTATAACATAGCAAGGAAACAACCAGATAAAAGTAAAATAAAAAAATCCCTCAGTTTCAAACCCTATCTTTGTACGCCATCTCGCAACACGGATGACTGCTGCTTTTAACCCCCTTTAAATCTTTGCCCTTAATCTTTCTCAGAAAATAAACAAATAGAAGAAAAACAAACAGAACATACATTTAACACATATCTCACTGTAGCTCCCACTACCTGTGTCGTCACAATTTTGTTCATCCTTGGGATAGACTGTCATTTTCACCAATTGAACAGACAGCATGTTTCCCCTGTCACTGTAATCATATTCACCCATGAATAACAAAATTATTAGAATAACAATCCTAACTCCTATCATTAAGCCTTTTCCATTAATCTACGCCCATCTCCATATTTCATTTACTTCTAATTCAATTTAGTAAGCTCTATTTAATGCCATATTTAACAAAATCTAACCAGAGAAGTCTTATAATTTTATCCATTCTTCTAACCAATGCAGTTGTTCAATATTAACTCTAATATTTCCATTACGGACACAATCAATATATTTTCTACATTTACAATCAAATCAATACTTTTAATTCAAACATGCTGTGGTTCTACTTAATACGCTTCAACAATTATCCCTATAATTTACATTAATTAATAGATCTCTTCCCAAAAACATTTTCCTTAAATATTTCCTAATGAATAAGTAACCAATCAAATCTTTTGATCGACTGTATATCAATACTAAGCCCTATTTTGATTTAATCAAATCAAATCCTCAAAATAATCACAAAACCCCATTCTTCTGTTAAACTTAAACCATCAGTTGGCAGTTGGTTCCTCCTCCAGGCGTGTTGATAATCTCGTTCGCCCCATGGACTATGGGATGGTTGTGGCCTGTTGGTGTTGTCTAAGGTGAGAGGCTTGGACCCAGGTGTCACACTCCAACCATTTTCTGATCCTTATAAGGTTTTCCCTTATATCACGACCGCACCCCCACTGGAGTGAACTGTCACCTGTGAATGGAGACCTTAAGTATTTTGTTAGTGACCGCTTGTCTAGCCGCTCGTCCCCTTTGGTTTGACCTGTGGATTCAACCTGAAACATTATCACCGGATAATTTCTCGCTCACTTAATAGCACTCAGGATCCTTTTCCCCTGAAAAACAATATTTATACATTTGGAACAGAAATCAGTTCTGTTTTCTGCAATCCATCCTGACATTCTGTAAAAGGAAAATTTAAGTTTGCGCTGCGCAGGTGTGGCACCTTTCTGCTACAATAATAACCCAGGCCAGGATAGTTAGTCAAATTCATCCATAGCCATCATTTTATAGGGGACATTCTCCCCTGTATCCAAAAGTCTGCATGCTCTGTAAAGAAAAACAAATGTCGAGGTTATTTTCAGATAGTAAAATACGTAGTTTCTTTTGTCTGCTGTGCTGCCACGGCCTTCGCTGCTGCATCTGCCCTAGCGTTTCCTGTTGAAACAGTCCTGCAAATACATGTACAGACAGCAAATTTTGTTTGGGACCCAAGTAAACCATATTTGGCAATTGTTATACCATCTCCCTCTTGATGCACGACACAACTCGAGCATCAATTTAACATAACATTTAACATAGTGTTTTTTATAAAGTTTGCCATCAACACTAACCCAAACGGCGTCCTTCAGCCAAATTTTGCCCAGACATCCTTCTCTGCCTCTGAAACAAAAAATATTACATTCTTCACTTAAAGCCCAATCTCATCTTCTTATCGAAGTATTTGACGGGCAACGTCCCTGAGTCTCACAGCGAATCTTGCTTTTCAGGCCTGTTGTTTGGTCTCTCAAGTCAGTCATCTACAAACATTTCTAAAGTCATCAATTTTCAGGTCAGGTCGTGCTGTACAGACTTGGTCAATGTCAGTCAATCATTTCTCCCCCTTTGTTCACAATTATCATAAATGTTAAGGGCTCTCTTGATACTTCGAAATTGACTTAGCCAATATGTCATTTTGTTGTTGCCATCAAATCTACAATATTTTCATTTATCTCAGCCCATGCCAGATGGTGATCTACAACTACACAATTCCAATTTACACAAATACTTAAACTGATCCAGAACATAATTCAAATCGACATCCTGCATGACAAAAGTATTACTACCAGACAGAGCTTGATGTCCAATCAACTTAAAGCTCGTCCCATGTTCTGTATTGTCTTTTCAACCGTTCCACTCAGAATTATCGGCTTCTTTAAAATTTGTCATTTGCCTTAACCCATCTGTAATGATAAAACTGTTCTGTTCTAATTTCAATACTGTTCTAATATTAGTACCCCAAACTAATACATACAACATAAAGTGCTGTCACCATCACACACACACTCATACTAGACACACACATGTTAACTGCTCATTCTCAATGTTTGCCCTTTCCTTATATCATCGTTAAAAGGATTTAAATTTTAAATAAGATTTTAAACTTCACATATTTTCTGTAGCTTTTCCCTAATTTTACATGGTCTCTTAACCACTTTCAAAGCATGTCTTGTTCATTATTCATTAGATTTTTAGACAAGTCAGCTGGGTTGTTTTGGTTCATTATCATTATTTTTCTTCAGCTTGCTCTAGCAGGCCGATAACAGAAAGACAGACACAGTTACCATTCCTTCCTCCAGCTCAAGCAGTCTCTCTCACTATAAATCCATTTCTTATACAAAATGTAATATTAAATTCATTACAATAACCTTTGACCATCCACCTTTGTTATCCAGACTTAAATCTACAAAGCTGTCTTCATCTTTAGTCACCACCATGTCTAACGACCTTCAGGAGTTAGAACTATGTTATAGACTAGTTCTAAATCAACTTCTATACATTTTCCTTGCCCATAAGGCAACCGACATCAAAAAGTTTTATTACTGTCTCCACAACAATTAATAATGGCAATCCCCCTTACGGTCTCAGCTGGCTCTTGAAAGCCCATTGCCATTAGCTCTTTGTCTATAATTTTCTTCTCAGGGTGTTTTCCCCCCGGTTTAGTTGCAGACACTTGTCACAATGAAAAACAAGCCATACAACTAATGCGGTTTCTTCTGGTGAGTGGTATAGAGGAGCTTTTGCATCATGGGGAAGACTGGCGTGACTCGTCATAGCTTCATCTCCCCCTAACGGTATAAGGACGCTGCTGGCCTCACAGCTCCTGCTCAACTCTCATACCTGTCTCACATAAAACATCTCCATTCAGGAAATGCCCAGTGACTTTACGTGAGCCCTCTGGCTTGGGTTGCCCCCTGTCTGGCCAAAGAAGGTCTTACCCGTCATGGAGGTGGTCACTCGTGCCCACTGGTGACCGCTTTTTTTCCCATCACACAATCGGTTTTCTTCAACAGAACTCAGCTGCTTTCTGGAGCTTAGGAAAGGCACGTTCAAGAGTCACCAGAGCCATTCTCATTGCCTAATATTGTTCACACAGGGAGACAGGTCAATAACAACAGTATTTAATCACTTAAATCCATTATTTTATCTTAAAAGCAGAAACCCTAGCTGCTTAGACTATACTCAGCGAATTTGGATCATCCGTACGTTCAGTGAACTTTACCTGTAGACGGAGCCATCGGTCCTGAATGGTGGAGACTAAATGAGACAAAGAAGTTACTGGTCCTAAAATAAAATAAAATGTCTTCAAGTTCTGCATTATTATTTTAAAGACTTCTTTAAAGTCATTCAGTTTTACATTTACAAATACAAATTGCCCTTTATGGCAATTGTTTCTTTAAACATCTCTGTCTCTATGATTCTTCAACTGAAACTGTGCTTTACTACAAATAGCTTATCACAGAAAACAGCTTTGAGCTGACATTGAATGAGAGAGACTCTGAGGCATTCAGGACTGGCACACTGCACTCTCATAAACTTCTAACATCAAACCTTTATCTACCATCCTATAGCTTTATCCCAGCTTAAGGCATATTTGCCAGAAATTACATGTGTTTCCAAATAAACATAATTTTTATAGTTGTCTTTATTTAGACATTACAAATTTCCACTCAGATTGAGTCTCTGTTGCACTGGCAGTTTTCAGCCACAGTACACATCAGATTTAGATAAGCAAACTGTTTCATTACAGCCAATAATAAACTTATCTTTTGAAAGCAAAACATCAGCTTCTAGTTCTTTCATGGTCAACTTTTCAAGCTGTTTGTTTAATCAGCATTCAGCAACTGTTAATCCAGTATTGCTTCTGCTTACTTGATCTTAAATAAAAATAATTATTCCAGTTCTCAATAACGTTTCACATTTCTCAATCAGCATTTTAGTTGTCAAGTTCTCAATTACGTTAACTTTGACAAGGCTAGCACTCTCTGCTTGATACATCTTTTGCAATTATTATAAATCATTCGTGAGATTAGTCTCTCTCCTTAATCTAAACCCTTTCTAAAATGTTTAATTAAACACAATCATCCTGTTAGTTACTTTGATATATTTTGCAACTCACATTTGTTGGAGTCATTAATTTTACATCAACCTGTATTCATCAGTTCACTTTTATAGATCTTTTCTTTCTTATAGGATTCACTTTAAGACTTCAATCTTTCGACCTTGTTTTTATCTCTTATTTCTCAGACGAAAAATGTTACTGTCGTCATTTAAACACTGATCTACTTTCAAACCCACATTATTATCAGAAATGTGTCACTATCACATTTTCAAACACCTTGGTGGGCATTTAGTTACCTATTAAATTGTCCTGATGACCACCATTAAAACACTCTCTGTCATCTAGTGAATTTGTTTCAGCCTCAACTTCAGCATCAGACACCTGTCCTTGACTATAGTTTGATCACTGTGAGCTTGCAAACGGCTCCAACTTACTGCACACTCTTGAAGCAGTGTGTGTCCCATTTCAGGAATGTAAACAGAGCCACTGATAAGCAGTCCTCTGTATTCTTTTACAGTCCACCAGTCGCGGATTTAATCACAATAGCCAAATCATACTCTTCATCATTTTATTGGCGGAACATAATTTCATGAGCAGCACAGAAAATGCTCAAAATATTCGAATTTGTTTTCTGTCTTTACACATTTCTCCCAGCTTATCTTTTACAAAACATCATCTGCAAATCTCTTCAAAGTGAGATCTTCTGAGCAGAGCTGTTTACAGCATTTGCTCTCTTCTGTCTCACTATTTATTTATTTATTTTCCCGGACTGTTCCGTTACTCTTCATAAAGTGTAACAATTTGTACATCATTATTTTCATTACAACTGGTTTGAAGCCTTTCCTCTTCCATCACATTGTTGTCTCAGTCTTATCTCTACTGTTTCTCCAAAACAGATTATATTACTCAGTCCGTAAATTACACAGACAACCATTATAGCTACTTGCTTCAATACCCTTATTTTCTTAACATTAATAAAATAAAGCAGATATATCATCATTTCAATCATTTTTTTATCAAAATCTAGAATTGTTCCCCATTCTGCTTAAAACATTCCTCATATCATGTTAATCCCTGTCAATCATACAATGCCTTATTTTATTCTAAAACTGACTTTTCATTTCACCATTTAAACAGTTAATTTGACTTCCATAAATTCTGTCAGACCATGTCTATTTTCATCACATATAGTTTTCTGCTATATTTCTCCTTTCTTTTCCCTACATGCCAGTTCCCTCATTATCCTCCCCTTTCTTTTCTCAAACATGCCAGTTCCTTCATTATCTAACCAGTACATGATTGTTTGAACAATCCCCACACACACATATCTCACACACCAACCTTTTTGTTTTTTCACTTCCCTCTTCCACCAAGTCTCACTTACAGTTCCCTCTATTTCACACAGACAGCCTTATTGCTTCTTGCTACAATCCTTGTCATATAAATTTAAGTTCTATAGACATCTAATGTCATGCATCCATTTACTGGATGAAGAAGTAAAAAAAAAACATTATTTCTCCTGGCAGTTTGACATTTTATCTTCAAGCCAACAATCCATTATCTGTTCACATTTTTTTTACACACATGTTGAACACAGACACAACTTTTGTTTCTCACTGCTCTGTTCAACTGATTCCCGCACCATCTTTAATGTTGTGGCGCTCAATACCTCATTTGACAAAACACCGGTGTACCAAATTTCGCAAGCTTGCTCTGAGACTTCCCCATACTGGCTGCTTTTCTCTCTGTTCTCTGTGGATTTCTCACCGCGCGTTCTCTTTATCTGTCAGGCGTCCCCGTTACAGACCCGATTTTTTCTTTTAACCCAAATCGGTCGGGTTGCACTCGTTAGTGCCCTCCTAATTAAGGTTTACCAAAAAAAATCTTTTCTGGCTCCCCCTAACTAGCTTCAGCACCTAAAAAACCATTTGCTCCGTGGTGGAACAACTGATTTTCAGGTTACCTATCTGTTTGCAAACTTCTTGATCCGCTACAAATCTCAGTTAATCTCAGATACTTTCGTATCTGTTTGAAACCTCTTGATCCGCTACAAATCCCAGTTCATCTCAGATAATTTTCTCTCGTATCTGTTTAAAACCTTCTTGATCTATCTATAGATCTCAGTTAAAATCCAGATTACGCACCACAGAGACAGCCCTCAGCCAATATGGTTCAATTTCTCTCTTTCCCCTCTATTAAACTGAATTTGCTTTGCTTACCCAGAGATGTTGTTCCGTGCCACTTGCGGGTTCTTTAGATTCCAGTGGTCGATTCTCCCGGCCCTGATATCGGTCGGCCCCTCTCTCTCAAGTTTACGAGGTAGAGCTGGAACTTACTTAGTCCAGGTGGCCAAACACCGTCCGATCTCAGGTCCAGGGAACACGTTCAAGGAATATCACTTCTGACACCAAAACTGTTGTGGCAAAAATTCTCAAACAAACATCACTGCGTAAGAGACACTCAGAGTCAAATTATATAAAATAGAAGTATTTATTCTTGCAAGAATAGGAGCAGTCTAATACACAGTTGTTACCCTGTGCAGAAGAGTGACACACCCCCAGACAGACTGAACTAGCTTTTATCTTAGTTTCAAGGCCTTTCTTCCCCCCAGAGCCTTCCTCCCAGTAGTTTTCCATAGACGTCACTAGTTGGCCCACTAAGCTCCCCTGCACCAAATGGCCTTCTGACATCTAGGTCAGAGGTCCTTGTTCGTCTGTTCTCTGGAGTGTCTCCCTCTTCTGCCTCCCCAGGTACATAAACAGAATCCTCTCACTACAAGTGAGAGACACACATGTGACATTCTTTGAATCATCTACTAAAGATCAATGAATATCATTAAAATTGCCACTACATATACTTTTATTCAATACACTTTTTTTAATGTTCAGATTTTTATGTTGAGTCCTCACTCATATTGAACTTTCTGTAATAGTTAAAACGCTGAGTGGTAACTACCGCTAGCATGGGATAAAGTTTTTATCTCTGAGAGCGAGGAGGTACTTTGGAAATTTGAGGTTGAGTGACAGGACTTAAAAGGGGCCCAAGTGAGTACAGCCGCTGTCAGTATGATGCTCTTATGGGATTTATTTTTATAGAACAGCGGCATGACGGGAATGTATCCTATAGCTGCAATGCATAATTTAGCGCCACACATCTGCTGTTGGGGAAATGCAGACACTTTTATTTGGGAGTGGAATACAAAAGAGGCGGGAGAAGAGAGGGATGAGAGAGAATGGTCTGCAGTCTTTTAAGAACACTTGGACTCAGATGCTGTGCTGTCAGTAAGGTGCTCATACAGTGTTTCATAAACATTACAACAGTCACATCAACTGCTTAATCAAACTCTTGTTATTCTGTCCCAATAGACTCATCTGTTAACTAGACCTTGGATGAACCTGACACTAAAAACAGGGTCAATTCATGCAAAAGTGTGTTTTTTTTTCTTGCAGTAGTATTTTATGTTGGTTTCAAACACAAAGTAGTCACATGTATTTAAATGTTTGTTTTAATTATACAATTTATATTTAATATTAGTTGGACAAAACTAAAGTTTAAAGTTTTAACAAGTTTTTGTATATTATCTTTTATATTTTTGCTGTTTCAGGAATTGTTTTACTATTTAAATTAAGAATAATAAAAATATCCCGGTAATAGGCTGTTTAATGGTACATTCCACTGTGACATCTTGGCTCACATAAGGGCTTTTCACACTGCACTTAACCCTGGATTATCGTCATTCTAATCCCCGCTTTTAACCCTGGGTGAAGGAACGTTTCACACTTGCAATTTAGAAGTGGAGTTTGCACTGTTTTACCCAGGGTTATGAATCCCCTCTCCTGAGCAGGGTTAGCACCGCTTTTGCTGTCTTAACCCCAAACTTCTACAGTGTGAAATCACATGCTTTGGACAGTCACAGAAACGGCACACGTTGTATACAAACAGGCGTTTCAGCATTTGGGGAGACAAATGTCAAATGGTGAAAGAAAACACAACAATTGGAATAAAGAAGAGACTGTTTCTAGTCCGAAAAGTCCATGAACTTAAAGGGTTAGTTCACCCAAAAATTTAAATTAAGTCATTAATTACTCACCCCCATGCTGTACCAACCCCGTAAAGCCTTCGTTCGTCTTCGGAACACAAATGAAGATATTTTTGATTAAATGTGACAGCTGGATCACTCCTCCATAGGCTCCCTAAGGGAATGAATCCTGACGGCCCAGAAAGTCAATGAAGAAAATGTTTAAATATTCCATGTCACAACAGTGGCTCAACTATAAGTTTATCAAGCGACGAGAATACTTTTTGTGCCAAAAAACAAACAAAAATAACAACTTTATTCGACTATTCCTTTTCTTCCTTGTAGGCCTGAAACGAGACTTCAAGAGATTTCCACGACGCATGCGCGAGAACTTAACTGAAGTAGTTGAAGGAGATCGCAATTCTCGCGCATGCGTCGTGGAAATCTCTTGAAGTCTCGTTTCAGGCCTACAAGGAAGAAAAGGAATAGTCGAATAAAGTCGTTATTTTTGTTTGTTTTTTCGCACAAAAAGTATTCTCGTCGCTTGATAAACTTATAGTTGAGCCACTATTGTGACATGGAATATTTAAACATTTTCTTCATTGACTTTCTGAGCCGTCAGGATTCATTCCCTTAGGCAGCCTATGGAGGAGTGATCCAGCTGTCACATTTAATCAAAAATATCTTCATTTGTGTTCCGAAGACGAACGAAGGTCTTACGGGGTTGAGTACCCAGGATTAATTGTTGATCCCGGGGAAAATTATGAGCAATGTGAAACGTAAAGCAAGATCGCAGGATTCTGTTTACCTGGGGTTTTGAAACTATTTGAAGTAATTCAAGTGTGAAGAGCCCCGTAAAGCCTGCTCTAATTGTGTTAAAAAGGTACGTTTTTGTATCTTTGGATAGATGCTGAAACGTACAGTTGTTCATACGTAAATAATTTACATTTTAATGCTGTCAATACATCAGTATTGTACGTGTCAGTGTGTATGAAAATGTAAGTAAATGTACGTGTGGTAGAACAACACTTTACGTAAATATACACACAAATACTCAGTTCAATTTGTGTTCAGTGACTTGTATCTTTTTTCAGGGAAACAATGGTGAATATGTTCAATAGCTTTTTTTGTAGACAAGGCTAAGGTATATTGCTACTGTATGACTTTCAAAGATAAACTTACAGTGAAAGTAAGTAAAAAAGTACTTACTCTCTTACTTTCTAAATACTTTATTTTTTAGTTTAAAAAAAAAAAAAATATATATATATATATATATATATTACTATATTACTATGAATCTGAATAATATCACCACAGAAAATGTTCTTGTAACGAATTGAATTTGGCCCTTGTAGCACGATCGTGTGTTAAATCCTCAGGGAGCACACATCCTGGTAAATGTTTAACTTGAATGAAAGTCACTTTGAATGAAAGCGTCTCCCAAATGTAAAAAATGTCAAGTTAAAGCACAACTAGTTCACTATGACTGATTTGAGCATTACATCTGGCAGCCTACACACATCCTCTCCAACAGAGCCAAGACCACGTCCTGGTGGGGGACTTGAAAGTTTAATCTTCCATTACCCATCTTCTCCCTTTCCTTACCTCCATTCTCATCCTAAGCAAACAGCTCAAAGTATAGTGTTACCGCCTACCAAATCCCCAATAAAAATAAATTTATGTGCTTTTATGTAGTCACTCATTGGCATGCTGGAGACTTACGTAGGCCGGTATCGGGAGACAGCCGTGGTTAAGGCTCAGGAGTGTTAGATGTCCTTCAAGAGCTGAAAATGCATTCGAATCAGCTTAGCAGAGCTTAAACTTAATGGCCAGTGAGAACACGGAGAGCTCATGACATTAACAAAAGTTTTGCACCTTTACATGTGCATACCTTCTATGAACACCTCAGAAAGAACAATGATCAGGTGTACTTCAAAACGAGACATTTTAATGGGCTTTATTTGGTTTTTATGTTTTTTTTATTATTTCAACATGTTTTAAAGTAACGCTAAACGCTCTGTTTCCTAAAAACTCGTTTGTAATTAACCGCAAAAGCTGTTTTCACGGTTTCAACTGTGTATCAGTCTGGCTTGCAGTTGTTTTTCTGAAAGCAATCAGCTTTTAAAAAAGCTTTTTATGATTTAGTGAGTGTTGGACGAGCCGTGATCCCTGGACTTAACAAACAGCCAGTGGCAGTAAAACACACTCCCTGAATGTCACCCCCCCCTCATAATGAAACAATAAAGCAGGCACGTTCTGACATGCAGAGAACACAGCTGAGAGAGTGGCCTGTTCTAATCGGGTCCCTGGAGAAAGACCCGCAACTAGACACAGACACTGAGACACTTAAAAAGTTCTGAGACTGCAGAGACAGGACAGAGAGTGACCGTGCGAGGCTAATGGGGACCCTTCGTAAAGCGCAGGTGCAGATGTGTATTCAGGACAAGTAGGGTAAAGGGTTACACACACAAGCCCCCCATGACTCCTCCAGGGGCTCTTTGCAGAACGAGTGCTCGAACAGGTTCTGGGAGTTCATTCAGGCTGAACAATCTCTGCATTCGTCATTGGCGAGGAGAATGTTTTATCTGCACAGTCAGTCTCTAAATTCACTGGTTTGCCGTTGTCGCGAGGGTTGAGATGCTCTTTCTGGCCGCAGCACTGTGAAGAAGACAGAGTATGTAAATTTTTATGCCGCTTTTCAAAGACGACAAGTGAACCGGACGTTGGAGTGCATGATCCCTCTTAACCATCTACAGAGGTTAAATGATTTATCGTGTTTCATGTGAGCATTCTGGAAAATCAGAACACTCTTTTGGAAAGTCTAGCAACAGATGCCGAAGCTTTCCAGATGCACGATTGCCAACCGCAGGTTTAATGGAATGACTCTCTTGATTTTTTTTTGTTTTTCTTTCTCTCTCCAATCTGTCCCTTTCTTCCTAGTCTTTCAAGGAAAATAAAATCTCTCTTGGCGGCAGATTAAGCATTCGATGGGGTGGGTCAACCTGCTGATGTCTTTTCATCGTAATTTATGTACCATCTGTCTGCTCAATCAGCACCTAAGAGACACAGGGCCGTAATTCTCTACAAGTGCCTTCAATCTTAATGGATATCACAGCACTTAACAATTACCTCCCAGCACTGTTAACAAAGAGGACATAGAATATTTTAGTGACCTACTGATAGCAATTTCAAGGAGGATTATCATGAGACTTTTCGTCTTGTTGTATTTATAGTGTGCACATTCTGTATTTCTCGTTTAGTTTTACTATAGCCTTTTGCACAACTCATAACCATTAAAATTAAAACGGTGTTCATTTTTACAGATTTTTTGTCTTAGTCATAGTTTTTGCCTTTTTAGCAAAAAATACGGTGGCCGAGAGAGCTCAACGCACTGCAACTGAAGAAAACACATGCAAATAGAAAAAACACCCGCTAATTAAGAAAACATCTTCATCAGTTTTACTCACAACACAACCAAATACAGAAACGCGGTGCAAAAGTTCACAACACAACCAAATTCAGAAACGCGCTCTTTTGTAGTGGAGATGAGTGGTACCCGGTGGGGTCTTCTGCTGTTGTAGCCCATCCGCCTCAAGGTTGTGCGTGTTGTGGCTTCACAAATGCTTTGCTGCATACCTCGGTTGTAACGAGTGGTTATTTCAGTCAAAGTTGCTCTTCTATCAGCTTGAATCAGTCGGCCCATTCTCCTCTGACCTCTAGCATCAACAAGGCATTTTCGCCCACAGGACTGCCGCATACTGGATGTTTTTCCCTTTTCACGCCATTCTTTGTAAACCCTAGAAATGGTTGTCAAGTCAAGTCAAGTGACCTTTATTTATATAGCGCTTTTTACAATACAGATTGTATCAAAGCAGCTTCGCAGTGATAACATGAAAATAATACAAAAAAGTTTGTTTCTAAAAGAAAATTGCGTCAACGTATATTAATGTATATTAAATGTCCCCAACTAAGCAAGCCAAAAGCCAAGGCAACAGTGGCAAGGAACCAAAACTCCATCAGGTGACAGAATGGAGAAAAAAACCTTGGGAGAAACCAGACTCAGTCGGAGGGCCAGTTCTCCTCTGGCCAACGAAGGAACAGTGCATGATTCGGGCAGCATTACAAGTCAGATTGGATCGGAACATTTAGAGTATTTATCCATTTCCATCTTTTTGGAAGTCCAAGTAGTCACGCCGGTATTGAGACGAGTTGTTGAGGATCAGTGCCGTCCACCATAGAGGGTCCATATCGCCGGCGTTGAGTCGTCTCTTCACAGGCTTTGTGATTGGGGCATCTGAAGTCTCCGTGAGAGGCTGGATACAAACTGGAGCTGACGAACCCCATTTTCATAACAGCAGAAAAGCAAAAAGGGAAAATAATTAGCATAGCTGCTGTTCATAATGATTTCCATAACACGAGCGTAGATGATAAAAACATGAAGACAGTGACTCTTGCGTCCCAGAGTCGCCCCCCTTCCGTCCCCCACTCAACTCAGCCCAGCTTACTGACCTCTACATCCCTCCTGCTGCTGAGACCTAACCACAATCTCACAATCTTCCCGCAGCCCAACCATACGCGCCAACCCGTTTGACTAAGGCTGTCGAGCCCCACTGGTGCGTTATGCAGTTTCAGTGGCAACGGTTCCGTATGGCATACCACCTACCGCAAAACACAATATCTGTCCAACCACCAATTCAGTAATGACTGTAAATACTATGCAACCTATACAAATAACCTACAGACTCTTCAAGTTTTATCATATTAAATGCATTTGATCTGATTCAGCAGTGGTATAAAAGGTTAGCATTATGTGAATGCTTGGCTAAAGAGATGCGTCTTTAATCTAGTTTTAAACTGGGACAGCGAGTCAGAGCCTCGAACAATATCAGGAAGGCTATTCCAGAGTTTTGGAGCTAAATGTGAGAACGCCCTCCCTCCTTTAATGGACTTAGATATCCTAGGAATGACCAGAAGCCTCGAATTTAGTGATCTTAAAGAACGCGATGGATTGTAGGGTGATAGAAGGTCCATTAAATACACAGGAGCTAAACCATTTAGGGCTTTATAGGTCAGTAGTAATACTTTGTAATTGATACGGAACTTGATAGGTAACCAGTGTAGAGATGATAAAATTGGTGTTATATGATCATATTTTCTTGACCTAGTAAGAACTCTAGCAGCTGCATTTTGCACTAACTGTAGCTTGTTTATTGAGGATGCAGGACAACCAGCTGATAAAGCATTACAATAATCTAGTCTCGAGGTCATGAATGCATGAACTAACTTTTCTGCATCAGAGACAGATAGCATGTTACGTAGCTTTGCAATGTTTCTAAGGTGGAAAAAGGCTGTTCTTGTAACATATGAAATATGATTTTCGAAAGACAAGTTGCGGTCCAGTATAACTCCCAGGTCTTTTACTGTAGTGGATAAAGTAACAGAACATCCTTCTATATTAAAGTTGTATTGCAAGTGGTTTTGTGGGTGGTTTTTTGGACAAATAAGTAATACCTCCGTTTTATCTGAATTTAGTAGCAGGAAATTACGCGTCATCCAGCATTTTATATCTTTGAGACACTCTGTCAAATTAGATAAGTTAGTGTTTTCTTCTGGCCGTGATGAAATATATAATTGAGTGTCATCAGCATAACAGTGGAAATTAATTCCATGTTTTCTTATAATATTACCAAGTGGCAGCATATATATTGAGAATAGCAGAGGGCCTAACACCGATCCTTGCGGCACTCCATAGTCTACTGACGTTATCTTTGATTTTTCCCCATTTAAACAGACAAAATGGTAACGGTCCGATAAGTACGATCTAAACCAGCTTAATGCCTGTCCCTGAACACCAGTGTAGTTTTGTAGTCGATCCAAGAGTATTTTATGATCGATAGTGTTGAACGCAGCACTAAGATCGAGTAGAACTAATATTGAGATACAGCCTTGGTCAGAAGCTAAAAGTAAATCATTTGTCATTTTAACTAGTGCAGTTTCTGTGCTATGATGCGGTCTGAATCCTGACTGAAATTTTTCATATATCTCATTTTCTTGCAAGAAAGAGCACAATTGAGCGGACACAATTTTTTCTAGTATTTTAGACATAAATGGAATATTTGAAATGGGTCTGTAATTTGCTAAGTTATCTAATTACAGTTTCTTAATGAGAGGTTGTATTACTGCCAGCTTGAATATTCTTGGAACATGACCTAAAAATAAAGACGAGTTAATAATATTAAGAAGAGGCTCTTCCACTACAGGTAACACTTCTTTCAGAAGTTGGGTATTGGATCTAATAAACATGTTGTTGGTTTAGATGCAATGATAAGTTTATTTAACTCTTCCTGTCCTATAGTTGTAAAGCGGTGTAGTTGTTCCAGAGGGGCCATAGTTGAGGCTGAATCATAAGACACCATAGAGGATTGTACATTTACAATTGTGTTTCGGATGCTTTCTATTTTCTCATTGAAGTAGTTCATAAAATCATTACTACTATACTGTAACGGAATATTTTGCTCTGGTGATGTCTGTTTATTTGCTAGTCTAGCCACTGTGTTAAATAAAAACCTTGGATTATTTTGGTTATTTTCTATTAGTTTGCGGAGATGCTCAGCCCTGGCTGTTTTTAGAGCCTTTTTATAACGTGACATACTGTCTTTCCACGCGATTCTAAAGACCTCTAAATTAGTTTGTTTCCATTTACGCTCTAGGTTACGAGTTTCTCTCTTGATAACATGCGTAGCACTGTTGTACCATGGTGCTTTAGTTTTCTCTCTAACCTTTTTTGATCTAATTGGTGCAACAATATCTAATGTACTAGAGAAAATGGTGCTCAAACTGCGAGTCATTTCCTCTAGTTCATCTGTTTGTTTGGGTTCACTGAGCAGCTGAGATAGATCAGGTAAGCTATTTGAGAATCTATCTATAGTGGTTGGAACGATTGTTCTGCCTGGTCTATAACGTGGCGCAACATGACAAATTTCAGCAGTACGTATTATGCAAGTTACCATG
This sequence comes from Tiaroga cobitis, assembly GCA_030578255.1. NCBI lineage: Eukaryota > Metazoa > Chordata > Actinopteri > Cypriniformes > Leuciscidae > Tiaroga > Tiaroga cobitis. The sequence continues at coordinate 28,524,593 of CM060602.1, read as the reverse complement.
TAATGATCAGTGAGATCGTCACTTTGCGGTATACTATCTATATCAGTTGGGTTGGTTCCATATGATATAATTAAATCTAGTGTATGATTTAGACGATGAGTGGGACCACTGACGTTTTGCTTGACCCCAAAGGAGTTTAATAAATCTGTAAACGCAGTCCCTAACGCATCATTTGTGTTATCTATGTTAAAATCTCCAACAATTATTGCTTTATCGGTATTGACCAATAGATCTGAGAGAAAGTCTGCAAACTCTTTTAGGAATTCAGCATATGGCCCTGGAGGTCTATATACAGTAGCCAAGGCTAGAGATAATAGGGATTTCTTTCTTACATCTAAGAGCGTAACATTTATCACAAGTACTTCAAATGAATTAAACCTGTGACCTGTTTTCTGAGTAACATTAAAAATATCTCTATAGATTGTTGCAACACCGCTGCCACGACCAATCAGACGGGGCTCATGCTTATAACAGTATCCTGGTGGACTAGACTCATTTAGACCGAAATACTCATTTGGTTTAAGCCAGGTTTCAGTAAGGCAAAGTACATCGAAGCTATTATCTGTGACCATTTCATTTACAATAACCGCCTTAGGTGTGAGCGATCTATTTAGAAGACCTAGTTTTAGAAATTGTTTTTGTTCACTGATATTTAGATTTTCTGGTTTAATTACAATAAGATTTTTCCTAGATCCTACACTAGATTTATTGTTTTGCCTCACTAAATGAGGAATAGACACAGTTTCTATATAATGTTCTACACTACTTATATCAATTAAGTTGGGTCAGCAAAGACTGTGATTTGGACTTTGATTTTCTAGTCAGTTGGTGTGTAACGTCTTGGAGATGTTGTCCGACAGAACAGCCGCTCCGATTCTGCTGGGGTGCAGGCCATCAGCACGGTAGAGCCTAGGTCGCTCCCAGAACAGATTCCAATTATTTACAAAGAGGTGGTGTGGTGATGGCGCAGTGGATAAGACACATGCCTTTGGTGTGAGAGACCCGGGTTCGAATCCACTGTGAGACACCAATGTGTCCCTGAGCAAGACACTTAACCCCTAGTTGCTCCAGAGGCGTGCGACCTCTGACATATGTAGCAATTGTAAGTTGCTTTGGATAAAAGCGTCAGATAAATGTAAATGTAAATGTACAAAGAGCAGTTTCTGTTCATTACACAATGACATTAACCATTAACCGGATTCGGTTAATGTCATTGTGTAATGAACAGAAACTGCTCTTTGTACATTTACATTTACATTTATCTGACGCTTTTATCCAAAGCGACTTACAATTGCTACATATGTCAGAGGTCGCACGCCTCTGGAGCAACTAGGGGTTAAGTGTCTTGCTCAGGGACACATTGGTGTCTCACAGTGGATTCGAACCCGGTTTAGTGCAAATTTAGTGCATTTAGTGCAAATAATCTACTGAACCTTTCCTGTCCTTGTCGGTACGTGGGAAGCGGTCCAGACACGATGATCGTTGCCTCAGGCGCTGTGCTGCGTACCGTCTCGATCAGGCTCCTGTAGTCCTTCTTCAGAACCTCCGTCTGCCGCAGCCTGATGTCGTTCACTCCCGTGTGCAGCACAACAGCTCCGACGCGCTCGTCACCGTTCAGGATCTCGGGAACCTGTGCGGCGACATCAAGAACACGAGCACCAGGAAAGCAGTGAGTGCGCACCTTACCCTTACCTGAGGTAGCACGGACATGACGGACCATGGAACTGCCGATGATCACGGCGTCGTCGCGTTCCGACTCGCGAAGGGGGGAGAAACGGTTCCGGGTGGAGATCTCGAAGACCGGGAGGGGCGGAGAGGTTCTTGCTCTGGTCCTGGCTCGTGTCTTCTGCTGTGGGATCACCCAGGGTCCATGGTGTTGTGTCGGTGCCGGAGTGAATGATGCCAGAGATGATCGCGTCCTCCTGGGCAGAGAAACACACGGAGTAGACGAAGTTGGAGTCAAAAAGTTACTAACCACTGACTTGTGAGCATCGGCGCGTGACGTTTCAAGCGCTGATCGCCGATCCCGCAGCTCGGCTTGTTTCTCCAGCAGACCACGGATCTGTTTCTCCACCGATTCCAGCTCCAATCGTACCGAAATCAGCTCGAATGTGTCCTCACCTGCACTCAGAGGTAACGTTAGACACACATCCGATATGTTCGCCATTATAACAGATGAACAGTAAATTAGTAGTGATACTACCAATATCACTACTAATTTAGGACTGAAATGCTGGATATAACCTGTATCCTTTCAGTGAAACGGGTGAAAAAAAAAAATAAGACGGTCGGTAGGCGCGAGGCCACACGTGAAATGCTAGCGGACTAAAGGCTAGTAGCCGAGATTCGCAAAGTTGGATATAAGTAGCCCGATTTTTTTATAAGGAATAGTATCGAGGATAAGTTCACATGTTATAAAAATAGAAAGTGCTTGTTTATAAATGAGTGGTAAAGAAGAAAATCAAGGATTAATGAATCAATTCGACGGAGCTCCAAACACAAAAACGAGAGGATAAGTATTCTTGTAGAAACATTCAGAATCTGTTGCTTTGAGGAATTAATTAACGATGAGGTTGTGCGTGAAAATCCCAGTAACTGAGCAGATTGTGAAATACTCAGACCGGCCCGTTTGGCACCAACAACCAAGCCACGCTCAAAATTGCTTAAATCACCTTTCTTTCCCATTCTGACAGTCAGTTTGAAGTTCAGGAGATTGTCTTGACCAGGACCACACCCCTAAATGCATTGAAACAACTGCCATATATTGGTTGATCCTTATAATCCTTTAGGTGAGTGTATATATATATTTATTTTTTGTATTTATTTATTTATTTATTTTATTATTATAACACTTTAATTATGTAACAGTTGTATAATTATAATCATGATGCACATTTTGTCTACTCCCTATCGTTGACGAAAGAAAAAGAATCATTAAGGAACATTTTCATACACAGGAATAATACTGAATTCAAAAGTTTTTAAACTGAATTTAAAAAGTGTAATGTTGTAAACTCTAATATAAAAAGTTGAATTTCATGTAAGCCTTGAATTTCATGTAAGCCCAGTATGTAATGAATTTCATTACATACTGGGAGCAACGCTGTAGAAACAAGCCTGACTGCCTGGTTATCAAATACATCTCAGCATGCAATATCCAGTTACTCCTCCCTGATGGTTGTGTTTTGGCAGGGTATCACACGCGACTATACGCTATCAGCATGCAAAATAGACATACCAGATATTAAAATGAAAATATATTCCAACATTTTTGAGAATCAACAGATGATATCGATGTGTATGAATTACATACAATTGGTATTCATTTATCTACAACAATAACAATAAAGCTGAAGAAATATTCTTTATTCTTCTGTTTTAGCGATGTTTGATAGCACCGGATGTATCTCACTGTGAAAACATTGCTTTTGAAAGGCAGATCTCCACAGCGGCCCATAGAGGTGTTCTGAGTATTTAGACTGGAGGCTGTTTTTCCTCTGTCATATGAAGTTCATACAGAATTCATTCTACAGTCTGGAGGATTGGGGCTTTCAGGCCTCGTCTCCAGCCATTGTATGATAAAAAAAAAATATGCGCACGGTACATCTGTTTGGAGTGAGTAATACTATTTATCTGATAATAAAAAAAATGCATGACAAAAATTAACGCATGAAACCGTCTTTATCTAAAAGCACGCCCATTGTATGTGATGAAAGATGACACATCTCTCAGTCTCCCTAATAACAAATGAGAAGTTTTGTGTAACTTGGCAGATGCCTAAATATGGTGCTCAGTTCAACATAACGTTGCCTCTGTCTGGTCTGTTCTTTTTGACTTTCCTTTCATTTGTTGTGACACCTGATATACTTTGAACACCTATTTCATTTAATCATTCTTGAATTGTGTGACACTTCCACGGTATGTAAGACCGGAGCAGCCCGGCTCTGGGGAGTGTTACAGTAATGGTCCGCAGGTTGAGTCCAAGTGTGTGAGGGAGATCAGATCCGTCCTGACGCAGGAGGCACCTGTGGAGGGTAATGAGGCAAGGCAAGTGGGGGCAGGGGCAGTCAAGGGCTTTCCCTTCATGTCGACTTATTGGTGCTGTCAGAACCCGGGTCCACAATCGGCCTGTCACGTATCCTGATGGATCCCAGGACGAGGGAACCAAATGAGGCTGTCCGTCTCTCGGGCGATCTACCCCCATGAGCTTGGCCAGGTTCAGAAAGATGATTTGTGTGAACTTCAGTTTGTGTCAGCAGGAATGTTCCTGTGCTGGTTGTCTCTTAGAGTATTAGCAGACCTGCTAGTTTAGAAGGCTTTGGAGGGGAGAATATGTTTTTAAATTGGCCATATTTTGATTAATTATTTCCATTCCTTATCTGCTATATTTGGTCCAAAACCTTCAGGTATACTGATTCTGAGATATTTTTATTTTCTTCAAGACTGTTAGCAGACTGCATATAAGGTCCAAACACCTAGTGAACTTCAATGGCAGCATTTTAACTGAAATGGAACCTCAGTAGTAACTGATTTGGAACGCTCCACATTAGCAGAAATTCTGTCGTACAAATAGTGCTCTGCACAGGAGACATAATTTAATGAGCATATTTATATACACAGAGTTTGGAGTAAAATTATTTTCATTATTTCATTTTATATAATATTATATATTATGTTTTAACTGTTTTATATATACATCACTGTTAAAACATTTAGGGTCAGTGAGATTTTTTTTTTTTTAAAGAAATCAAAATGTTTATTCAGGATTCAAGGATGCATTAAATTAATCACATTTGACAGTAAGACTTTCATTGTTATAGTTTAATGTAGTTAATTTATTTAATTTCAATTTCAAATAAATGCTGTTCTTTTGAACTTTACCATTTTTCAAAGATTCGTTAGAAAAAAATGTAGTGGAAAATCGGCATATTAGAATGATTTCTGAAGGTTCATGTGACACTGAACACTGGAGTAATTATTAGTAAGTATAAGTTTATAATTTGTATTGATAATTTAAAAGTCTCACATTGTTTGCCATCTTAATTTGTTTTACTGAGCTTATAGCAGTGAATTTGGGGATTGCCTTATGAATTATATGTGTGATGCTGCTATATGCTTTGTTCTATCTTAAGTCTTTCAAACTGAAATCCCGAATTAAATGTGTTACAATGAATACATACATCACACTAAATGTAATCTACAAATTGAAAACAAATATAATGCCTCAGTGACTGCTAAGAAAGCCGCCATCATCTTGGAATTCCCGAAAGCATTATTTGTTATCCGGCTTCACAAGTCATTCCAGTGGTTATTTTTAAACAGGAGGTGGGGGAATTGTCTGAAGCACAGTATTAGAATTTGGCAAAAAAGAAATGACAGCATAATTAAGTTTCCAGTGTTTCGAAATAGCGTTTGTGTCGTGATCCCTCCTATGATGCCTTAAAATGCAGCCTACGGAAGGGAGCACACTGGTGTTTGGAACGGAGCTTGTGATTCCAAACACAGGATGTTATACAAGATTAATAAAATAGAGATGTTTGTTGACCTTCAAAATATTTAGTAATTATGTAATGTTTGTCATGGCGTGTGTGATTCTACCCTGTGCTTGAGCCCCTTCTGTGGAGAATGTGTGTTGCTGTTTTAAAGGGTTAGTTCACCCAAAAATGAAAATTATCACATAATTTACTCACCCTCAAGCTATGTCATATACAACCTAGGTGTATATGACTTTCTTCTTTCAGCCAAACACGACCAAAATATCCTGACTCTTCCAAGCTTTATAATGGGAGTGAATGGTACCTGAATGTATTTTGAAGCCCAAACAAAGCGCATCCATCCATCATAAAAGTAATCCATGCGCCTCCAGGGGGTTAATAAAGGACTTCTGAAGTGCAGTGATGGGTTTTTGTAAGAAAAATATCCCTATTTATAACTTTATAAACTATAATCACTGGCTTCCAGCTAACGGCCGTACGCGAGTCTAATTCGTGCGGAAGAGGAACTCGTCTGACCCGACGGATGGCGTAGGATGTAGGGCTAGCATATAGCAGGTGAGTAGGTTTGCGGTTTAAACAAATTTGGCAACAAACTCAAACTCCATCATTTCTCATTTAAAATGATATTTTTAGACTTCTAATTCGTGACCGGTCTCTATCCTCTGTGCTTCCGCGTTCATCAATGCGTCATGTGTCGGGTTAGATTTCACTATTCCACCAGAACTATACTCGCATATGGCCATTACCAGAAGCAATTGATTATAGTTCTTAAAGCTATAAATATGGATATTTTTCTTACAAAAAACTTTTATGATGGATGGATGTGCTTTTTTGAGCTTCAAAAACTCTGGCTCTATTCACTCCCATTACAAAGCTTGGAAGAGCCAGGATATTTTTTTATACACTCACCTAAAGGATTATTAGGAACACCCGTTCAATTTCTCATTAATGCAATTATCTAATCAACCAATCACATGGCAGTTGCTTCAATGCATTTAGGGGTGTGGTCCTGGTCAAGACAATCTCCTGAACTCCAAACTGAATGTCAGAATGGGAAAGAAAGGTGATTTAACCTGCTAAGCTTCAACCCCACTTTTGAAAAATTCCAAGAAATGGCATACCCAAACAGATGCAGTTCATGAACCCTTTGTACTAAAAGCACAAGTAAGATCTAATTTGAAAGCTGACACCTGTCAGTTTATTGTAAATGTGGAATTAATTAGTCATAATGGGAAAAAAAAAAAAAAAAATGTCTTCAAAGTTTTGTAAAGTAATTAGAAATGTATTTTTATGAAACATCTTCATGAAAATAAAATTGAAGTTGGCATTGTATCATTCTAGAAATGCACTGCAACTAAAGCCACATGTCTGACCATGCTATATTTAAAATTTGAAGAAGATAAGTCTAAAACTCTGCATTTAGTCAAATGTTTTTCAAGATCATGTCATATGAATTTATTTTGATTAGACTCTAAAATGCAAACTGGTGTTTATTGTCATCTTCTAGCATCTATTCAGTCTATTGTCTCTATTGTTTTGTGGTGCAAACGAGCCCCATTCAGTGTCAGTCTCCCCTGCACACATTCACACCTCTCCGGCCTGGTTACGGCTCTAAATATGCTTTTCTTTTGTCTGCATTATAATCACTAACGACTGGCTATTCACACTGTTTCAATCCTTTTTTTCTATCAAAGTTCTCACTTCACATTTGAAACTGTATCAAATGCCCTTTTTGAAAACAGAAACATTTCAGTAAGCATTCCTATTTAGAAAAATTCATAAAAATAACAGCTAATGTGCTGGCAGGTGCACACCATCAATACACGACAATTTATGAGATTAAAACCATGTTTTAACCATGTTGTAGCTTAGCACACCATCAATACACGACAATTTATGAGATTAAAACCATGTTTGTGCTCCAAACTTACTTTATAACGCAAGTCGAGTGTTTTAAATAACCTTCTGTGATCTGATTTGGCTTCAGATGAAAAAATAAGACAGACAATATATTATTTTATAGTATTCTGCACAATGATAAAGTCTATATCGATTTGCATTACATTATAAATATAATCTATTATTATGAAAATACATGGCTCGAAGAACACAGGTAAATCAAATATCATTGCAATCATGTTTATTGTCTTCAAAACATCTTTATCTGCATGTTACAGCGATCTCTGGAAGATTTGTTTGTGTCAGGGACTTCTTGGAATGTCACATGGTTATGCCACTTCTTCGTGTGTTCCATATATGGACTATTACTGTGCATAGAGCGCCGGCGCCCTCAGGCTGCCAGTATGGATTGAAAACACAGTACACCAGAGTATCCAGCGCTCATAATGTTTACATCGACGCATTTGGGTATAAATTCAATAAACATTATCCCTGTCTATAGAAATATGATGTAAACCTATGAGAATCTATCAATATTTCTCCACATCTGCACATTGTTGAGCTAAAAGCCCTGAGGGACGTTGTTTTGTCAAGCCCTGTCATGACGACGACACAGGAGTTTTTTTTCTGAATGGAAGCGGCTGACGCTCATAATTCATATTAAAGGTATCGACTCATTTTTTAATTGCATAACTATTGGCACAAATTAAGACATAACTGTCACTATAAGTTTCTCAGAATACAATAGTGGTCAAATACTGAAACTTGAGTATTATATCTTTTTAGTGATGTATAGTTTGTCAAGGTAATAATAACATTAAATATTAGGGCTGGGTATTGACACAAATTTCACAATTCGATTCGATTTCGATTCACAAGCTTGCAATTCGATTCGATTACGATTCGATTCGATTCAATATTGATTATTTTGGATATCAGGTACAATACATGGCAAAATTTTTCAAGGAAAACAAATCTCTTAACTAATGCTGTAAACTATGGGAGTCAGTTGTAGCCTACTAGGCTTTATTAGCCTACTATAATTTTGAAGGTAAAAATTAACTGATTTGAAGCTATACAAACACTTAAATTACACTTGTTTATTTTTATAATAAGAAAGTTATGAAATATAAACATTTAAATGGTGGCTGTCATAAAAACTTGCCAGATTTATTCAAACATGCATTCAATTTTGAAGAACATTCAAAGGTATAATGAATATGTAATTTGGTGCATATATTTAGCAAAATTCTCCTCTCTAGAGTTATTTTTTCTAGCTGACTGACTAAGTTACTAAGTTTAATGTTTAGGTAAATGGTAACGTTACATGCCATTGTTTATTTGCTGTTTAACTGACGTCTTTCCACGGATGAAACACTGATTGAGCGATACCACGTTACATGATACGGATTTCGAAGTTGTACTCTATCTTTTAACACACTTTCAGACGCTCATTGATTTTTATTTGGCGCTGTAACTTAAGGCGGAGTAACTGGTATTATTAAGGCGGAAGAGGAGAATGAGACTATGTGCGCTCCGTGCTGCTGCTTAGTGGTGGAAATTTTGATTCTTTCCAGAGACTCGTTCATTTTTAGTTCGTTCACCAAAATGATTCGTTCAGATTCGTTCACTGATTCGTTCAGTTTTTTTTTTTCTTTTTTCATATTACACAAATACGTCTGCAGGTGCGGCAAAATGTGTTGTTCAACTAACGTATTTACTTGTTACAAAATAAAAACTGATTTGACTTTATTAAAAATGGTGCCCTACTCATTAAATGGATAAAATAAGTCTAAATAAGCGATCAAAGTCTTTACACTCTTTTTATCTTTTAATGGCGCCACCAGGGGGTGGCCAGGGGTGGCCGTGGCCACCCCTGGCCGACTCCTGGCCACCCCACTGGCCACCCCAATGGCCAGTACAAATTTTAGTAGCATCAGTCATGCATTTCATAAATAAGTAAAAAATATTCTTTAGTGAAAGAAGACGGGGAATTATGTGTCGTGGCGTGCTTTTTAAGTGCCAAACGGTTACAGTATACTGTTTCAGCAGCTTTTTGACGTGTCTTTGCCACGTTTTGACAAGCAGGGATGCAGACAGCGCGCTTTTCGGCGCCTCCCGATTTTTTCATTTCAGTTTGGGTGACAAAGTCATCTGAAGTCATTCCATAGCTTAATGTGAGGGACAGAAGTCTATTTACATCATTAAAGTAGCCTATACGGAAACTCGTTTTCCCTCCTCTGCGGCTGTCAATCATTCTCCATTCATGTTCAAACAGCGCGCGCGCCTCTTGGATGCACGGTAAAACTCTCCCCAATATGATATATTCACATTATAATGCATTATCTGTAGATAAAAGGCTGTAGATTTGCATAAAATTACTTTATTTTGTTGGAGTTTGTTGCTGTTTTTAAACGACTCAATACCGTGTGCTTGCTAGATCACACACATCACAAGGACTATGAATCGGCATCAAACGCACAATAAGTGGAATTCAAAACTGTGAAACAAAGGAACAAATCGCACTAGGATTTGTGCGCTCGACAATTCTTCGCTTTGTGACGTGAACTTTTAAATACACACTTATGCAGCGCAGCGCTGCACACTGTGACTCCATGTGGCTTTGAGCACATCATTCTGCACCCGCGAATCCCGCGATGCGCATACACGCAGTGTGCGCTCTGTTTTTCATGTGAATAATAGATTTATGTAATATTTAAAGATGTTAACTGTAATCTTACACTGCAAAATAATAACTTAAAAAGGATTAAATTCATCACAATTATGTAAGTATCTGGAAATTTGCCGCGGGGCGAGGGCCCTTATATAATATATATCATTATATATAATATAATATATATTAGTAGGGCCCTACTAATATCATTAGTAACATTAAATATAACACAATAAACCAAAGTATATCAGGAGTTTCCTTAAGTCTTTCTGATAGTTTTCTACAGGCCGGTTTACTACAACAGTAGAATACAATTCTGAAATTATGGTTTATAGTTTTGGTGTGCCACCCCAAGATTTTAAGTGGCCCCATCTGGCCACCCCTATGAAAAATTTCTGGAGGCACCACTGTTTTCGGATGACCAAATTACAAGTGTTTTTTAATTTGTTTGCGTACTAGGCAGGCTAGTTAACATTTTATTTGTTTGGTCAGAACGAGTTAAACGAGGAGTTATGTTCTGTATGTAAGATATGAATTGCGCGTGCACAGTACGGATACCTGCGCTTTGCATTCACTTTCTGCTGATTGATGACAGAATGGCCGACCTGGTACACGAACTGGGTATAGCAACCAGTTCGTTCAATTCGTTCACGAACGGGAGATCTCTCTCTCGTTCAGTATGGAGGAATTATTGGGTCAGATTGAAAACTAAAAGTCTAAAACTAAAAGTCTTAAACGAAAACCAAAAGTCTAAGTTTGAAACTAAAAGTCTAAGTCGAAAACTAAAAGTCTAAGTCGAAAATGAATTTGGTATTTAGGATTGGGCATTTGGTATTTAGGATTGGGCATTTGGTATTTAGGATAGGGCATTTCATATTTAGGATTGGGCATTTGGTCATTTAGCCATTTAGGATTTAGGATTGGGCATTTAAGGATTTAGGATTGGGCATTTAATCATTTAGCCATTTAGGATTGGGCATTTGAGGATTGAGGAGTGTATGCAAATAAGGAGGCGTGGCCCAAATACTGGAGGCTGGGTTTGAAATAGCTGGTGCAGATTCACCTTATGGACAGCAGAGGAAGCTCCAGTGCTAAGGAGCACACTGTAATGAAACCAAACAGAGCGAGTGAGCAGGTCTGGAGCGAGGACTGTACTTTATAATGTGATAACTTCAACTTAATGACAGCGTTGTATAGGGGTACTGGAACGGTACATGTATTCATTGAACCGAAACGGTAGCCTACAGGTGTCGCGGTTCGGTGCACAAATTTACATGGAGAATACACGGTATAAAAATAAATAAAACTCTACATAGCGATACATTTCGCTCTATTCGCGTTTGATGTGAACGCAGCATAATAAACAGGCTGGGACGTCAAGATTGCAATGTTGGAGTGTTTGCGCAAAGTTCAAACTGCAAAGTGTGTATATTTGTGTACACTTGCAATAAACTACAACATTGTGCTTTTGTCACACTCTAAAATCTTGTCAAACTGTAACCTACAACTGTCACCCAACCAAAATCACACACACACACACACACACACACACACACACACACACACACACACACCTGGTTCGATTGCGCTGTGCCTTCCCCCCTCCCCCCCCCCCCCCCCTCTCTCTCTCTCTCTCTCTCTCTCTCTCTCGCCCGCACACACACACACACACACACACACACTCCAGCATTACGCAATCTTGACATCGCAGCCTGTTTATTATGCTGCGTTCACACCAAACGCGAATAGAGCGAAATGTATCGCTATTTAGAGTTTTATTTATTTTTATACCGTGTATTCTCCATGTAAATTCGTGCACCGAACCGTGACGCCCGTAGGCTACCGTTTCGGTGCAATAGGAATACATGTACCGTTCCAGTACCCCTATAAAATGCTGTCATTAAGTTGAAGTTATCACATTATAAAGTACAGTCCTCGCTCCAGACCTGCTCACTCGCTCCTTATTTTCATACACTCCTCAATCCTCAAATGGCCAATCCTAAATGGCTAAATGATTAAATGCCCAATCCTAAATCCCTAAATGCCCAATCCTAAATCCTAAATGGCTAAATGACCAAATGCCCAATCCTAAATACGAAATGCCCTATCCTAAATACCAAATGCCCAATCCTAAATACCAAATTCATTTTCGACTTAGACTTTTAGTTTTCGACTTAGACTTTTAGTTTCAAACTTAGACTTTTGGTTTTCGTTTAAGACTTTTAGTTTTAGACTTTTAGTTTTCAATCTGACCCAATAATCCCTCCATAGTTCAGACTCGAAACAGAGCAATATGATATTCGTTCAGCAGAGTAGATCCAACCAATTACATGCCCCTTCTAAGCCCGAGCTGAAATGCTATTAGCTGACGTGAGTCACGTGACGCAAATGAGATGGAATGACGTGACGCAAATAATCAATACTCTAAATTTTTTTTATGTTTTATGTAGCCTAGATTGCATAAATGCAGATGCAGATTGCAAATGCAGATTACCTGATGTAGTTTGTAGATTTTAGTAAAAACGAAAATTTTAAGCTGTCTTTTATTAAATTAAACCATCAGCTTGCACTGTTAACTTCATCGTCATTATTATCTTGACGTTCGAACAACTGGTTCTTTCATTCACGAAGAGATGTATGTAACAGTTCATTTGACTCGTTCAAACTCAAAGCAACTCAATAAAGGGCGTATTCGTTCACTAGATTCAACAAATCACATGCTCCGTCCTCGTATCATACTCGAAGGCTATTGGCTCGAGGTTTAGTCACTCTTTGTCTTTGACAGATGAAACGGTCCACAGAGCTACACGGTTCATTGAGCTGCGCATGCGCGCAATAGCGGCGCGCAGTGGTGGAGGGAGGAATTTCAGTGAACGAGAAATATGAGTCAATGGATAACGTGAACGAGAATGATTCGTTCACCTAAAAGATTCGTTCAAAAGGAACGATTCGTTCACGAACGTAACATCACTACTGCTGCTTCTCTTGAGCTGAGCCAGAGCGATCTCACGCCACAGCGCCAAAACAGTATTTATGTTTTTGAATTTCGTAAGAAAATGGACGTAATTCGAAATTTGAGAATTTATTTCATAATAATGGTCCCAAAGCACAAAGATTATTTCGATTTATTGGATGGGATGCACGATACAATGTTCTACGCGATCATCAAATGAAAACAGGATGACTAATCGATTCTTGAGATTTAAGAATCGATATCGGTTCGTAAAAATGAGAATCGATTAATATCGAGAAATCGATATTTTTTACCCAGCCCTATTAAATATGATAGTAACTTTGAACTATTTAAAAAAAATCCTTCAGTGCGCCGGCGCTCTGGCAATGGTTAAGAGGTTAAGCAAGTTTGAGCGTGGCATGGTTGTTGGTGCCAGACGGGCCGGTCTGAGTATTTCACAATCTGCTCAGTTACTGGGATTTTCACCCACAACCATTTCTAGGGTTTACAGAGAATGGTGTGAAAAGGGAAAAACCACCAGTATGAAGCAGTCCTGTGGGCGAAAATCCCTTGTTGATGCTAGAGGTCAGAGGAGAATGGGCTGACTGATTCAATGATAGAAAAGCAACTTTGACTGAAATAACCACTCGTTACAACCGAGGTATGCAGCAAAGCATTTGTGAAGCCACAACACGCACAACCTTGAGGCGGATGGGCTACAACAGCAGAAGACCCCACCGGGTACCACTCATCTCCACTACAAATTGGAAAAAGAGGCTACAATTTGCAAGAGCTCACCAAAATTGGACAGTTGAAGACTGAAAAAATGTTGCCTGGTCTGATGAGTCTCGATTTCTGTTGAGACATTCAGATGGTAGAGTCAGAATTTGGCGTAAACAGAATGAGAACATGGATCCATCATGCCTTGTTACCACTGTGCAGGCTGTGGTGGTGGTATAATGGTGTGGGGGATGTTTTCTTGACACACTTTAGGCCCCTTAGTGCCAATTGGGCATCGTTTAAATGCCACGGCCTACCTGAGCATTGTTTCTGACCATGTCCATCCCTTTATGGCCACCATGTTCCCATCCTCTGATGGCTACTTCCAGCAGGATAATGCACCATGTCACAAAGCTCGAATCATTTCAAATTGGTTTCTTGAACATGACAATGAGTTCACTGTACTAAAATGGCCCCCACAGTCACCAGATCTCAACCCAATAGAGCATCTTTGGGATGTGGTGGAACGGGAACTTTGTGCCCTGGATGTGCATCCCACAAATCTCCATCAACTGCAAGATGCTATCCTATCAATATGGGCCAACATTTCTAAAGAATGCTTTCAGCACCTTGTTAAATCAATCCCACGTAGAATTAAGGCAGTTCTGAAGGCGAAAGGGGGTCAAACACAGTATTGGTATGGTGTTCCTAATAATCCTTTAGGTGAGTGTATAATATAATGTTTGGCTGAAAGAATAAAGTAATATACACCGATGGCTTGAGGGTGAGTAAATTATTGGATAATTTTCATTTTTGGTGAAAACCAACCCTTTAAGGCAGTGTAAAAAGCAGCCACCTCTTCTGCATATGTGTACTTCATCCACACTTTAACTTAAAGGGGAAAGCACCTGCTGGACGATTTGTGCTTTGTCTCCACAGCAACTCAAGAGTTCACCGCTTTCTGGTTTCATTTATCAGGCCCAGGCAAGGTGAAACAACCGTAATCACCGATCTTGGCCCTTAGAAATATCAGGGACATTTCTCGATGTGTCCTTTTATGGGAAAAATGTGCTCGCCTAGCTGCAGATGTATCTTTTATGCGCAAATGATCAGATTTTTCATTGAGTGGTAAGCGATCACAAGACAAATGGAATTTGCTCCGACCCACACCCTTTGTTTGTTATTTGCACGTCTTTCTGGTTTAGCTGCTGTGGGGTTTATTGTCCAGATGGATGCACTGAAGCCAAGGGAACCTGCAACATGCTTCACAGATTTCAACACTTGCGTTCACCTATAAAAGTAGAACGGCTCATTTAGAGAGGTGACCGTAGGGGGTGTAGGGCAGAGCTCTGATGCTTCCCCTGTTGACTACAGCCCTGGGTCTCGTGGATCTCAGGATAATTTATATTCAACAGCACACATGCACTGTATGTCTAGGGTTTACCATTGCTATGGTTTCCAGAGGACTCTAATGTTTCACAGGGGCCTCAAAACTATTCTGACAGATTGAAGCGTTCAAACTATTGACTTTTTGAAAGGAATGACTGATTTCAATGGGACATGTAGGAATATTGCTATTCAAATAATAATAATAATGTTGCAGTTTGTATTTTTTTTATGCAGCTTGAAATTGCTTAAAGCTGTTTGAAGTTGTCTGTTCATATTGTGAATATTTCATATGATGCATTTTATGGCTGAAACGTGATGATAACCCAGGGAAAGTGAGAAAAGAAAACAGCCTTTTGACTTTAATAATAATAAAAAAAATAACTTGACAAACTGCCTCAGAGAACCCAGGAAAAAATGGTCTCATTCACTCATCTGGTGGGATTAAGACTGATTTCTCCAAGGGTTTGGTGACGATAGGAAGTTTCAAGTCAGAGCGTCATCAGAGAAAGTGAAATTCCTAGTTTAGGTATTTGGGGTCAGCCTTGCCGAAGATGTTTTGTTATGAGCTTTATAGTTGTGTTTGATACCTGTCAGTCAGGGGCTGAACTGAGCTTTAGAGTCACTCTGGATCTAGTGGGATTTACAAACTGTAATTTTAGCCAGTGCCTGGTAATGTAGTTCACAGATCATAAGGCAGGTGACCCTTAGACTGGGTTTCGATTACTTAAGTTTACATATATATTGACTTAACTATTATCGTGTGTTTAAGATCAGGAAACAATTGTATGCCGTTATGTCATAAACGTCATTTTCTTTTATTTCTGTGTAAACATTTACATTTAATTTGTTGGCAGCTAGAAAAGTATTATTGTGCAATTATAATAATCTCTCTCCCTCCTTCTCCATCTGTCTCCATCTCTTACATACTCTCTGTCAGAAATCTCAGATGGTCTCAGATTGATAATGTGCTTTGCATATGTTTGAAGAAAAAATATTGAAAACACATAGTTAGGATCCATGTGAGGAGGACATGATGATTTCCATCACATTTATATTCCATCTGGCTTGATGCTTTGACAATTTTTCTTAAAGAAATATGTCTGTTTTATTAACTTGGAAAAAAAAGTTTAGTTACCCTTAAGTTTAGTTTAGTGAAGAAAAATGGCAAATTCAACCAAATTCATATACATAATATTATGTTTTCTGTCCAAGTCTTTCAGAATGACCATGGCTGATTGAGTGGAAAACCAACATGCCAACTTGCATGTTTGTCCTACACGATTCTCTTCTAAACGTTTTTTTTTTTTTTTTCATTGATGGATATGCATCTGCTAAAATCATCCCCTTGCAGGTCTGCTCCATCTGAGATTAAAATGGGATATTTGCCCATCTTCATTCCATCT
Organism: Tiaroga cobitis; assembly: GCA_030578255.1. Classification (NCBI taxonomy): domain Eukaryota; kingdom Metazoa; phylum Chordata; class Actinopteri; order Cypriniformes; family Leuciscidae; genus Tiaroga; species Tiaroga cobitis. The sequence goes on along the minus strand of CM060602.1, from coordinate 28,508,060 downwards.
TCAAATACAAGCTCAATCAAGAGGAAAAATGAAAGTAAATTCAGATATCTCTATGCTTCAGAACTCAGGGGTCTTCCACATCTTTGAGATTCTTAATGTCAGACAGAATCAAACTCTGGAGAGTCAAACTTTGGCCAAGTCAATGCATATTACATATTCATCAACGTTTTCTCTGCTGAGCTCTGCTGCATTATATATTCTCTATACTCTTAAAGGGATTGGGAAGTTTTTGAATCAACGTTTACCTCTGTTTGGTATTTCAAGTGAGGGAGTTTGCATGGACATTCCCAGAGGCTGTATGATATCTGATAAGGCTAGAAAGCTGAATTGATCACTGCATTCAAATCCCTGTAAGCTTCAAAGATCCAAAAGATAGCTGGTAACCCCCTCTTGGGCTATGCACCAGGCCACACGGATAGGAAACAATTTTCACCGCATTTTTACTGATTGCTTTTTCTTTCTTTCTTTCTTTCTTTTTTAAAGGATTCAAAAGAGACTGATTAATCAGAGCACTCAAAATACCAAAAATCAAAACAGTTCCCATCTGTAACACAATCACATGTAACTCACACAATGACATGTTTTTCAAGAAACAGAAGACAAGGGTGTTTCTTTGATGGCAGGCACTTTTATGTCCCAAGGGTTGATTTTAATATTATTTTATACATATTTTTTTTATTTTCGTTATATTAAGGGCTGGGGTAAGTTACTTTTAAAAGTAACGTTTTACAAAATTGCGTTACTCCCTAAAAAAGTTTTTCTCTCAACATGGGGATGGGAGAGCTGTCAGTCAATAAATGGGAAAACAAAGTAACTTGCGTTACTTATTTGAAAAAGCTCAGATATTTTGTTGTCAATTTAAAAGTAATGTGTTACTTTACTCATTAATTGAAAAAGTAATCTAATTCCTTAACTCAAGTTACTTGTCATGCCTGTGCCCTCATCAATTGTATTTGTGTGCTATATTAAAAATCATGTAGATGTAGATTTTATTGTTTTACCGGTCCCTCATCCCAGAAGCAGATGTTCAATCTTAAACTATAAAAAAGCGATTATAAAATATGAATTGTTACATTAAGCATTTCAATATGTATTGTGTACAAATTATTTATCTTTTTTTTTTTTTTTACATTATATGGCTTTCTCATCGTTGTGGTGTCATTTACAACAAAATATTTTTATGATATTTAATTAATGTCAGTTATTATTATCTATTTTTTTTTTAAATATTAGTGTACTAGTTTACCAGATAACAGTGAAGAGGATGCTTTAGAATATGATGAAACTTTCCAGTCAAGCTTTTGTCAAGATTTGTCCAATTTTGCAGGAAGTGGGAAAATATGATTTAATTTTGAGTGTTTAGGATACATAAAATCCTATAGCTATGCTTTAGCTGAAAATAGCATGTTTATCTACTGTTGGACAAATGAAATAAATAGTGAGATGATGAAAAGTGTTTTAAGAGTGTTATAAGTCCAGAGGACCAAAAGTGGCCATAGTAAAAATAAAAAATAAAGGAATTACAAAAGTGTTTAGCATAGTGAAAACACTTTTGAACACATTATTGAAACAATTCAATACCTTTATTGACCAGAATGTGCACCAAGAGAAGTAAATGTCTGCTCTTTCAATAAGAATAAAATTAATCAGCTTGGCAATGATGAGGTGATATATTAAAAGTAGTTCACAGGTTTCTGCATTTCTTCTTAAGCTGTTTTTGGGATGTTGAAGTTGTGGCATTTTTACAGAGACAGTGAAACCACCATTAGAGCTGTCAGCCCCTGTGTTGAGTGGTGAGGTAATGCTACAGAGACATATGAAAGCTCATGGCAAAAAAAAGTAACGTTGTGCGCAAATCGAAACCTTTCTGTCATGATCAGAACCTGCTGTGGTGCACATCAGGGTGATGAGAGGTGGGAGTGTCCTGCATGGGTTTTCAATGGTTGGTACCATATTTTATATCCAACAGTGTGATTGCTCTTTGTCAGCAAATGGATAGACATTATACAGGCAATCATTTCCCCTACTATTTTCAAATCTAATGCATGTGCTTGAATGCAGGCAGCATTTTTTTTTCTCAGCCGTTTTGATTTGAAGGCCCCCTGTCCAACACAATAGCGAAGGCCCCCCTTAGATAAATAGTTCTGGTGTTTCTTCTGTAATGTTTGTTTTGTATTAACAGAAAATTGCTCTGTCATATTTTCCCGTCTTAGGCAGAAAGAATAAAACTGATTTCATTTGTTGTTGCTCAAGACATGCCGTTCCAGAATATGTCATACAAAGTTCCATACATAATGAAGACTACACGAGACTTTCCGTAAACATCAGATTGTGCTTATGTTAACTGCCTAAGCTGTAGAATTATTATATGTAATCAGTTCAACTTTCTGTATATTGGTAGCCATGACATCATATGTTGATGTCACACATGCGTATGGTGGCCTTTACCTGGCCTTTCTCCTTCCTCTCTGATGCAAGAGTGCTCAGCGCAGTGCACTCACACCATTTGGCATGTGTTTATTGGCAGAGCTGGGTTATGTTCAAGGTGTCTGCTTGACTTGGATGGATTGTAATCTTTTAAACAAACAAACTGCAATCCAGAGCCAAGGCTCGACACCCAGCTGGCAAGGCCTGTGGTTAGCACTGATATGAATGTTACCTCGCTTCCCACACAAACACATTGCGCAGAGTCTGTTTGCCTCAGCTTGGTGTGTTTCTGCAAGAAACTTCCACTTTTTTTGCCATATTGGTGACAATTGAGGCACAAAATGTCAACCAGTGCATATTTGTTTTGAGTTAGGATTTTAAATGTTTATTGACTATACAGTTTCTTTTCCCGCTGCATATCTTTGGCCTACATCGGATGTTGCCACTTGGTTGGGACGGTCAAGGCTCATCAAACGCTGCTGACCCGTGATGTTATCATCCACCCCTGGACACATCCGTTCTTCCCCCTTCACTCGAATTTCCCACTGAGCCATCCTTCATGGATCATTGATAGGTGGCCCTTTTCCACTCTTAGACCCAGGATCCGTTCTTTGAATCCAGTGAGCAGTGGACACTTAAAAGTCTTTTATTGGGGGGTGTGATGGAGGACATGCTGAGTGGCTCCAGTCTCTCTTTTCTGCCCTGACCCTGGCCTTTCCCTCAGACACACCCTCACCACCACCAGATCCCGTTCTCTTTCCTCTATAACACTTCCCATTTCCCCAGGTCTATGCCAAGTGCTGCTCTGCTTTGGATTTGTTGAAGCTGTAAGTTCGAATGTCCTGATAAGGGAGGGGCTGAACATCCATATCCACATGTGTTTGACTTTGGAAATTAGATTCATGTCTGGAGTGCCTTGAATCAAGGATTTAGGGGGGCTGACTTTGCTTTGAGTTAAAGTAATCCTTAGTAATGCATCCAATAGCATGTATTGCATCCATGTTCTTTTATTTTGATGTGCTTTATATTATGACATTGTTTCCTGTCTTTTGTATCCTTTTGCCATTTGTTTTATTGTTTTCAGGTGTGTTTTGTTAATTAATCTCATTATTGTGACTTATTAGGTCATGTTCATGAGCATTTAACTTACCGTTTTTTATTTTTGTTTGGACTTATTCCTATACATGCACTACTGAAAATGCATCAATTTTACATTTGTATAAAAAAAATTGTTATAGCAAAAAAAAATATAGTGTTCAAAAGTTTGGGGTTAGCAAAAATGACAGTAAAGATATGTTTATAATGATGCAAAAAATTGGTTTTGACTAAATTATGTTATTTTAAACTTTCTATTCATCAAATAATCCTGAAGAATAAAAGATTTATCAGGGTTTACACAAAAAAGTAAAGCAGCACTAACATTTTGAACATTGATAATAATGAGAAATGTTTATTGAGCACCAATTCAGCATATTCAATTCATATTCAATGCATATTCAATTCATGTGACACTGAAGAAGGGAGTAATAATGCTGAAAATTCATCTTTGCCATCACAGGAATAAATTACATTTTAAAATATATTAAAACAGAAACTAGTTTGTAGCAATGTTCGGAAGAAGGAGGCGGGAACCGGAGAACAATCAAATAAAACTTTATTTAAATGACATAAACAAAAAAAACACCTGCCAGCAGTCCCTCACGGAACTGCTGGCTACCCAAAGTAAAATATAAATACCTGCCAGCAGCCCCTCACGGACGACTGCTGGCTACCAAAATAAAATATAAAATACAAACAAAAGCAGGCCTGTTCCTCTCTCTATCATCCACGTCGTCGCTCCCCCTTAATGCTTCCGCTCCTCAGTGAGAGATCCGAGACCGGTGTGCTCACAGGTGCTGCTCATTAGCAATCGCACCACCGGCCTCGCGACATTCTCTCACGTCCCTCGGCCGTCCTGTTCGCCACATAGTTATTTTAAATTGTAATAATACAGTATTTCACAGTATTACTGTTTTTACTGTATTTTGCTCAAATAAATACAGCCTAATCATACTGACCCCAAACTCTTGAATGGTAGTTTATATATAATATTAAATATTTTGTTTTCATATCAGTAATATGAAATAGTTAATATTAATTATACAACATAACATTTATTTTTGAGCAGTTTGAAAAATGTAAAACACTTCACTTCTTTACTTTGTTAATTTTCAGATCTAAATTAGATTTTGAATCCCAGGTTTTTAGTGTGGCCTCAAACTTTTGGGACACACTGTATGTTGTTGTTCCTTGTTTCTTGGATTTGGGTAAACTCTGTCCTGACAAACTCCTCCTTCTTTTATATAATATTTTGCTCAGTAAATATACCCACCCTAGGAAAAACTTGGACATTGATGATGACAGCTATTATGCAAGTCTTAAAGGAAACTTAATATTCAAACAATTATTTGTGAGAATTTGGCCTTTACTTTTTTTTTTTTTTTTTTTGAGCCAAAACTTACAACACAATCCCAGCTAACAGAGCAATGTATTTCGGCTTTTGGCATAAAATGTAAATCAGCTGATCAGATGGAGGATTTTTTGTCCTTCATTTGGAATAAGATTACTTCATTAATGACTGATGTAGCCAATCTATCTACTCATACTTTGTCAGCATGAGTTTATTTAGGTACTCAAGCACTTCTTGAATTTCATGGGATAGTACACCGCAGCTCCGTAAAATTTCACTTTCAAAAGCAGTGTCTTTAATTTTGCATGCATGCAGTCTGACCAGGAGGAAGTGACATTCTGTCAACCTGTGTGCTTGGTGACACTAGAAGGTAGACGTCATCTTAGGTGAAGCAAGATGACTTATTCAACAATGAATGTCTTTAATACATTATAGTCAAGTGGGTAACAGGGTTAAATGACACTTTTAGAGTTTATAGCCTCCTCATTTTCCTAACCCTCAAACTGCGCCCGCCTGATCCTTGGATCAAATTCAACACAAATTGAAAACTCATTTTAAAACTTCTTGAACTCTGTTTTTTCTTCTTCTTTTTTTTGCAGTCCCAAAGTGCATTTTGATTTAAAAAATATATATATTTCTGCTAAATGTCCCCTTTTTCAATCACATATTTTCATATAAAAATAAATTTGATATAAAATCATATATTTTCATATAATATTGAATTGTATTTTACTGTGGCCCTACGAGTTTGATTAAACCATCATAATATGAGAAAAATATTTTATTTTTTTTAAATATTTTAAATATGAAGGAAGAACTAAACACTAAACTTGGTGAAAGTAATTATCTGTCTAAATTATTTAGGGAAAAAATCAAACTACAGCTACAGGTTTTATTTTACTGTGCAAAAAAAAACCCACAAAAACAAAAAGCTCGCAGAAAAAAAAGCAAACAAAGTCTACAACATTGCTAATATTTGCTAATATTTCATTGGTTCTCTCTTGCATGTGTTCATAATTTCTTTGTATTAGAGCCTAGCCAAAAGTCGAATCTGCACTATTTATCACACTCTAAAAAATGCTGGGTTGTTTTAACCCAGCTTTGGGTCAAATATGGACAAACCCAAATGTTGAGTTAAAAATATAATTTAAAAATGTAACCCAATGGTTAGGTTTGTGCATATTTGACCCAAAGTTTGGTTGAAACAACCCAGCATTTTTAGAGTGCATGTTTCATTGGGTTGTTACACATAAAACAATTGACTTCAAGCACAACTACGCAATATGCTTACAAAATCTTTTACACATTTGTGATAATATTTGACATAAAAGGGTGAAGATGTCAATTTCCGTAGGCCGGACATCACTTTTGGCCACTACTGTATATAAAACTTGGACATTGATGACAATAGTTGGGCGTCTAAAAGGAAACTAAAGATTGAAACAATTATTTGTGAGAATTTGACCTTTACCTTTTTTACTAAGCCAAAACTTACAACATAATCCCAGCTAACAGAGCAATCATCACAGAAAGATGATGTATTTTGGCTTTTGGCAAAAAGCATTTCTATAACATAAAATGTAAATAAGTTGATCAGATTTAAAAAAAAAATTGCCTATAAATGGAAGATCAGTGCCTTCATTAATGACTGATGTAGCCAATCTATCGACTTGTGCTTTGTCAGCATGAGTTTATTTAGGTACTTTGCAAACTCAAGCACTTCTTGAATTTCGTGGGATAGTACACAGCAGCTCCGTAACACTTCATTTGCAAAAGCAGTATATGTAACTATATATTAATATATTTTTAATTTGAGTTTTTTAAGATATCAAATAATGCCATAAACAGAAGAAATATTATTATTTTTAAAGCACTTTTCTTGAAATTGTCCCATAGCCAATGTTCTAATATCAAAAACGACTATACACCATAGGCTATTCATCAGCAAAAACAGGTCAAAATTGACCCAAGGACAAAAGAAGGGTTTAGAATCAATTTTAAACAACTTGTATTAGCATGCAGAAGTGTATGTGAGATGTTGTCTGCTCTGGCTGACTGGTTTCTGGAGGAGTTAAGTGTCTGAGCAGTGCTATGGCGTCTGAGATACTGTGGAGCAGGCACAAAACTGTTAAACACACACTGAGGAGCGAGTCCCAGCTGACCTCTCTCACACACTCCTGCTTTCCCTGTGGCTGTGGAGGTCCGTGCCAGGTCCCTACTGAGTAACGACTGCAAACAGGGGCCGTAACTCAGGTCAGATGCTTTGTCAGCATCAATTTATTTAGGAACTACTCATGTGACACGTTCAAGCACTTGTTTTTGAATTACTTGGAAATGCTTCGGCCTGCCAGCTACTTTTGAGCAAAAGCATGGCATGTCAAGTGGCCATGAATTTGGGATGATTATATCTGAACTGCGGGAAAATATGTTCCCAATAGATGTAAACTAAATGAAAATCATTTAGTTTAGAATGTGTCCTCAGAGTTTGCTCATATACATCTTTTAGTCATTCTGTAAGATACATAAACGCTGTAAACATTCATAAAAATGAATATGTTTGGTTTACAGCACAGCGTAGCTTTGTGTATTGAGCAGCCTGGACCCAGTTAGACTAATATAGAGAATTTCATCATGAGAGAGCAGACAAGATTAGAAGGACTAAAACAAGTCGGCCAATACACATTTTCTTGTCAATCTATGGCTCAGACTGTGCAAGCTTAAACAAACAAATAGATGAATGGAGGTCTGTGGGTTGAGTTCGCCATACCGGACAAAAAGAGCTGTTTCTGTTGTGACTGTACTGTTCCCGTCTGACGAGGAGATTCTTTCCTTTTCTCGCCTTTTGTAACATGTCTTAGACATTCCAAAGTGCTACAAAGCCTCTACTTCCTAATTGCGGAATATTGTTTACAGAGGGTTCATTGAGGGTTGGATTTAGTGTGCGGGCACGGCCCAACAGGAGAAAGGATCTGTCAAAGCAGTCTGACAAGAATGATAACAAACACACTTCTTTTCACATATATACGTTGCTTAACTTTATTCATGTGCTCTTTTTCGTTATGAAATTCACTATAATTACATATAGTACAATACTGGCTATTATTTTCTACAAAAAAGATTGCATAAATAATTTAAATGATGAAATTGAAAAAATAAATATGCAGTTCATTCTTTGTAACAGTCTTTTGGTCAAAGAGAGAGAGTGGATCCATTCATCGAGGAGGATAACGCTCAATGAGACCACACAGGTACAGTATATACAAGTTGCTATTCATGGCAAGTCTGCTTACATTATAAAAATCCCTTCCAGTTGCTATTTTAAATACACAATTGAAAAATAAGCAAATATTATCAGCACTGAACAAACAAAAAAAAAGAGCTAGGGAAGTCATGAGCAGAAAATGTTGAACAATTGGCATTGGCTTAATCTCTTTATCCTGTGTAAAATCAACATCCAGCCCACAATCTGAGTTTGGTTCACTTATTTGTCTCTTCTTCTCCGGTCAGATGACAGGAAGGATGGCACCTTTGTTGAAGCCTTCAGTAATGGATGTAGGTAACCTGCTAGCGATTGCAGATAGCTGAATATCCCCAAATGGTTTCCATTGAAGGAGGGTGCAGAAAGGTTTTTTGCCCGCAAGGAATTTTTGCAGATTCTTGCGCACATGTGGGCCTCTTTTTCGGGTGTTCTAACAAACAGGAACTGACCATGTCTAGAGGAAATGGCTTTTTATGACTCAAATCCTAAACACAGGAATGGAACTATTTGGTAATTAGGACAAGTCACAGGAATATCGTTTGCGGTTCTTGACCTCCGGGGACTTGGAGGGCTGACACAACTTTTTGAGCTCTCCATAACGCGGCTCTAACTGCCAGTTCCGATCAGTTTCTTGTGGAAATGTGAAGTTGCAGAAACTCACATGGTGCCTGGCTTGGCTCCCCAGCTCGTCAAGAGCACTCATGGGCTGGTAAAATTGACCAAGGTTAAGAATTCTGGGCCTCAGCGATCTGTCAGCAGCGGCATGTCTTTTGGGCCCGACACGGCTGGACGGTCAAATCATACGCTGCTCCAAGTCCCAAAAGAGGAGGACAAATCTGGTGCACAAACATTCACATGAGCGCTTGGTGGATTGGTTGAGCGCTCAGTGTGTTTGCCCCTATGTTAGCTTACCCTTTCAATGAACTTCAAACTTGAAATGAACTGCTTGGGTAAGAATATGTGGAGTTATTGCTCCTCCCTCAAAATATCATGAACTATCACATTCCCTGAACTAATCTCAAATAATTGTATACGTCTTTTCACTCAAGCATCCATTAGTCCACTGGCATTCTATGATCAAACTGGGACTATTTAGGCTCAAGAGCACATTCAAACAGTGAGACATCTGAAATGCATTGGAAACTTCTTGGCATGCCAATAAGTTTGTTAAATGCTAATGTGTGTATTCCTTCCCTTGGATTGCAGTTTCTGAAATATGTGTGCGTATGTGTAAAGGTGTATTTGTATGTGTGCAAGAGAGAGTTTCTGTATCAGTTCAACTTTCCCCCTCAGTACGAATTGCTGTTGACTGAGGGCGCTTTGCTACGGTGCTTCTTATTGCGCCGTGGCTTCTTAGAGGGCGACTCCTTGACATCCGATTGGTTGTGATGGCGAGTGTAGCGTTTGCATTTGCAAGACGTGACTACTCGGATTTTGTATGTCCTGTTTGGTCCGTTCGGACACTGGAGTTGTATCCGCTGAGTGCGGGAGTGAGCTGGGATGCAGCGGTAATCGGAGGAGCTGCTTCTCCACCATTTTCCCCTTAGAATTGAGTTTGGCATGAGATGAGCTGGAAGGCATTGACCAGAACACACCAGTTCCTTCACAGGTTTGACACTGCGGCAAGATCCATCAGTAACGTAGCGGGTAGAACGCAGCTCCCGGCAGCTTAGTTCAGAGGCTCCTGGAAAAGAGACCCGAACAGATTAGTTAAATTTACAAAATGGTTTAAGGATGCATCTTAAATAAAACACAGCTACCAACGCTGGTATTTATTATAGCCTGTGTGACACACAGGGTTTTGGATTGTTCACAGCTATGATAAACAAAACCGATTTTATTTTTCATGTTTTGTTATATACACAGGCATTAAGTAAATTTCCTAAAGTTGACTTTGTTGTGTTTTGTCGAGTTTCCCAGAAAAAATTAGCTTTGTGTCCAACTCGAGAGGAAATGCACGATCATAGTTTTTATATCGGCTCAATATGTTTTTGTTTTTGTGTTTAATCTGGTTTGGATTTTGCCACTCATTTTTTGTGCTCTTGGTTGAGGCTGGAATTGATGAGAACCCCAATCAATTAGAAACCCACAGACACTAAACAACATACATTTACCAGATTGTTCTGATAAGTACAGAAAGGACCGAATACTTGTAAACCGGATCGAGAGACTTCTGTCTGGATAAGAGCTAACATTTTTGCAGTAATCTTTGAATTTAATGTAATCTCCTCAAACAACATCGACAATGTCTTCATTTATTTTTCGCATTTTATGTGTCAGTTAAAAAGATGAAACTGAGAGTGAAAAGATCTATTTCCTTCTTCAGCTCCCCTCCTGGAGAAGAACAAAGGATTTATGTGTGTGATGAGTTCAGGTTCTGCCTCCCCTGATTCTCAGAAAATCTGATCTGATGTTTTATGAGGAGCTGGAGGAGAGCCAGAGGAAGATGAACATATCTCAACATGACCCCACACTGACCACCAGAGAAAATACACACGTCACCTCCTCAAGATCAGCACACGAGAGTGTGATTTCTTTCTCCACCCCATCCCACCCCCTGACTGGCGAGTGTAACATACATGCTTGGGTTGAAAACTGTTTCCTTATGCTGAAATACAACATCATTTTAGGACTGTTCACTGACATAACTAGCTATTTGGAATTATCTTGCGTCTTCAGTTCACTTAACAAATTGCTCAATCCTTAATTATTTGTATAACCTATTATTGTGATAATAATTTCGTTACTCTGTGTAATCTGGAGGATTGCTTATTATTATTTTTGGAAGTAATCTGTGTATTTATTTAGCAATAAATTTAGACTTTCCAATTACTCAAAAACAAGGCTTTACTTTAGTCCAAAGTCTTGATTTGTGTTCTGGAAACAAGCTCTAAGGGTGTTTTCACAAGAGTCCTCTTTAAAAGAACCAAACTAAGACCCCTGAAAAGGGCCAATTGTGAAAACACCCATCTTTTTCTCTTTTTTTCTGCTAATTCTTACATCCACGTACACAAACACACATTGTACATTGTTAGAACTACTGTTGGTTTGAATTCACAGTAGTTTTACTTTTCACAGGTGGGAGTCATTCTCATGGCAATGCCCTGAAGAAATGACCCCTTAGAAAAACTTCTCACATTTTCAACTACCCTGAAACCATGCTGTTGCAATTAGATGGTTATGGAAAGGCAGACCTTGTCTAATTATGTAAAATTGGGGATACAGCAACAAAAAAAGGGTTACTGAAGTTAGTGTATCACTTGGGCTGGTGAAAAGGTGGAGCGGCATGCATTCTTTCTGAATTTGCGCTTTTATTTAAAAGCGGCACATCTATTTAGAGCCAGGATATCCAGTTTTGTGGAAGTTTATAATGATCCTATGTGTAGCCCATATACCTTACACTATAAAATACAGGGAGAATTTTTAAAGTCATTAGTTTAACAAATTACTGGAGCAAATATCATTATAAGCTTGTTTACTTAGTCACCTTTTCAGTTGCTGATGTCTAATCCGTTTTAGATGACAAAACAGTGTAGGTCTTAAGATCTAGCTAGTGAAAATTATCTAATTATTATATTTGAGACTAAATTATTAATTTCTTTAACTTGCAAACCCTCGCTAACAGCAGCATATGCATATTCCTGTTAAAATGTTCAGATATATTTTACAATCTGTACTTGTCTACATAAAATATCTAATCACTGATGTACTAGTACTTGCTTAATCAAATAGCTTAAAATTCATTAAAGTCCAAATAACTAATTTACATAATTTTATATCAGCATTAGGTGGGGGGTTTATTAACTTTAAAGAAAACATTTTTTAAATAAATTTGATTACGAAAGAGCCATGTTAAGAATTGGAACATCCATACAGTATTATGTTTATGTTGGTATTGGTCTATTTTAATAGAGCTCAATACTGTAAATTAAAGATCTGTTTCTTTAGCCTACCATAAATGCGTGAGTTGGCTGATGACCTCCTTCCTCCGTTCTTAGCCCGGTTGTTCATTGTGTTATTGTCAGAAAGTTGTATCTGCTCCTCGGGTTTATTCGTGTCCTCCGTGTATTCTGGTATGATTTCTGTAGCATCATTTTTTAAAGCCCTCCATCCGTGCGCAGCTGTGAAACATCCCTGTAGCAGCACCAGCAGCAACAGCCGCGCGCCGCAGTGCACGAGCGCTAGAGACACCTGCATACTGAAATAACGACACGTTCAGCGGGCACACTCTGACCGGTTTTCTTCTCTCCGTGAGAGGCTTTCCTTTTTAAAGTACCACAGGTTTCGGGGGGGGGGGGGGGGGGGGGGGGGACAGATAATTTAGCGCTTACACGAAGTGGGAGGGATTTAGGCAAAGTAGCTCATTCAGAAACTGATAGGGAGGAAGGGGCACCCGCAGAAGAGAAGTGTCAACCTGGAGAGAGGAAAGTCATTTTTTCTTTCTTTCTTTCTTCTTCTTTTTTTTTTTTTTTTTTTTTTTTTTTACCAAAAATGAGACAGCGTGTCTTTACTGTTCTATTTCATCATGTCGTGTGCTGTTGTCTTCACTTCGAAAGATCACAAAAAAAATATAGGCCCTGCTACAGTCAGAATTTTGGACAGGCCTTTTTATTCTTTTAAATTTAGGCCTATTTGCTTTGTGCTATTATATTATTTATAGCCTTCAATTATAGTTTTATTATTATTGTTGTTGTTAGTTTGTTGTTGTGTTGTGTGCAAACAATGGCCTGAACGAGTCATTTACACGTTTATATACTTTTTGGGGGGGGAATTTTCTGCTAAATTAGCCTATCTTTCAGCAGACACAGTCGGTTGATATTTCTCTCACGCAACACGAATTATAACATAGCATACATGTTGTGACATTTAAACAGAATAGGCTACTAAAGTTTTTGCGTCACATTTATGATAATAAATTGGGGCTAGAGATGCAATAAAGTAGGCTAGCTACTGATCCCAATGGAAAACGTGTCTTGTGTTTGTTAGCATATTTGGCGACCTGTGAATTGTATGTGCTATGATGACTAAGTTTAATCATAACTGGAACTTTTGAAAACCTTATATAGGCTATAAGCAAGGACAACTTTTACTACCCCAATCCTCCTTTTCATTTGACTCTATTTTGTGTGAATACATAATCTGGCAGTAGCCTATAACTTAAAGACTAGCCTACTCTGAAAAAGCAGTGGGACACGCACAAGATACAGATGCTTTATGTCACATAACTGTCACATCAGCGTTAAATGCATCGCTTTGTACAAACACTGCCCTCTTGAGGGAGCCCAAACAAGCAAAAACCTTGAAAGTATATTATTTCTCTTTCATTGCATACTGTAGGAAAACGTTCTGCTTCTCCTGTCTGTTGCATTATTTCTGCATGAAATTCTTAAGCTAAGCAATTGTCAGTGTGCATGAGACTGGTTGAGCAATAACTTCTAATGCTACACTGATACATTGTGTCCGGCCAGTCTTTTAAGCTTAGAAACCACTTTGGCAGGATAGATGGAATTCTTCTGCGATCTATTGTGACTCTTCTTTTTGTCCTGTCATCATGAAGAAAAAGAAAGATCACCACAGGGCCAGTCTGATTGTAGCCTATACTCTTTCCCTGTCATTCACTTGCTGTTTTTATACCTCTTTGGGTTCGTGCACAGAAAACACAGTCTCCAGGCATGCTTTATCAAGATAGCAGCTTGAGCATAAATAACACTTAGATGTGTTCCAGATTTACACGGGCTGCCAGCAAAAGATATTTGTATAAAGAAGGAAAAAAGGGCAACACTATGTCAAAGCCACATAAACAAAGCATTTTACTCATCTGGACTGACAGAGCTAGACTCTCAATGCATGAAATGCAAACATACTAACTTGCAGCTGAGCATTAAAAGTTTTTAAGATAATGGAACAGGGTCAAAGTTGAGCAGAAACGTTAATCTTGCGAAAACAAAAAGGTCTCTCAGGCCCTGCTAATAAGTTTTTATCACCAGATTCATGGTTAAATCTTGTAGGCTATAATAATAATTAATATTATTATTATTATTTGTTTTAAGTTAGCAATATAAATATTGCTTCATATTTTGAATCTTATTTAAACATGTATAATGGTGGCTCAAGTGTCACTTAAATGTATTTACAAGATCTTACATGGGTCATAATAAAGTGTGAAAATGTTCTTTTGTATATGATAATCAGGGCAATTTTTCACAGAGTCAGCAAAAAGCTTAGGAGATACTCTGAGGGATGTAGTCACAACATTTCACAAAGCCTGATAAGAGGATACATATTAGTGTGTATGAATATAATATGTGGTAAATGTAGTAGTTTGAACAAAACATTAGTGATTTCTACTTTCAAATGCGTAGATTACACCATTTCCAGCTGTGCTGTGAACTGATGTCTCATTTAGAAATACAGCCCTGACAAATATTATTATAAATGAAGCATTTGCGCAATGTTACTGAAGAAAAACATTTATGGATCATATTTTATCTGTACAAGTACCGCTCCCCTGCAGCTTATGAACCTACAGTAAAACCTCACATCTCATTTCCATTTGTCATTAGTAGCACATTTTTCATGCTGGATATAGTCTGAAAATTTTACAGAAATAGAAGCACATTAGGTGTTTAAATAAGCCATGACTAGCTGAATCATACTAAAAGCACTTCCAAGACTAAATCATGTTTTAAAATAGTTCATTTGAGTTTAAGAGCAGCGGAAACCTCAGCTGTGGTTTTACTGAGAGTCTCGGCAAACCTTGCTGACCGCTGGGTCCATGTGTTAACCACTCTATGTACAACAGAGCTGCCACAAGTGCAATAGTAAACAATGATCACCTAGCCAATATGTATACGCTGATTCTCACAAGATATGCACACAGACTGGTAGTGTTGCAGCTATGCATGGTGAGAAAAAGAACAAAATGCCAAGCCATTAAACTCATTCTGACAAGGCTATGAACAAATAGATTTGTGGGAGAAATATATCGGCAGTGATTTTTGTGAGAGAATATTATTGAGAAATATAGTGCGTCATTGTTCTTCCCTTTGTTACAATCCAGATTGCTAGTTTTCCAAAATTATTTATTTATTTAATTAAATCAGGTCCAAGGTTACTGGAAGTGAGAACAATGAACAATGTCAGAACAACGTCATTTTAATGTCTTGAAATGATCAAGCAACTTGGCATTGTCATTTACACACTGTCACCGAGATTTCGCCAAGTAAGATATTTTGTTGATCCTGGAACAACATTCCTGTCTGAAAATGCAGTCTTAACCATATCCCTACCCCTAAACCTAACCCTACCCATAACCTAACCCTAAAATCAGAGGGAAATGATAGTTGAATAACACTGATGTAGAAGCAGCTAACCCTGGTTGTAAGTCTGAACTTGACATAAACTGTAAACTTGTCCCTCAAATCGGATTGGTTGATTGAAATGTTGTTCCAGGGTCAACAAAGATGTTGATCCAGCAAAATGTTGCACTTGGTGAAATCATGTTCACCTTGTGGGTCATTATAGATATGTGTTCAATCTTAATGTAATGAATAAGTTTAGTGTGTATTAATTCCTCAGCATTGTGCTTGTTATGGAAATAGCTTACTTGATTTCACAAGATGCAACATAATGTGTATGTTGTAATCTTTGACGGAAAGCTCAAAATATGTGGATCAGTAATTAACATGATATTTTGCAACAGTTTGTAAGAGCCGAATGCCATTTTCACGAGACATGAATCATTCTTTCATTCGTTGTTGATTTTCTGAGTGGAAGTGTCTCTGAATTTATTTGAAAACGTAAAGCGACTATTGAAATCTAAAGCAGATTTTTAATTGCAGAAACACACAATGATGATGTGCTCTTCTGATGAAGTGCCACCATTTCCCAGAATGCTCTGTAAAGGTGCGTTAATTAGCCATAAAGGTATAAAAAGGCTCAGCTGCTGAGCATGCAGGAATTTATTTGGTTCTAAGAGAGGGAGGGGGAAAAGGAAGTTATTTCAAGAGCACGTTTCAAAAAGCTCCACAAGTTTGCTTTTTTTATGGGATCAATAAAACCAGATAACAAGCATGTGAAAATAATCTAGCTCTCTGGTATCTAATCCAATAAAGACTAATTATAAGCAGGACTAATAAACATGGTCATGCCACTGGCTGTCACGTGAAGATAGCTGATGATGGAGTGGCAGGAAAGATATTCCCACTGGCCACCCACACTGAAGAGACTGTGCTGAGAAAATAAACCTGCTTTGGGAAGGGACAGGTTTCAGACACCTCACAGTGTGGACTTTCCTTCCTTCTGTTTTTGTCAATGCTCTCGATTTGTCATGAACTAAGACCACAGATATGTACGTAAATCCTATTTGTGCTGATATATTCTACGTTTGGGTTTCCTTTAAGTCAGAGGTCACTCTAAACGGTCATTTTTTACTGTTGCCACACCAAGTGAAAAGTGTTAGTATGTAAAACTAAATGCATACAGCAAACAATTGTTGTGGTTCCCTGTTATAGGGTTCATTGCGTTTTTTCGTTTCCCAAACATTTGATGAATATTTTTGGTTGAAATAACTTTTTGCCACTTTGGTTTTCTGCCACCCACATTGAGACTTTGATGTCTTCCAAATCTAGCAAATGGATTAATACTTGACCTTGCAAATAGGGGTCAACTATGGAGTCTTACCTTCATTAACTCATGTTTCTCTGTTGTATCTTAGCTCTGGCTTTATTTGCGCATCAATAAGAGAGCTGAAGATCCCTTTTCATGTGGTTTTTTGTGTGTGTGGCTAATCAGAGATCATTTCGGTTGATCTCCTAAAATAATGAAGTTGTGCTTTAGATGTGTCTGATTTGTTGTTCTACATGACTAGGAACAAGTGCCGTGTGTATATTTCACTCCTAAAATCAAACAATGACTTTGGAAAAATAACAGCGCATCCAGCTTTCCTTCCCATTTGCTTCCAAATCAAACACTCCCGGCAGTATCTCACCAGCAATCTGACTTGGACCCTTAGGAGCCGCACAGCTATATTCTGCTGTTTTTTACATGACAGTTCTTTAATAAATATCAGACGCACTTGGCAAGGCCCCGCAGGAACGCCACAACAGCAGAGTGCAGGAAGATGAAACGAGCAACACCACTGCGGGCACAAGTGCTTGGAAGAGGATCTGAAGCCCATCCATTCCAAGAATGTTCCCTCCCATATTTCCCAATAATTAGCGCTGCTCCACAGATGTTCCTTTTTTTTTTCTCCAGTTTTCATTATGGGAGCAAATGGAACAAAAAAAGTTGAAAAGTGGAAACATCATATGCTTTTCATTTAAGCCAGTCATTAAGGAAGACGACAAAGCAAAAGGGGGATATCATTCACAAGAAGTGCCATTAATAATGAGATTTTTAAAAGATTAGTTCTTAGTTGTTACTGAAACTATGTTCTTCTGCCAAATTATCTATCCGGAATTTGGTCAAGCCCAACTGATGGTTACACAATCTGTCAGGCAATGTTTATAATAATATAAAACATAATTATACTTGTCTTAAAATAACAATTTCCCTTTGTTTCTTATTAATTTAACAAATTTACATGGACATATCATCCATGACCTAAAAGAATTAGTTCACCCAAAATATTATAATTCTGTCATCTTATATTCCTCATCATCTCAATTCTTGTATTTGTGTTTTGGAAGTGATTAAGTTTATGTAAAGTAATTAAATTGAATTTAAATGTAATATATATATATATATATATATATATATATATATATATATATATATATATATATATTATATATATATATATTATATATTATATATATATATATATATATATATATATATATATATATATATATATATATATATATATATATATACGTATATGTGAATACAGTGCTGCTTGAAAGTTTGTGAACCCCTTGCAGAATCATATTCAGAGGGATCATACAAAATGCATGTTTTTTTTAGTACTGTGCTGAATAAGATATTTTACATAAAATAAGTTTACAGTCCACAAGACACAAAAAAAGTTGAATTTATAAAAATGACCTTGTTCATATGTTTATGTACCCCTAATTCTTAATACTGTGTGTCATTACATGGATGATCCATGACTGTTTTTTATTTGTTTGTTTGTTTGTTTGTTTTTTTTGGCGATGCGGGTGTGGGGGGGGGTGTTGGATGGGGATGGTTGTTCTTGAGTCCCTTGTTTGTCCTGAGTAGTTAAACTTCCCAATGTTCTTCACAAAAATCCTCCAGGTCCCGAAAATTCTTTAGTTTTCCTGCATCTTTTGCATATTTGAATTATCCAGCAGTGACTTTATGATTTTGATATCCATCTTTTCACACTGAGGAGCTTTTTTTCACAACTATTAAAAAAGGTTCAAACATTCAACGATGCTCCAGAAGGAAACACGATGCATAAAAGAGCCAGAGGGCGAAAACTGAATAAAGATGTCCAATTTATCTTATGTTGTTTAAAAATATATTTTCTTCATTTAGAACTGCCCACTGGAAGCAACAGAAGAGTTAAGTACAATTTACCTTGATCTTCAAATTCAAAAAGTTTTCACCCCCCAGCTCTTAATGCATCGTGTGTGTCTATGTCTGTTTTAGCTGGTGTGTTTGTCCTGACGTCTGAAGTGCTTTGTTTCTTTGTGGTCCTGCATGGTTTGTGAGTGTGACAGGGTGGAGACCCTGGACAGAAGTCTCTTAGGACCCCACAGCTGGGCTCGGGTAATTGCAGTCTGCACAGGGTCATGGATAGAGATCGGCCCTAGTGTCAGACCAATTGATTTGAGCGTTTTCAATGATCCTTGTGGATACATGAAGTTTGGAAAGCTGGTCATCCCCAGTGCCAGGTGTGCTGAACAAATGCTAAAGGACCTCAAAAACCATTCGCTTCAAATCACAGGGAAATTGTCCTCTGTGATTCTGTGACAGAGTGTTATATGAGTATGTGGATATGAGTATGTACTGTATGTGTCAAAAGAAAGTTATTTTTTTAGTGTGCGGGTCATGGTGCAAGGCGCACAGGACCCCAGAGGAAGACAGATTTATGGAAGCGTTTGTCTCCATCTGTTGGAGACAGACTATAAACTCTTACCATAAAGCTTCTCTCAGATATGTGCATAAATAATGTACATACTGTACTTCCATAAATACATACATATTCACACACCCTGACCCAAAACCTTAACCCTGCTCTCATATTTTAGAATGATCGCTTCAACAACATAAAACATGATGATATATGCATTAAATCTAGATGTGAATATGAAGTCCTTTATTTGCTCATGCAGTCTTTGTAGATTTGCTGAGGCAACTCAAATGTTGCATTAAAGTCTGTACACAGCTGAATGTTACCCTACTTATCTCTGTTAAACAGGAGTAATTAGGGGCTGTTGTAAGTGCTTTTTCATGTGCCTCATTCTGTTGTAATCAAAGACCGCAGAGGCCCACAGACATGGACTGCTTGCAACACATAAGGAGAACTAATAGTGTATTGTCATGCAAACTACTCTTGTACATGAGAAATGAGTCCCTCTCATGATTCAAGGAGGAAATGCAAAAATATTTGATGATTGCATTGAGCAATATAAGTAATATGAGACAATGAAATGTAATATTAAAGTGTTTTTTTTTTCTGGCTTTGGACTTTGGGGAGACAATACAAGAAATAAAGAAGGGGGAATGTGATGCATTTTGATGTTAGATTCTTTTACTGTCATATATTACATTAGCCTATATAATATCATATTTACATGTGTATCTGTGCATACTGTTGTAAATATGGTTGATAAGATTTTTTTTTTTAAATGTTTTGACTTTAAAAGTTGAATTTTCAGCAGCCAATACTTCTGTCTTCAGTGTCGCATGATCCTTCAGAAAAGATTGTAATATGCTGATCAATGTTGAAAACAGTTGTTGTGCTTAAAATGTATATATGTGTGTGTGTGTGTGTGTATATATATATATATATATATATTTTTTTTTTTTTTTTTTTTTTTATGTAAATATATTTACATCGTACATTTATACTACAGGGTAGTAGTATCTGATTGGTTGACGAACGTTCTAAGGTGTGCAATTATTTTCAGGGAAACGCACGGCTAAAGTAGTTCCAGGTAGGTCTTGACCGCATTACAGTTCCATATCACTTCCCGTAGTTGACTGTAATAACGGAAAATAGGATACATAACAAGAAAAACAAGTCGGAACATTTAAATTTGACAAATATAGTGATTTGATTTATATTGTGATATATAATCAATCTTTTTTATTTTATTTTAAAAAAAAATCATTTCTTTAGCTCTGAACACAGCATGGCTTATATCAGTCATTATAGCATCAGTCGTCTGCTTTTCCAATGCAGTTTTTCAATTAGCAAATCCTTGTTTTGTGAAAACGAAATCCAGGGGCGGAGTGGGACCAAAAATCTACCGGGAAATTTCGTAGACCACTGGCCCTCGTCGGCACAGAGTTCAGAGGCCCCTGGGCACAATGTCTTGTAGGTCCCTTCTTAGGCAGGCCAAATGTATATTTTGTCCTGGGACATTTTAATATGGCATTTACAGTTTTACTGATTTAAAAGTAACTTTGTTGTACTATGCTGGAGTAAAGTTCATAAATGGTCGTTCTTTCCCATAGGAATTTGTAAAACTATGTTGGGTGAACCTCTGTGCCTCTAGGGGGGTTCGGGGGCATGCTCCCCCGCATGATTTTTTTTTTTACATTTTAAGGTTAAATGCATCAATCTGGTGCTCTTTGAGAGATCAAAATTAAGAGCTTCAACCCATGAACTGCTCGTTGAACAAAGAAAAAGCATTGATTTGTACCAGGACAATAAAGAGGGCTCAAACATCTTTTTAGTTATGAGAGTCTCAGTCTGCATTACATTATCAATGATGTTTTAGGATGCCAAACAATTATTATAATAATGTAATAATGATTTATATAATTATTCCTATGACATAAAATCCATTTGGCCTATAAATGTACTATATAAATGAAAATGAATATTTCAAAAGTCTATTTTAGCCTACACATTACACTATAATATAGGACAATTAAAATATTTTTGTCCTAATTTCTTCACTGGCAAGAAATAAACCCTTGAGCTTTTATTTAGGAGAAAACACCAGATAACCATGCTGATCGCGTGAGCAAAGTAGCTAACGTTAATCACGCAGCACAGACAGGATGCCTATTCTTAAAGGAGAACTCCGGTCAATTTTAACATTGAACTAATTTTTTTGTACATTTGGAGTGCTGTCAGTACAGACAAAAACGACAAAAATCGGAGTTGCCTACACCGTGTTATCCTCTTTTTAAAGTTCGACGGTCAATCTGACGGCAGTAGATGTGAAAGATATTAATAAAAATGATGTTAATTCAGCCAGCTCACATACCTGTATTTACTTCCTGTTTTCGTTCGAAGTCCACAGTAGTCGAGTGTCGAGTTCGCGCGCGCGATCATTAGTTATATTAGTTACCAATGATCGCGCGTGCGAACTCGACAATCGACTACTGTGGACTTCGAACGAAAACAGGAAGTAAATACAGGTATGTGAGCTGGCTGAATCAACATCATTTTTATAAATATCTTTCACATCTTCTGCAGTCAGATTGACCGTGGTCACTCTTAATAACACCACTCACATGGCTGTGCACTTGTAATGACACATTAAGGTTGTTAAGAGGCTAAAAGCAGGTTTAGAACTTGCCCCATTGAAGTCGACAGGGTGCGAATTTTAAAAAGAGGATAACACGGTGTAGGCAACACCGATTTTTGTCGTTTTTGTCTGTACTGACAGCACTCCAAATATACAAAAAAATTAGCTCAATGCTAAAATTGACCGGAGTTATTTAAAGCCTTGTGCTGTTTTATAAAGACACAAAGCCATATCATGGTTTACATTTTAGTTCGTTGGCAAAAGAGAAAGCGATAGAGAGATATGGAGGGAATGAGAACACGCTTACAGAAAGACTAACCAAATAATTTCAGTGACTGACTGACGGCGCAGGAAACTCAAAACAGGGGCTGAACTCAGCTGACGACTATGTGTCTGCGTGCTCCGCTCTGCAGTGACTGACTGAGACGTGAAGCTCAGCAGGTTCACCACAAGCCGGTAAAGCGGCCACGCCCTCCCTATGCATCTACCAATCAGTAGCTACTTTGAATGAGGGATAGAGAGCAGAGAGCGCTCACTCTGACCATTTTTCTTGAAATATTTTTTAAATTTGTGATCTTTGCATGCCATCACGTTTGGGGGGGGGGGGGGGGGGGGGGGGGCAGTCACGGCATTTGGGGGGGCATTGCCCCTCCTTGCCCATGCCTATATCCGGCCCCGCTCCAAACTACTGAAAAGTAGTGTATGTGCACAAATAGTTTCAAAAATTGACTACCTAATATTTTTATATTAATTTGTAATTGTATGGGTTTAACAATGCATACTCCGAGTTAAGAAACATTAGACGAATAAATCAAAGACAAAAAATGCACAACATTTGAATTTTAGCCATTTATTTTGACATCATAAAACAAAAGAAATTTTTTTCAATGTAAAAAAAAATAACTGTGATTTAATCAAGTTCACTTCAACAGTGTCTGTAGAAGCTGTACACCTTGCTTTGTGAAGTGAAGACATGAATCAAAAAAATATATATAATCCATCTTCAGGATAAGGCTTTAAGGTGGGATGTTTAGACAGCCTGTGTCATGTGAATGCATTCAATTGACCTCCATTTCAAGCATACTGTAAATCCTTTCCCGATTGAGATTAAAATCAAAACCAGAATTCTGTCATTTAGCCACATCAAGCAACTCCCCAACTCAAAATGTTAAACATAATTTGAGAGTGTGAACATTTGTGCCAAACTTCTGCCAAATTTGCAGCTGCTGAGGTTTCCATGTCCTTTACAACAAACAACTGGTCAATCATTTACAATATCACATTACAGCAACAACACAAAGCATACAGGAGTAAAAGACGGCACATAGACGATATAGGGTTACGTTTAGTCAGCGGCGTGCACACATGAATGCAAATGTGCTTGTACGCGTGGACAAAACAAATTTCGCCGCAAAAATACACAGACAATACTTCGCACCGATGGCTAAAAATGCACGTGCATCAAAAATGCATCACTTATGCATGTCGACATGTTAATCTAGACACCTTAGACCGTTTGTGTTCAGTCTTAGTGTTCCTTCAGTGTTATAGAAATAAAATGTAAGAAATATTAAATAAAAAACAATCACATACTGAGAATGGGACATAAATACAAAATGACCAAGCAGCATTGTGATTCATTGTTATATACTATTGACATCATCAAGCCATATAGTGGTACATTTTCATTTAATCTTCCCTGTATAATTACACTGTTTACAATTTCTATACACTGTGTAACATACAATCGGATACATAAAAAGGCAATACATAGCAGGACAGTTTGTGCAAACCACACGGGTTATCAACAGCAGATGGCAGTGTTTCTCCTTCCAAGAAAAAGGCGTGTTCTTCATCTGAAGCCAACAGCGCCAGCAAACACATATTTACGTTGAAATGTCCAAATATGCTTATTCAAAATGCGTCATTGTTGCTTTTTGAGGTTAAAAGTTGCTGCTAAAAACTTTTGTTTGCCATTGGCACAGATCATCCACATTGGTTCACGTTTTTTTATGACGGCACACAGGGTTCCATAGCTACAGTTGGTTAGGTTGTATAAAGCCTAGGTCTCCAGATTATAATAAAGGAATGTTTATAGTTTGAATGCTTTCATACATATAGGTATTTGTCCATTTTAAATATTAGACAAAAACCCAAGGATAAAATGACTATGGGTTAGATGTGTAGCTACAATAGTATGAATGCTGTGAGGTAGCCTGCAACAATGTTATAGCTGTGAAAACAGACTTTGATCCTCTAATACAACAAAAATGATTTTTTTTTAAAGAAAATAATATTGCAAAACACACCACTCTCCATCACAGTGAAAAGAAAAACAGGATAATATGGAAGCTTTTAGCAAACAATAATGTGTATGAAGCAAAATTGTGTCGTATGGGTAAATGTGCAATGGCATTCATTGTGTTTTAAAGTAAAGTGAATGTTGACAACAATATATTAGATATTTCTATTGTTAATAGATACTGGTCATACACAAATATCATGGACAGGTCATATACATTCATATATGTCAACATCTAAATATGTATATACAAGTATAGGCTATATATCTGGAATATAGAAATATAAAAAAGAGGCATAAGTAGTGCTTTGTGTTATAATCTAGCCTACGATTTGTACTATTAGTTCCCCTCAGTAATAAATATGCAGAGGCCCAGGGGCTATTAATATTGTATTAGATTGATCAAATTTGACAATCGAAATTAGATTAATTGAAAAAGCTACATGTTCGAAACTGGCGCATGCACTTATTCCAAATGAAGTGATGTCGGATCTCTTCAAAGGGGTCATATCATGAGAAATGATATGGGGGGGGGGGGGGGCTAACTTTAAGGAATCTAAACTTTCTCCCCAGTTCAAAAACACCCTTTACTAAAGCCAAGATACAAAAATGTCTCATTCTGAAGTGTTTAACATTTAAGATGCCAATACTTTAACATTTACACATCAACATGGCCCAACCAGTCCGAGAAAAGCTATATGGACAAAGTATGATAGATACTGTTATTTCTAAACACTAGAATAATCATAACAATGATAAGAGAAATGTTCTGTGTTGTTGTTGTCTGATGTATTTCAGTCTGATTTGAAAACGGCACATTTCAATGTGGACCATTGAGTGAACCTGCTGCAAAGATGTTGTTATTGAAGGACAACCATTGGTAACTCATCAATCGAACTAGTTTCACATGTAAAGAGGATGCTTACATAGAAGACTTAAAGGCACAGCAGCAAAAACGGCCTGTTTAATTGGATTAATGTTATAAGTGGACCTCGGGGGAAATTATTAAATGATAAAAATATGTATGATATGACCCCTTTAAAACCTGAAACAAGCCAGGAATGCAGCAAACTGAGTCAATTCCAGTGCTAAAGCGATGCTGTTTAAAAGACAAAGCTGGGCCCGAAGTAAACCTATCTAATTCAACAGCTACCTTTAAATATCTACGCTCCACATGCTTTGCACTCCTTCCTCTGATCTTTGAACTAGCAGTATAAAGGCGCACAAAGCATCTGGGGTAACAAACCTTGTGTAAGGGCACATCATTAGGCAGTTGGCATGGCAGAGGCTCTCCACCAATCGGATGTGTCTCTCTGGTCAAGGCTGACTGTGATCTTGTGGTGGACAAAATGTGGCATGAGACTTGGCAGTGAGAGACAGTGATTCCAGAGTAAAGAGATCTAATGGGGCTGATTCATTATCACTGCTGCATAGAACCGGGTTGAACCTGTTTGTAGCGTCTGTTGAAGCTGAGCTTCAACATACGGTTGGCTTGTTGATTGTATGCTACCATTTGTGGAATGTTAAGTTATCTCATGTTAAAAGAGTGAATGGGTTGTGTGCTGGTACACAAAAGTTTTGTCCTCCTGTTTAGTCCTGATTTAGAATGCTGGAAAGCCATCAAAAATCTGGCCATAGTTCTGTAAATGAGTTAAAAGGTGTATTTTCGTGCTTTTTTATACCTAAATATCATATTCCTCCACATACAAATAGGAATGGGTTAAACAATCGCAGTATTTCTGGCGAATAGGAGCCCATAGGATGATTGTGCTCTACTTTACAGATGATGATTGGGCTAATCTGCTCCAAAAGTTGAATTTGTGAGATATACAAATAGTTGGCAATTGGAATGCTTTAGGTGTACCTGGTGAAACACAGACACTGATTATCATGGGAAATATGCCAAAGCAAAACAGTTGTGATGACATATAAAATGCTACCCTTGCTCCTTCTACAGCCTTAATTATTCAGTCAATTTCCCTTTACCAGCCAGCTGGAAGCAGGAGTAATTATTCAGGATACTGACAACACCTCAGGTGACCATGTATGTGAGAGTGTGTGTGTGTTTGAATACACTTTGTATACCTCCATGCATATGCTCTGGATGTATGAATACATTCGGTTAATATACTTGGAAAGGAAATATTGTGCACACTAGTTTGACTGTGTGCGCCTGCATTTGTGAGTATGTGGGGGTAGAGCACATTCTATCATTTGGTCTTCAACTTGCCCTCCTTCGCCAGCTTTTCGTTGAGTTTGCATAGCTGGCACAGGAATCCATCATTCGGGCCGATCTCTCTCTTTTGTCTTACTGTAGCTGTGGCAACTCGTACATCCATATTGTGACGGAGCATGAGGTAAGCGATGACGATGGTGGGCGAACGGCTGTAGCCCTCCCGACAGTGAACATACACCTTTCCTAGAAGAGAAATAATTTAAAAAACGATTTAAAAAGGCAGTGTTTGGAGCGCTACCCATGATCTCATCCTTTGAGGATACAAATGTGGCTTCTGCCGCAACATACGTTTTATATACTACATTGTGAACCTTCTCAAGTCAAGTCAAGTCAACCTTCAAACCAATTTCCATCTAAACATGCAAACACACACGTACACATCCATTATTGACCTGCCCACTCTCCAGGAGGAATTCACCTTGGCAGCCCTAGCTGTGCTTATTTGGCAGATACAGCAGAGGATCTGAAACCTGATGCCTCCTCCACCAGCAGCCCCACTTACTTATGTTCTCCTGTGAGTCTTTGTGCTGTTTATGTGTCAAGGAGATAGGCTTCCTTGATTCCTAAATCTCTGCTCCCTGTAGATCAATGTAGAGCTACATATTTTCAAAATCGACTAGGCAGTTAGTGAATTTAAACAAAACATTAAGGATGTCCTGTATACAGTAAATGTTCACATAGGACACTTTCTTGGGCTGGTTGCACCAGCTGGTACAAATCTTCTTGCTCGGATGGACAGTATAAATAACATTTAATACTGACACTATAAATTAATATTTCATTTCAAATCCATTCACAGCCAGAGATATTTCTCGAAATAAGTTGTGTTCTTATTAACTGCTTTAAAATACATGCTGTTAACCAAACCACTGTCAAATCATTTAAATTAAGTGTAAGAATGAAAACAATATTATCTAACATAACCACAGTGAATAACTGTATAAGGCAAATTAAGTTGTATGCGCATGCCTTAAAAAAAAGCATAAATCTGTATTCAGATTTCAGAATGAGCAATTTGACATTTGCAGTATATGTAGCTCACTCACAATTGTAATAATCAGGGAAAATTCACGACATTTAATAAATAATCATTAATATGCTAAGGGAATTGGCATTGTAAAAATTTAGAAGTAGACTTACAGATATAAAAACGCTTGTTTGGTAATGTTTACTCATTGAAATAAGATGTCATGAGAAATTCAGTTCTTTATTATTAGTAGTATATTTAAGATTGTAACCCTGGCCTCTATACTTTTGATAGTAATGTGTTATTATATTGCGTTACTCCCTTTAAGAAGTAACTAATTCCTTTTTATGGAAAGTAATATGTTATAATAATTTTGCATTGGTTTTTCTCACCTGGGCAAGGCAAGGCATGCTTGTTTGTTTTTTTATATTTTATTTTATTTTATGTTTTATTTGTATAGGGACAGATACAATAAACATAGATAAAAGTGTGACAACAGCCATCCAATGCATGTATCATTGTACAGTAGCTAAAGATAATTTGCAACACTTGTCCCTAGAATAACAAAAAAAAGTTATATTTTTGGCAAATGTAAAGGCACCATAAGTGAAATGAATTGGCCTCAGTGAGAAGGAAATGCAAATTCATGCCTAAACGGTAGAGGGCGCAGCTCAAACCTTTCAGCTGTAGATTACCATTCTGGATTGCAGAAGAATAGGACACAGGAGAAGAAAGTTCAACACTCTTAGGCCCTTTCCCAAATGGCACACTTCATATGCATTTTCGGTCTTGTGGACTTACAATGGCTGCCGCGTGCGCGCGTCCATTAAAGGTGCAATGTGTAAAAAATTTTAGAATCTATTAACAGAAATGCAATATGACATCCATAACTATGTTTTCAGTGGTGTATAAAGAACTTATTTAATACAGTAATGTTTTTATTACCTTAGAATGAGACATTTATATCTACATAACCAAGGGCACCCCCTTCTATGAAGGTCGACATATTGTGACGTCATGTTTCTACCGTAGCCGACAGCGAACAAACAGCGCTACAGAGCGTGGTTCGTCACTACCTTGAAAGAGAAGCAGCAGAAAGCTAGAAGCTAGCCATAAACACAGTGAGTGGTGACTTTTCCCTTGTCAGTGGTGTAAAATATGTAGTTGGATTGTTTCATGTAACTTAGTTCTTCTCCCTCGCTTTGATATGGCTTTGCTATATGGGGATAAATGTGCTGGTTATGTTCGTGAGACAGCTGATAAGTACTCTTGTCATTGACCGTAAAACATTATGTTACAGGGTTCACCGACCCGTCGATCGCAAAGAGTTTTCAAAATCAGAGAAAAAAAGCCTATTGTGTGTAGTAGAAGGTGTCTAGGGGATGCGGAGGCGCCGCCCTGTTGCAATCATGTCATTTTTGCCGTGCACACCTTTGGGCTCATGCGGACACGTCGAGTTTAAACAAGGCTTTTCGCTTTAACCAGCTCAGCTACAGTAACAGCTCATATTTAGCCAGCTAAACTTTTACTACCCTGTTAGAAAAAATATAGTTTCATGTGGTTCTTCTCCCTCGCTGTATTATGGGTTTGCAATGTGGGGAGAAATGTGCTGGTTACGTTTGTGAGACAATCAGCTGATTACTATTATATTATTTTGATCCTCACCTGACTATGGCTTTGTAAACTTTATCCATGATGTGGTTTATAATAGACTGTGGTACAGAAACAGTGACAATGTTACACACTCTTGGCTTACTCTGGCTATACTCTGCTGTCTCAGACGACGATATGTTTGTCCCGTTTTAGCCACCGTAGCTTCTTATAAAGGGAGGGGTGAGCAGTGGGCTGAGCCCTTAGTGCAACTAGCAACCGAACCGCTAGATGTCGCTAAAAATCACACACTGCACCTTTAAGTAGGTTGTCCCATTTGTCATTTTAGGTTTCAGAAGGGTGCTCGCGAGCGCCCCCTTTGCGGTCGATATGCGCCCTCGATGTGCGCTTTTGCCAAGCCCGAACTGAAGCGAGCTCCGCAGCAGACTTCCACCCGACAGTCAAAGCGGCGTTACATCACAAAAGTGCGGACTCGCAGTAAGACCGCGACTGTTTAGGGTGTCATTTGGGACAGGGCCTTACTTCAGCAATAAAAAATTAAAAAAATTAAATTAAAAAACACAAATGTGATGTTATCCAAAGTCATTTTTGCATAATATTGCCAAATATGATTGAATTGGATCATCAAAGGACAGTAGCAAAGACATAGGTTAATAAAGTTAGATTAAATACATAAAGTATATTTGTGTTAATAAGCATTTAATTATTGCAGGTTTGCATAATATTCTGAGTTTGCATTTCACCGTTTTTATTTCATTTAAAGAATACTGAATCTGTTTTTGTGCAAGTGAGATGACTAAAGGCATGCTCACATTTAGTCTAGAATTACAATAACCATCATATTTGCACAGCGCCTCTGCACCTTACTCCCGATTTCTCTCAACATGGGACGAGGAGAGCTGTCAATCAATGGAAAACAAAGTGACTTATTTGAAAAAGTAACTCAGATATTTCGTTCTAAATTTAAAAGTAATGCATTACTTTACTAGTTACTTGAAAAAAGTAACGGATTACGTAACTCGCGTTACTCCCAATACTGACCATAGCAACATGAATGGCTTCTCAACAATTTAACTAAAATTTAACTATTTAACCATTTAACTATTTTAATTTGACACACTATTCTACTGTCATTCACATAAAATGCATTTTTGCATTTCATTCTGCTGCTTTGACAGACTATTGCGCTCACGTCTTTTCCTGCATCTCGCTAAAAACACAGCCCTCAAGTTAAAAAAAAGTAACTTTTAACAAACGTATTTCTAAACCTTGCAGTTTTTTCTCATTCCACTGCACTGCATGTCACATTTTTAAACGCAAACATTTTTTGGGTGTGAATGACATTACCATCTAAACTATACTCTGAACTTTGGCCTCTCAATTCTAATCACTGAAACTGCTCAAGATAATTCATAATTTTAGGCTCACTGTAGTGTATATGGGTAAGACAAAAATAAAGTTTTTTTTTTTTTTTTATGTACTCACGTAATGGAATCCTGCTAAATAAATCCTCCGCAGTGCACCTTTAAAGCACCTACACTTAAAACAAGAATGGATCTAAGACTAGTCGACAAATCGGCCATCGTGACCCACCCCAATGCAGAGCATATTTTTAAAACAGATTCAGTGTGACTCAGAGGCAGCGGGAGCACTCAGACCTTTATCCCTCCCACTGCTCATTGTGATTCAGCCTGCAAATTCACCAGATGACATCAAGCCCACTTTAAGTATGGCTGTCGCAAATGTCACAGCTGAGCTCAGCCGGGCTGCGAAATGGCAGCATATATTCTAGAGGTTTTGTTTCAGCTTAAGCTCTCAGTGAAAAGATTAGTGTCCTCCCTCGACCCAGGCTTGGCGTCTGATTTACTGCTTACTGGGTTCCTGCTGCCAAGATGACTTGCAATTAAGATGCTTTATAATTGCTCCTCTGTGTTAGAAATGGCATAAAATCCATGCCATAAAAGATGGGTTTAAATCCACCAATTAAAACGACTGGTGTGAGATATCTAGGGATAAAATGTGTGTACAGGGACTACCAGATCCACTATGGGATACATTAACCATGGATACATATAACATTTCAATAAATTGAAATACTGTATTCTTTCCTTTCATTTTTTACATCCTGACAAAGCATTAAAAAAGATAGTGATACATACAAGAATGCTGGCATAAGGGAAAAGGGTTGGTGTAAAAATAAGTAACTTGCCTTGTTAGAGAAAGGTCAAGTTATAAATGCCACAGCATAGTTGTGCATGTAATTTTTCTACGCAAAGACATTGCTGGCTTAGTACTTCAGGAATTATCAAGAATATGTGTCATTTTAAAGTGATAGTTCGCCCAAAACTTAAAATTCTGTCATTAATTACCCACCCTCGTGTCGTTCCGAACCCGCAAGACTTTCGTTCATCTTCAGAACACAAGTGAAGATATTCTTAAAGAAATCTGAGAGCTTTCTGTCCCTCCATATATAGACAGCTATAATAGACAGCTACACCACTACCACTTTGACGCTTTAAAAAGTTCATAAAGAGGTCGTAAAACTAATCAATATGAATCCAGCGGTTTAGTACAAATTTAATGAAGAGACACAATCGGTTTATACAATAAACATTGAATTTAGGTTTTTATTCACATATAAACATTTATCATCTCACACATCAGTTGTGGGAAACGGAAGCTCAAGCATGTTTTTTTGACGAGCGAGAACCAATGAGGTTCATTCTTGTGTTTCGCTGAGGTTTGTTCTTGCGTGTCAAGCCGGTTCGGTTGAGCTGCTGTTTATGTTCGCTGATCAATGTTTATATGTTAGTAAAAGCCTAAATTAAATATGTTAATCATATAAAGCTTCAGAAAATCTAGACTAAACCGCTCAATTCATATGGAATAGTTTAACGATCTGTATGAACTTTTTGAAGCATCATAGTAGTTGCGTACCTGCCAATGGAGGGACAGAAAGCTCTCAGATTTCATCAAAAAGATCTCCATTTGTGTTCCGAAGATGAACGAAAGTCTTGCGGATTTGGAACAACATGAGGGTGAGCAATTAATGACAGAATTTAGATTTTTGGTTGAACCATCCCTTTAAATGGACTGAACAAGATTTCTATAATATCTTGGGATAGTCTTATTGGTGAATGGGCAATGCTTTCTTTATAATGAATTTATATAGGTCTAAAAAAGACCCAAAAAATAGAGAAGAGGGACGAGCAACCAACCTTTTGCATGTGCCAGAGCCTTATCAATGAATTCTGCCGCTTCCTCAAAGAAGGCACTGATGTTGAACTGCTCAGTGTCATTGGCCTGTATGCCGTGGTACGTGATCCCAGTTCCTGTGTAGAACTCTGCGTTGGTGTTCACATGCATAAAAGAGTTTCCCTCTGCGACATTCAGTATGTGTGTCACACCCGCACGCTGCAGACGCATCACATTCTGTGCCACAAACCTGGGGAGCAGAAGCAGAGCACGTGTGAGACTCACCTGGAACACACAAACCAATTTTGTAATGGTTTATGGTAGTGTTGTAGTTGAAACCAGCTCTTTTGAGTCAAGACCAAGACCAGAAGTGTGTTGAGACCGAGTCAATGAAACCAAGACCATGAAATATGACCACGTTGTTCATTTTCAATGAAGCCCTGTTCACACTGTCAGAAACCTAACTTACAGCAACAAATAGATGTGGACGTGTTCAGTATAAAAAGTAAGAACACGAAACAACAACGGCAAATCTTAACTGTAGTGATGTTCACAAACATTACTAGGTCAACCAGAACTAAGAGAGCCAACTAATGACCAACAAAGCCAACTAATGACCAACAAGTCCAGCGACAGAGTGGCGAACGAGGCTCGAAAGTTGGCCATCACAGCAACATTAGTGACAGCAACCTTTGGTGATGTAGTGCGGCTGAGTTCAGCGATATGACAATGTTTTTGGGGGGGGGGGGGCTTGGGGGTGGGGGGGGGGTGCTAATGATGCAAATGAGCCGTGCTCAAAATTCAACATCTACCAATAGGAGTGAAGACACTGTTCTATACAATTTGCCTCTGCCGAGTGACAAGTTATAAAAATTCATGGGAAACCATGTCATAGAAATTGTTGGCATTCATTTCTGGCAGCAAGAAAACTGTCTTTGACAAAAATAAAATTAAAATAAAAAGCCCCATTCCCGTTTATTATAATATACATGCTCAATTTATGTCATCTGCCTCCTTAAATGCTCAAGCTCTTTAAAGCAGGATAGATTCTGATTCATTTATCAGGAAATAAAAATTGTTTTTGAATGTGATTCCCATTGTTGTGGTGTAAACTCTGCTACTATTTTAAATTGATAAAGATTTTTAAAACTATATCATTTAGTTATAGTCCTTTGTGTGAACAGGCCTTAACATCTTATTTTTACCAGCACTATCTCAATCTCTAAAGGTAGGCCTAATTAAAATTGTATGACATTTTTTCGTGTTCTTTTCTTTCACTGCTGAATCATTAATTCTTGATAAACTGTTACGTAACCCCTTATGTTACGTACATGTTTACGCGTTAGCGATAAACAATGGCAATCTGCACGTTCTCAGTTTGTAGTTCCAACAATCCCAAGACCCTGCCAACCCCACCCCAAAGCCTCAACTACGGAACGGTCTGCTGTGTCTAGTTTAAGATTGATTGGAGTGAATTGTGGAGCCGCTTTTAGTTGGCAGAGATGTAAGCCGATGTCAGAGGGCCCCTGCAGACAGCAGTGTTCTAAACCAGAACAGACACACCAAGGAAATCTTGGCTGCCGCCCAGAGGCATACAAAGAGCCATAGGCGTCCAGCATAGTGCCCAAAAATAGGACTTTAAGTCCACAGAGAGAGAAAACAAGAGATGAGAAGAGAGCGGAGCAGAATGCTCTGCAATGTAGTGACATTGTCTGTATTTTGCTTTAGCACCTGGAACTCTTTCATCTTTGTCTGCTAAAAATCCAGTCTCTTTATGTCTCTCGTCCCCTCCTCAGCGCCATCCCTCCTTAAAATGCAGAAGATGAATGACTGCACATATGGGTAATGGAGAATATATATAGCAAATATTACCTAATACAATTAAAATACTTACCTAAAATTATACATGACACTGTTTTTACACAGTATTTAAAAAAAACTAAACTGAATAAAGATAAAAATTTGGTTTTATCCCTTTATCCCAGCCCTTTTGGTTTATAATCAGTCTCTGTTTCTGCCAGCAGCGGAGTCTCTTCAGTGGTGACGAAGTGATGGACTCTGACTCTGATGCGCCGCCCAACGCCCATAATTCAAACTCTCCCCTAACCAGTGAGTCTGTCTATATGGAGCCTTTGCAGATTGTGGTCATATTTCTCCCTGTGTGTGTGTGTGTGTGTGTGTGTGTGTGTGTGTGAGAGAGAGAGAGAGAGAGAGAGAGAGAGAGAGAGAGAGAGAGAGAGAGAGAGAGAAAGTGTTTGCTTTGCATCTTGTTCACCTGTTTTGCACTCTGTTCACTGCAGTCCCTTCACATGCATTATTAATGTAAGTTTTACAAAGAGTGGTGTGCAATGAAAAAAGTGCCCCATTGCCCCATACTGCACCTTTACATATGGTATGGTGGAGGTTAGTTCTAACATGAACTGATACAAAAATGTTAGTAGTGACAATGACGCACAAATGCTGAAAACATTATCAATAAGCAGCACAAGCAAACATTTAGGATTTATATATATAATCATAATGACTTTACTTTATATTACAAAAACAGTATCATTTAGGTCATATCCTACAGTCTAACTCTAACTTAATAATAACCCCAAAGATTTGGCACACTCTTATATCTGCACTCAGTTGCACTGTTATAGCTGCACTCAATCTGAACAAACAACAACAGTGCAGTACATGCTGTACACAATGTGGGCATTCTATGGAAGTAAAATAATGACAAATGTTTTTTATGAAGGTAAAATGATGTCATAATGAATTGCATGCGCAGGGTAAGATTTGTAAAAGTGTACATAAGATTGCAAGCGTAAATTAAATTTGCGTGTGCAAGAGAAGATTTGTAAGCGTGTAAATCGCATATCAAGTGTAAGAAAAAAATATTTGCAGCATTTTACTGTTATTGGTAAGTGTAATACATGTATTGTGAAACTGCAGCTTCATGCTAACGCAAAATAAATAGGATCTGTATTCTTCTGACTTCCATTTTTCCGCGCTTACACTTTTGGCACGGTTTTTGCGCACAAATGCGGCCAAAAGCATTGCAAGCCTGTGAACAGCTATTTGCAACCGAAAACAACAGAGTCAGGGACTGCAAAACAGATTGATCGCGTAAAATCAAACTTTGTGTAAATAAATCAACTGTTGCAAATGTCTAAATGACTTATTGTGTACATGCGGCAAAAAAGTTCCCGAAATAACCCGATTTGTACAGTTGCGTCTTTCTTTTACCCGCGCTTCCAATTTTGGCACGATTCTCTCACTGAATGAGTTTTGCAAGTGCGAAGAGGAGGGCGGGTCCACCTTCATCATGCAGCCAATCAGATGAGCTTCTCGCTGACACTCGATTTACTCTTATCTGATTGGTTCAATAAACACGTCAGTCTTCAGAACGCATATTTATCTTCATTTGGCTCATTCTCGTTACTTTTAATGCAAACATACATGTTAAATAAATACATAAATCAAGATTGTTTTTATAACCTGTGCACCATTAGGTGGATTATTTGAGTAAATAGGCCTACTGAATTTAGAGCTGGTGTGTTAAGAAAGAAAATTTCTGTATATTCAGTGCATGTATCCTGCATAGACTGTGATCCTGCTCATCATCATCCTCCTCAGCAGGCCAGATTTGTTTGTAATGTTGATGTTGCTGAATGTAGGCCTTTTTGTACTGCATGCATCATTTCACCTGTCAATTAATCGTGTGCGATTCCAGAATTATTATTATTATTTTACTAAAATTAGTTATAATAATATATATTTCCCTTTAACATGCATTTTAAGGTCATCTCTAAATTATGCACCATTTATCACCTGCAATGCCATCGTGTAACCACTAGATTGCTGTATAGCCCTATATATAAACACATATGCTGTGTATTCCCTGGCTGCTGGGTTTTTATTCAGACATAATTAGTTGCTTTGCATTTGATTTTGCATGTGGGTATATATATATATATATAATTATTAAAGACTACTTTTTGTTAAAGTTGAATTTATCAGTTTCAGATTTATCAGAAATTAATCAGTTTTTCATTAGCTACAGTCAAATCTGGACACAGAGAAAGCATTTCATTATACTAGCAACATAATAGCTTGATCAGTCACACGAAAGTAATCAGAATTGTGACAAAGACAATATTTAAAAATATATGTTAAATACCATGAACAGAGACATGATGTGAAAAACACTGCATCAGAATGGTATTATTCGGTATTAAAAAATGGGTATTCAATGTTTTCTTTTTGTTTGTTTGTTTGTTTGTTGTAAAGTTTAACATCAGCTCAGTGGTGTAACAGATAGGCTTATAATATATAAAATTTAAATCCAATAACACCGCTCGGAATTCAGTATTTACTCAAATAATCCACCTAATGGTGCACAGGTTATTAAACAATCTTGATTTATGTATTTATTTAACATGTATGCTTGCATTAAAAGTAACGAGAATGAGCCAAATGAAGATAAATATGCGTTCTGAAGACTGACGTGTTTATTGAACCAATCAGATAAGAGTAAATCGAGTGTCAGCGAGAAGCTCATCTGATTGGCTGCATGATGAAGGTGGACCCGCCCTCCTCTTCGCACTTGCAAAACTCATTCAGTGAGAGAATCGTGCCAAAATTGGAAGCGCGGGTAAAAGAAAGACGCAACTGTACAAATCGGGTTATTTCGGGAACTTTTTTGCCGCATGTACACAATAAGTCATTTAGACATTTGCAACAGTTGATTTATTTACACAAAGTTTGGTTTTACGCGATCAATCTGTTTTGCAGTCCCTGACTCTGTTGTTTTCGGTTGCAAATAGCTGTTCACAGGTTTGCAATGCTTTTGGCCGCATTTGTGCGCAAAAACCGTGCCAAAAGTGTAAGCGCGGAAAAATGGAAGTCAGAAGAATACAGATCCTATTTATTTTGCGTTAGCATGAAGCTGCAGTTTCACAATACATGTATTACACTTACCAATAACAGTAAAATGCTGCAAATATTTTTTTCTTACACTTGATATGCGATTTACACGCTTACAAATCTTCTCTTGCACACGCAAATTTAATTTACGCTTGCAATCTTATGTACACTTTTACAAATCTTACCCTGCGCATGCAATTCATTATGACATCATTTTACCTTCATAGTTTTTAAAACAAAAAAGTGTATTGAAAAAATATGCATTGCATTAACACTGCTTGCATTTTAACCTGTTAAGCTGCAACCCCACTTTTGAAAAATCCCCAGAAATGGCATACCAAACTGAAACAGATGCAGTTCATGAACCCTTTGTACTAAAAGCACAAGTAAGATCTCAATCAAAAGCTGACACCTGGCAGTCTATTGTAAATGTGGAATTAATTAGTCATAATGAAAAAAAAACTTAATAAATGGCTTCAAAGTTTTGTAAAGTTATTAGAAATTAATTTTTATGAAACATCTTCATGAAAATAAAATTAAAGTTGGCATTGTATCAATCTAGAAATGCACTGCAACTAAAGCCACATGTCTGACCATGCTATATTTAAAATTTGAAGATGATAAGTCTAAAACTCAGCATTTAGTTAAATGTTTTTCAAGATCATGTCATATGACTTAATTTTGATTTGACTCTAAAACGCAAACTGGTGTTTATTGTCATCTTCTAAGCATCTATTCAGTCAATTGTCTTGTTTTGTGGTGCAAACGAGCCCCATTCAGTGTCAGTCTCCCCTGCACACATTCACACCTCTCCGGCCTGATTATGGCTCGAAATATGCTTTTCTTTTGTCTACATTATAATTACCAACGACTGGCTATTCACACTGTTTCAATCCCTTGTTTCTTTAATCAAAGTTCTCACTTCACATTTGAAACTGTATCACTTCACATTTGAAACTGAAACCCTTTTTGAAAACAGAAACATTTCAGTAAGCATTCCTATTTAGAAAAATTTATAAAAATAACAGCTAACAAGGTGGCAGGTGCACCTAGATCTAGCTAGCATGTTAGCTTAGCACACCATCAATACACAACAATTTATGAGATTAAAACCATGTTTGTGCTCCAAACTTACTTTATAACGCAAGTCGAGTGTTTTAAATAACCTTCTGTGATCTGATTTGGCTTCAGATAAAAAATAAGACAGAAAATATATTATTTTATAGTATTCTGCACAATGATAACGTCTATATCGATTAGCATTACATTATAAATATAATCTATATGAAAAATGATCTTTATTTCGCTTTACAAATTCACTTCCTCAAATTCAGTGGTTCAAATTCAACAGGAAATTCAACATTTGACATCCGGGAACGGCAGGAATATCAGTAGATTGCCGATTGATAATCTTCATAGCTGTTAGTCGACCTCAACAGCAGGGGGTGCAAGCAAGGGGGTAATCCATCAGCCGGAAACTGAAGTCTCCCCGGGGGCCGCCATTGGCTAACAAGCCTTCACCTGCTGTTAGCATTCCATTGACTCCCATTCATTTTGGCGTCAATTTGACAGCGAATAACTTTATATCTGAGGCGCTTAAAGACTCAATTTGTCCATTGTTTATTTCTAAAGAAACACGACAATGACAATGTATAAAAGGCTCCATTACCTTGTATCTTACGTTATGGCCCCGTACAAGCAGTTTTTGTAAAAATAGGCTAACGATTGCGTCATAACACGCAACTCTCTGTTGCACAGTACAGAAATTACCCTATAGACAGAAGTAGAAGCTCGCGGGCAATTGGGGGGACGTGGAGGCATAAAGTCAAGGGAGAAGCTCATAGAGAGTCATAAAGTTGCTCCTGCTGCTAGCTCATGGACAGCTCCTACTCACGCTCTCCGGCTCTGCAAGATTCGGAAGGAAACGATTCAGATTCCTCTTGGCACAGACGTCTTGAGGGAATCCCCAGTTTTGCAGCAAAGCGCCGCAATATAAAGTTAAGAAAACTAAACAATGGAGAGAATTATATGTCTACTACCTCAGATTTAACGTTTTATCTGTACATCAGCATCAGGGAATAAGATTATAATCTCGTTCACGGTAGAGAAAGCTGCTTACATGTGCAAAACTAACTGTGAAGACTTTTGTGTCTTTATCAGCTTTTCCATATATAAACTGGTCCTGATAATCATCACAAATACTTCCCACTTGCACCATTTCTGTAAATCTGTTTTCATGAATGAATGACTCCCTCAGCCGTTGCTCTATAGTTTTCTTAGTCAACACGCGCTTGCACCCCCTGCTGTTGAGGTCGACTAACATCTATGGAGATTATCAAACGGCAATCTACTGATATTCCTGCCGTTCCCGGATGTCAAATGGTGAATTTTCTGTCGAATTTGAACCACTGAATTTGTGGAAGCGAATTTGTAAAGCGAAATAAAATGGACCAAAAATTACAGGCCTGTCGAATATTATAGGTTGTATTTTTAAACAGAATGAATATTTTGGAAGTGCAAACTGAAAGGTGATTATGGATTATTGAATTTTTAATAATGAAAACGTGTGTGAAATGTTTTGAATTGAAATATTCATATCTTAAATATACAACCATGTTACATTCCAGTGCATTAAACTGCAAGCAGGGTTAATGCAATGCATATTTTTTCAAGTAGTGCAATTCAACAAGCTTTTTGGTTTAAAAACATTTGTCATTATTTTACTTCCATAACATTCAGTCTTATCTAGATGGGTAATTATTATGCATGGGATCATCAAATTTCAAACATTATCGTTTTGTAATATTAGTCCTAATATACAACATTGTAAATCACTGAGCACTATAATACAAGTGCAAAATGTACTTTTTGTGCATACCGTGCATATTGTGTAAAAAAAAAACTGCAGAATTTGTTGTGCACAGTGTACTCGTCTATAAAGTGTATTCTTTTAATTCTATCATATGTGTGTTTTGTTTATATTGTAGACTATATCTATGTATGTATGTATCTATCTATCTGTCATATAAGAATTGAATATAAATAAATCTGGAAGCTACAGACAGAGCGGATACAGACATTAGCAGTTCAGTGAGACTGTTTTATCAATATCTATAAATGACCATATGTAAATTCCTGCTGCTCATAGGAGCACAGATTAAGCCAGGCACATCAGACCGTTGTTTTATGCTCAAATTGATTTGTTGTTACAAAGAGATAATGTGCTTGTTTTATAGTTATCCAATACAATGATGTTTATGTGAGCTGATTTATTAAACAAATAAGTGATACTGAGGAAGTTACTAATAAAACATAATACAGTCCTAGATGTGTGTTGTTTACAGTCTTGAAATGGCAAAAATTTCAGTTGTCATTACTAGCTCAGTTTCATGATAGAAATAAACATTATACTCAATAATAAACCTTTTATTATTATTATTCGAAATCTGCTCAGAATATTTGAAAACCTAACAGCTTTCTGGAGCTAATACAAGGGGAGATATAACACCTCTGTTAATCTGCCAATTAGGCACAATCATTCGCAAATGCTAATAATCACAAAATGGTCAAATGCTGGACAATGTATGTACCTGGCTTGTATATTGGTATATTTCAAATTATATGATGTTAAATAATTGACTAAATTGTTATTCATTTACTATTACATTAAATATTTATTATTTCTTGTCATTCATATATTAGTCACAAACTACCTGTAGGAACAAATATTTTTGAGAACTAATCTGACTGATGTCATGATGACTGATTTCGCCTTATGATTTCTTTGATCTGCCTCAAGTTATTGCAAACCACCTCTGAGCAGTTCTCCTTTAGTGAGTGCAGTGAAGGGATGTGAGTCTTTGAATTGACAGCAAACTGATTCTAGTTTAAAATTCTCTGAAGTAATTCAAAAGCTATTTGATTCGATGCACTCAACATCCATTCGATTCAAACTTTTTAATTAATCTATACAGTTATTAAAAAAAGAAGGAATAAAAAGAATGTACTTTAGACTGTTTACTGCACCAAAATCAATTTATCAGGAAAAGCAATGTGTCCGTGCGCGTTACTTTAAAAATGTATTCCAGGAACTAAGGATGCAAACGGTTAATCGATTATCGATTAATGGTCGACAAGAATTTACTCGATTAAATTAAAGGAGCTGTATGTAAGAAATTTATTTCAATTAATCATAAAAAGGCCCTGATATGTCACTAGACATTAAGAAATCATGTTTATTTCAAATACTTATATCACTGACAACAGTAGTATGGCTAGGATATTGTCATTTAAAAAGTGGACTTGCAGCCCTCAACTGATGTTGATGTTGTCATGTTGTGTTTTGGTCTGATGCGCCACCCTCCACCTATCCACCAATCACGAAGTCAGTAGTGTTTCGGGATCCGGGTTGCCAGCTTTGCTCTAATCTACCCTAACTGTAGTCGGATAAAGATGTCTAACGTTACTAAATCAAAAAGACCTCGTTATGATTCAGAAATTCGTCGTGACAAAGTCAGAAATAAAACCAGAATTTGCATTGGAGATGCTTTTGAAAGATGGAGACGGCTGAAACGGAGAAGAATTTGAACACAGAACACAGTTGCTAATTTTCTCCTGGACAGGTAAGATTCATCTATGCTTGGCTAACTTGTACTTGATGTCAATGGACATTTCATATATTCATGACAGTCGAACAAAGTTATGCATATTCGTGCAAAGTAACGTAACGTAAGCTCACATGGACGTATGCTAACATTAGCAATGTATTATAGGAGCCAGTTTCTCTGTCCTTATGCTGAGACGCAGAGGAAAACAACATTAGCACTCCCATTATGGCAATTTGAAGCGTAATTGAGACAGAAGCCTAACTTTACCTCAGAAAAAATTATTCGTCATTCGTTCTTCGCGTATATCGTGGACTAAGTTACACATGCTGCAAGTTGACCAGTATGAACATTGCTAATCAAGTTTAGTTACTCTAACAATATTTTATGATGAAACTGAAAACAACCCTGTGATAGCCATTGGTGATATTGAATTTGTCCGGCGTTATAATTGCTGTGGTAAATGTTTTGGTTATTTGTTAGCCCACTTATGACAAAAACTTTAGCACTTGTAAATCGATTTTTTTTTTTTCGTCTTTAAAAATAAGGAAGTTTTATTTTGTGGTTATATGTTTTTTGTTTTGTTTTACTATTATACATTTATTTTTCCACAGACTTTTTTTTTTAATTGTAATTGTATTTATATGTTCAAAATAACGAAATAAAATCAAA
Source organism: Tiaroga cobitis (assembly GCA_030578255.1). Taxonomy (NCBI): domain Eukaryota; kingdom Metazoa; phylum Chordata; class Actinopteri; order Cypriniformes; family Leuciscidae; genus Tiaroga; species Tiaroga cobitis. The sequence continues at coordinate 28,465,751 of CM060602.1, read as the reverse complement.
TTAAATATCAAATCAAAAACGCTTATCTCTTCAGCTATTATGGCCCCAGCACCTCAACACCCAGCTCAACACCTCAACACACCAAAAACTTACTGTGTACGTCTCGTCGTCACTTGCCATTGGAAGCAGCCTACGTTTCTGCTGAATCCTGCAGCTAATCTGGCAACCTCGAGTCAGGGGATAGGGGGAGGGGATACAGCGCTCTATGGTATTTTTAAAGTGATTGCAGTACCAGTTTTGGCCACAATCCTACATACGGCTCCTTTAATTGTCGGCTAAATTGAACATTGCGAACGTGACACGAGATTCTCACGCGAGAGAGCCGACGCAAACTTGAGTCGGCAAAAAAGAAACCAAACATGAGGCGGTCAAAACGGAGTGGACTGCATCAATATTGACTACCGGCTATACAGCGTGCTAACATCGAAAATCCAGCTGTATTCTAACAATAACTTAGCTCATACCTGTCAACACTCCCGTTTTTCCTGGGTTTCTCCCGTTTTTTAGCTCTATCTCCCAGACCCCTCCCGGTTTGTTATTTTTCCCGGGAAACTAGTCTAACTGTCTGTCAAACGTTCTACCGTCCACATCGTTACTTAATTAACAAAATAAGATAAAAATTTGAACGAGACTTCAAGAGATTTCCACGACGCATGCGCGAGAATTGCGATCTCCTTCAACTACTTCAGTTAAGTTCTCGCGCGTGCGCATCGTGGAAATCTCTTGAAGTCTCGTTTCAGGCCTACAAGGAAGAAAAGGAATAGTCGAATAAAGTCGTTATTTTTGTTTTATTTCCGCACAAAAAGTATTCTCGTCGCTTGATAAACTTATAGTTGAGCCACTGTTGTGACATGGAATATTTAAAAATTTTCTTCATTGACTTTCTGGGCCGTCAGGATTCATTCCCTTAGGAGTGATCCAGCTGTAATTTAATTTAATTTAATTTAATCAAAAATATCTTCATTTGTGTTCCGAAGACGAATGAAGGTCTTACGGGGTTGGTACAGCATGGGGGTGAGTAATTAATGACTTAATTTTCATTTTTGGGTGAACTAACCCTTTAACTAACACAATCTGGCTACCTTTATAGACTTTTGGGTTATCTTAAAGCCAAAAAATTGTGGAGACAGTGGACGTGTCACGGATTTTGAGTCCAAAATCCCAATTATACAAATTTTCATAAAAGTTTATTTTCTTTAGTACATGATTCAAAGTCATCTTCCAAGATCTAGTTGAATCGGCAGAAATTTTAATCTGTGAGTCGAGAAAACGAATGACTCAAATCCCTCGTTTTCTCTTTGTATGACAGAGGAAATATGCACTTAATATGCATTAGTAGCTAATAATTTAATACAAAGAAACACGTGACTGATGTAAGACTGAAGCGATTTTGTAACCAGTGATCTCAGAGATAGCAAGATGTTACCGATAGAGGACAGTCGTGGAGAAAAGCAGTTTCCTGGCATGCAGTCTGACTCAAACTGACTCGCTATGTAAACGTTATCAAAAATCTCCAGTGGCTTCGTGAGTGTTCTCATAGGTGGAGAGGTGACACACTCCATTCGCTGGTTTGGTTGTTTCGCGCCTAGACAATGTAAAAGATTAGGCTATATGCACTGGGAGGTTTTATTTATTGATCCAGCTACAGATATGCCAGTGCCACCTCACGAATCAACACATTTGACCAAGAGCTGAAAGCAGATACATGTCAGTGTTTTCCTGCTATCAGAAGCATACAAGTCTGCATGAGATCGTTTGAACTTACGCATTGCCGATGTAAATCCTGGGAAAGACCTCGTTGAAATGTTGTGCTGGGAGGCTATAAAAACCGCTGCCGTTGGACAGCAGCTTGTTGAGTTGTTGTACGGTCGCCTCGGTGTCTGGTACGGTGACTTCCAGTGGTACCTTCGCGGGGCTGAGATGCTTCTTCATGCTTCTGTCCTCCTCCAAAAGCAAAAAAAAAAAAAAAATTTAAATAAAAAAAGAAAGAAAGAAACAACAAGTGTCTAGTGATGAAGACGTGACAGCTTTCGAGAACCCAGCATTTTATTTCCCTCCCCTCTCGGTGTTATTTGCGAGCTTTCTGAACGCTTTCGGAGGCAGACAGACACACCCGGACTCGCCCACCGGCGGTCTGATGTGATGCTCCGGTGATGAGGTCGGTAACAGAACTGGCGGAAGATGGCGACAACGCCCCGATACACGAGTCAATGAGAGCGGCGTTAAAGGGGACTCTACTCGCTCGTCGAATCCATCCACATTTCAGACAGCATTTTGCACATGCATGTCGCCTGTTGTGCGTAATACAATGTCCTTAAAGCTCATTCTCTACACGTAATCCGTTTAGTGTCTCCCATTGATCTAGTAACACTAAGCATCGACCCCTCCCTTCACGTGAGGCTAGATTTGTGTGTTAATTGATGTTGTGACAGCCAGGCTTAGTAAAAGTAATTAAGATTATTTATTTATTTATTTATTTATTTATTTATTTATTTCTCTCTCTCTCTCTCTCTCTCTCCTTTATTAATCCAACAAGTGGCTTTAAATCCACATGTTTTAACTCTGAAACTTAATGTCTGCTTTATTAGGTCAAATTTGACAGACCTTAACTCCAATGGATAATGTGTTTTTATCTGGACAAAATGTGTATTACAATAGAAAGAAAGTTAACTAAATATTGATGGAGTGACATAATTTGTGTATGAGCACAAAATGTGTATGAGCTGTATGAGCAAAAAAACATTTTGTCCCCATGCCATAGGGATATAGGCCCACAGCCACTTGCATGGTTTCAAACAAATAAAGAATATGGCTGATGTTTTTTTTTTATTTAAATCATAGCCACACTAAAACTGAGATCCTTGCAAAGTTCACATATTAAGTAATTTTATATTACCTTTCAGTCAATTTTCACTCAGGACATAAAGTGTATTTAATAGCACACTAATACTCTAGTCATTCATTTGAAGAAATGTATAGGCCTACTTTCCATCATTTTTCATCTTCCATCCTCGAGTGTCATCTTCAAGTTTTGATGTTTATTTTCATGAACTACTTCTGCCTTTGAGTATCATTAAAATAAATAATAATGCATTGTTTCATGAAAGCATGTAAACAAAAATATCCTACATTTGTAATTAACTATTAAACCACCAGAGGGAGTAACAGTACATTTATTGGATTTTAAACAAATCTGCACAGACAGCATTTTAAAAAAATCTCTGAAAAGCGAACTGGTTTAAGGGTCAAGACACAATGAAAGAAACTATATTTCTCTTGCTTCTCGTGCATATTTATTCTGACTTTAACTTCCTTCAGGCATGGTTTAGGCTACTGGCTTAATGTTCATGTAGAAAAACAGCTTTTTTCGAGAAGACTGATATGACTTGTAGCCCTTTACATTGTATTTTATGTTTCTAAAAAATATGTATTTTTTTTAAGTGTAAAATATTTTTATTTGGCCAAAACATTACTGAGTGCCCCTTTAACAGATTTTTCCCCATTGAAAAAAAAACACCTGAATTTACTGACCAAAATACAGGTTTTAAGATATTTTAATTTAAAGGGGTCATATAATGGCACATGCACTTTTACAAGTTGATTGTACTGAAATGTGTGTTGGCAGTGCCTGTACACAACCATCATAAAATTATAAAAATCCATCCAGTGTTTTTTTTTAATCTCCTTATATGTTTTCCCGACGTCACTAAATCGGACGCCCCTCCCACGATTGTTGATTGACAGTAGCATTTCAACAGCTGTCAATCATAGTCCGCGCGGACAGGTGTCGTGCCAAAGTAGCCTACTTACCCCTGAAAGGAAGTGTATCCCCGGTCGCGGGAGTGCGCTCGCGTTCAGCAGAAGGTCGGTCATTGGTTTGACCAAGGTAAATGAAACTATAACACATGAATTGTTTAAGTTATAGTTTTACTATTGTTGTTTTATCAACGAGGTTTAGCATAGACCGCTATCACGTGGCCCATCTATCAAAATAAATGATTATCTGCAGGCTAACGATCGAACTTCATTGAACTGAATTGATCGATTCTTACGAGAATGTCTAAAGTTACTGAAAAACCAAGACGAATTTCACTCATAAAGCCAACAGCCTGTGGATATTAAATTGTTCTGAATCCCCACTCCTCCTTTCATGGTGAATTATTATCAAAATTATTTAATAATGCATTGCACTTAAATAGTAGGCTGGTCAATGTCATACACAAAAAGCGATTGTACAGATGATGGCCAATCATCAAGTGTTTTATTTTGTGAATACTTTACATCATGTCTAATAACAGCAGTGAATATTGACACTTTTCTTGTTTCCTGACAAAAGTTCTCTTTCATAGGTTCACTCAACGCTGCGGAAAGCGCAGTGGGATATTCTCTGAATGTGCCGATTGTCTGAAGCCTTATAGAATCACGCCAATTCATTGGCTGATGGCGTCCGCGCGATATGGCTCCGCCCCGACGCTCTTACGTCGCATCATTACATAGTCGCGCGCGTGCCATCTGCTCCTCAGATTTCTCTGCCTTCAGAACGAAGCGGTCACGTTTGCCCTTCGCTCGTGATTTTTCTGAGCTACAATACATCTAAAGATTATTCTCGGCGCTTCTGCGACTGTTCAAGCGGAACTCTGTTCTCCTTACGGTGAAGTTGCCATGGATTTCAGACGCTGTACTCCGCCATGTGCTCGTTACATCGCTAACGATGACCCACACAGTAAGTGCGTTAAATATTTGGGTTTTTCACATGCGCGTGAGGCAGTTATAGGATCGTCTAAATGCAAATTCTGTGAAAATTTGTTGCTAAAAACCCTCAAATCGCGGCTCGCGGTCTTTGAGAGGGAATCATTTGTCTCCCCCTGTCGCGCTCCCGAGGCCTCTCGAGGATCCGCGACCTGGGGTTCGGATGTAGAGCTTGAGGATGTGGAGTTCGAGCAGACGAGCCCCGCTCTTTCTCTCCCTCCCTCCCCTCGGCACGCACGAGGCATGCCAGTCGAGTTTTCACACGATTATTTGCGCCCCAGCCCGGGAGCATGCGACGCGGTTTCTTTCGGGCTGGAGGATATACTTTTTACCGAGGCTTCCGACTCCGAGGATTTCGGGCCTACTCTCGCCGACGGGGTTATCCCGCCGAGCGGCCAGGAAGCGCGGCCTACGCGGAGCTCGTTGACGTGCTTTCGTGCGCTACGGAGAAGCTCACTATTGATTGGCCCGACGAGCCATGCGAGTCTCAGTCGTCGAAACTCGACGAAAGGCTTCTCAGTGGCCCTAATTCTAGGCCTCAACGGAGGAAGCTGCCATTTTTCAGTGATCTGCATCATGAGATCTCCAGATCCTGGAAGCAGCCTTTCTCTTCGCGTCTCACTAATGCGGCTGCTGCTGATTTCACCAACCTGGTAGGCTCTGTGGAACAGGGCTATTCCGCCATTCCGGCGATTGAGGAAACTTTAGCCGACCATCTTGCTCCGTCGTCTGCGCCGTCCTGGAAGTCGCGCCCCCTCCTCCCTTCTAAAGCATGTAGGACTACTTCCTCTCTCATTGGGAAATCCTACATGGCGGCTGGGCAGGCAGGCATGACCCTGCACACTATGGCCATTCTTCAGGCCTACCAGGCGGACGTCCTGAAGGATATGGACGAGGGCGACGGCCTGACCCCTGAAGCGGTCAAGGAGCTTCGTAAGGAACGGATTTAGCCATAAGAGCCACCAAGCATACTGCACGCGCTATAGGTCGCTCTATGGCTGGTTCTGTTGCGGTGGAGCGCCACTTGTGGCTTAATCTCACGGAAATCCGTGACAAAGAGAAGGTTTTCCTCTTGGACGCCCCCATTTCTCAAACGGGGTTGTTTGGTGAGGCGGTCAACACAGTGGTTGAGAAATTCCGCTCCTCCAAATCCCAATCGGCCGCATTCAGACAGTTCATGCCCAGGAGGGCTAGGGAACCTTCTGCTCCGCCCCCGGTGCGACCCAGAGAACGTCCCTCTCATAGACCGGAGTTCTCTTCCAAAAGAAGCGAACCGGGGCATCCCCCACCTACCACGGTTTGGGGAGCCCGCGGTCGCCCGTTTCCCCGTCAACGGCCTCACAAGCACCTCCAGTTGAAGCGGTCCGACAAACCGACTGCTCCGGCGGCCCAGAGCCGTTCCTGACCTTCCGGTCAGAAAAAGGAGAGCTCCTCTGCTTCCTCAAGGTTGGGTCAGACCGCGCAAGCGTTTCTGCCCACCTACCAGCTCTCCTTTCCTTGCCCTGTCACCTTCGCCACTCAGAGTGTCTCGAAGTGCAGGCCATATTTCACCGCCTCTACTCAGTCCGGTGCGGGAGGAAGGAGACGCTTTCTGCTTTCTCCTCTCACCCCCCGCACTCTCTATAACTGCCGGCCGCATCCTCGGAGGCACTTTCCGTTTTCCTCCGGAGCAGGCGGACCTGGTCACCATGACCCCAGTCTCGATGCCTCCCATCACGTGCCAGGACGCCGATGGCCCTCCTGCACAGTCAACCTCTTCACCCCAGGAGCGTCAGCATGGCACCCTCACTCAGGTATGTCGTCTGCATTACAGCATCCCTCCTCCTCTATCACATTTCCTTCCAGAGTGGGAGCGCTTACCAGGGGTATCGTCTTGGGTTCTTCGCACAATTCGGTTCGGCTACACTCTTCAGTTTTGCCGCAATCCCCCCCGTTTCAACGGGGTGTTTCCTACTGTAGTAGACAGCGCCACATAGGCTTCTGTACTTCAGCAAGAAATCTCTTCCCTCCTTCTCAAGGGAGCAATAGAGGAGATTACTCCAGGGGAAACCGAGCGGGGCTTTTACAGCCGTTACTTCCTGGTCCCGAAGAAGGGCGGCGGTTTGCGTCTCATACTGGACCTCCGCCGACTGAACTTCGCCCTTTACAAAGGGAAATTCAAGATGTTGACGCTGAAAGCTATCATATCTCAGATTCGGCCAGGGGATTGGTTCGTGACGATAGACCTAAAGGATGCTTATTTTCACATCCAGGTTGTACAGCGACACAGGCAGTTCCTCAGGTTCGCCGTTGGAGAAAGGGCGTTCCAGTACAGGGTCCTTCCCTTCGGCCTATCTCTGGCCCCGAGGACATTCACAAAGTGCATGGATGCAGCTCTGGCCCCATTGCGGCTCCAGGGCATCCGCGTTCTAAATTACCTGGACGATTGGCTCATTTTAGCCCAGTCCAGGAAGCTAGTGGCCCACCACAGAGACATCGTTCTGAGTCATATCCAGTCTCTCGGTTTGAGGTTGAACTCGGAGAAGAGTGTTCTTGCTCCGGCTCAAAGCACTGTTTTCTTGGGGGTGAACATGGATTCCGTTCTCATGCAGGCCCGTTTGGCCCCTGCACGGATTTCCAGCTTGACGGCATGCTTGGCTCGTTTTTCGCTAAGCCATCATGTGTCTGTGGGCACCTGCCGCAGGATGCTGGGCCTTATGGCCGCGGCCTCCTCTGTGCTACCGCTGGGTCTACTCCACATGAGACCCTTCATGTGGTGGGTGAAACTCTCAGGGGTTCGACCCTCCGGGTCAACCCTTCGCCTACTGAAGGTATCGCGCAGTTGCTTTCGAGCCCTGTCAGTTTGGCGGGACCCTCTTTTTCTGCGGAAAGGGGTCAGCATGGGTGCGGTATCTCGTCGCCAGATGATTACGACGGATGCCTCTCTCACCGGCTGGGGAGCGGTTTTCGAGGGCAGACCAGCGTGTGGGGTCTGGACCGGAGAGGCTCTCTCTTGGCACATAAACTGCCTGGAGTTAAGAGCCGTTTTTCTGGCTCTGCTTCATTTCCTCCCTCTTCTGGAGGGTCACCATGTCATTGTCAGAACAGACAACATGGCAGTGGTGTCTCATGTGAACTGGCAGGGAGGTTCTCGGTCGCGCACCCTAGACAGGCATGCGCGTCACCTTCTCCTGTGGTCTCAGAGCAGATTCCTATCTCTAAGAGCGGTTCATGTCCCAGGGGTTCTGAACCTCGCAGCAGATTTTCTGTCGAGACAGAAGCTCAGATCGGGGGAATGGATGTTGAACCGCCAGACGATGGCCCTGATATGGAAGGTTTTTGGAGAGGCGGAGGTGGACCTCTTTGCATCTCAAGAGTCGTCCCAATGCCCGCTTTGGTTCTCCCTGAGTCCCCCGGCCCCATTGGGGATAGATGCGTTCGCTCACCCTTGGCCAACGCAGAAACTCTATGCCTTCCCGCCCATCAAATTGATCCAGGCGGTCTTGGCCAGAGTGAGAGAGAGCGGAGTCCGCCTCCTCCTGGTAGCTCCGTTCTGGCCATCTCAGCCATGGTTTTCGGAGCTAATTCCCCTTCTGGAATCTTCCCCCTGGAGGATCCCGGTCAGGGAAGATCTGCTGTCCCAGCTACATGGCAGAATATGGCATCCTCGCCCAGACATGTGGAAGCTGTATGTTTGGCCGATCAGAGGCCGTTAGCATTAAGCTCTGGTCTCCCAACTGACGTTCAGGAGACCATTGCGAGTGCTAGAGCCCATTCTACAAGGAGATTATATTCTTCCAAATGGAAGGTTTTTGAGACTTGGTGCTTAGCACATGATAGGAACCCAGTTAACTGCCCTGCTGGTTCAGTACTGGAATTCCTGCAGGAGAAGTTTGCGGCTGGAGCAGCCACTACCACTCTCAGAGTTTATGTCGCGGCTATTGCAGCGCATAGGGAATCGGATGAGATTCCCCTGGGCAAATTAAGGTTAGTTTCTGCCTTTATGCGTGGGGTGAAGCGCCTGAATCCAGCTCGCTCCCCTAGAGTTCCCTCATGGGATCTTTCTGTTGTCCTAGAGGGTTTGACGAAAGCCCCCTTTGAGCCCTTGGAGTCAGCTCCGGAGAGGATTCTGACTCTCAAGGTTTCTCTTTTGTTAGCTTTGTCCTCATTGAAGCGGGTGGGAGACTTACAGGCTCTTTCTGTTAGCGAGTCTTGCTTGGACTTTGCCCCTGGCCTGGTCAAAGTTTCCTTGAGGCCGAGACCAGGGTATGTCCCCATGGTTCTTTCCTCAACTTTCCGCTCGCAGGTAGTTAACCTTAACGCTTTCCACCCTCCTCCATTTTCGTCTGAGGAAGATAGGAAGCTTAACTTGCTCTGCCCAGTTCGTTCTCTTAAGATATATGTAGACCGCTCAGGCGGTTGGAGGAAATCTAACCAGCTTCTGGTTTGCTTCGGTGCTAGCCGCCGTGGGCTTGCTGCATCAAAGCAGAGGATTTCTCATTGGGTCACGGAGGCTATCTCGTTGGCTTACAGGGTGCGTGGCTTGCCTTCACCTCTTAGCATTAGAGCACATTCCACCAGAAGTGTAGCATCTTCTCAAGCTCTTTTCAGAGGAGCACTTTTGGAGGATATTTGTGTTGCGGCAGGCTGGTCCTCTCCGCACACTTTTGTAAGGTTCTATAGCTTGGATCTTGACATGACCCCGGGTTCCCAGGTGCTTTCTGTTTGAACTCATTTCGGTCGTTGTCTCTTTTATCTACCAGTTATAAAAGCGCTCTAGCTTGGCGAGTTTGGTAGTCCGTTCCCACTGCGCTTTCCGCAGCGTTGAGTGAACCTATGAAAGAGAACGTCTCTGGTTACTTGCGTAACCTATGTTCTCTGAATAGGGAACGAGACGCTGCGTTAGCGGCCAAGCTCCTCGCGCTGCTGACAGTTTCTTTTCGGCAGAGAAATCTGAGGAGCAGATGGCGCGCGCGCGACTATGTAATGATGCGACGTAAGAGCGTCGGGGCGGAGCCATATCGCGCGGACGCCATCAGCCAATGAATTGCCGTGATTCTATAAGGCTTCAGACAATCGGCACATTCAGAGAATATCCCACTGCGCTTTCCGCAGCGTCTCGTTCCCTATTCAGAGAACATAGGTTACGCAAGTAACCGGAGACGTTATAGTGGGATACAGATTTTTTCAGACCGTATTTTCGACCTGCCAAAATATGTATCCCCCGCTCCAAAATCTACAGATGATGGCCTATCATCAAGTGTTTTATTTTGTGAATACTTTACATTATGTCTAATAACAGCAGTGAATATGGACACATTTCTTGTTTCCTGACAAAAGTTATAGTGGGATACAGATTTTTTCAGACTGTATTTAAACCTGCTATAAAAAGTACCCCCTCTCCATATTGCACAGATGATGGCCTATCAACGTCTCCAATTCCTGTGGCGCCAAGAAAGCAAGGAAAGCCCCCCACCACCCATCCTCACCACATTCTACAGAGATATGATAGAGAGTGTTTCAGTCAGTTGCATCACTTTCTGGCGTGGGAATTGTAGGGCCACCGACCGCAGCCGATAGTGAAGACAGCTAGTAAGATCATAGGAACTGCACTCCCACCAATCTATGACATCTGCAATGCTCAGTGTATTTGGAGGGCCGTCAGTATCATGAAGGACTCCACACACACACTTCACCATTCTACCCTCTGGCAGGAGGTACCAGAGCATCCGCGCTGCCACCACCAGACTATGAAACAGTTTCAGTTTCTCCTCAACAAACACCAAAGCTCCTGCAAAATGAACATCGAACACTTCCACACACCAGAACACTTATACTCCCCTTTTGCATCTAGGAATTCTTAAAGTTTAGGCCTGAACTTGAAGTGAGTCTCCAGTACACTTTCAGTTTTAATGTATAATAGGATACACACAGTAGATCCAGTGTCCACTTTCTTCATCACTTGAATGTACAAAATATACAGTAAGACAATAACTTTGGCGACTGTTTTTGACATGCTGTATACATACCAGGTATTAGTTTATTAATCAATCGAAAGAAAGTTAATTTTATTTTATTAATTAGTATATTGTAAGCCATTTTTGACATGAAGACATGTAAAGTATTCACAAAATAAAACACTTGATGATAGGCCATCATCTGTAGATTTTGGAGGGGGGATACATATTTTGGCAGGTCGAAAATACGGTCTGAAAAAAATCTGTATCCCACTATAACTTTTGTCAGGAAACAAGAAAAGTGTCCATATTCACTGCTGTTATTAGACATGATGTAAAGTATTCAAAAAAATAAAACACTTGATGATAGGCCATCACAATCGCTTTTTGTGTATGACATTGACCAGCCTACTATTTAAGTGCAAAGCATTATTAAATCATTTTGATAATAATTCACCATGAAAGGAGGAGTGGGGATTCAGACCAATTTAATATCCACAGGCTGTTTGCTTTATGAGTGAAATTCGTCTTGGTTTTTCAGTAAGACATTTTCGTAAGAATCGATCCATTCAGTTCAATCGATCGTTAGCCTACAGATAATCATTTATTTTGATAGATGGGCCACGTGATAGCGGTCTATGCTAAACCTCGTTGATAAAACAACAATAGTAAAACTATAACTTAAACAATTCATGTGTTATAGTTTAATTTACCTTGGTCAAACCAATGACCGACCTTCTGATGAACGCGAGCGCGCTCCCGCGACCGGGGATACACTTCCTTTCAGGGGTAAGTAGGCTACCTTGGCACGACCTTTCTTTGGGCACGACATCGGCGCGGTCATTGTTGATATGCTGGAGCACTGTCTATGAGCAGAATGGCGTCTAAGCGATTGTGGTGTTCCGTTCTTGGGTGTAATAACGAACACAGCAGTTATTTTAATGCTCCTAAATCCGAACCGCTGAAGACGCAGTGGCTGAGTTTGTTTTCGAAGGGAATATTCCCCACGAGCAACGTCAATGCTCTCATGTTTGCGCGAATCATTTCACACACGAGACTGCTTTATAAACGAGGATCAGTATAAAGCTGGTTTTCTATGTATGACGTTCTCAATATAATTCATAATCCCACGTTTAAGAACAACGCGTTATGGTTATTGTGTTCAAACGGTGTACGCACAGAACAGAGAGGCGGGGTGAGCAAAGCTCATTATAATTTAAAGTCATATGCACTGAAACGGCGTGCTGAAAACAGAGCTGTTTTTGACCAGGTAAAATAAGTGTTTTCTTACAATACTAATGAGAATTTTTAATTAAAGTATATTACAAACTTTTAATTTAGACCCTAAAGACTCATATTAGCTTGTTAAAAAAATGGCATTATATGACCCCTTTAAGTAGATAAGTGAAATACATAAGTGAAGCGAGCAGTAGTGTCTTTATTCCAGCTGTCTTATGGAAAAAAACTCAGCTTGTCACAGAATCCAATAGACGACATTGGCAGAAAAGCTGATCAATGAGAGGAAAGTGTTTAGAGCTGGTCTTGTGTCTAATAACAGTTGACCTCTGCTGTGACCTTCTGTTCTACAGTTGTATAAATACAATCAATCTGACTGGTTAGTCTGTGATTATATTTTGGAGCGGTAAGCTTAATTCTACTGCGAGGACACTTTTTTATTGGAATGTCTAAGTCTAAATGTCATTGTCTCAATTGTGACTTTACCCTAGATGACATGATATTACAATATAAAGCCAGCCATTGTCTGTTGCCATAGCAATAAAACAAGGTGTCATGCAATTCCATAGCAAGGAGCCTTTCAAAAAGATGCCTAAGATGCCAATTTATTTCATTTGTGTTTACATTTCCTACTGATAGAGTTCTTGTGTGGATTTCTCTTCGTAAAATATAGCCAAGGGCATGATTTGAATATTTTGGAAGTAATGGGTTGGAGGAAGGACTGCATCAGTTCAATTGTCTTTTTATTGACAACTTGGGACTCTGTATGTCCATCCAATTAATCCAGGAACAAACTAAACCACCTGAGACCCTGATAACACAATATGCATATGCATGATTTTTTTAAACATAATAATTTATATTGTTGTAATCACTTTTGATTATGTCATGTAAAATAATCATATTTTCTTCAGAAAATGTTGTAAATTTGTAATCTTGTAAAATAAACATTTACAAAAACATTTATAAATATAAATAGTATTCCTAGTACAATATATAGCCTATATATATATATATATATAATATGGATATATATGGATTTACATTATAACTATAATTTCCAGCTTGTTGGTAATTTCCAATTTCCTTTTTATAAGTAAACAAAATATTTTTCTTCAGGAAACGTAGCATATTAGTCCTTTTTTACTAATTTACGTTTAAAAATTATAAATATTTCTAACAGAAATAAAAAATTATTATATGTTTTATAGAGTTACGTTAAAGCTGTACAATTTCCTTTTGTAAATTTGTCATCTAAAAACTTTTACAAACATAAATATTAAATATTAAATGTATAAATATAATTTCTTGCAAATATTATTATTTATAGCAAATATAAAATAACATTTTAGTTTTCATATATATATATATATATATATATATATATATATATATATATGAGTTAGACCGTAATAAATATGTATTGCATATATAAAACAGTCTGCTTTAAACGCTGAAGTTAAATGTCTCCTCCAAATGTATTTGGCCATATCAAACATAATGGTTCTTAGGCCTAAAGAAAACATTCATGTATTCGGGGGAAAATCTCACTGCAGTAGTCAATACAATTTATCATCCAGTAGGTGGCACTCAGCTCTAGATTTTTAATGGACATGTTTTATTCGTAAGTGCACTTTACCAAAGAGGATGTCACCAAAGCTGAGGACCAGCTCTAAGCATGTTATTATCATAGCAAATCATGTTTTGCAAAATACAACACAGCAATCATTCTGATTGTGACCTTGGCAATGACATTTTTACTTTCAGCATTTGCTTTCATCATCGCTGTCAGATCCTTCTGGAAGAATATATTACTAATAATGACCTTCAAGAAAATATAGCCCCCTGAGACAGCACTGCACTATATGGGACTCGTGCATAATCTAACCATCTGTTTGCCGAAGCACCTGGAGCAAATGACAGCAAGGAACAGAGCCTGACTTTGCAAAGAGACACCAAGAGAGTTTCAGAGACTCTGCAGACTGACCTCCTTGACAATTGTCAGCTTGTTGTGGGTGCCTGTATAATGGGCGCATGAATCTAACACTTGAGAAATGAGGTCATGACACTCATGTTTGTCATTGAGATGAGGTCATCTGGTCCACAGCCGTTTTGTTTAGTTGTCTGCATTAGATCTTAGGATTATAATGTTTATTTTGAGACAGTGAGGGTTCGAAAAGATGCATTTAGTTTTCTGGATTCTGTTCTTCTTTAACTGTTAATAAACACCACACGTTTAATAATGGAAACGTATTTAGCCTTTACCCATTAAGGTTTGACCATGAGATCAAAAACCATCGTGATTTTTTTAAACCCTTATAGAAGATGTTGTGTGCCCAGTACATTTGTACATTTGTCATTTAAATCTGTGGTGATTTGCACTTTCTTTGAACCCCCCTGCGTTCCCTCTCCTGCTTCACTGGTGCATAACTAAGCAGCGGGACGTTTTCTAACCTGAATAGCAGGACAGAGCTCACAGAATCTCTGCACATCCTAAATGTCTCACACACTTGATAATTGGTGTTTATAATTTATTGTGATTTATGATTTCTTTATATTTTAAGGCTTAGGTCACATATATTTAAAATAAGATCATTTTCACATCAAATAAATTCATATTTTTATTCAGCATGGATGCATTAAATTGATCAAAGATGACAGTAGACATTTAAAATGTATTAAAAACAATATATTTCTGTTTTTCTAATAAATGCTGTTCTTTGGAACTTTCTATTCATCAGATAACCCTGCAGAAAAAAAATGTATCAGGGTTTCCATAAAAATATTAAGCAAAGCAACTTTTTTTTAACATTGATAATAATAATAAATGTTAGCTAATCCGCATATTAGAATTATTTCTGAAGCATCATGTGACACAGAAAACTGGAGTAATGATGCTAAAAATTCACCGAAATAAATGACATTTTAAATTGTTAAATAGAAAACAGTTATTATTAATCGTAATAATATTTCACAATATTGGTGTTTTTACTGTGTTTTTGATTAAATAAGTGGAGCCTTGTTGAGCATAAGAGGCTTCTTGCAAAAACCTAAAAAAGAAAAAAAATTCTTACTGACCAGTAGTGTGTATTTTATATTGTTTGTGCTCTAATTTTTTTCTACATTATTTCTAATATTTTCTACTATGTTGAACAGTATAGTACATTGCACAATTTTAAATTATTAATGTTACTATAGCTTATAGGGAGTTATTATTGCATTATTCAGTACTCTGGGTAGGCATGGGTATTTTGTTTTAAACAGCTCTCATAAGAGAATTAAACATGTTTAACCAAATGAAATACATTTTGACAACCGATACCAGATATATTGTTGCTCAAATAAACAAGTGTCTCCAAAGTTGGCAACACAATGCTGATATAACTTGATGGTGTAAAGCTGAGATACGTTGTCAAGGGAGATCCCTCATTACAAGGAGCATAAATCGCTTAAGCTCTCGGTTTGTCCTCTCTACCTTACCGCATTTTTGTAAGTTAAAGCTAAAAGACAACGGCACCACAAACCAAATCTTCATGCTAGAAAAGTTTATCTAAAGCTCCTTGCACCTTTAATAACAGACGTCCTCTTATCAAGTAGGCTAGTACAGATATCCATATGCGTCTTTTGTGTGTTGTAGTTGTTAGAGTTCTAACAAGCATGCCAGACCAAATTAGAACGAATACAGTAGTGGTCTTGTTGAACACAAATAGCTTAGATTTTCTTTTAAAAACTGTAGCCTATTAGTGAAAACAAACAAAACTGATTCTGTAGAAGTGTTGTGATGTCTCTTCCTCTCATCACCCGTGCCATGAAACAGTCAGTACTCCACAGTTTTCCACATCATGAGTTCAGTATGTAACCGGCCCTGAACACACAAGCCCCGATGGCTGTTTCTGAGAGCTCTCTTATGTAAGTTGAAGGCTGCACTTGTTTTCATTCTCTGAAAGGGCTGTATCTTTGTATCTTTGTTTGAATCCAAATTGATGACTGTTCTGTCACATGAGGATCCAGTCCTTGTAAGCACATGGTTGAAAAAAGGGTAAAATTATCTTATGCGAGTTAAATACTTGGCAACTTTAATTATACATTTTTTGACACCAAATTGTGTTTCAGAAAATATCTCGCTGCAGATTCTGTTCCTTTAAATAAAAAGGTTCAAAAGAGCTACAATCTTCAGACTGCAACACCCTTCTGAAAGAACACAGGATGTCACACCAACAAGGCTAGACTGGTGCAATAGGCCTGTCGGAAACAGGTTAGGCTTTATTAGGTTAGCCAAAGGGGCAAGACCATATTACCTTGGCCAAACGTCTCCGAATGGCTTAGTGTGTCTCTGTGGAAAGATTACCAGGCTTTATTGGCTAGACACAACGATACAAATAAATAAAATAATAATAAAAATAACCCAAGCCCCTTGAACCTATTACTCTGGATTTATTTAAAAACTCATGGGAGTTCAGCACAAGTTCAGTTCTATCTAAAGCTTTTGCAAATGTAGTGTGTTATGTTGCCAAAGCCAAGTCCTGTGAAAATGCTACCCAAAATGGACCTAGAGTAATGTGGTGTTTCTCATAATTTCTTCCCTCTTTAAACAGTATGATGGGGTTGTGCAAAACCACAGCTTGGCGTATACTGTACACGTGACAGTCCATCTGAGCAGATGTTCATAACACTTAACTGATGCACTAAAAGCATTAACCTTCATTGTATTGACCAAAAAAAAAAAAACGTGTTTTCCACAGAATAAATAAAGTCATAGGTTTGGAGTGACATTTCTTCAACTATCCCTTTAAATTTTAGGGTCAAAAGTTCAGATTGATCTCCTAATTCAAATATGTTTGGGGAACAATAATGTCCTGAATAACAAACGATTTTGTAAAATACACATAAAGTGGAATATTTGTCATCACATTTTTTGTACAATATCTAATTCATATAACATTACTGAAAATATTTCTATCATGACAATTCTGAAGTTTAGCATGGTAACGGATATTACAGTGTTAATGTATTTGGTCATGCTGCTGCTACACAAATAGCATGAAATTACACCTAGCAGATCTATACAGGTGGAGCTGGGGAAGATGGAGGGTTTCAGAGCAACTCTGAAAGCACTCTGCAACAGCTAACACTGACCAACTATTTAAATGTTGAGCAGCAAGCTCATTGGCTGCAGATGCAACAGAAACCAATCAGCTTGTGCCGTGTAGTTAACAATGTAATTGTCAGCAGGTTGTGTTAAGGACCCATCAGCCTGTGCCATCTAGAGTTTCATGACTTGGTATATAAAACATAAAATGTTAATTAAATTCCTAGTTTCAGTAATTTCCTTTCCATATCTTTCCACAAAGTCCATATGTGATTTTTGTTACAAGCAACATCTGCTGGATATTGCCACTGCGGCCAAGAGTGAAGCTTACAATCTATTGATTTTTACATTAGTCATAATGAGAGAGAGATCGACATGCATTATTCATTACTCTGAATCAGGATTATAACTAAAGTCATTAAAAAAATATTTACATTTCTTGAAATAAAAACCTTTAAATTGAATTCGTTTTTTTTTTAATATATTTTGCCAAAGCAACATTTCTCATTTTCATTTAGCTTGATGTACTAAAATAACAAACTAAAATTGAAATAAAAAAGTAATACAAACAATAACAAATTTAAAAAATGACAAAAGCATAATACATTTACTAAAACTTTAACCAAAATTAAATTGAATTAAATACAAAATAAAACTATTCAAAGTATTAACTATAATGATAATAAAATGACTGCTCTTAATGTTGAAGGCCGTGTGAAATTCCAAGTAAATAAAAGCAATGCTTATCCACTCCTTTGGCCTCTGGTCTGTGCCTCTATCTGCTTGTGTGCATGTGTTTGCGTGGCCCAGTGCATGCCATACACTAACCTTGAGTGTGCCAGGCCTTAGCGTGCCTTGAAGCTCAGATCTATCTTTAGCTATTGCTGGATTGTTTTTCTAGTGGCCTCCTCCTCCTCCTCTTCTACTATCCCTTCTTCTCACTGCTCGCTCCTTCTACTGCACACTGCAACTGTTACTGGGCAGATTGGTTGAAGTCTAGTTCTGAGAAGCACATGCCACATGTTTTTGTATGACAATGAATGACTGTACACTCAGCTGGCCCTGATCTCAGGCAGAAGTATCTGTCAGCTGGAGGCACTGCACTGGCGCCTCTCCCCGGCCTCAGCCCCCGCACATGCGTGCTTATGTGCTGACACAAGCTCCACATAAGTGAGATGCTTATTATTAGTGTATATGTGCTGTAGAGGAGAGAGAGTTGATGTGTGTGTGCCATTTATCTTTAATTGTTGGTGGATAGGGAGGAGTTTAACAAACAGGGGAAATGTCCATTCAACATGATTGTGCAATATTGATTTTATACTATGAATCTATAAAAAAAGATTCTGATTCAATATCAGAATCAGTTCACATCAAGAGCGATAATATATTAGTGTCCACACTAACGGCCGATAACGTTCGGTTTATTGTAAGCGCACGCTGCAGTTATTTCGTATGCTGCTTTAAATGCTCGAGTTCCTAAGAGCAGGATGGATTCTGATTGGCTGTCAATGTTTATATTGCTCATCAGCTGGAAAAAATCGTTCTAAAAAAGAGTCTAACAATATCTTTCTTTTGTGCCATTATCATTATAGTTGTGGTGTGGACTCTACTATTGTTTTAAATTTAGAATGATTTGTAGAATATATCTTTATCGTTATAGATATTGTCCTTCTGAACTCATATTTTAGACACAAAATTGCTAGTTACTGTCTGTTTTGCTCAAGTCAAGGACTTGTTAGTTCCAAACAAAGTCACAGCAAACACCGTAGTGGTGTTTTGTTCATGAATTATTCAGCGTTTTTGAACTAATCGGTTGAGGGAAATAATTAATTTTTCGTTAATAAACATAGTTGCTGGAACTGTTCGCAAGTGAACCAGTGTTTTTGAACAAATTGAATCAGTGAATGATTCAATGACTCACTCAAAGAGACAGTCTGTGCATCCAAAATCCCTTAGTGTTAGGTAATACATTTAATTGAGAATCATTAAAAAAGTTTGTTATATAATGTGTGGAATTAATGAAATCTGCATGTCCTACATCTGGCATGTTGACTTTGTAAGGTGTCATTACTGTTGCTTTCCTGAAATTCACAAAACCTCTCCCGAGGCCTCATGGGATAGTAAAGTGTCCAATAGATACGCTCTTTGGAATCTCCGTCACCTGGCAAATTTTTGTCTGTTTTATGAATACTACGAATTCTGACATAGCCTTTTCCAAGTAATTTTTTGCCTTCTATTTAGAAGGGAAGTAGGCATATTCAGATGCACTAGTTCCTGAATGTAACTTGCAGAAAGAGTCACTGAAAAATCCCCACTAATACACAGACTGACAGTCGGTCTGAAATGCAACAAAGACAAGTGATACAAACAGTAAAAATCAGTACTGTTCACTGTTTTATCAGCACTTTTGGAACTCTGTTCAACCATTCAGATTCATGGACCTGAACGAACTTGTGTAGATAGATGGATGGATGTGAAAATGCTGATAAAAACATTAACTTGGTGATATTTATAGTGAAAAATGGCATTTATGTTTGTAATATTTCTGATTATTCCACACCACAGTACCTCTTCCGGTAGGCTGACTGGCTGCCCTTGCATTACTTTTGGTTGTAACACCAGTCCAGAAGAACATTATTCATTGCAACTCAATGTATCTTTCTACTTGAAGGGGCAATGGAGAATTTTATCTATTAAATAGGAGATTAACATTGTTAGGGCGTATCTCCTCCCTCTTGCACGTAATCGCTTAACCTTGCAATGGAGGATCAAGTGAGGACAAAAAAATGTTGTCTGCCAAACTAGGTGCTGGCATGGTTTCTAACACCAGTTAGCCTTACTCTGTACTCCACAGTGGGTTCCACTGGACAGATCAGGGTCATACTTCAGCTACTGAGACAGGTGGACAGGAGAGGTTACCCATCCACAGCAATGTCAATGTGTTAGGAGAGATCATTTGCATGCTGTTAAATGTATGCACTGATTTGAATTTGCATGCAAATGAGAACATGTTAATGTATAGATTGATTCCAACCTCTTAAGTGTACGTTCATACTTTAATCCAATCGTTATACAGGTAAGTAAGTGCACATAGAGCTCTTTATTTTTAAAGAAAAACACCATCTTTGACTCTTTAAATAATTCAGCATAAGAAAAATCTTTGCTGATCACTGAGAAAACAAGTGAGGGAAGCTTTTGAGAATGTGTGTGTGTGTGTGTGTGTGCGTGTGTGCGTGTGCGTGCGTGCGTGCGTGTGTGCGTGCGCGTGTGCGTGTCTGTGTGTGTCTGTGTGTGTGTGTGTGTGTGTGTGTGTGTGTGTGTCTGTGTGTGTCTGTGTGTGTCTGTGTGTGTGTGTCTGTGTGTGTCTGTGTGTAACCAACCCCCTTCACCACCACCCTTTTTTCCTCTGCAATGCAGTAAAGTGTGTGAGTCTGCCTGGGGAGCAGAGTTGCAAGCTCCGGTACTGCTGCTTTGTATCATCCATTTGCTCTCTCTTCTCTTCTCCTGTGCCATACAACTGTGCTATTTACATCCATAACTCTTCAAAGTCCCCATCATCCTTTACAGTCACCTCTTTGACAGCTCTGTTCCCCTTGACTGCTGCCTCGAAATTGCAAGCTGTCAAGCTCCCCTTCGTAGGCATAATCACAACGACTTTGTGTTTGACTGTCCATCTGTGCAGACCATCACACATAGATTTACTTTTTTGAAGTCATGTACATTGAAATGGATGGCATGACCTGATTGTACTTGTCTGATTGTACTAGTCTGAGTTTTTTTTTCTGTGATTACAGAGTTTTTTTCAAGTTCTTTGCTGCACCAATTAGCTCAGGTGCTGCATACATTAATGCTGACCCACATATCGCAAAGTGGGAATTGTAGGACGCTGGAGGCAGAGATTACAGCGCTCAACACATTCCTAAAACAGTGTATCATAATGTTGCATATTGCTTTTACGTCGTAATTGCATGATACTTAGGGGAAATATTATGGCCACGTAGAATGGAAACGCAATATACATACTATATTTAGTATACTTAGAATTGTCACCTAATGATTCACTAAAGAGCATTTCAGTGAACAGTTTTGAAAATAACCATTTTTTGTGTGCAAAGAATATATTCATAATGTTAAAATTCGTTTTCCACTATAAGAAACTTGTACAATGGAAAGGTTCCATGTTAAAAGTTCTTAATGAAACCATTGATGCCAATAAAGAACCTTTACTTTTAAGAGTGTAGCTATATTTACTTTGTCTTGACGTCATTGGTGCCCAGTAAAACTACAAGCAATTGTTGTTTATAACAATAATTGGTTCTGCTTTTATTGTGAATAAAGATGTGCTAAAATGCAGCTTATTTAAATTTCAAACTTAAATTGAAACTGGCCACTGAGCACAAATTAAACTTCTCATTTATACCAGCAATAGTGAGGTGTCATGGTGGCTCAGTGGGTTTAATGAAACATAAATGGAATGAGTGCAAACAAAAGACCAAAATCAAAGCTTTTGCTGTTTGAATTAGCAATTAACCACTCTAAAATACAGCAAACCCATTAGCTTATCCTGTTATTTGCATCATTTACTCTATTCTCCTCATAGCCATAATGCTATGGTAGATTAATTGTAGCTCTTGACCTCTGTTTTCACATGATTGAGAATAGTCTGGAATTGCTTAGCCACCCTCTCTTAAATAACACCACAGAAATGTCAAATACAAGAATTCATTCTTGTGTATTTTTAGAGTTCAAGATGACTGTCATGGTAAAATTTGTGAAGGCGCCATCTTTTCTGAATTGTTATATACAGTATTTATGAAGTTTCCATCTCTCACTTGTCTTATAATAATAATAACTTTATTTTATATAGCGCTTTTAAAAGTTAATTCTCAGAGCGCTTTACACAAGCAGAATTAAGAAAACTCATAAAAGAGGCAATAATACAAACAGAGTATTTGGCACAAAATGAGAGAAAACACACAATTTAAAATAAAAGACAGAGAAAACCATAAGATACATCTCATTAACAACCACCAATATCACCTTTATCCAAATGCTTCTGTAAAATAATGAGTTTTAAGGGATGTTTTAAACCTTTTCAAAGATGGAGCAAATCTTATTTCAGAAGGCAAGGAGTTCCGTAACTTTGGGGCAACTAAAGATTGAGGTCCATAATTTAAAGATTATGAAAATCTTTAAAGTTTAGCTTTAAAGTTTTATGCATCTGTGTGTCTTCATTGCCCGTGGTTAAACTTTAAACATTCTGATCCTCTCCAAACAAACCCTAGTGATGTTTATGCGAATGCCGGTTACGAACTTGCATAAAGTGCTGTTTCCAAGAAGACGGGTGAGTTTGTCCCCAAACATGGTAGTAACAGTCTGACTGGTCCTCAGCTCTTACATGAGGCAATGGAAAAGTAATGCTGTCATCTCTGGATGCATGCTTTTCATAGATCTTCCATAATTTTTGATGCCATTTAGCTGCCTATAATAATTCATGAATCATATGTGAACTGAGCATATTCATTGGGCATTTGAGTTTATCTTACAGCAATAAATACTCTAATTTTTGAAACCCATAAGAGTGGAATAGAATGTCCGTTCACCTTTCTGAACTCGAGCTGATGTCCGCTCTGGAAGAATGGGTTCAGAAAATAGTCAACAGAGCGAGCACAAGCCAGAAAATAATTGTACGGGAAAGCTTGTTATGGACTTGGTAGCAACAGGGATAAACAAAAGCTTCTTTATGGAGGTGTCCATGTAGGGGCTGTGGAGTGAATACCCGATCTGCTTGCATGGGTTCCCCTCAACAATCATGAGAGGAACCGTGCTTGAATCCCAGCCCTGGGCTCAAAGCTGGTCCACACACAGATTAACAGCTACCTGAACTCTCACCATGAAGACTATTTTCCCTGCCACCCATTAGAGGAGAATGGCTTCTTAAATAGGGCAATTGTTTGCTAAAATAAAAGGTGTGAGTGCCGTGAAAAGTCCAGTTCTAGGAAAAAGGCCTATATCATGTTTTTCTTTTAATGAAAGAAGAGTGTTATGGACCTCAAAATCAAAAAATTAATAATAATTTAATAATTACTTAATAATTTCTTTGTGCAGATGACAACGTTATCAAAACGATCCCTGTTCACATGGATCTGCGAAAATGACTAAGAATACTGTATTATGCATGCCAGACCAGTAGTTAGCGATGTCTCTTTTTAAAGAAACACTACGCACCTGTGCACATACAGGTGCTGCATCCGAAATCGCATACTTCCCAACTATATAGTAGGCGAAAAACAGTATGTGATAAAAGAAGTATGTTCAAGTTCACTGTACTCATAAAAAGAGTATAGGTAAAAAGTACCTGGATGACCTACTCACGGCCAAACACATTTTCAAATGTGTGCGGCCACAGGATTGGTTTGCAGCGATCGACCTGAAGGACGCCTACTTCCATGTCTCCTTTCTTCCTCGACACAGACCGTTCCCTCGGTTTGTTTTCGAGAGGCGGACATACAAGTATGGGGTTCTCCCATTCGGGCTAGCCCTGTCTCCTTGCACCTTCACGAAAGTCGTCGAGGCAGCCCTTGTGCCACTACGGCAACACGGGGTTCGCATCCTGAACTATCTCGACGACTGGCTGATCCTAGCTCACTCTCGAGACCAGGTTTGCGAACACAGGCACCTAGTGCTCTGGCACCTAGCTCGCCTGGGCCTTCGGGTCAACTGGGAAAAGAGCAAACTTTGCCCTGTGCAGAGGATCTCTTTTCTCGGTATGGAAATCGACTCGCCATGTGCGCGCAGCTTACGAGCAAGTGCGCGCGCAGTCACTGCTGACTTGCCTTAGACAGTTCGAGGGCAAGAGTGCGGTTCCACTGAAGTTATTTCAGAGGCTCCTGGGGCATATGGCATCCGCAGCTGCAGCAACGCCGCTTGGATTGCTTCATATGAGACCGCTTCAGCTCTGGCTTCGCGATCGAGTCCTGAGGTGGACATGGCAACAAGGCACACTCCGAGTACCAGTTACTCCGACCTGCCGTCACCCCGTGGACGAACCTCAGCTTTCTACGGGCCGGAGTGCCCTTAGAACGAGTTTCCAGGCATGTTGTTGTCTCAACAGATGCCTCCACCACGGGCTGGGGTGCCATGTGCAATGGACATGCTGCCGCAGGCTCCTGGACAGGACCCCAGCGCCTTTGGCATGTCGATTGCCTCGAGTTGCTGGCAGTACGTCTCGCTCTGCACCGCTTCCATGCGTTGCTCAAGAACATTAGGTACTAGTCCAATCAGACAATACCGTGACAGTAGTGTACATCAACCGACAAGGTGGTCTACGCTCCCGCCATATGTCACAACTCGCCCGCCACCTCCTCTTATGGAGTCAGAAGCATCTGAGGTCGCTTCGAGCCATTATATTCCAGGAACCCTGAATTGTGCAGCCAACAAACTTCAGCCTCTTCTTGGAGAACGGTGACTCCATCCCCAGTCGGTTCAGCTGATTTGGGATCAGTTCGGGGACGCACAGGTAGACTGTTTGCCTCCCACGTCTCATCCCATTGCGACCTGTTTTACATTACATTTACATTTACATTTATTCATTTAGCAGACGCTTTTATCCAAAGCGACTTACAAATGAGAACAATAGAAGCAGTTAAACTAACAGTAGGACAACAATACGCAAGTGCTATAACCCCTCTCAGTTTAATTTTAGTGCTTTTTTTTTTTTTATAGAATAGAAGAGAAGAGAAAGTGTTAGTACTACTGAATCAAGTGCTGCCGAAAAAGATACGTCTTCAGCAGTTTCTTGAAAGTGGCTACTGACTAAAGAAGTTCTGGTTGAGTTAGGCAGATCATTCCACCAGCAGAGAACAGTCATGGTAAAGGTCTGAGAACGAGATACTTTTTTTACTCCCTGTCACTGGCGCACAGCTAGCTGCGGGGCCCCCGCAAGTATGCGTTTCCCCCAGTGAGCCTTCTTGCACAGACTCTGTGGATTGGACCCTAGAGCATTGTCCACGAGACATGCCTACACGTTGGAGTGGAACCTCTTCATCAACTTGTGCTCTTCTCACCGAGAAGACCCCAGAAAATGCCCAATCAGTGTCGTCCTTTCCTTCCTGCAAAATGGGTTGGAGCGAAGTCTGTCTCCCTCCACCCTGAAAGTCTATGTTGCCGCTATCGCCGCACATCACGACGCAGTTGAGGATAAGTCCGTGGGAAAACACGACCTGATCATCAGGTTCCTGAGAGGAGCGAGGAGACTGAATCCTCCTCGCCCTCCTCTCGTTCCCTCTTGAGACCTCTCCGTGGTTCTAACTGCCCTGCAGAGTGCTCCCTTTGAGCCTTTGCAATCAGTGGAGCTTAAGTTCCTGTCAGTTGAGACAGCGCTCCTGGTTGCATTGGCCTCAATTAAGAGGGTAGGGGACCTGCACGCATTTTCCGTTGACAAAGCATGCTTGGAATTCGGGCCGGACTATTCTCACGTGATCCTGAGACCCCGGCCTGTATATGTGCCCAAGGTTCCCACCACTCCCTTTTGAGATCAGGTGGTGAACCTGCAAGCGCTGCCCCTGGAGGAGGCAGACCCAGCCTTGGCACTGCTCTGTCCAGATCGCGCCCTCCGTGCTTACGTAGACAGAACGCAGTGTTTCAGGACCTCAGACCAGCTCTTTGTCTGTTATGGTGGGAAGCTAAATGGAAAGGCTCTCTCCAAGCAGAGGCTGTCTCACTCGATAGTGGACGCCATTGCTTAGCACACCAGTAGCAAGGTCGACCGTGCCCCCTTGGTGTGAAAGCTCACTCCACCCGAAGCGTGGCTTCCTCTTGGGCTCTAGCGCATGGTGCCTCGCTAACAGACATCTGCAGAGCTGCAGGCTGGGCGACACCCAGCATATTCGCCAGATTCTACAATCTCCGAGTGAAGCCAGTGTCCTCCCATGTACTCGCTTCAACCAGCCGGTACTGGGACCCGCTCAGGTGTCTTCGCTTGCTCGCCATTCCACTCCACGGACTGGATACTTGCGATATATTCCTCAGGTGAGCTTTCCCACAAGCCCTGAGTTCCTCCAGTGCTGTTGACGTCAACGCCAGAGTCTATGAATGCGGCAGCTTTCGCGTTGGCTAGGTGCCTCCATGTGCTTGGTTCCCCCTCTGGGTCATATGTGTATTCTCTAATTTCTCTAATTTCCATTGGCTTCAGGCATCTCTTGACAACAACCATAGCCTATACGTGACAGGTAACACTTTACAATAAAAAACTTTTGATTTTGAACAATATAAAAAAACGTTTAATTTTATAATGTAGGCCTATTTATAAATGCTGAAATTAACATTAATAAATGCTTCAGACATATAATTTTTTCATTTTTAATTCATTTTAACTAATGTAGTTTTAAATGAAGCCTTACTAAAATTGAATAAAACACCTTTTTATTATTTTTTTATTTGTTTTGCACGTGACACAACTGTTCAGTGAATTCGCCTTTATTCTTTTTGAGAGTTGGTCTAGCTTTTCATATGAACACATACTGATGAGATGTCTAATTCTAAATTAGAGATGTTCACTGCAATGTGTTTGAAGAGGACCTCTTTTGTTGCCAAGTGAGTCGTTTACCTGAGCTCCCACACTCACGTGGGCTTCACTTCACACGTGCGTTCCTCTCTCTCACACCCTGACCCCACTCACGATTCTCCATGGCTGGTTGAGCAATAATGGCACAACACACTGTATCTAGCATACTGTCCTGTTTGCCTGCAAGACAGGCTGCTTGGAATGCTGGATCAAGAGGGGTGTCCTGCTGTACAACAAAGGAGTCAGCACCAGCGTGCATTCAGCCAGAGGCAGTGCAGGCGAGTGAGAGATCACCCACCCACACTAAAAACTGCTTAACTATCAGAAAACAAACAGTGGGTGGTGAGAGAAGAGCCCAGAGTGTGGGTAGGCAGGGTATTGATGGAGTGATATAAGAGATTTTGATCTGTTGAAAAGTATGTAAAACAGCATGAATTTTGCTGCATCTGCAAACATGCTTAATGCAAAATATAACATTGAGAAGTGTTTGGCAAATCATTTGTGCGGTCAAATGTAAAAGTTTCGGTATTGTTGTGCTGAAAACAACTAATGCATGGAAACTTACGTTTATGGTGCTTTGTTCCCATTGGCAGAAGAATGGAACTGAACAGAATTCGGTTCCAGTACTTTTTTAATGGAATTTGTTTTAAATAAAATTTAAATTAAAAAAATTATTTTCTTTTTTTCCCAACATAAGCAGATTGCAATACATTTATTAATACTCTGGGATGGACTAAGCGATAATGAAGCTACCTGAAGCTTCAGATATGCTGACAATCCATGTTTAATGTGCTGTTGTCGTCAAAATTGAGTCTGGTACATTAACTTAATGAAAGTAGAAGAAAACTCCTTGACCTTATCTTGCAGAGGGGACATGGGTAGTACTGTAGTACTGTAGTACCCTCGAAGTGATCAAATAAAACAAAATTCTGTATCAAAATTTATAGGCAAGACAAGTAGTTTGTTTAGGCATGGGTTGTATGGAATTACAAACCTGCGCACATATTTTCAAAAGCACATAACTATAGAACCAATTCTGAATGAGCATGTGAACGCCGTCAGCGTTAATCACAGGTTCGCGTTTAAAGTCTGATCATTTCGACGGAGGTGAATCAATCAAAATTAACTTTAGCTGGAAATAACATTATTCAAGAACCGCTATTAAGCCAAAACAATCTCTGTTAGCTTAAATTATATGTTTATCTCTGTAAAGCTGCTTTGAAACAATCCATTGTTAAAAGCGTTATATAAATAAAGATGAATTGACTTGACTACTGTTTACAGAACATGTATGATTATAAAACCTGCTCTGCTCTGCAAACCTTTCAGCAAGTTTGTCCTCACTGTTCTAAGACGTTCTTCTTTCTTATAATTTCAATGTGATTTCTGAATCCTAATTTTTCCATTCTTAAACTTTCTTTATTTCCAGGCTTAAATTCCCGGATTTCCAATGTGCCGAAAGAGAGGCAGATCAATTTTCAATCACTCTTAGCAGCCACAACACTGCGATACATAAATCAGCTGTTGAGTTGGATCAGATGCTGCTGCATTAATCCCAAGAGCTGTCTGGCCAGATGGGATACTGGGATAATCCTGGTACGGGATCACTAGACCTCAGAGAAAAGACTGCTGATAAACACATAAAAACATTTTTTTCTGCCTGTGCACCACACTGGCATTACCAAACGCCTTTCCAATATTTAGGATTAACATGTCCAGGATTTTAAAGCAATGCAGACACAAAAAGTATACACCAACACAATGCATTCTTAAAGGGATAGTTCACCCACAATGAAAATGCTGTCATCATTTACTCACCCTCGAGTTGTTCCAAACCTGTATGAATTTCTTTCTTCTGCTGAACATGAAAAAAAAATATTTTGAAGAATGTCTGTAATCAAACAGTTGATTGACTTCCATAATTTTACCCCATATGGAAGTAAATGGGGCCCATCAATTGTTATGTTACCCATATTCTTCAAAATATCTTCGTTTGTGTTCAGCAGAAGAAAGAAATTCATACAGATTTGGAACAACTTAAGGGTAAGTAAATGATGAAAGAATTTTCATTTTTTGGTGAACTATCCCTTAAAAAGTTAAAAACGTTTTTTTTTGTAGAATGATGCTTGCTGTGGGAATTATATACGCATCGAATGTATGAAACCCATCCTTATTTGTTGATGACAGGAGCAAATCTTAGTGATTATTTTAGATGTTAAGGTTTGTTACACAACATTAATGCGGTGTGTTTTGAATGGCCCACTGTTGAATTATGTGAAACCTTTGGAACAAGCATTTTGGTATTTATGCAAGTCAATAATTCCAGAGGGGCCTCTGCCTAATGAATCACACTTACAAAACCATGTTGCATGTGTGAACCATAACATTTACTAGGTATTTTACAAAAAAAAAAAAACATTTCTGAAACTTTAAGGCAAGACACTACAGGTGAATAAGGTACACATGCACTCTAACTAATATATACCATAGTTGATTAATCAGTGCATTAAGACAACTGATTTGTATAACAAGTTTTCTGAAATGTTATGTTTATGTGCAAATTACCTATTTAAAGATGCACTTATTTGCACAAGTCTGAACGTTGGGTAAAATCAATAAAATTGTAAATCAGAAAGCATGGTCAGCAGCCAGAAAAAAAAACAGCCTTTATATTGTAATTACAGATAAACTGTAATAAAATAAACATTTAAATGTGTATTCTGGATCCACTGACAATGGCTGCATTTCCCAAAAGAATAGCAGGCCTACGTAGATAGAACCATTGCCACCAATGGTCTCTGCGTGAAAAAAACTGTCAAACAGAGCCTTGCCTTAATCTGAAGCAGAGATAAATGGCGAGCTCATTGAAACCCAGTAAAACCCCAAGCCATCTATAAAGTACAGTGTGTATCGGCTGTTTCAGGGTGTTTTCCTCAGTGTGAAGAGTGAAACTGCAGTGCAGTGTTCTCCCCAGCAAACCTTTTGAGTTGGGGTATAGATTTATGACCCACACTATCTTGCCCTGGGACTCTGTTCGGTTCCCGACAATCCCACTCCCCAGGACGCTTTCTCATCTCAGTCCCAGTGGCAGCTTTACGAGCCAGTGGAAAATAGTGCTGGCTAGAGAGATCGGCGCCTCCTGACAACAACGGTTAAAAGATAAACACATTGCATCCCCCAGTGTGAGGAGCGGTCTTACAACTGCGCTGAATCTCTTCCAGACCCGTGAGGTGTCTTTCAAGACAATATTGCATTTAGCAATATGGCTTGCAAGATTTTTGGAGATCGTAAGCCGCCATAAATACTCTATATCCCTTTCTGCCCCCTCTGTCACCCCCACATGAAATACATAGCCAGCCACAAAGGCAATTAAAAGGTCCTGTGCAGCCCTAAGAGGTCACCCATGGTTACACGCTCACAGTTGCTGAGGTGACAAATAAGAACGTCTGGGTTGTTTGATTTGCCAGCTATTCCTCTTTTTTGTGTTGTGTGAAATTACAGCCGGATTGAGGCCAAAATTGCATCCCAGGATGTCAGCTTTTGATGTTATTGTTCTCTAATCTAGCCTAGATATAAAAAGAAAGCTCTTACGCAGTTGCACATTTGATGTATTACTATAGTAACTGTTGTTATACAAGCTATTTTCTATCCTAGATTAAAATACATGAGTATAAAGCTCGACACAGTGACTGGAAATACTGTGGGGAACCACTCTATGATGGATGTGACATGATTTGAAACATGCACCTGCCATCTTGTGATTCCCCTTCTTAATCTTTTCAGAATCCCAGAGGCATCCGGGTCCATGTCAACACATTACGGATCATTTTACCAACATTCAGATGCTTATTTTAGTAGACACAGTACAGTAGACACGGGATATGCTTAAACGGCGATTCACATTCCGTTGGATGCATTTTGAAAAGGGATTGTTTTCAAAGGGCAATTCGTTGAGATGTTTGGGAGTTTTTAATTCAGATGCTGTCTAAGCCCCTTATAGTTAGAATGGAACAACCCCATTCTAATGGAACAACTTGATTCATATTTTTGTGGAATTTTTGATGAATAGAACATTTAAAAGAACAGCATTTAATTTTTTTTTTATCTTTTGATTGTTTTTTATATTGCGATCGATTTAATGCATCCATGCTAAATATAAAGTATTAATTTCTTGTTAAAAGAACATCCAATAGTTTAGATGTTTCAGAAAGAAAAAATGTGTAAAAGTTTTTTTTGTGGTGGTGGTGGGGGGGGGTTGCACTGTAAATAAAAGTGATAAAAAAGTGACGCAAGTGTGTATTTTTGCAACAGATAATTTTGCTGATTTTATTACAGGTAAAATGAAAAAGTCATTTCAGTTTAGCAGGATTGTCCACAGTAAACATAAGCACCAGTTTAATAACGCTAACAGTGATTCAAGAAGCAGAAGGACATCAGATAAACATCTTTGTTTGTATGTGCTACCTTGGCATTGACACCCCCCCCCCCCCCCCAAATGTGACAAAGAGCTATTTCAAACTACACATGGAACAGCCTTCAAGTTATCTGCAGTGCTGATAAAATTCCATCATGAAGGTCTGACACATGTTTACTCAAAAGTTAAATGTTGAGTGTAAAGTTGGAGGCTTAATACCCAGTCAGCAACATAGTGTCGGCCCAGATCCGGCCTACATCTGGCACATGTGGATCTGGGCCGACACTATGTTGCTGTCTGGGTATTCGGGTGAGGCTGGAAGCATGAGCATGGAAATACTCCACAGGGCTCGTTTAGTGGTGTTCTAGTAGTGCATTATCAATGACAGCTGATCTCACCATGTGACATCATGCATGGCTGACCTGAGGGGACATGAACAATTTAGAATGGTTTGGAACAGCTCTTTGTTACATAACACTTTCCCCTTTTCAGATGCTTTTTAAGGACATCTTCTAAGACTAAAACTAAGGTTTTTTCAAATCCACTTCATTGTAGTAAAATATTTAGACAAACATTTGCATAAGTAAATCCGTCTAGTTGGAGAGGATTACTGTTTGTCTTCCGCTGAAGAGGACAGTGCCACTTCTTAATTAACCAGCTCAGCAGGATGACTGGCCTCATTCTTAAGATAACACTGAGAGAACCAGTTAGGTCAAATGCCACTGATACCAAGACTGTCATGACATTTGTCTTCGTCTTCAGAGCTCCACCCGTGTGATACTGTGTATTGACAGCCAGCCCAGAGGTCATGGATCAGAAACCTTGACAAGCATCTATTTCTGAGGTGGAGGCAGGGTGACCACAGAGATCAATAAAATCTTTAACATTTACCTTGGTGGTGCCCCTTTCAACACAGCAGATGCTTATTGGATATTGACGGATGAATTTCTATCTAATTTTGTCCATTGTTTGGATAAAGTAGGTACTATAACTGAAATATAACACTAACTTTAAATAACACATATTGGTTTCCAGTCATATAGTATAACACATTTTTTTTTAATCCTAAACAAATGATCAAAATGGCAAGTTACATATCATCATGTCACAGGCCCAGAAGTCTTACTACGTTTCAGCATTGACTGATCTCTCAGCCCATCTTGTAAATCATCCCTGCTTCAGTCTCCTCACCATAAACCCGGAGCATCAATTAATCCAATCAGAGCAAAGCAGCTGCTTTACTGAGAACTCCATGGCAAAGTCAATAGATGTGTCTGTCGGTGCAATGGCGGGGGTCGGGTCATCTAAAAACCATTTGCTCTCTTAAAACAATTCCATCCTCAAAATAAGAGTAGATTTACATTAAAGGCGTTGCAGCATGAAACCTGTCACTCTCCATTTTGTATGCCTTAGTCTCTACATATATCTTACTTTGGTTGTTTAATAAATAGTTTTTTTGTATATTGTGTCAGCAAATGTGATATAATGTTGCTTCCGCCCATTTCTAGGCTCAGTTTCCGAATTCGGCTATAACTCCGCGGTTACATCAAACAATGTTCTTTCAGCATCAATGCATTTCCTGTGGGACATCCTCCCTGAACACAGATGACATCATCATGAGCTCCTGCTCTATTAATACTTTAATAGGGGCAGTTTTCTGTTTCATCACAGTGAATTAAAACCTAGTATCTATCTATCTAATAATAATACATGACTTAATAATAAATTATAATAAAAATGATCATTTATTTCAGCAAAGACTGCAGCCTCAGGAATAAAAGATATGGCTTCTGAGACTGTGTCAAAGCCATCTATAATTTATTAATTCTACAGCATTACAAAAACTATATACAGCATGTAAAAACAAACAGGTTTTTTCAACTTAAATGTAGATCTGCGAATAATGAATCTCAGTAATTCGCTTAGGACTTCAGTTTCACAACTAACATAGCGTGAACATGTATAGGGCCTTTCATTATATCGGCACTGGCAATCAACTTAACGTATGTGAAAAAAGGATGCCTGAAGTCTTGTGAAAAATCAATATATTGCCAAGCTACGATTCAGTCTCTTTCTTGCTTGGAAAAAAAAAGAAATAAAAAAGGCAAGGATGTAGGCTTAAATTCTGCTGATACTACAGCCTATCATTGCTATCACATATTCCTTCATTACAAAGGGGAGCTGCACAGCAATTACTCGGCATGGAAGAAAGCAGTTCAACTTCAATACTGTGTGACACATAAAGGTCAAATCTGTTTTCTCCTGGCCACTGGGGCATCTGGAGCATTTCCTTCATAAAGGGATTCCCAAAATCCTACGACAAGTCAGGGTTCACCGATGAGCTTCGCAAGTTGAATAAGCCGTCCCACTCAGCTCATCTTTTTTTCTTGCTGTGCTTAACCATTTTCTTTCGTTTGAGGATCATATCATACAGTTTTTCCAAACCGAGCTGCAACCCCTGCCCGTCGACCGCACTGCACCCTTGCACGTGGTGTAGGGTGGAGGCACTCAGCTCGTGTACTGCCAAAACCTTCTCCACGTCAGAAACAGGCAGCGCAACTGGAAGGTCCTGTTTGTTAGCCAACACCAGCACTGGAACTCCTTGGTTCTCTGACGTACGTGTAATCTTATGCAACTCCACCTTAGCCTCCTCCATGCGCTCTGCCTCCGTGGAGTCCACCACAAATACCATGCCGTCTGTGCGCCGCGTGTAGGACTTCCACAAAGGTCGAAGCTTCTCCTGACCACCCACGTCCCACACCTGAAATGTAATGGCACGGCCATTTCCGACCGGAACTTTAATCTTCTCAGTGTTAAATCCCTTGGTTGGGATAGTTTCAACAAATTCCTTCAGCTTCAGTCTGTAGAGAAGTGAGGTTTTGCCCGCAGAGTCCAAACCAATGACCACAACGTGGAGGGACTGGAAGTTAGGCAGAAACGGTGTGTTGGGGGCAATCTCTGTCAATTGGTTTCCCATGGCAACTTGGTTTTCTCACCCTCTTGTAAGGAGAAGCAGATTTGTCTAAGTGTTTGGCATTTGCACCTACTTCAAAGGTACTGCAGACAGACAGACGTGCTTGTAAGATCGGCGGCACCGTGTGGAACCTAATTAAAGGAGAAACAAAAGCTGATTATCATCACTGAAATGGAAGTTATTTACAACTTATCCAGAATTGCCTTCAAGCAAACACAGTAAACCAGCTGCAAGGTTTTAGCAGCTACTAAATAAAATGTTCAAGTAATGAAAACGTATTTGGTTCTATTCTATAAAAAAATATTTAAATTAAATTAGAAAAAGACTTTGGTTTTACATTCACAATAGCTCATTGTAAAACTCTTTAGTGTCAATTCAATATCAACAACAACAACAAAAAAGAACACAAATAAGTTAATTGTAACGTTAAAGATCGATCTAGAGGTTGCTCTCAATGCTTGCCACTTCTAATCCTCTTAAGTCTAAACAGAAATAGATTTCTAAAAATAAAAAACATAGATATTATAATTTCATGTAAACAGCTGTGATTTATTATTACATTCACGCACATAGTTTAAATGGAAATTATGGGTAGGCTATGTCAACGTCTAAGTAATGTTACCACTACTGTAAAAGGTACGAAAGCTAGCTCATTTATAGTTTCAATTATAAAATCCTATCCGAAACAACTTTTAAAAAGCATTACAAATATTACACACTACACGATAAAATCAAAAACATCTTTGTCGAGCAAATTCAGCAAATAACGTTACTTGAGAACGAAAACCGCAGTGTAGAGAGAATGAAAACCTGGCTTGTAAACGATGCTATTTCATCTTTGTCAACATTCACACCACTTACCTAATAGATGTCTATCTTGAAACAGGCAGCTTTTCCATTTCTCATTTTAAAAACATAGGCGACCAGTTCTCCAAACGACTCAAAACAATGCTCATTTTCCAGAGTCTCTATTCCCTCCGATAGCTGCGACCTCTGAGATGAAAGTGGAGCTGAGCGCACAAGATCCAGAACAACAATCCCCGCATGTGACGTCACGCGAACCCCTCATTCCTCTCGCGACTCCCTCTAGCGTTTGATTGTTCTGAGTCTTCAACGAGAGTTATCGAATGACAAGTCGTGTTTGTTTTAAACAGCACCTCACTGTGGCGACTGGCGAGCCTAAGGCATCGAAACTACCAAGTAGTAGATCTTGTATCTTTTGGCAGTGCATGAGTGCGAATTATAAAGGGCTCTCCCTAAATGATTGAGAAGAATATGGTTTTTCGATATAACTTGATCACAATGAATGCGCTAAAATGTCTAGCTGTCTTTATCAGAAAGTAGGCCTACGTCTACAAAACTCGAAAATCATGCTTTTATAGACTCATCTATCACCTAAATATACATAAAAAGTAGTTGGTGTTTTGTTTAAAATATTTAATAGCTAACTTCACTATAACTCGTAAAGACGTAAATTAACACTGTAAAAGGCTGTGATCTAAATGTTGTTTCAAGCAAAATGTCTAGAGTCTATATAATAGACCTTTTCGGAAAACTCTGCTAATTTTAGGAGGGTTTTTAGTGTTTTTGTTTTCTAAAAGTAATAATAAACAATTAAATTGACACAACGCGCTACAATCGAACTGTGTGGCGTCAGTACGTTGTGAGCGATTGCTGAACGTTGCTAGGAAACCACCAAACTGTCCAAGGAGGACGTGGGATTGTCCGCTGTGGATTTGGACATAATCTGTAGAAACATCAGAACTTGGTAAAGTTTGTCCACTGCTCTGAAAATGTGCTTTTCTTACCGGTTTGTAAAGACTTAAATTATTATTTGTGTTGTTTGTCTTAAACTAAGACATACTTTTACATGGTTTTGCTTTGCCATTGTAGACATGTAACGTTAACGGTAATTTATCGGATTTGCGCAGGACTAACGTTAAATGTTACGCCACAACTCTACAACGGCATTGACTAAGTTGTCACAGTACGAATTATTTAGTTTTTTTTTTTTTTTTTTTTACTTTATTACAGTGCTAACTCGGCTTTGTCCTGTACTTTAAACATTTATGAGCAGCTAAGAAATCAGTTCAGTGTTTATTTCTTTATGAGTGTGTCATGACAAAGGAAGCATCTCACCGTGTGGGTTTGAATTTCATTAATCAGGATGTGGTCTCACGTTGCAGGCCGGCTTGTGGTGTAGCCTAACATGTCAGCAATGCACTGGGAGGCCCGCCGCCGTCAGCAAATGCTGAATCGCAGGTTATCTGCCTCAGTTAAGCAGGTTCCCATGTTAACAACAGTATATGTAATACCTTTATACTCTTAATATAACCCTTTTTATAAATAGGTTAAATATTACATCTAAATAATAGGATTTTATTTATTTTTTTAGGAAGACAAGCCAGGTAAAAACAAAGAGCATTCTGAGGCACATATGACACCCTGTGAACCTGCAGCTTCCAGTGAGTCTCCAGGTAAAGCTGCTCATAATAACAGGTCAACAAACATCAGTAGGCCTACACTCAAGAATTCTCCAGTGTTTGCATGCCATTAAGAACAAAGAGTCACTGCTTTAGAGGTGACTGAATTTTAATGATCAAAAATACTAAATTAACAACATACTATATGTGGAATCTTCACTCAGTCCGTGTAAACATTTGTTTTCTTCAGAGGTTGACAAGCAATGCGGTTGCAAGTGTCATGCCAAGATGAAAAGATACACAGTGAGTACATTTCTTTAGAGAGATCACAAACTTGTTTAACCTGTTTCTGTAGCTGTAACATTCAACAGATCCAGTGGTTGGACATTATCTATTTACATTTTTACCTTTACATTAAGTATAGACAATTTGTCCAGCCCCTGTATATGCCATATGTGTATAATATCACAACGATTATTTAAAGAACTTATAAGGTGAAACTGATCCAGAATAAAGCAGCATCTACATAAGATGTGTGCTTGATTTGCTCTAGTCCCTCCAGTATTCCCAGCAATGGTGAAGATGAAGACCAGACTATTGGACAGCATCAACTCCACATATTATATGTAGGCCTACTATATGTATTGTACAGGAAACCAGACTTTACTTGTTCTTTCATAATCCTAATTAAAACAGAATTGGGTATTTAACAGTTCTGATTAAATTTTTTGCAGAATTTGCTCAAATTCAAAACATTTCTATTTAATGTGCAAAATCGTGGTGTGCAAATTTTAAAACGTGTTTATATAAATGTAAACACTAACAAATCAACAGGAAAGAAAAGTTAACAGAACACATTCATTAATTATTCCAGTGATATTTGTATTGTATCATACGTTACTGTCATCATAGTCTAATCCTATTTCAATGGACTGTAGTACATTATGGCATAAAATAGTAATCCTTTTTAAAGCAGCCTACTTCGATTTCTATAACATCAGCATTCATGGCCATTCATTGGCAATGGTTTAGTCTCAACGCAGAGGGGAGTGATGAGGCATAGTGGAATTCACTCCACAGTCAATATACTCATAGGCATCTGTAGACATCTCCTCTGAATGGGACAGGTAGGAGACTTTGATATTCAATCTGTAGACAACACAAGGAAGTTTACATTAATTACTAAATATGAATTTAACAGAATTTATAAAACCAAACATTGGCACGAGGCATATTAAGATTCATTTATTTACTAAATTAAGTTTACATTAATTACTAAATACGAATTTAACAGAATTTATAAAACCAAACATTGGCATGAGACATATTAAGATAAAGTTAAAGATAAAATGTACTTATTCAAGTTATCCTTGAGTATGTATGGTGCAAGAAATGTAATTTCTGCAAAAATATTAAGCAGCACAACTGTTTTCAACACGGATGATAATAATAAGTGTTGCATGCACAAAATAAGCATTTTAAAATTATTTCTGAAAAATTAGGTGACTGAAGACTGGAGTTTTTTTTTTTTTGCTGTATTTCTAATCAAATAAATGCAGCCTTGGTAAGCAGGAGACGACTTTGTTCAAAAACAAAAGCTGACCCCATCTTTTGAACGGTACTGTAAATATATTTTACTATAGGTGCTTTTTTTATAGGTCATGCACTTTATAACCTATAAGATTTTAACATAGACCAAAGTCCATAAAGGTCACCTCACTGACAGTCAGCAAAAAAAATAAAAAATCATGGGTCACTGGTTGCATGACCAATTTTATTTTTATTTTACTTGGTTTAACCACAGCAACCATTTTTTGTGTTATGGCCTACAACAAATATACAGATGATGTTTACATGGTTATGTTTATCTCAGTTCAGGATGGTCCAAACTCCTTGAACTAAATCGTGATCTTTATAGCACATTACAAGATACATAAATATAATAGCTTGTGCTTCAGGTCTAAAACAGCGATGTGGGGCCTCAGCAAATTTTCAGGTTCCCATCTAGTCCCCCGCTAAAGATAATCAAGCGTGAAAGTGACGGGAATTGAAATAAAACACTGACATTTTTTCCACCCCGTTAAAAGAAGAAAAAAATAGTCTCAAACCTGAAATGTTTT
Organism: Tiaroga cobitis; assembly: GCA_030578255.1. Lineage (NCBI taxonomy): Eukaryota > Metazoa > Chordata > Actinopteri > Cypriniformes > Leuciscidae > Tiaroga > Tiaroga cobitis. The sequence goes on along the minus strand of CM060602.1, from coordinate 28,427,245 downwards.
GCATGCGCTATGCTTATGTACCTGATAAAAAATTACAGCGGAGACTCCTTTCCGTTATAAACCCTAAAATTGAAACTTTGAGCAATCTTGAGGGTGCAAAATGTTTATATATGTACATGTACCTTGGAATGTGCTCTAGAGATCAGTTTTTGTTCCATGGAGCTCATGTGAGCTGAGATATTGATGTCTGTGTCATGGCCCACAACAAATTGTTGTTATACAAAGATGGCCACAGTAGTTAAACATAGTAAAATAAAAAAATACTTTTTGCCACCAATACATGAGTCATGAGGGAGGTAATCACTAAAAAAAAAAACAGTTAGGAAAATGATATGTTCAAGCAACTTCCATTGGACTACTTGAGATGGATTGACCCTCATAAAATAAAGACACTACTTGACTTAGTTATTGCCAGTGGTTGACTGCTGCTTGTCTTGAACATGATTTAACATTACATGTGGACTGAAATACAAGTCTTTTGTTGTATGTATAGTGAATTTTAAACATTTACAAGGTATACCAGACATAATAATCCTTCAATGCGCACCTTCCAAATCCAAGCCTTCAAAACATCAACCAAAGATGGCAACTATCATTCAATGATTCAGTCAAACAGTATGCTAATAGAAATGCATATTTACTTAGAAATGTATACTTACTGCAAATGCAAGAATAAAGTGTGGATTTGAAAGGCATGTGACTTGCAGTAATTACTGTAAAAGGAACGGACATTAGAGAATGTTTCTAGATATATTTTTTGTATTTGAAAATTGGCATAGTCATTAACACAAAGTAATTTACACTGAGATTATAGTGGGAAACAATACATAACAATCAAAGACATTATTAGTGAAGTTTAGATACTGATTGAATTACTTACTTGAGGCCTGTGTCATCAATTACAATGTTGGCAATAACTTTAATCTGAAAGATGAAAGAAAGATGAATGAAATTCCAGAAGGATCAATGGAGGCTTTAAAGAAAGTGTTTTTGTTTTTAGATTTATTCATAATTTTATTCCCAGGTTTCTGATGCCTTGTACAATGCATCTGAGAACATTTCAATTGGAAAAATGCTTTATATTACAATTTGCTTAAATAATAAAGTTTTACCGTTTTCTGTGATCGAGGAGGAAGGTTGGTGACATTGAGCAACTTGGTATTGCCAACCACAGTCTCGAAAATCAGTGCTTGCACACTAAGATTGTCAGCTGTGATTCTGACAAAGTTTTGGTTGGTAAGGTTCATTTCGTGCTGAAGAATGGATAATATGTACATAGGATTACAAGCTTTGTAAAAAATTGAATCTTGAATCTTAGGGTGTCGTCTATATACGTCAGATCACCTACTGTGAGCACTATTTTAACTTTATCTGGAGTGAAATAGACCATAGATGACTGTAGTTCCACAGCTGACATATCCATACTCCGTGGGAAGAGGAAAAACAGGATCAGTGAGCAGGTCAGGAGGCAAAGCCCCACTGCTATACACACATAGAGTTTCCTGTGGGACATTAAACCATGTAGTACATAAATTGGAGAATATTAACATGATGAAGCACATTTTATTAATCCCTGAAAGAGAAAATTGCAGAATTATAGGCTTCTAGTCATAGTGATACTGACGTGTGGTGAGGTTTCAGCCTTTGGTCGCTGCAAGGAATGACTGCCACAAGTTGGTTCTCCTGACCTGGAGATGTCAAGAGTCAAGATAATGCAGACAGAATAAGGGTGTGTTTAAGAGCCAAAACTGCCAAATAAACTTTATTTGAAACCAAATAATAAGAAAATGAGAAAATACACTGAAACCTGCCTCTCGGGATGCGTCCTGTGCCCTGGCAGGTAGGGCATGGATCTGACTGTCCTTCCCCATTTACACTGCCATAGTCCAACCATTTGGAAAACCTTCGTTTCTCTCCATATTTATTCTGGGACATAATGCTGTATTTCCAGAAGATATCAGGTCAAAACTAAAGACCTCCACCCTAAACAATAAGACAGCTTCAGTAAGGTTTGTATGTAGGTAGGCCTACATACTTGATGAGGAAATCAATAAGCAAACTTTTTTTTTTATAGGCTATATATTTTTTTTTACTTAAGGTTAGGGTGACAGTGATTGTACTGTTCTAGTTATACATTACAGTAACAACCCAAACTGTCTCCAAAACCTCACTGTAAAACAGTAAAATATCACCAAATGATCAACAAAGCTCCCCAACAATAAAACTGCAAAGATGTCAAAGAGCATAATGGAACAAACTTCCATGATTTAATTAAAGACCTTAAACGACACAGTTTACGTGACCTTTGAAGAAAATATATTTAATTATACAGGTGTATAATTCTTTAGATTTTCATATACTTTAATATTTATTCTCTCTATTTACTATTCTCTCATTTACATCTTTACATTAACTAACTTTGAATTAAAGTACGTAAAGTGGCATGGAAGAGTGAAAAGCAATAGTTCACAACGCAAATTGCGTTACAGACAGTGACTATTGTGATTGTTTAAGATGTTGGTGATCACACTGACAACTTTCGAGTTTAGGAAAAAGAAACCAAATTTATGCCTACCGTTTCCAGCTGAAATGTTTTGTGGCGTAAATCCAATGAAATGTGAAATGTATTTAGAGTTAGCTATCTTATAATACAACTATCACATTATGACTCTGTGACTCAAAACCTATGAGCTGCCTTGCCTAACTAAACAGCATTTTGCAACCATCGACTCCAAGTCCGAACGTGCCTATGTAGGCAACTTTGATACTTTTCTGAACACAGCAGTAATGTGTAAAGTTAACAGTATTTTAAGAAAAGTACAGTACACAGACAACCTAACAATGTCGTACCAGAGATGAGTGACATGAGTGTTTTAAGTCACAAAAGACTGGTTGAATTTATATCAGTTTCCTTCCTATCATGACACATCTAGTCGTGTCATAACAATAACATTAACTGTTACTAAATGCGTTTATTGTCAAATCTTCACACAGCACATTTCCACCTACCGTGAATTCATCTGGGCATGGTGTGATATCGCGATTTAATCTTTCCCCGCAGATTAATATAATTCGTTGCTTGAGTTATTGAAGACACCACACGCCACTTTCCTTCAAGACGCTAGTATGAACTTTCGAGTGCGCAGGCTACTTCCCTCTTTAGTAGTTCACAGTTGTTTGTTGTCGCCATCTGGTGGTCATAATCGATACTTCGTGTTTAAAGACTGCGGGAATTATTATTATTTTGGAATTAGTGTCGAGAGTTTTTAGAGTTTAACCAAGAAAAAATATATAATTTTAAAATGTATTAAAGAAAAGTGAAAATTTGAAAGGGAGAAAAAAAAAATTAAAAAAAAGTACGGATCTGAATACACTAGAGTTGATAATTGACTAATCCCAGATTAATCTCTTCTCTCTATCGGGCCATGATGGAGAATAGAAAAAAAACATATCTAGATATATTAAACGGAAATGGGAAATATAATTATGGGTTAGAAATTACAAATGAAGAATGGTATTTTGCTTGCAAGACACATGTTCCTGTTCACAGAGATGGAAAGAGATTGCATGGAAAAATTGTGCATTTTTTCTCATCACCCCCTAAATTAAAAGTAAACTATTATTCACAACATAACTATACTGGAATATGAGCATTTCGATTTTGACCATCTTCATGTATTCTGGAGTTGTCCAAAAATATTCCCTTTTTGGAACATGGCTTTGTTGTAGATCAAAAATATTTTCTGATATTTAATACCAAGAGATCTCACAACATTATATCTGGGAAACATTACACACACTGTGCTGAGAAGAGATGTATATCTTGTTAATATATTAAAATAAAGATACAAAACGTAGAGACTGGGGAATCTGTACTCAGTTCCTGCCTTGAAGGAGGAAGCTGACTAAAGCGGTAACTATTTTAACCTTTAGAACATTCCATGGTTTCAGCAATTCAGATGTGTGTACATTAACCAAACATAGTTTTGCTGATTGGTGTGATTTGAACAATAACGAGAAGATTCATGATTATACAGTGCGAATAAAACTCAAACACACTGATAACTATAATGGAATGTTTTTTTATTCACTGTGCTGGACACAAAAAGCCATGTTGATAAGCCTTCAGTTCATAGTAATACATTGCACATGAAAATGACAAAGATGACCAAAATTGGTGCCTAGCAAAAACTTTGACCAATCAATCACTGGTTGAGTTGAGCATGACTGAAAAACTCATTGCACATTCCTATATGTCAGGCAGCCCAACACCTTAGTGTGACATTAATTAGTGTGATTTAAAATAAGATATACAAATATAGAGGTCACTGTGACAAATAACTAAATCAACACAAGCTTTTCTTTTTATATCTTTCCTCTGAGAGGCAAAAGTGCTCAAACAAATGGAAACCCTCTGGGTAATTAGTCTTATCTAATCAAGCAGTAGAAAAGATACCTGAAGCCTACCTAACAACAGTCTATATGTGTTAGTAGGGCACACACACTGAATAAAGATAGCATTAAGACTTCTTTATAAACCTTATGTTGTTTCTCCATTCATAATGTCCTACAAACATGAAACTAAAATTTTACAATCAAGTCATTGCATCATTGCAGCTATGGTCAGTTATAGTGATATAGTTCTCTTTTCCGAGAGTCCAAACTATTTCTCTAAGAAAAGAACATCTGAGGCATTTCATTACTGCAACACAATGAAATCATTTACAATTCCTATACTTCACTGAGGTTGCCACGGTGCTTCCTAGTGTCTTGAGATGTGCCATTCGCTGTCGGTCAACTGTACCAGCTCGTTGACCACATCAAGCAAACTGTAGTGATGCTTCCTCAGCAACCTCTGATTGAGCGGCTGGTTACTGAAACCCATCTCTTGTAAAACAGCCATCATGGAGGCGTCCTCGCAGCCGGGGTCAACCGCTGACCGCTGAGAGAGAACCAAACCAAAGTTAGTATGTTAAAAGGTCACTCACATGCCAAGTCCTGCCAACATTCTAGAAATAGTGCACTAGTGTTCAAAAGTTTGGGGTTAGTAAGATTTTTTTTTTTTTTAAGAAATTAAGACTTTTATACAGCAAGGATGCATTAAATTAATCAAAAGTGACAAACTTATTTGTAATAGGGATGTGTGATATATGGGCCACTGTATCGGTATCGGCCGATGTATGTTTTTTCTAATGTTATCGTTATCGACCAGATAAGAAAATTTGCCTGATATATTTAAACCGATAAATAATGGATTATTTCCTTCAGCTGAGACACTTCAGATGCACACTGTTCACCATGATGGTTTTGAATTACGTAAAATATGATTAAAATCACTCCGAAAAGGAAAATACAGTTAAATGCAACAGTTGCAGCGCAAGTGTGTCATATAGGCTACATAAAATTATAATGAGAACACTACTGTAAAAGAATGTTGTGAATTCTTTGTAAGCCCGTGTTTTAGCACGTTGTTACAGGAAGAATTACACCTTCATGACTATAAGTTTGATCGTCCATTCACAACCTCTTGTTTTGTGCAATTGTAAGTTGTAATATGTTTATTTTGTGTAATATACATCTGATTTATCCCATATAGGAAGCATTTGGTTAAGAATTAATACGCTAGTAAAGTGTGACTGTGATCATCTTTAGCTTGAGCGCCTGCAGCTCAAACAACAATGCACAACATTAATAGGCTAACTATGATTGGTACTGTCATATACATAACATAACATTTTAAGTAAGTGACAAAGAAAAGACTATTGTATTCTCTTCAAGTTAAAAAGAGAAGACTATTGTAATAAAACGTTGTGGTTTGGGTTTCAGTGCGTTGTTACGGAAAGAGCGACTAGCACGCAACAGTTTTGCAAGAGAATGCAAAAGCATTGACATCTTTTATTACATCACCACGTCCTTTTAGGGGCTCCGTATTGGTGAGCATCAGAGCATAAGACATATTACGACCCCAAACTTTTAAATGGTAGTGTAAAAGAAAGAAAAGTCACAATACGGTGGCTGTTTATGTTCTGTTCTGGAGTGTTGTGCACTGATGAGGAAAAAACTAACACCTGTGCCGGTGTGCTCTGGCCTGTAAAGAGTGCTTTATAAGCAGAGGCAGCCACAGAGAGTGCTCCCTTCACCAGCCCCTCTGTCAGACCACCGTGACGGGCCCTGCAGAAGAATAAAAACAGGAACAGAAGGTCGTGTCATAATAGTCCTGTGCCATCAAAACAAGATGACTCCAGAGATTACATTCATAAAACAACACTATGAGAAAAGCAGTAAAAAAAAAAGAAAGCCAACATGATTAATTCTTTTAAATAAGCAAACTATTTAGCATAGGCATGTTGTCAAATGTGGTCGACCGCAGGAAAGCATTGTCTGCAGAGCTACTTCCTCTTCTGCTGCATTCAAAGTTTCAGCTTTAGCAAAAGGTGGATTTAAAAAAAGACATTATTTATATATTCAAAACCCGATCCTTCTCACTTTCCTGAAATATATGTATACTAAAATAAATCATAATGTGATGCCTGTAATGCATGTAAGCAGAAATGATCTCACTGTGTTGTTATACCTGAGTTCCTGGGAGCCGCAGGTCTCAAAGGCACTAACAGGGGCCTCTGAATGAGCTGATCTGCAACCTAGGGCAAATAAACAACATACAATTCTGTGATACTTTTTTTTTTAGTAGTTTAACAACAAATAAAGTCTAACTCTTAGACAGTGGGTTTGGTCTACAGAACCAAAGAAATGTATGCCTATAAAACAATCATATTAATTAATATTTAATAATTAAATCATTTTTACTTGAAATATATTTTAAAAATAGTATTTTGTTTTTCTTGGTTAATTCTTCACTTTTACACTTTTACACTTTTTTACACTTGTACACTTTTAACCTAAAATGTTTGACACTAATTTCAAAGTAATAATAATAGTAGTACAGTATGTTTGCATTTATTGATTTATCTTTTTATTTATTTGTGTGTGTGTGTGTGTGTGTGTGTGTGTGTGTGTGTGTGTGTATTCTTGTGCAGATCAGTCTGCGCGTGTGTGTGTGTGTGTATTCTTTTGCAGATCAGTGTGTGTGTGTGTGTGTGTGTGTGTGTGAGTGTATTCTTGTGCAGATCAGTGTCAGTCGTGGGATAAAATCACGACTGCTACTGAGTCTAGCATAGGAGAAAACTCACCGCTTGACCCATCCTCAGATTGGCATAATGCGTTCTCTTTAGAGGCCCCTGGTCCTGACTCAAGATCATGAGATCTCACTGATCTGCCAAAAAATCATAAAGTGATTAAAACGAATGAAAGTCTATGCATATTAATACATTACATTCACTCTGCATTAATTATTAGTCAAAAAAGTCTATGAATGTTCTTTAACCTGTGGGTTCGAAGAGATGGGGGTGGCGGGAGAGCTATGGATGGAGGTACCATCTCTGGAATCAGAGGGGGGTAGTCCAATATCTGAGAGGTGCACAGCATACGATTTAGGGTGTTTTGAAGCGCTGGAACAGGGGTGAGCTCCTCATTCTCTCCTTCAGCCATGCTCGGGATTTGCGGTGCTTCCGGCTCGTTGGCAAGAGGGACTGCAGGCTGGGACATTGCTGAGCTATACATTGATTCTCCCAGTGGCCTAGAAGTATCGAAGCAGTCAGGCAGGATGACAATGTAGTCCTCAGATGAGGCAGAAGACACCTGGCTGCTCACCTCATCCCACTCTCCTGCTTCTTCCTCTTTATCTTGATCGTTTTCATGTCCCTTTTGTTCCACTTCCTCTTCATTCTCTTCCTGTGCAGCTGGGTCGGTGTAGAGGTTTTCATTTGAGCCAATCAATGCCTCTGAAAAGACTGCAGAAATAACCAAGTGTGAATTAAAAGAAGGTACAGTTCTAACAGAAAAACACATGTTTCTTTTTAGCAAGCCCAAGGGTGCACTGCATTTACAGTGACTTCAGTACATTCAGTATGCAACAGCGACATAAAAAAACAAAAACAATGAGAGAACATGCACACCTGGCATGACCGATTCCGCTGTTATGACTGGCTTTGGCACAGGGGCTGGAGCCTCAGGCCTGATTGGCAAAGGTCTGTCATTCTTCACCTGTAATAATCTCTCCTGAAAGCGAGCAGGGGCATGAACTGCAAAATAATTCAAAGTAAAATTGACAAAATAATAGAGGCCCCGTAAAATATCATTCTTTGAGCACTAAGACATCAGACAGAAACTCACTGTCATGCCTCCTCAGGTTGGGCCGAGTCCTGCGTTGAGGCTTGCATTCTGGTTCCTCCTCGAGAGTGAGAGAACGAATCACAGTCTCGCACACAAACTGGGTCCCACTGATGTCTTCATCTCCTTCCTCATTGGCTGGAATGTCCAGAAGCTCATTCTGTCTCTGAGGCAGCAGCACTAACAGAGAACAAGCCACATCAAAATTTGCTAGATTTAGCTATGTAGAAAGGTCATAAAAAGGTCTAGTGTCATTTATTTGCAAAAGCCACTTTGTTTGATGAAATTCATACACTACCGTTCAAAGTTTGGGGTCAGTAAGATTTGTTTTTAGGAAATTAATACTTTTATTCAGCAGAGATGCATTAAATTGATCGAAAGTGACCGTAAAGACATTTGTAATGCTACAAAAGATTTCTGTTTCAAATAAATGCTAAACTTTCAACTAATCAAAGAATGTTTCTAAGAAAAAAAATGTTTCCCATTTCTAAAAAATATTAAGCACAATTATTTTCAAACTTTGGTAATAATAAGAAATGTTTCTTGAGCACCAAATCAGCATATTAGAATGATTTCTAAAGGACCATGTGACAATTTAGCTTTGCCATGAAAGGACTCAATTATATTTCATAATTCAAATTGTTATTTTAAAAGGTAATATCATTTCACAATATTACAGTTTTAACTGTATTTTTTTAAATAAATAGTCTTGCTGAGCATAAGAGACTTCTTTCAAAAACATTTGAAAAATCTTACAGACCCCAAACTTTTGAACGGTAGTGTACGTGAAATGCTGATTTGAGTATATAGGATCTATCCTGCAATTTAGACAAAAATGATCTGTAGTGGTTGTTAGATGCAAGTAAGAATCAGCAATTCAAATTCCACATCAGATGCTCTAACCTTGAGTTTTTTTCCTGCCTGAACGTCCAGCCTCGACTTTGCATAGTCCCGTTCCGTGCTTTCCAAACAAGGATCCATGATGAAGTGCTGGATACACACAGGAGGTCATATCTGAGGATATTACACAATTACTCAAAATGATGCCAGACTAATTATGCACATGACATTGAAGAACAGATTCTCCCTGAGGAAATATTACATACAGTAATTGTGACCAGAATGAGGCCTTACCAACAGGAGTGTTGGCTGGAACTTTCTCCAATTCTTGCACAATGTTTATATCCAGCAACTCAAAGGACAACAGATCCTGTACAACAACAAGAATTTGGACATTAGTAAGGCACACATCACTGAACAAACATAAGGAGGTGTTTTTGTGTCCGACAACGTACATACCTGTGCCGTCAGTAAGTCCACAGAGGGGATATAATATTCTCTCCTGGAGCTGGTAGACACTTCACAATCTCTGGTGCCTGACCAGAACATGCCATCTTTTCCCATCAGACAGAGATCGGTCCTCTACAAGGGGAAGATAAAGTATTTGATGACAATCTCAGGAACTACAGTGAATACCGTTTTAACATTACATAGGCAATTTTAGAAAAGATACCATGGTTTAAAGTTGACTCACCAGTGATTTGCTGCAGTGTGCACTTATTTTCTGCCCTGAGCTTGGCACCACTACAATGCTACACCACACTCTGGGCCCAAATTGCACTCCACAGTGTGCCAGGCGCCAGTGAGACGTGTAGGTGCCCTCCAGCAGGGGCGCCACAAAAGGCACACTCACCACACCAACCTGACCCGGCTGCAGAAAGGGCACTGCCACCTCTTTTTGCTCCCGTGATCCCAGGGTCAGGTTGCCCCACATAAACTTCAACTACAAAGACACAAGAACACATGCAAACGTAGCTCACACATTTTTTTTCCCACCTATATAAACTTCTATTGGGTTTTAAAAAGTACCTTGGTATCAGAAGTCCAGCCGATGTTGCCAGTGTTCCTCATCTTCCAGTACTTGATGAACTTGGTGCCTGGCTCCAGACAAGTGCCATCTGGTAGATTCTCATCCAGAAACAAGGCAGTCATTGTGGGCACCAAGGTGGAGCAGGAGACCTTGGGACCCCTGGTTTGAGTGCACAGAGGATCATCAGAACAGCTTTGTTTCAGCGTCTGTCTTTTTCTTGAAGCTCATATAAAAAAAGTATAAAAAGGACGTAATACATAAAGGCAGCGGGTGCATTTTGAGGTAGTTCCATCCACTTGCCAGCGATAACTCAACTATAACAGACAATGTGATAATCTTGATAATGATTGTTCTGGGCTGGGTAGGGAGGTCACCCAGCCCTGACCCCTCTCAGTGTGGCCCTTACTCTGGACTGGAAGTTTGAGGGTCTGGGCACAGGGCCGGAGCTGGGGCTGGTCCTGGGCCTAGAGACGGAGCGTGAGCGGGGGCAAGGCCCGAGGTGGCGGTCCCATTGGAGGCTCCACTCCACAGCAACCCTCTCTTCTCCAGCCTCAGCTTCTTCTTGATCTCCTTCACCTCGGCCTTCAGCTGCCTCCGCTCAGCTTTCAGCCGCTGCCTCTCCGCCTTTCGCACCGTCCTGTCACCCCGCCTCAGAAATCTGAGAATGAGCCAAAATGAATCAAATTCAATTTGTATTCAAGTATAATTATATCGCTTAACAATCATTCAGGTTAAGCAGAGGATACACAACAAAACTCTGAGCACCAAGTGTTTATTTTGGCTTGCCTGGGTTCTGGAGTAACTCCACGTTCAGGGACAGACAAAGGAGTCCTTGTTCTCTTTAGGTTGTGGCTGGGATCGTGTTTATGACTACATGGCTCACATAAGATGCAAGATGGACACACGCTGCACATAAAAGGAGAGATAAGTTTTATATTGAGCATTACATTTGACATCTTGCTGGTGGGAAGACCTTACTAACCCTATCCGGACAGCCGGATCCCTGACAATATTCGAAAAACAGCTGAAAACTCATATCTTCCATGAGCAATTAAAGTCGGCATTGTGATAGTCTTTAAGTGAAACGGCTTCTTAAACAAGAAAAAATGTATAGCAGAATTTAATTTTGTACATCGGGAATTGACTGAAACATTGGATTGCTGTGGTTTGCTATTCCTGTGATCTCGTGTGATTGACAGGTTGTCCCGCCCTCACGCCAGCAAACACATAATATTAAAGAAGTCGTTGCAAGAGGAAGGGGAAGTTATTTTGATTACAGATTACAGGGGCACTTGAACTAAAAAAGAGAATGATGTTCACGGATAAATCATTTATAATAAATACTGTAATATTCCATAAAAACAAAAATTGTCAGTTTTGATTTCAATGTGACTTTAACTGCATCCTGCTGAGAAAAAAAATTCTATACTTTCACTATTTCTTAATTATTCTCTGTTCTAGCTTGTACCATTCTGAATGATGTTGTATTCTTATATTGCCAATTTAAGATGACTCTTTTGTTGTATTCCTCATTTGTAAGTCACATTTGATTAAAGCGTCTGCTAAATGAATAAATAATAAATACATCCTGTGACTCAGTTTCTCAAAGAGTGTGTAATAATAATAACAAGTTTTTGAACAGTCTCACCTGCACTGATATCCTCCCCCAGTGGCCGGTCCTTTGCAACTACTGCAATTTGGAGTTGAGCTAGAGGCCCTTATCGTGGTGGAGCTCGTAGCTTTCTGAGTGCCGGAGGTGCTTGGCTCCTCTGCGGGAGGATCCAAGGCTCTGTGTGTGCAGCACTGGCCTGAAAACTCACTGCACATCTTGTCCACCACCTCCCTTACCACTTGATCTTTGAACTGCACACAGTAGATTGAGAAAACCTTTGCAACATTTTGGATCAGATTCAACAAAAAGACCTATAAAAGACCTATAAAATTATCAGTTTGACATTATTTTAAGATACAGTACCCGGTCCATGTAGGCTTTGAACCACGTTGGGACCGCTTCCTCCTCAGTTTTCATCCCTTTGTTTTCTTTGGCCACAGCCTGTTTAAGGAAAACAACACAAACGGGTTTTTCTCAGTCTGCAATTGTCATGCTCTGCAACAAGCCCAGTTCATTATTATTTACATTTTGTTACAATATGCATAAAATAATAAACAGCTCACACTATAGAGATGCACATAGCACAGGTGTGAAACTGGAAAGTTAATATCTGAAATGTACATATGAAACGCCTCGGTTATTACTTCTCAGTTAACGCTTCTCATTTAGTGCTTTCCTTGTGAATATTAACCCTTTGATGCATATGATCACACCAGTGTGTTTACAACGTAAGGTATGCTTAGGGTCTCGTCTACGATAATATCGTGATTGTTGTTTTAACGATGTGGATCTGACAATATCGAGAATGTCCCTCACTTTACAAAAACGCCTAGAGAGTGCACGCATACACTATGTGATGTAGTCTTAGGCCCTGTCCCAAATGACACTCTAAACACTCACGGTCTTTGATTTTATACAACAGTTCAATAAACAAGTTAATATTAAGTGACTAACATTTTAGACAAAAAATTGCCTGTTTTTGCTCCATTTCGTCAACGACATTAGTTACAGACAAAGCAACGGGACTTTTTTGCAACTCTGAGCAATACACAGCGGTGTTTCGTTACTAAATGAACACATTTTTTGAATGAATGATTCAATGACTCTCATTAACAGGGACTTGCTGCCACCTACTGGCGGTTTTAATTTAACATTTAAAGTATCATTTCATTTTTTTCATAATTTCTAATATCAATATTCAACACCAAATGTATCTGATCCCTTAAGTATATAATGTTTTGTCAATATCACACACCCCTATGCAATGTTTCATCATGGTAGTTTAATATAGATAAAATGCAGAGTTACAATGTATAAACATGTGGGGAGTTTGTTATTACCGTAAAACTTCAAATAATAGCCGAGTCCCAAATAGACGCCTGTCTCTTTTACACGCCTGGTGTGGCTGCAGGTTTGGGTAAATAAAGGCCGGTCTCAAATAGAGGCCGGGTCTGTTTTTTAGTTTCGGGTTGTATTTAATCCTCTAAAACCGTCAGATCGTCCGCTTTTTCGCGGCAGCCAAAGCAATTTTTTGTCCCTCCAAAGCTTTTTTTGATCGATGAGTGATGTAGAATAGAATGACTGCTGCGCTTGACAGCGCGCGTTACGAGCAGAGAGAGAGAGAGAGAGAGAGAGAGAGAGAGAGAGCGCCCCGGCCGCGCGCGCGCACTCTCACATCTTCAAACAACACGAGCGCTGTCTTGCTCTCTCTCCCTCGCGCATATTAATCAAAATCAATTGACGACGCGACAGTAAAAGGTTGGAAGACCGCAGTTTAACGTGGAGCATTTGGAGATTTTTATAGATTAGAGACATACACTCAATGACCAACATCTCAACACTAAATTATAAAGGCCTGACTCATATAGACGCCTGTCTCAAATACAAGCCGGTGCAATTCGACGGTTTGGGAAAATAAAAGCCCGGGCTACTATTTGAAGTTTTACGGTATCATCAACCAAACCTATAGGCAGGAAATTAGACTGTAATATTAAACTTATGAAATTATCTGCATGCAGCACATACTTAATGTTTGTTACATATAAATAAATAAAGACTACTCCCAAAATCACCAGAATTGAAAGATTTGGTGCTGTTTTTGCTTATCAGAAATGCCCCTGATAAGAAGTAATAAAACTAGGTTTAAATTTTCAGTCGGCCCTTTTGATGGTACAGATAATGCTCACGTGGCTCAGGCAGAAATTGAGTTTGAAAACCCTGACATATAGTATGTTTAAAAGATTGCAAACTGCTTACCGAGTCCCGCTCGGGGGTCACCTGGGTCTCCTTGTCTGCCATCTTGACCCTTGCTCGATACGGTGGAGCTGGTCTAGGGTCTATCTTTAGTTCCTTCATCTCTGCCTTCACCGCACCACCCTCTGCCTGACCCTTCATCTTATAGACATTCATGTGCAGCTGATTGGCTTGCTTAAATGAACTCTAAATTTAAAAAAAAAATTACACATTTTGTTTAAAGCCTTGGATTTTTTTTATATAATATATAATTATGATGATGACAGTGGGCCTCAGTGGAGTAGACTGACTTGTGCATCACAAAATTTCAAAAATATTGATGTTCTTACCTTTAGAGCTTCTGTATATTCATCTGTTGTGTTGTCAAATGATAAAAAACAATAATATGTATACATCAATATTTCAACACTACAGATAACATATTTTGTGAAAATTCAATTGATTGAATTTATTACAAACCTTGACTGTTGATGCACACCTGTCAAAAATAAGAGGACAATGTTAATAGAAGTACCATTGAAAATAGATTTATAACAATAAATAGTTTACTGATTGTTGTCATACTCATATGTTAAAAGGATAAGCATCAATGAAATCTGTAAAACTATTAAATCAAAAATAAATTTAAAACTCGTTATTATACTGTGATTATTTACCTCCTCGTTGTCCTCATCAAAATATTTCACTTGAAAATGGCTCAAGCCGAATGTAGTTTTGATCTAGAGGTTATAAAAAGGCAATGTAAACAAACAGCATCAAGAACTGCAGAGCTTTGTAAGACATCGAAGAGTTACAGGCAGATTAGAATCAAAAACAATATCCTCCAACGTTACGCTTTATTTACAAGCCGTCATCTGATTTATGGCCGACCAGAAAGGTCAAGAGCAAATGACAGATATTGTTGCAATTTAGATCACTGGGGGCTGTATAAAAGACAGAACTGAGATATATGTTATGATATATGTGCTGTGATAGGATTACATATTTTTACTGAAGGTTAAACGCGGTTAAGGTTTGTTTATGTAGGCCTCAGCTACGGCCTTCCAGGACCAAGAAATGTAAACGTCCCCATATAAACGCCACCCAGCAAGGCTTAATGACTCCTTACCCAGGCCTCCACAGTCTCCCACTGTGCTTTGTTCGTGTCCAAGACTGGAAATTTCTTCACGTTGCCCCTAAAGTTCACTTTGACAGTGACGGGGGGGTTCATGACTGTGAGCCAGAGTCAACTGATACGTATGATGCGGTGATATGATGCTCTAAAAATACCCGTTGTGGTGTCAACACTGTGAGTCTTGTCTTTTGCGTTCTTGTTTACATCGCTGGATTCGTACACGCCCCCAACACACGTCACAGGAAGTGTCTCAGATTTCCTTACGTCCTGTTCCTAACTAAATATTTTTTTATTATCACCTTCATCAAACTTATTTAAATAGCTCGTGAAAGTATTTTATTGGTTCTGTAAGTATTTAAAATTGTGATTCAAATAAATAATATTTATACAGAGAAAAATATGACGCATGCATTCACATACGTATTTCGAAGTTGCCGCGAACATAGATGTGAATACATAGATACCGTTATAGCAATATTTGCTCTGCTGATTACAGAGATGCGTCTACGTGATCACTATATTGTATTAACTTGTTTTTTCGTGAATGTCAGATGATTATGCGTATTGCAGATTGTATCAAATTAAAAATGAATGAAGATGAAATGTTTCCACACAACAGTGCTGATGTGACTTCTATGTACTTACGTCTACGGTCTCGAAGCATAATGCGTCATCTAGAAGCGCGCAAGTGCCTTGTGGCTGACAGCAGTTAGTGAGCCACACGGTTAGTTAATGCTTTTAGGACAATCCCTTACTTTTCCCATTTATTGAATTAATACAATGTCTTCGCTTCTTAAGGTGGACAATGAGATCAAGAAAAAGGTAAATTTCTCACCGCTTACATTATTTGAATAAGGAGCACTCAGATGAACTGTGTATACTTAGCTTGCGGCTAGCCGGCTTGTGCGTGATTCACCTCGTGAGCGCGATAGCCAACTTTTACTCGCACATATGCTTATAAAATCACTAGTGTTTTAAAAGAGAAAATTCATATAATGGTAAAGTATTTGTAGATTATACATATCAAATCTTCAGGGGAAAGCCAGAGCTCCCACATGTTTGGTATGAATGTTTGTGAATGAAGCGTGTTTTTAGCACAGCAGCATGTTGCTGCGGGAGAGATCCATAATTGCTTTAACCCTGATTTTGACATTAAATCTTTAATTATGTTCGCAAGGGATTACGTTGAAGATCGTTAGTTAATAAGTCATGGGATAGTGGGAATCGGCTCGATTATAGGGTACATTTTGAGAACATTTAGCGTCCTACAATAGAAGGGCCACCCGTTGTTTTATTTATTTTTCTAAAAGCGTATGACTTTTAAACACAAGACATAATAAATAGTGAAACCAAAACTCAAGATTGCCCGTCTTGTGATTTAATAGTTGTATATGAATATTTCTTATCTTGCCTATTTGCCAGGTTGATGCTTTCAGGGGACGAATTACAGCAGAGGTACGTTACTGCACTTACCGAGAGTTTATAAATGAACATTTCTTTGACAATTGGGCTGCTTACGGTTTAATCATTCATATTTAGGCTGAAGACTTGGTTGCAAACTTTTTCCCGAAGAAATTGTTAGAACTGGACCAGTTTTTGAAGGTAAGCATTTAATCATAGAATTATGCATTCTTGACATTTACTTCATCAGATGTTCTAAATAGCATTTTGATTGTCTTGGTTTTTTTTTTTGTGTGTTTTTTTTATTAGGATCCCTCAATTAATATCCGTGATCTGAAAGAAATTCATTCAGAGATCAATCTGACAGTGCCAGACCCAATTCTACTCGCAGACATCCACGATGGGCTTGAGGGGGTAAAAAGTCATTTTAAGTGTCTTCACTCATCAGTCAAAAAGTTGAATGGTATAAATTCTCTGAATAGGGTAAAAAAAAAAAAAAATAGAATTGTGAGAAAGTTGCAATTACCTTTTTTTATTTTTTATTCTGTGGTGGAAATAAGATTCCATATATGAAACCTAAAGATCAGCCAGTAACCCTGAAATATTTCTTCAATAGCAAAATGCTAAAAAAAGGAAACTCGAAGATGGTGCAGGAGATGACAAAGGTGAGTTTTCCTGACTTAAGTAAGTTTGCAACGCATCGATACAGACACTCCTCCCTACAATTTCCTATGTTTTCTGTTTGTAGTTGGCGGGACCAAGGTCTTTGTCATGCCTGGTGGAATGATGAAAAGCAATGGCAAGTTGGTGGAACTGATCGAAAAAGTCAAGCCTGAAATCAGAACTCTCATAGAAAAGTGCAACACGGTAGGTCCATGTAACCATAGTCTCAGACATACTCACTCTCATTTAAAGTTTTCTGGGTAAATGTAATTTCTGTCGTTTTCTAGGTCAAGATGTGGGTTCAGTTGTTAATCCCAAGAATAGAAGACGGCAACAATTTTGGCGTCTCTATTCAGGTATTTTGCCACATCCCTCAGTTCTTTTTTTTTTTTTTTTTGCCTGTTAATTAATGGTCTTTCAACAGCAATTAGCAACATTTGTTATAGACTAGGAGAAGCAGTAATTTTTTACAGTTTATGGTAAATTTTGGTGTTTAAAAACAAACATCAAGGAAGTTTTGGTCCTGTCAGAGAATGTCAAATGCAGAAATTGTCAGCCTGTTACCTGGTTGTGATTCTGTTTATCTTCACTATCCACAGGAGGAGACGGTTGCTGAACTCAGAACAGTGGAAGGGGAAGCAGCTTCTTTCTTAGATCAGATATCAAGGTACGTCACGCTATGTCAGACGAAGATTTACGTTCAGGCCTTTTTTTTTTTTCCTTCATATTATTTAAATACTCTCTTTTGTAGGTACTACATCACAAGGGCAAAGCTGGTTTCCAAAATAGCAAAATACCCTCATGTTGTAAGTTATATCTCCAGTACACATACGTGGCATTTAGATCAGGGATACAGTAGTTATTTCATATGCATAATATATATTTTGACTTTTACAGGAGGATTATCGTCGCACAGTGACGGAGATTGATGAGAAAGAATACATCAGCCTCAAGATCATAGTGTCAGAGCTGAGAAATCAATACGTAAGTATTGCTGTAACAACAAATCTTGTTATGCAAATGATTTGGAAGATTATCTTTTGTTTTGATGTGCAGAAAAAGTTTAGATTCCTGGGTGTTGTGATAACTGATTTAATAAAGCAAAATTGTCTTTCAGGTAACATTACATGACATGATCCTGAAGAACATCGAGAAGATCAAGAGGCCGAGGAGCAGCAATACTGACGCTCTGTACTAAGGTCACCCTCCCCTTTTGTTCTCGGCCTGTTGTTCCACCATTTGGAGCTAGCTTTAGCCTTCAGATGGTTCTAGAGCAGTCCTGTCACCCATTATAACCAGGCCAAGAGTGGGACCGCTCAATCAGGCCTGATAGAACATGCCATTTAAGATAGAATTGTAAAATATGGTCACTATTTTAAACCCTTTAAAATGAGCCCTTTTTCATTTATCTTTTGTTTCTTAGCGGACAGTGTAAATGTATAAAGGCAGAGCCTGAACATGTGTCCTGAGGAAACTGTCTCGGATTTGGTTTTCTTTAATTAAAGAAACGTTTCAACAATGGGTTTCTTTTTTTTCTTTTGCAAAGCCAAATTCCATGTAGCTCTGTTTTTAAGTTCATTTCAAGTGTTTCTGAGCTTCCTTATGGGGTTACGTGAATATGGATCTACCCTTAATGGTCGGTTTCTCCGGTCGAGAAGCGGAGAGGCTCTTATTGATGCTGTATTTCATTTAAGCAGTTTACGTTGTTCATCTGAAATGTTCATGTAGGCTAAAGTGGCAACAAGGTGGTTCATCTGCAAGATTTTATTTGGAGTGTGAACTGACAGTTATAACATGATGGAATATTATATTTTCATCTGAAGTGACATCAAATTCTGGAAGCTTTTTAAGGTTTTTTTGTCCAGTTTTAAGAGTGATAAATTACATTTTGCTGAATAAACTATTGTTTTACAATACATTTAAGACATGGATGTCATTAACTGTTCTTGTGGTGTGCTTTTTTCATGAATATTTTTACTTTGTTCCATATTAAAGAACTTGCATTGTTCTAGAACTGCAGTCCATGTACGAATACCAGTCAGTAGATTAAATTTTACACCACAAAAAAATAGGCATGTCCAAAGTACAAAGGCTCTTTATTTCTCTTTTTATTAAAGCAAACTGTGGTGTGACAAGTTATTTCCATGAAGTAATATCAGCTGAATTGGTTAGTAGTACACAACAATTTCAAATACAAATGTATTTGAAAAGAACGAAAACACCTCACATATAAAACAACTCTAAGTAGATGGCTTTTTCAAGATGCTGTCACTGCCTAAATTTGGCATGAAAAGAATTCTATTCAGTAATTTGTGCTGTTGAAATAGACTTTACATAGTCTTTACATGACAAGTGAGAGAAACTGGAAAATAAGTTTCAAACTACACAATGTTTTTCATATGTACACAATTTGTGTAAATATGGCATATGCTTGATAAAAATCTGATTTAGATATGCCTCGACTTATAATGTAATATATAAAAAGACTTGCACAAAAAAATGTTAAATATTTTTGTAAATTAAAATCCAAGTTTACTTAAAGGGATAGTTCACCCTAAAATGAAAATTAAGTAATACATTACTAATCTTTTCAAATTTTCATTAAACAGTACATTAAATTTCATATCTTATACCCAGATCATACTTTGATACGTTTGAGGCTTTTTTAAAAAGCTTGATGCTGGTCGGCGGCGCTATTCACTGCCATTATATGAGTGATTCTATAATTGGAGATAAATTTAGCATTTCAAAAAAAAAATCTAAATTAGCCAAAAACTCCACTTGCTAGCATAAATGCTAAGAGCACATGGCACAAATGAAATCATGAATAAAATACTTTTAAACAACCCACTGTGTGATTAGTGATAAATTCTGTTTTCCTTTTGATATTGTGGTAGCAATTTTGACAGTTTCCAAAATAACTCCATGTAAGAACTTCTGATTCAAATATTTTCTCAGAGAAAGCATGCATCAGTGCTTCAGATCTTATCAGAGAGGGAAAGTGGCATCATTTCCTGCATAGATGTGGGAGATAATTCCACCAATTTAAAGGCAACTGTAACAGAATTGATGCAATATTTATAAACACACATTTATTTATAAAGGTTCTTTTTAAACAATTTAATGTTGTAAAATTAGGAAAATTACTATTTATGACTTTTATAAATAAAATAAACGAAATATTACAAAAAAAGAGTAAAATAAAATATTTTGATTATACATAATGGGGAAAATACATTGACAACAAAAAATCATGAAGTTTCAGCTATATAAGACAATTTTTACAGAAAATATATTGTTTTGGCACTGTAACATTTTGTGACCCATGACAATGAGTACGGAGGACCAGCTCTACCATATTTAAAAATAAATACAGAAATAAATAAATGCTCAATAAATAAAGCATACAATTAATTGTCCCAAAAAATACAAAAAACAAATAAATGTAGGTAGAAATTAAATTATACAGTGAGACATAAATGTATAAATCTCTTAATTAGCTTCTTTGTTTATTCACCTTTGTAATAATTACCTTATTTATGTATGTGCATGTTATAATATTTTTGTCTGTTTTATTCTTCCTTTGTATATTTTACCCTATTTATTTCTTCAATGTTATTTATTTCTGCCTGTCGTTTTTACATTTCTGTATGCATTTCTGCCTCATTATGCAAATGAGGAGGGGCTGTGTCTTAAGGGGTCAACTTCTGCCCATTGGTTGGTTAGCATTTTACTGCGTCGGTCGAATCTACATGGCTTTTCCCTGCCATAAAGCATTGTTTAGTAATGTCGCTGTAAGTTTGAGATCTGAAATGTTTTTCTGTGGTCCTTTGAACATTCTTTTTAACTTTTACTTTACTTTTACATAAACAGCTTCCAGTTCGAGTATCAGTGGTGTGCAACCCGAGGAAACATTTCAGATCTCAAACTTACAGCGTTCTAATTCTTCCAGTCTATTAGCAGCTTCCCTTAAGAGGTCGGACACTGAACGTCTGCCTTCTGAGTTTGACATTACTAAACAATGCTTTAAGGCGGGGAAAAGCCATGTAGATTCGACCGACGCAGTAAAATGCTAACCAACCAATGGGCAGAAGTTGACCCCTTAAGACACAGCCCCTGCTGATTTGCATAATGAGGCAGAAATGCATACAGAAATGTAAAAACGACAGGCAGAAATAAATAGCATTGAAGAAATAAATAGGGTAAAAAAATACAAAGGAAGAATAAAACAGACAAAAATATTATAACATGGACATAAATAAATACTTAAAAAAATTAGTAATTAATAAATAGAGTTGAAGATTGTAACGGACAATAAATAAATAAGGCAATTATTACAAAGATGACTAAATAAAGAAGCTAATTAAAAGAGATATATAAATTTATGTGTCACTGTATAATTTAATTTCTACCTACATTTATTTGTTTATTGTATTTTTTGGGGCAATTAAATTGTATGCTTATTTATTTATTGAGCATTTATTTATTTCTGTATTTATTTTTAAATATGGTAGAGCTGGTCCTCCATAAATGAGTAACAAATTATTAAAAATAATTAAATACATACCCATTTGAAAAAAGCAGAAAAAAATTATGAGTTCTTACACCAAATGTACCTGCATTTATAGAATCACATATGGGCGAGCGCGAGCGGGACATTGTTTAAAAGTAGGCTACTCCTTTTGTAGTCCATCAAAGAAGGAAGGGAATTTGAACAACACAACACGTGAGTAATTTATGACTTTATTATAATTTGCTAACCATTTCAAAACCATGACATGTGAAAGTGTTATTATAACCCTGGAAATTCTGTGATATTCACAAAAAGCAAACCTAGAAGAGAAAACATTACAAATATTTAAAACCAGTTTGAACAATACACTCCCGGCTGCATCTGAAATCGCATACTTCCCTACTGTATGCGAAAAACAGCATGAGACAAAAGTAGTATGTCCAAATTCACAGTACTTTTTAGCAGTCGTGGAGTAATTACTTAATCAAAATAAAATACCTAATCAAAAGCGAGTATGAGATTTCAGTCGAAGAAGCCTCTGTGTATATCTAAAATAATACTGCCATATTTCTTTGTAGTTGCAATAATTTCCAGCAGGTGTCAGCATGGAGGAATAGGATTTAATGCTGAAGCAATTATGAAAACTTTTTAAACTTTAAAACAGTGGTAAAGTTCACAGATAGGACAATGGCATTTTTAACTTTAACAATACGTTAAACTCTCACTCTCAGTTTAAGAGAGATAGGGAGCTGTTCTTGTTCTATGATTCTTTGAATAAAAGTACTGTACCTCATAGAATATAAGCAGGATGCAAAAACTCCTTGGGGACTATTCCGATAACACCGTCTATCTCCCCGACCCACCATCCATGGATGTTGTATTCCTAGTTTAGAAAGACAGAAATACAGATAATTTTGTGAGGATTTGGCCAATGATCAGAAATAGGACACCAAAGTAAAATAAGTGTCACAAGTTCACATAAGTGTCCTATAGCAGAGTGACCTCAGGTGTAATTCATCACCTTAGAAAGTATTGTTAGAATTCAAATAGTCGGCTAAGTATGGCTAATATATATGGCTATATATGGCTGAGGCAATTAAAATCAGTTTACAATAAAAAAAAATATATATATATATATATATATATATATATATATATATATATATATTTACTTGAATTCTCGAGTGTCTTGGTTTGATACGTTTTTATGAATAAAACATTCATATATTGTGTCCAAATATGTTCACTGTATATCCGTATTCAGTCTTGTCACAGAAAAATCTGCTGAACGAAGAGGTGTTTACTCAGATGCATGTCTCAGCGGGGCCTTTGAGCTGCATGTAAATAGATAGTATCAAAATGTTTTCAATACAACAAAATTACATGCACCAGCATACAGCCATTCAAATGCAAATATAAATGTTAATTTATATCTTAAAACACCAATTCAGACATTTATATGGTGATTATATGATGATTCTGTTGTTAAGTTAGGGGACTAGTGATTGGAGAAACAAGGATTGGTGTTTTGGTGCTTGGATGCACAAATGCTTATATTTGAGTTCTGGAACTGCAGGGTATGCCATTTTATGTCTTGAGCGAAGCAGAAGAAATCCCTAATTCTTGTCGTGAAGCTTCTTGTTTTCCCAGCGTAACATTCTCTAAATTCTCCCCTCTCCAAAATCAAATGCCTATAAGAGCTATTCCAGGCCAAAGCTCTTCAGAGTAAGAGTGGAGAGAGCCCCAGATCTGGCCTTTAATGAATGAAGACTGACTCAGGTGGATAGGGGGTTATAAATGAGGAGATTAAAGAACACAGAGATAGACTGATAGTGAAAGACTGAAGTGTTTTAAGAGCTTTGGTATTCTAGAAGCACACACTGTACATTTAGACATGATGAGCATGTCATCCATCCACTGCCTGCTGAGGAGAGTAGGAACTAATTACCTTCCTCTCTTTAAGCACACCCACAGTGCTCAGAGCCTAATGTAGTCCTCAGCCCATGCAGATGAGCCGCTTTAATGATGCTATACGGAATCAAATCCATCTGGACGGTGAGCTGAATGCCGTTGTGGCATCAACGCCACGGTAACAGTACATCTGAGAACTTGAGCTCTTTGTTTGAGAAAAGCATATCCAGATGGGGATTGTTGGAGGTGTAGATTGATGCTCTTATACAACAGTTCAGTAAACAAGAAGTTAATACTGAGTAACTTACATTTTAGGCCTAATATTGCCAGAAGGGGTCATTCACAATCACACAGAGAGTTTTGCATTTTAATGTGCAGCTTTTCCATTGTTTTTCGATGCAAACATGCACTAGACTAGATGGACATATTTGACTGTTTCGTTCATGTCTCACCATTTTTCCTGCATCGTGTGAATGTCACAGTGTTCTAAAAACATGACACTCAAGTAAACAGGTCAACTTTTAAAAACGGCGTCGCTGGACCTTTTTCCTTTTTTTGATTCCACTGTCCTGCGTTTAACATTTTTCAACGCACAAGCGCAAAACCCTCACATTCACACTGAGCAACAGCGCTGTTCTGAATGAATCGTTGTTTGAATGAATCAATGAATAATTTTCGCACAATCACACTGTGATGGAGAGCTGATGATGCTCCATCTTTAAAAACTGTGTCCTTATTGTTATTTAGATTATGAATATTGTAATTATTTACTAGGAAATAGTGAAAATGGATTTAGTGGGTGATTTTGGATGCATCATGCAGCCATTTTTTTTTTTTTTTTTTCTAAATCTGATTTATTTTGAACAGATCAGATCAGTTGAGGAAATGATTCAACGAATCCCTCATAAAGAAACTCACTCGTTTCATTACAGAATGAATCAGTGTTTTAGAACAAATCGATTGAATTAATGATTCAATAACTCATTTATGTGGACCATTCATTAATAAATTGAATCTGATCGATTTTTGAAGACAGCATAGATCAGGGGTGCCCAATCCTGCTCTTGCCGATCGACATCCTGCACAGTTCATCTCCAACCCTAAGCAAACACACCTGCCTTTAATTTTCAAGCGATCCTAAAGGCGTGATTTTTTTCCCCAAACCACTTCAGCGGAAATCTCGCCCTGCAGCCGATTTCATTGGTTTAGGTTACAGTGACGGGTAGGTTTAGGGATCAGTGTTTGGTGTAGGCAATCAGTACAGTGATTGACACGACCAATGAAAACTTTAGAATCAGCTGCAGGGCGGGATTTCCACTGAAGTGGTTTGGGGAAAAAAAATCACGCATTCTAAAGACCTTAATTGGTTGCTTCAGGTGTTTTTGATTAGGGTTGGAGATGAACTGTGCAGGACAGTCGATCGCCAGGAGCAGGATTGGGCACCCCTGGCATAGATGAATCTTTTGATATCCCACAATACTGTGCGTTCCATTCCGTGACAGTTAAGCTATAAAAAAAAAAGATGGCATCTGAAAGTTGCGGTTGGCCGTCAGTTTGTGTGCAAATGTATGTTTTTGACCAACGTTTTCCACTTTTGATGTAATATCTAGCAAGAAATTACTAGTAATTACTAGTAACTACCAGTAATGCACACACTGACAGTGTTTCACACACAGACAAGCGTTAAAACAGTGAAAAGTCCCAGTCCAGTTCAACTGTATATCAGCAATCTTAGAATGGCATTCAAAGTCGAGGACCAGAAAAAACTGTTGTAAAATACTCCTCGAAATCACAGGTGCCCATGGCTAATGAAGCCATTTGGAACACGCTGCACCTCCTCCCGTCCAACACGCCTCCTCTGCCCCGCCTTCCTCCCCAACATGGTGTAACTGTGGGTTCAAACAGAGTACACACGCAGTACAAGAGAGTCAATACATTCCAGTGCAGTCCGTCCCATTTCGATGACTCGTGTCCTTTTCATTCCTGCCTCATTTTTCCTGCCTCCCAGTATTAGCAATCTGCTTTTCGGCAATGCATCTGTCAGCTAGAGGCATTTGGGAGACATCCAATCTGCACCTGGCCGTATAGAGGCTGTTATAGACTAGAGATTTACCCGAAAGAACTGCATGGGACTGGGATAATGGGTGGTTTTTCGGGAAGCTGCTCTGTAACAGGACAGGGTCAGGTGCGTCTCAGTTTGGTCTAGGTCTGGTGGGCAGCTGTTGTGAAAGTGAAGTGCGTCATTGCGATGGCGCTGACCTCCGCATGACCTTCTCTGGAGGAAGGCGGAGTTGGCACAGGGAGCTATCAAGAGTGTGTGTTGCCATGACAACACCTGCAGTGTGCCACTGATATCATTTATTTTTCACTCAGGGGGGCGGCTGGCAATGGTATTCAGATGGGCCCATTGCTCTCCAGCGGCCAGGGGACAGATTGACAGCTAATGATGCCTCAAAAAGGAGTGGCTTAACCTGAACAATATCATGACAGGCTAAAAGTGACTCCTATCTATATTAACGCCAGAATACCGAGCTCCCTTTTTTCCTCTCCATTCTATAAATTTCCCCTCCAAGACGACACGCTTTGCATGCACGCCTCCTTCCTCAATCGTGTTTTAATCATTTCCCTTATTTGCAAACTCTCCCTCGGTGCCCACACGCATTCATTTTTTCTGTTACAAGTAGAAACGCACACACACACACACACACTGTGGAGGCAGGAGACATGGTAATAAGAATGAGACATGAGGCCTCTGCCCCTGGCCACCAGCTGACTGAGGTAGGCCTTGGGAGTGATGGAGCGCAGGAAGTCTCTCATTGCCCCGCCGCTGAACCCGGCGCTCGGGTGCTACAACCCCCCTCCTCCACTTTTCCTCTCCTGCTTCTCTTTCCTTAACTCGCATCGTAAAACATCGGCTCCACACGATCAGTGCTGCACAGGGACTCACTCATCCAGCCATCTTAAAAGACAAACACCAATACGTCACGTTGTTTGCCAGTCCTAAGCAGCAGACACGGCAGGTGGCGAACAGGTATTGATCTGCTGCTCGAAGCAAAGACAGCCGTCGTTCAATTGATCTCAATCAGTGCATTTCATTTGCATGTCATTTTCATCTTAGCTAGCCATTAAGAAAATGTAGTATTAATATTTGTTTGGCGTAGTCAAATAAACCGGAGAGGAAACGCCACAGGCCTTATTTAATCCCGAGTCCTGGGCATTCGAAGGTGCGACATCAAGTAAAAATGTGGAAGACCCAATAATCTGCCGTTGTAAAAGTACACTTGGGGATTACTGATGGCACTTAAACTTAATAGGCATTTAAAGTGGATTGTGTATGCTGCTGAGAGCCTGTAATGATGGCTGTTTATGTGGCCTCCCATTTATAATAATTATGCAGAGTGTGAGGGGGGGGGGGCTGCCGTGCAGTTCTGGACTATTGGCTTAGGCTGAATAATGACCTACTGTAGTTGACCGGGAGATGACCGTTGCCTTCTGCATGACCCCAGAACCCCAGACTCACCCCCTGATGCCTCTGCTGGTAAATAGAAAGCTCAATATGTCTATACAGCACCTCTGCGCCTATATTGCCACAAAGAAAGCAGGCCTTTAGATGAGTCTGTGAGAATGAGTTAGAAAGGAGTGTCTATTTCCACTGGATTTTCCTTTTCTTTTATGGCACCTTTTTCTTTTCTTTAGGCATTTTGTAGGAGACTGACCCCCTGGGCGGGAGGCCAACTGGAGCCGTCATCTGTCTGAAGTTTATTAGGATGTGTCGCACAAGGGATAACAGTCACAATCACCCCGTTTTGTCTGTGAGAACTACATTCATATGCAAATTCACATTTATGTCTACCTGTAAAAACCTGCACAGCGGAACATGAGAGAAAAACACATAAAACATACATGCCTATCAGATTAAATAGTAGTCTAAAAGCTGTTGAACTGCTTAAAAGCAGAAAAACATCAAATTCAAATATAAATATAAAATATATATTTATCAATATAAAATAATAAATAAAATATATAGTAAAATGAGCTGGAAACTATATATCCGACCGGCCAGGTTTTCTACACAAACCATCATGTATTTGTTTAAAATAAAAAAAAAACACTACATGGGCCACCTAGCTTGAAAAACCTTACAAATTTCAGCCAGAAGGTGGCAGTAGTGTCTACAGCCATACTGATGGAGCATCTGGTTGTTAACAGTGGGTTGGCCCTTGTCTAGACTGGCATCCAAGATTCCTGGTTTACAGCCCCTAATGGTGAGAGTGTAAAGCACATTCTGTAGAAAGGCCAGGGCTAAATGAAAGAAAGGGATATTAGTGGGCTTGCATGTTAAAAGGAGTCCTGGAGAAGTCTGCCTCCATTTTTAGTGCAATAAATCTCATTCCAGGATTTTAAGGGGATTCCACTGGGAATACTGGCATGTGTTGGGTCTGACCTTTGGGAGTCATGTACTTTGAATCTAGGGGCATAAATTAAGAGTTAGGAATGCAAAAGGATGGCATGGTTGAAGAAGTAAAAAGAACGGTTTAGAAAAAGTCTCCATGGGCCCCTTCAACTATATGTAGGAAAAAACTGAACACAGCAAACCAACAAGAGTGCAAAGAGCGAGAGCTACAACAATAAGACAAATTAAAGTATATTACATGGTAGCGAACATGTAATGCGATTATAGCAGGAAGAAAAACACCACCAAAGATCCTGCTGCCGTGATTCTTCAGCCTTGAGGTGCTGTGCAAAGCTGGCAAATGGATGTTGGCGTTCTCCACTATTTCATGTTCAAGTGTTCTGACTGAAGAGCCATGCGGCATGAGAAAGGAGACAATTGTGGCAGGGGGAGGCTGATCTGAAGGAAGTGGGGAGCTATTAGTACAACTATCGGTGTTGCATGCAAAATTAACTCTGGATTAATCACCAGAAGATTGAAACTGAACATTGGGTTTAGATGAATTACTAGGCAGTCCAGAACTTAAAGGTGTACTTCACCAAAAAGGAGATAGTTTCAAACCTGTATGGGTATATTTCTTTTGTGAAACACTAAAGAAGAAAATAATATCTTCAAAATAATATCCTCATGTACCACCCGGATGCATGAATATGCAAATTAGTCCCCGCCTCCACTCGATCGCACCAGCTCGGACTACCTGATCCATTCGGTCAATCTGATCCATTCTGTCAACTAGTAAACGCTACACAATGTCAAGTTGAAATATGGGTTTAATTCAGCCATATGTTTTCAATCAGAAACTGATTCAGAAGAAGAAGAGCGAATCATACAGGGTCGTCTACAAGTCGATGTGTCAGAATGGTAATGTGTTTTATTATGTATCGTTTAATAACACGCCGGACATATACCGTTAATTGATATGATTAGCCTTTAGCTTGACTATGTTATCAAACAGCTAATAATGTGTTGCTTATGTTACACAAACCATGTTCCCATTCGCCAGCTTAAAGTCAGACAGCTGCCTTCTAAAAGTCAGCTTTCTTAGAAACGTTTTGAACAACTTAGAAAGTCAGTGGAGAAAAGCCCCACCCGGCACATTCAAGGTATTGGATACATGTTTGTGATTGTAAACAGGGGCATGTTTTTGAGACTGTTGGTAAATGGCAGTTTTAAGGAGAAAATACTTAGCAATGGTGTTGACTGACTGAATTTGCACATGGGTTGTCATTATTTAAAAAATATATAAAAAGACATATAAACAACATAAAAAACGATTTTCACCACAGGGGGTCTTTAAATTTGATTTCTATGTTTCCACCAGAGCATAAACAAAATGCTCCACTAATAAGCCATTAACTATTTTGTGCAAGTGCTATCCAAAATGCTTCCACATATTATAGATACGTGTAGTGATTTGTGTAGATGAGCCGAATAGCTGTTTATTCACAGTAAGTGGTGGATCAATAAAGACTGATGAGAGAGCTTTTTTTAATCTGTACGCTCTGCTTACACCAGTGCTGTGACAGCGCTGTCGACCTCTTTGATTTGTGACTTCACAACGGTCAATCATAGCACTGCCTCAAAAACCTGTTGGTTAGAGGAATTGATTTAGCACTTTCCACGTCTTTATCACCTTGTAATTACGCTTGGTGTTGACACAAATATACTTGGCCTCCCCTCCACGCCTCTGTGCAGCAGAATTTATGCACTGAGCTTTTATGACCACTGCTTTATGAGTGGGACCGCTAGAGTTAGGCTTGAGTTCTAGCCAACTGCCTATATTTCATTCAGTAAGGTCAACGTTCCAGGGAACACCCGTAAAAACAAGAGCAGGAGCCCCACATTGTCTGAAACGATTCTGAGGACGCATCTGAAGAGGTCTAAGAGATTTGAGCGATACAAGTGCAGCCGTTTCGAAAATATTGCCATCAATAAAAGCTATTTCAATTACATGTCAGTCACAGAGGGATTAAAAGTAAGAGCTGTTAAATCTACTTGTCTGAATTTACAGCTTGATGACAAAATCAGAGACATGCTCCAGCTATCTGAGATGGTTAGACTCATTGTTTATACAAATTAGAAATACGACATGAGATAAAAATATAGATGACCCGTGCACATCCTCA
Source organism: Tiaroga cobitis (assembly GCA_030578255.1). Lineage (NCBI taxonomy): Eukaryota > Metazoa > Chordata > Actinopteri > Cypriniformes > Leuciscidae > Tiaroga > Tiaroga cobitis. Next base: position 28,397,100 of record CM060602.1, on the reverse strand, counting down.
CCATGTTTTGATAGCCAACCATATCGGATGTTATATATTCTCACTGTTTTCTGAATAACAGAATCAAACCTGTTTTAGCTGTCTTGTTATTTAATCCTGATTATACGGTTCATTAGTGGCCATATCTTTACATTTCATTAATTTTAATTAAATATCAAGAGTGTCGAACATGATGGTAGAATTCTTTCTTTAACTTAATAGCTCACCTAAAAATAAAAATTCTGTCATCGTGTCATTCTAAACCTATATGACTTTCTTTTTTTCTATGGAAAACAAAAAAAGTATTTTGAAGAATGTTTCAACTGTTTTTCTCCATGCAATGAAAGTCAATACAGTTCAAAACAACATGGGATCCAATTGAATTGTATGGCCCGAAAAACACTGAACACATTTTTAAATATCTTTTTTGTGTGTTTTGGAACAACAATGACAGAGTTTTCATTTTAGGTGAACTATCCCTTTAAGACATTGAGCTCAGTTAAAGGCAAAATTAAAACATATTGATTCTTTCAGTGGTGCATCTTTAAGAAACAGCTACACAATACGTTCCTGCTAACACCCCATTTGTAAAACACAAAAACATATAGATTAAAGCGAATGTATCAAATAAAGTGGTTTGCTCGGCCGATCACTCAATTTACCAAGACTCAACTACAGCGATGAATCAACAGCCTATTATTGAGAATCTGCCTGTGTTGCTACAGTATTGCAGTGGTCTATAGACCACAGATGTACAGTTTTCTGTTATGTCAATATGACATGCTACAAAACAGGCTCAATTTGTTGCGTGCAAATCTCTTGGATATCTGTACGGATAATCTTTAGAAATGCTACTGCTTTGTTAGAAAGCTGATATGCTATTCATCTTTTTCTAAATTGTGTGATTTATACAGAAAAATCTGAAGAAATAAAAATCTGAAGAAATAGAAAGCCACAAATCATGATGCATCATATTTTGTATAAGGTCCTGTTTGTAAAATGCTACAATAAGAATTTACTGACTAAGTGAAGACCATCCCAGCTTTGTCATTTAGAATAGAGTAAATTAATAGCTGCTAAGGGAAAGTCAGTGTGTATTGACCGATATGACTCATCTTATGGCCAGCTGCGTATTATTCATCATTAGTGAGGAGATGGATAGAGAGAGAAAAGGAAAAGAAAATCAAAAAACATGCAGAACGCTTCAACCAACAAATCAGCCAAGGACGCAACCAACAGCGCTGAACTAAAAGTCTGACCTTGTGTGTGAGTGTGAGTGTGAGTGTGAGTGTGTGAGAGAGAGAGAGAGAGAGAGAGAGAGAGAGAGAGAGAGAGAGAGAGAGAGAGAGAGAGAGAGAGAGAGAGAGAGAGAGATGGAGGGAGCAAACACAGACCTTGCTGAGGATGTAGATGATATCTCCTCTCTGGAAGGCCAACTCATCGGGTCTGTCCGCTTCACAGTCCCACAAGCCTTGGTAATAATTTGCATAATCTGAAGACCCTTTATTTGAAAACACAGAGATTCAGAAAAAAATCTAATTTTTAGTCAATGTACAGCATCCCTCCCCCACTGCGTACACAAAGTACTCACCAGCTTTTTCAATGAACTCTTCAGCGTTATCAGAAAGTTCATCATCTGAAAAATACAGTCAAAGGTTATACAAATATAAAACAAGTGCCATTGCTGAGGTTTAAATGTAATACATATTTTGTCACCAATCTATTCACTCTAAGAAAAAAAAGGTATAATAGCTGTCACTTGTACACCGTTGTACCTAAAAAGTGCATATTAGTACCCAAAAGGGATACCAAAAGTGTATATTTTAGTACCTAAATGGTACATATTAGACCCTTTTTAAAGGGCACTGTTCCAATGACAGCTTTTTTTTTTTTTTTAAATCTAAGAGCCTTGCAGCTAATACAGCTAATCTCATCTGTCAATATATCTTCCTCACAGATTTAAATTCCGGATCAACTTTGTGTACCTCTGAACTCTTTCATAAGTAAATTAAATAATATCTGTGGTGCTGGCAGTAGAGTCAACTCCCGTTTGATTTATAGGGGAGGTGCCAGGCTGGGTTAGATGGCTAGTGTGTTTCAGGCAGACAGGCATTGATTCTGGGCGTGGCACCTCTAGGTCTATGAGGTGACAGTGATAGCCCAGCTTTCTGTCTCCCACATCCATCCTCGCGCTGTCAGCCTGCCGATAAAACCACCGTCCAGCAACCCTATACTTCCCACAGCACGAGCTTGCCCTGAGCTTCCAGGAACTGCATGAGGAAAAAACCTGCAAAGCTAAAGTAGCCCTTTACCATATGCTTGTGTGCATATGGTAAAATGCGTATAAAATATGTGTTGGAATCTGTTGTATAAGCCTTAATTTAAAAAGCATAGACATTTTTGTCAAAGTGTAAATTGATGTGTGTGTTCTGAATCCCAAAAATTTCCAGAAAAATAAAATTCTCAGATTAATTTCCAGGATAGTGTTGAAGCATTAATGAGGGTATATATACACATACATACATATATATATACACACATATATATACACACACACATATATTTATTTATTTTATATATATATATATATATATATATATATATATATATATATATATATATATATATTAGCCTATATATAGTTCCATTAACGGTTCAACACTCCTAGAAATGTATCTGAAATTTTGTATATATACTTATATACACCAAGACTGCATTTATTTTAAAATACAGTAAAACCAATAATGTTGTACAATATTATTTCAATTACTTTTTTCTATTTTAATATATTTTATTTAAAATATTATTTATTTCTGTGATTTTCAGCAGCCATTAATTAGTATTTAGTGTCACATGATCCTTCAGAAATCATTGAAATATGCTGATTTAGTGCTCAAGAAACATGTCTTATTATTATCAATGCTAAAAACAGTTGTGCTTCTTAAATGCATCCTTGAATAAATACATTTCTTTGAAAATCTAAATTGCACTGAACACAAACCTTTTGAACGGTATGATACACGATTACATATAGCCTACATGATTTATTTGATGAGATTAGTTAATATACAGTATGAATACAGTTAATTCAGCACTTTTTAGACAATGTCATAATAGGACCGCTCAGCACTTTTCCAAACTGAAAATTTGAGAGGCACAAGAAGATGAGAGAGATGAATGAAGGACGGAAAAGTGAGAGAAGTGGTCACTCGATCCGCCATCTGTGGCCAGCTCAGCTGCCCAGCACACATGGCAAAGTAAGGTGAAAATGACAGCACTCCAGAGTGATGTATTTCTCCTCAGAGGTCTCATTAGGTCCTCCGAGGGTCCTGCTATCACTTTGGGTGACCAGACCTTGATGTATATGCTCTTATTGATGGTGTTCAACATTGTAGAGTTGATGGTTACAACCTCAGTTGCTTTGCTCCACTAAAAGCCCATCAAACACTGATATCAGTATTTTAAGCTAGTGATCAAGGTAATCATTTGCACATATATGTAAGTTTATCCATCAGGATAATCCAATAACCTTGTTTTTGTTTAAAGGGCCAATTCATGTTTTTTTCTATACCTGGAAGCTCTTCGTAAATGTCCTCTTCGTCCTCTTCTTCATTTTCCTGAGTCCCTGCTTGGTCCTTCCATTCCTCGCGGCTGCTTTCAGGGGTATGTCCCAGACTCTGGGTTGTGGCCGGTACAGATGCTGGCCCAGGACGTGGTGGTGGTGTGGTAGCTCGTTCAATGTCATCATATGTCTCTTCCTCTTCTTCCACCTCCTCTTCCTCATCATCATCAAAGGGGATGAAGTTAGAGCTCAGATCTTACAGAGAAGTCATAAAAGCAATCATTAACATCTAAATAATGAAAACGGCAGCAAACAAATCACCAATCAATCTACATATAGTGAGGCCCCAAAAGTCTGTGACCACTAGTAGAAATGCTTCTATTTAATGCTTTTCTATTACAAAATACATGAAAAGTTGAACTTTACAAGAAAAAAAGATTTTCAGACAGACTTAGTCTTGTTGTTTTTTTCTTGGTCACAATTTTGCTTTAATGACAGTGGCACTTGAGCTGCATTTATTCTACAAGTTATATATAAGAATATTAAACTTCACAAATGTGCTTTTTCAAGTGAGTGGTATACAAATTAGTTAGTTAAACTCCAAAATCATTACACTTTAGTTTGTTTCCAGGTTTAAATAAAAATTTGAATGATCTTCAGCACTTTTGGACCCCACTAAAGCTTTGGAGAATTTATAAAAAATAAAATAATAATAATAATATCAGAAATCTACAGTAACTCCAAAGAAATCTGAAAAAAAAGCCAAATGTGACATTTATTACAGTTCTAATACTGAATGATGCTTGTGCCATTTGGCTGTATCCACATGTGCGAAGGGGGATGGGGAGGGAGAAAACTATCTCAGGAGTGTCTATTACTTCCCGCAAATCAGAGGGCCGCATTGAGCCCATTTTAGAGTGGCGAGGGTGCCTCAGATCTGTCTCAGATAGAGTGAGGGCCTGATTGCAGGTGACTGAGCTCTGTAACACAGGCTATCGTATACTCACTGCCTGGATGCCAAGCAGGACCAGATCGATGCCCCTAAAGGATGACCGGGCAAATCCCAATCAATTTCCTGTAAAGAGCGCTGCGCTACGGGGAAGAGGAGGCAGCCTGAGGCATGTTGGATTCAGAAGCTCAGTGACGTGGGGCATGAGGAGGTCTAGAGCCTATCTTATTGGCTGAGCCAGAAGGAAAGTTATTGGTATGCCTCTTTTTATAAATCTGCCCTTTTCACATCAAGATGATCACCGTTGTGCTTGGCTCAAGTCAGATGCATTCAGCATAATATAAAATATGGTATGTATTAGAATAAAAATGTATTTCATATCTCACATACCCTTAAGAACGAAATTGATCTGGTCCACCCATTCCCTTGCCTCTCGGGGACTGCTGGCAGTGAACTGCAGAGAGAAACTATCATTGTTGATTTGAAGGCTATTCTCATTCTTCATTGTAATGACAGCAAGATGACTGAACACAGCTACAGTAATGAGCAATGTGACTGCGTTTGTGTGTACTGGACCTGGTAAGAACGTCTTCCAGGAGCACTCATCTCAAAGCATGAATTCTTCTTGGAGTCCTTGCGTAAGCTGGGGACCAACTCTGCACTGTAGCCATTGATATAAAAGCAGCCTTTCTGCACCTTGTCTTAAGTTAGAAGACAAAATCCAAAGTTTCTCAATATCTCTGTCTTTGATGTTTATGAAAAGACTTGTATACCTCTTTCAGCGGGACAGGACACACCTTTGTCACTCCCGAAGTAATAAAATATGGTGTTGTTCAGAACGCACCATCGCTTTTGCCATTCCATGCTGAAGAAACTGTGATCTGAAAGAAAAGAGAAAAAGATTAGAAATGCTAATGGACCTTAAGTAACGTATGATGCGCGTGCTTTTCTAAGATTCCTACCACGTCTTTTCTTCTCCAGGTAGCCTTGCTTTAGAATGTTACTCAGGTCCTGTGCAGCCACCATAGGGATCTCTTCAAAAACTGTCAATCAGAAATCAAGGGAAATAATGTTGTGAAATTATGTTGTAATGTGACACATAAGTATTAATAAATATAATTATAATTAATAAAATTAGTGAGTAAAGGCCCGTTCACTGGAGGAACGATAACTATAAAGATAACTATAATGATAATATTTGCGTCCACACCAGATTAGTTGGGATGTAGACTCTGCTATTCTTTTATATTTAGAACGATTTTTAGAACTAGGCCTATATCTTTATCGTTATCTTTATAGTTTTAACACATAACACATATTCAAGCCCATAGGCACACAAATATTTTATACTCTTATAAGCCTCTTGTGCTCACCAAGGCTTTATTTTGATAAAAACACACTACAAATGTGATATTGTAAAATGTTATTACAATTTAAAATAACTTAATTTTTTACAATAATTTTAACAATAATAATCTTAATTTTTAATAATTTTTAACCATTTAAAATATAATTTATTGCTGTGTTGGCAGAACTCATTCTAACATGCTAATGTGGTGCTCAAGCAAGTTTTTATTAAGGAACAAAGAACTGCATTTATTAGAAATATTATTTATTGTATGATCATTTGTTAACTGCATTTATTAGAAATATTATTTATTGTATGATCATTTGTTAATCATTGTGTCCTTGATGAACAAAATAATTAATTACTCTTAAAAAAAATTAGACTAACCCCAGACAAATATTTGTGTTTGTATATATATATATATATATAGGCTATATATAGCCTATATACAGTGCTAGTCAGAATTATTTGCCCCCTTGGTAAATATGATCAAAGATGGCTGTATAAAAAATAAATCTGCATTGTTTATCCTTTTGAAATTTTTATTTTAAAAAAAATTGTTCAAAATCTAACCTTTTATTTTTATGCCAAAAAGCTCTTTTTTTTGTTTCGATTTTCCCCCCACTTTCAATTCTTTTACTTCAATGAAAGGTTCGATTTTTTTTAATAAAATATCAAAAGGATTAACAATGCAGATTTATTTTTACAGCCATCTTTGATCATATTTACCAAGGGGGCAAATAATTCTGATCAGCACTGTATATATGCACCCTTTAGCTTTTGCACCCCTAAATTTACATTTAACATTATCTATATGTACAACCGATTCATTAGGCATGGAGGAGAAGGGGCAAAGTCATAAAAAAGGATTGTCGCAGCACTGCTAATATAATGACAACTGTAACTTACAACTGCACTTAAATCTGCACCCACGAATCTATTTTTAGCGTGTTTTCTAGGGCATATGTGAGTGGCAGCGCAGGCGAACAATTTGCTGCAAACAGAGAAACGAGACACAAATCCTCACCCTCGCGATCCAGCTTTCATCAGCTTCAAACCTCAAGGGAGCGTAGGCGACAGGTGGGCCTCTGGGCACGCTACCAGACTTATTTAAAACCCATTTAGACATGAGCAGATGCTTCCTTGCCTGCACGCTGATGTTGAAGTAATCTCTGTGGTATCTCTTCTCTTTGAGCTAAGGCTGCCATTCGATGCATAAAACAGGCAATGTTATGTAGTCAACTGTGCAGGGCTGTCTAGGACTTGTCATTGGAAAAAATGTTAAAGGAACAACGATGAGTGCAACTGGGATGTGAGCAGTGGATATAACAGCTTGGAGAATCTAATGCCCCTATAAATAAGACTCAGCTCATCAAACCCACCCAGTCTGTGTGACATCACCACTGAGCTCTGTAGCCTGCCATGTTATGTGTCCAGTTTATCAGACAGATGACCATCTCAGAGAGAAGCCCTTTGACCCTCACTCACATTCACCAACACACATGAACCTTCTCTGCACACACGGTCACATCACGTCGTCATAAATAAAACTGAACTACACACTGTTTGTCAAGTGTATGTTGATGTATCATCGGAAAAAAACGAGGCCTCAGTCCAGCCACTTCTCTGTTAATTTTTCTCCCTGTGCGCTTTCGTCCTGACACCTTTTACTCCCCTCATCCATCCACATCCCCCTCTGTTCATTTATCTAAAAGGTCAAGCCCCGGTAATAGTTCAGAAGAAACAGAATAAACAGAAGAAATGTGAGAATGGCGTACAATTAACAGTCTCTCTAATCTTCACACACCTACTGACAACCTTCTTCCTCAGGCCTTGCTGTCTGACCCCATGGTGCGGTCAGAGACTTAAGCAACGGTAAAATGAATGACTGAACACAAATTCGCCATTCTTCACAACCTACGACCTGCCTTTCTGTGGAAACTAAACAGTGGGTGTGTGTCTGGCCAGTCACTATATTCGTGATTCTTCCACAGGGTAGCAGTGTAACCAAACATTTCACCTTCAGAAAAAAAATGGCATGTTTTTCCTTTCTGAACTGTCTCCAAGGAAACCCAAGATTCTGATTGGACAACCAGATTCAACTTCAGTCATTTCTTTCAAACCAATCAGGGCTTGATATTTTTAAAGCCACAGAGGACAAAAAGCAGCCAAAAAGGCAGGGAAAAATCAAGAGGCCGAACCATATTATATTTCTGCCTGTTTCTTACATTTGGTCAGTTTCCTTTGATTCTACATGTTTTTATAAACCTGCACATCATAAACACAATCATTTACCTCTGCAGAACTATTAAAGCATCATAAAATATGCACGTGGAACCGGTCTTGAGGATTTTCATTTCGGCTATAAATTGCATTTTTAATTATTCAGAGCAGTGAGGTTTCTTAACTCTCACCCCTGCATTCCCCCTCCTTAATTAGCATAAGGCCAATCATTTCCATTTAAATGTGCTGTGGATGTTTATGAATATTTCAGAGTGTTACATCACCATCGTTCTCAGAGGCTTTGTGCCTTTTTCATTCATTTTGTTTTCTAATGTTGTTCGGTGCCAACATCAATTACTATAAACTATTCAGTGATTTTAAAAAACGGAGCATCAAATTGTATCAAAAAAGGAAAAACATAAATCAGAGTACTTATATATTTAGTTTTCGTTAAGCAGACGTCCAATTCCGAGCTTGATTTTTGTCAGTAACTCATCACAAGAGCCACACAAAAACGAAGAGATGTGGGGAGAGGAGAAAGGGAGCGAAGCAAAGCTAATGACTTTCCTCTAGGCGCTCTCGGCGGCTGCTAGACGCTTTGTGGTGATGCATGGCGCGGCCTCTGCAATGTGGCAGGCCGAGATTGGTGGAGTGAGGCATTGAGCGTGCCACGCAGAGGGACGTTCATCAGTGCCATGGCAGCAGGAGAGCGGGTACTGATGCCACTAGAAGAGCTCGGCGGGATACCGGAGAACCAAGAGCCTCCCTCCACCTCCTTCTAAACATGGAGGTATAGGCACAGCTCCAGGTCACACTACTGCCATCACTCCACAGCACAATGTCTGCCATCACCAATGTGCGGCAGTGTTTACTCCTCACGGACTCGTTCTGCAGAGAGCCCTTCTGTAGAAATGACATCAAAAACGGATTTGACAGCCAGAGCAGCAGGTCTCAAATGAGTGGCAAACAAACAACCTCATATACTATTTAATTAATTACCATTCGTCATAAGCTCATATCAGGTATTCATATCAGATAATAAAGCTGGGCTCTGTGCACATTTAACATCACCAACACGCAGAATATTGCGCTCACAGGTGATGTTATGAGCACAGCAGGTGATCCAGCTATAAAAATCTGATTGATGTTGTAATGATCTGAGGAATTTAATGTAAAAAAAACAATAAATAGCATCAGTTGAGTAGTAATGGATCAAAGATGGGTCACAGTCAGTAGTTACAGATGCAAAGGTTTGTCAAAAAACAAAATGTAGTTTATAAGGTACACATTTAAGTTTGTTTTCATTCTCTTTATAATGCCTGACTAGGGTCAGATATATGGATGTAACGATACCCTCATGTCACGATTCAATATACATCACAACACTGAACTCACAATACGATATTATTGCAATACACCAAGACATATGTTATTAGGTTAACCAAAAATGCACTGTTGATTACATTGGGGGTGGAAATGAAAAGGCTTGGTAACACCAGAATAAAAATATTCATGATTCTGAAGATGAAAATACAGAATTATTTTAGATGAATATGCTTGCACTCTGTCACTGACTAGATATATTTAAAATAATGTAACTTTTACTGGTAACATTACACATTTAGCATTATCAGGACCCACAAATATTCCCCCATTGCATTATTATACATTATATTCAACATTATATATAGTTTATTGTAGTACTGAGTCTGACACTAAAACTCTGTAAACTTTAATTTTTTCTCTTGTGGGTGAACTACACACAAAAAAGATTGTCACCATCCATGATACACATTGTTGCATTTTTGTATTGCGATGTATTTTGACACGATATATATTGTTACACCCCCTAGTCAGATAACAAAAATGTTGCATTAAAATTTTTATATTTTACAAGATATGGTGGTGTGCATGTTTTTTTCTCTTCTCTGTTTACAACATTTGCAATGATCAAAATGTGCATAATTGATCAAATTATTAAATATCTTGGGAAGATTGAATGACTAAATTGCCGATTTACCTTGACATTTCCAAATGCGACCATCGACACAATACAATGATTTACTGTAGATTCAGTGGACACAAAAGTCAAGACCACTAACATATTTACACTATTGATTAAATGAGTCCATGAAGGATTACTAACCAATCATGTGATCACATTTGCATACTGAAGCAATATTGCACTGCAAAATATACTGCACCAAATTCTACTCTGGCCGACACAGATAAGCCGATAATGATTAAGAATATTAAAATTCTATACTATTTTGTAAAAAAATAAAATAAAATAAACATTACAATTTTTTATTGGACACAACTGAATTCAGTCAGCAACACGTTATAATGTACAGTATGAAAATGATATTTGCTAAAGATGACATGTCTTTTATTCAATTATTAGCATTTTTAATGATTAACTTTAATGAACGTAAGATGACGGCAAAGGAAAATGTAAAATTGTGAAAATGAGCATGCACTATTTAATATCTATAACATATACACACAAACAATATTGATAAATGAAAATAAAATCTAATATCAACCAATTACTATAATGCAACAAAAAGACATGCCTACATATACAGTATATAAACAGTGCACGAAATCTGCATCATATCGCTGACCTATCCATGTCTTCTCAGTATTGTTCTGTTAGCATGGGACGCACGAGCCTGAGGCTGACCTCGACGTGAACCTCAGAGATGAGGTGAAACAGAAGGCACGAGGGTCCCTGGGGGGGGCCGAGGAGAGAGGCAGGGGAGGAATGCTGATCAGGGAGAGATGGAGAGAACGGAATTACTGTGCTCTCCTGTACAGCACTTGATTAGAAAAAAGGAGAACTCTGAGTATCCTTAACCCCCCATACCGCACACCAATACGCAAACTGCACACAGAGAACAGCAAATTGACACATTTTTCCTCATTAAAGGCAAAGGCAGTGGCCTCTGTGCGATGCCTGCGCATAGCAAACATTAAGAGGGTGAGAAAAAATGAAGGAAAGGCATTAGGGAGGGAGGGGGGTGAAAGACAGAGAGAGAGATCCCTAGGTGAATGGCTCACTTGAACATCACCTCTCTAAATTGTCCTTAACAAGAACTGATTCGATTTGAATGAAAAGGATCTGTTATTCACAACATGATACCTGAAATCATGCAGCCCCTGAACAGTTTTGCAGTATTACTTATTATTTACAAGATTCCAGGATGGACCTTTAGCCGGCCTCTGTTTAACGGCGCAATTGTGGGCTTCACACATGATGTGGGAAACCATTTAACATGCTTTAGTGCCACAACATTGTTCCTTTACTGACGAGCCGCACCGTACAAGAGGAGAATTTATAGCCTGGCAATGAGCAGGGAAAGCAAAGGGGGTCCTCCGTTCAGAGACCAGAGCTCTATAAATTTTACCCCCCATATATTATGACATCCATTCAAAAGTTTAACTGCAAAAACTATAATCCTGAGATGGCAGAGAGGTGGACCGGGGTGCGACAGCCAGAGGAGATATGACTCGAAAGCAGTGTCATCATCACACACGGCCGCAAAGACAAATGAGTTCGGCGAGATGTGGAAATATACTTAAACTAGTGGAGCTGAGGCATGAGAAAGCTTGGAATTCGGTGCTGTTGGTTATAGCCAATTCACAAAGAAAAATGAACTAACTAAACATGAATATACGATAAAAATGAGTGTGTGTTTATTTCAACAAGAATTATGAGCAGGTTCCTGTCTAAAATAAATGCTACAAAAAAAGAAGAAAAAAAGAAACCCTGGAAGGATATTAATTTATTTTACATAAGAAACTAAAATGGATTTACAGATATTTATCTCATATCTTTCTAATGAAGAAAGAAAATGAAGACTTTTTAAAAAATAATAATAAACTGCTTATATAAAATGTATAATTCAGGCAAGTATAATTATTTTTAAATATAGCATTGCACTGCCGTTCAATATAATTTTGGCAAGACACTCTGTCACAAGCAAATGTTGTGAATGTGTGGAGAAATTGAGACATTCCTAAAAGAGAAGAAAAAAAGGGGAAGACAGAGAGTGTTGTATTTCAGGATGAATTGTAAAAGCATCAGTTCAACCAATTAGAAATTAACTTTAGTTCTGAATCATATAGCCTATGTACACCATACTCGTGACTTGGTGACAGTCCAAGTTGTAAGTCTGTAAAAATATAAAGGATTTGCAGGGTTGAAAAAGGTAAGGAAGTATAATTTCTTCTTTCTTACAATTGCATTGCATAATGTTAATGGATGCTAAATAACAGTAGCCTACTGGTATCAACTAATGCAGTGGGTAATTTTGTTCAATTTAAAAAGCTGCCTACATAACATCACACACAAAGGTGTTCATTTACATGTTTTAAAATATAAATATAATCATGGCTGGTCAGACGGGTAACAAGCTATTTCAACGGGACTCACAAAGGCTGCACAGAATGGTAGCTACACACACACTGCCTATTTTGTTAGCATTGCTCTCCTGTTTTTTATGCATTTCATCTACATTCGTTTCCCATGTAATATGCTGTTTTGATTTTTTTTTTTTAAATAAGTAAATCGTATTTGTTTAGCCGAACAATAAAATACAATTTCACAGTTTCTTGTAGGCTAGGCCTAGGCTACTCGACGCTAATGATGAAACAAAATAAAGGTCTTTTATCATATACTTCATGGTCTCCCAGTTAATATCGATTTATTGGATTTAAATTAAATGAGTTCAATAACATACTTGGTAAATATAAAATAGCATGACATCAAAGGTCTGTAAAGGAATAGGCCTAGGCTACTAATATAACATTCAGTAGTTTTTACGTCTCTTGTCTGCGTGTTTGTTAGGTTTTCTTCGAACAGATTTGATGCAAGAACGATGAAATATGCCAGCAGACTCGTGTCGACTGTCTGCAGACGGCAAATCATGATTCATGATATCGTGCATCGATCACATGAGGAATGCAGCACGGTCGTAAAGTTTGACGTGTTTGTTAACGCTCACATAGGCTACATGTGTGTCACACAGGTATTTATGACCGTCTGATAAACTCCAGAAAGCTGCTATTGTGGGTCTGTTTTATTTAACTGAGAATGAGTGAGTGAAAAATAATTAAATTTCGGATTTCGGAGAGGGAAAAATGTGAAATTCGACAGTATTAAGTGATAGCCCAAAAGTGTCATTTAAGTTATATAAGTCGTGTAAATATCATCAGAATTGCTTTTAGTTTTAGGAAGTGGTAAAGACTAAAAAGCCCACCAGAGGGCGCGTGTTGAGGGGAAAGTGAATGGTGTTTTCTGAAGAGCCGACACAGACTGTATTAAAGTAAATCAATAAAAGATATCAAACGTATAAAACAATCTAACAGAACACGACAACGAAGAATAATTCAACGACATCCTAATAAAAAATAGCAGTAGGCTATTGTTAATCGTCTCTGTTTCCCACAAATGTTTAAGTGTTGAGGCCGAAAAAGGATATTCACGATTTTCACCCCCAGGTTTTAACTAACTTAATCCCTGGATGTGTTGGTTTTCCCGTAAGCCTACAATTTATAGGCGCCATTCACATTTAAAACTTTGATATTTAATAGTTTATTTATTCATTTATTCCACAATAAAAAGTCAGCCAATTTTATTCATTTAAAATGATATTTTTATGATATGATAACTATCAGAGGACTTCACAAAATACTATTTACTTTGTAATTATTTTCAAAATGATTTGAAAAAAAATATATATATATATATATAAAATGCGTAATTATTTTTATTGTTTAGAAAATTTCATCCGTAATCGCATTCCTTTATTCTCTTATTTTACATGTTTAAAAATCCGTTTATAATTCATTTCGTTGGGTAGCCCCATATAGCCTATATATCAGAAAAAAATGTAATAACCAAAACGAAAAATTTTCATTCGAAATGCTTTCTAAATAACTTTATTAGTTATTCGCATATGTAGCCTATGTTGCCTTTGTGGAGTAGCCTAGCACGCGCATGCAGGCCCTCAGCGCGTGTCCCCTCAGTAAATAAATAGAAAGTTCAAAGGCTTAACTGTTTGAATGATAGAACTACAAGAGCCAACGTTTACACGTCTGTAATCTTAATCCAGCCATATATGAGCAATACCCTCTTTATAAAAATAAAACTTGTTGCTTTATTTTTAATAATTTATTATATATAGCCTACACAACAAAAATCTGGAAACAATTTTCCATCTTAAGCTACTCTATAAAATTTAGGAGAGCAGGATAATTTAACTTGAAGTGTTTGTATTGGCTCGAAATGCTTATAGACTGCAGCCAGGAATTGTCGTTGCAAAAAAGATCACTTCACAGAAAATCCTCATCTTGTGATTACATCAAGAGGGGTTTTTTTTTCTGTTGTATGGGAATCTGTCATACCATGGCCCTGCCAGTCATCGTGAAAATGATTTGGTTCAGTGGTAACCGATGGCTGTGTTTTATCACACACACATTGCAGTGATGTACATTACCAGGCCAGCCTAAACTTCCCCAACTTAAATATAGCCTCTCACTCGTGGAAGATCCTTACTCAAATTCAGAACCGGTGTGGGAAAAGACTATTTTATGATTATTACATGTTTCAACACTCAATAGAAAACATATGGTAAATTAGGCAATTAGCATAAATATTTTCAATTTTTTGACAGATAAATGATACCTACAGGCTGACAAATCAGAGGGTAGAAAGACATTTAATGGAAAAAACAGTTCTTCTGGTCAGTTTAAAGATGTGAAAACATTCCAAATGCTGCAGTAGAACAGAACTCAGAGAGCCAGGCGTGTCAAATGGATTATTTTCTAGCATAAAAATGCTGTCCTTGTAAAACACAAATATTTTAAATATTAAAAAATGCAACATGCACATGGTTGCCAAGAGCAAATCTGCATTAAGATAAAACCAAAAAAGACACACAAGACATTTAAACAGCACTCCTTCCCTGTGGGTCTACAGCAAACACACCTACACACGCTTTCATTTGTTTCCAATGAAAGCATCAGGCCACCTGGGCCTTGCATCGAAACTTCATCAATCTCCAGAAATGGAATCCAGTGGAGAGAAAAATCAAATTCTCATTTGCAAGATGGGTAAGAGGTAAGAGGTAGAGAGAGAGAGAGAGAGAGAGAGGAGAGAGAGAGAGAGAGAGAGAGAGAGAGAGAGAGAGAGAGAGAGAGAGAGAGAGAGAGGGGGAGGAGGGGGGGGGGGGAGAGAGAGAGAGAAAGAGAGAGAGAGAGGAGAGAGAGAGGAGAGAGAGAAGAGAGGGGGGGGAGAGAGGAGAGAGAGGAGAGAGAGGAGAGAGAGAGAGAGATGAGAGAGAGAGAGAGAGGAGAGAGAGAGGAGAGAGAGAGAGAGAGAGAGAGAGAGAGAGAGAGAGGGGTACCTGGGAAGGCTAACCTCTAGCTGAACCCACAGCATTGAATCGTTTTGCCATTTGTCTGCGATACTGACAGGCTGCAAAGAAGATTAGACACTCAAGGTTGTGACTTCCTATTCTGCTTATTTCATACCTTGCAAATCATGAAAGACTTCCTCTCTTCACCCACGCTAACCTTTTACTAGACCTGGACATATTATATTGAGCACAGAAGCAATATTTTCCTAATAAGAAAAAGCGTGATGAATATAGTGATGTATGCTCTGTTGACTCATCATTGCACAATGAGGGCGACTGACAATGATATGACATTAACAGTTGAAAATCTCTTCCGAATGATCAGTTTACAGGGCAGGAGCGTGTTTGGGTTGAAACAGTGAAATTACAAATGAGGCGAGAGACAGAGCGAGAGCAAATATGGGCTTTTTCAGCAGCATCTATAGCCTTTGGAGAGTGAAGTGAACTTTTGAACCCGTTCGGCAGAAGCAGCGAAGCACTGAGGATGCTCGGGTCTAATATGTGTCTATTTCAATTAATTAATGCAAAGGGAAACAGAGGGTGGGAAAAACGACAGCACAGAGGAAAGATGGTGTCATCTTTGCCAAAGTCATTTAACGTGCCCTATGAATCCAGCCAATGCCTCATACTTTACGCTTTCTATAACCGCATTGGAATATTAATTGTGATTAGAGGAAAATTAATGGATGATTACTAGAATGGAAGGAGGGAAAAAATGGTTTTGAAAAGGTTTTTAATAATCCTGTCCCAGCTAGGGAAACTTTATTTGAACTGTGCTGTGGCTATGGCAACTGAGGTCAATAGTGTAGACTCAGTTGCCCTAGACAGAGTTCAGACAGGTCATGAAATGACCAGAACAAGACAGAGGGGTCAAAAGTTTACTGTAGGGAGGAAGAAACACTCAAAGTGTGAGGGCTCACAGCAAACGTATGGAGTTAAGAGGCAACGTGGATAAGGACCAGCTGACAACGACTCAAACACTGGGGTCATGTAAGGTGCTTATGATCACATGACTCCACCTTTACGTGGCCACATGCCATTGCATTAGGAAAAATATAACAGGATCAGGCTGCAGGACAGAGCCCTGCTGAAATTCCTGACAGTAACCGTGATGATGACGAAGATAATTTTGCATGTTAGGCTGGTCACTTTGGTTTGCGAGGGGTCGCTTAATTGCCAGGCTAAAATGTATTTTTCATTGACGCAAGCTCTTTTTGGACTCTCCAGAGATTCATTACAACAATCAATTCCCTAACCAACACAACCATTAATTAAGAGGCTTTAAGATCTTGAAAAAAATCAAATTTACATCTTGATGATCTAATTTGCGATAAAGAAACAACTCAACTCTGACTCCTCTGCCTCTCTCTGATTGGCTTCTCCAGCTTTGCCTGTAGAGCCGTGGTGGGGTAAGATAACAGGAACGAGAGGGGCTTTTGTTTCTGGACATAAATCAAGTCAGTGCACACAAAGAGCCCAGAGCATGTGCAGCCTTTGATAGGACATGCATTGATATTAGCCTCTTAAACACACAAACTCCTGTCAGGCTGAAAAACCATACACCTTTTTCTGCTGTATTTGTTATGACTGAAATGATTGGTGGAACTGACGTCTTGTATGTTTTTTAATAATTTTAAGTGATAATCCCAGGCAAATATCTACGACTCGGGCCAATTCAAAGAGATAAGAATGTTTTTTTTTATTCTACTACTTTTGCATTTCCTAAACTTGACCTGGCAAAACATCCACCCCACTGTGAGGCTCCTCCTGCCCTGGGCTTCCCATCCTCGGCTACAGGGGCTGCTGTCATCCAGACGAGGCTGCAGGCATGGTGGGGTCAACCGTGCGGTCTGCGGGTGAAACTCAGTTCACATTACCATACAGACAGGGGCCCTGACAATAGAGAGCCCATCTGTTCCTGTCAGCTATAACAAATCTACTGTCAAACCTCCCTCTGGAGACAGGGAGGCAGAGCTGACTAAATGAAATAAAACTGACTCCTCCCACCGACGAGTCAACTGCTGCCTCTCTTCCAGTCAGGTTAGAGCACAAGCAGACACAGTCAATTTCCCTTCCTCACACAGGCGAGCATGTGACATCACGGAGCGAGTAGCGGTGCAGGAATTGAATGCCTGAACTATATTTACCCTCCAATACAATAGGGCAAATTTGAAAATATCAGCATGCAAGGACACCAGCTCATTCATATCACATTATGCATTTTGATTTTCATTCACTCAAGCTAAGCACAAAAAAAAAAAAAATCAGAAGGGCTCACAGCATGGAGAGTCTTTATTGAATCAAAGGCAAATGAGAAAACTAAATCTGAATTGCTGAAAAAGGTGCACATTTGAACCTTAATCTTCATGATTATATTCCTCTCTCAAATTCCATACACTTTCTCCCGCTCAAATTCCAAATGTCCTATCGCAGGGTTTGATGTGAGATTCCCAACCTGTGAACTAAACATGAACCCTGAACTGCACTTGCCCTTGCTGGTCATTATCTTTATTGAAAGAGCGACATGATGCGAATCTTCTTCGAGTTACTCCTCTTTGACTTATATGCCTTTTCCGGCAAAGGAGCGAATCAAAGGAGCACATCCAGGTTTGACCCCTTTTGTTGCTAAATTACAAACAATATATAAAATAAATGGGATAGTGGAGTAGCTATTCATTTTTACCAAGGTGGTGAGAAGTTTCGTGTCAGTGAACAAGAAGACGCATTTGAGATAAAAACAATAATTTATGGTTTTCACAATTGACAATTGTGTAGCCTGACATTTTTTTTTCTGTTCAATCTGGAAAACTGTTAAAAGAATAAAATATGTCTATGAAGTAAAATCCGGCAAAGAGAGAGAGAATCTGGATTGTCTTTGACTTTTAGTGGATTGCAGTAGCATCCCAGAGCAGGTCACTAGTGATCAATGATATTGAATTGCATGTCCCTTAATTCTTTCTTCTTCTTTTTTTTTTTTTTTTTTAGCTTTTTCTGAAAAGCTGCAGGCTTTTGATCCCTCTGAGAAAATTGTCAGTTGTATGATGAGTGATAAAGAAGAGAAAATGGATTAAACGCCCCTCAGGTACAGTGTTGAGTTTCAAGACCAGCTGCTAACAGAGGAGCCAGGGATGATCAGTCAAAGATTTGTCCCGAAGCAACAGCAAACTGCCCATAGCGGTCAAACACACAACAGATTTTGGTGGGCCATTTTCAATCTGCAGTACATCCTGTTTTTAAACTCTCTTTAAACGTCGAATTTCACTCCAGTTAACGTTTTTCAAATTCTAGTAGGCTATACACACAAGTAAATTTACTTTGTGTCAGAAGCACAAGAAAGCTAACATTTAGACACCATTGTTAAAAGCAGGCAAACATGCCCCAGTTTAACCACAAGAACCCAGCATGCCTCCTCAGCAGCAGCACATACGCCCAAACATCCGCCCCGCCTGCCACTAGAGGGAGCTCTTCATCCCTTTTCTATGGAGGTAAAAGACCACCCTCCCATTCCCCTTCCACACACTCCTCAATGCCAGCAGCAGAGCTGTGGGAATCCACTAGAGGGTGATCTGTTACCAAACACCTCCACTTGGGTATTTCATCATTAGCAGTGAAACCCCCACAACAATGTGCTAAAGATGCTTTAGACAAGTTTCCTGTCTTGACTTATCGCAGCTTACATGCATTAGACATACAAGTAAACACACTCATATGCACATAGTGGCTTGAACTCACGCTCACTGGCACCTTCCTCCTGGTAGTCAGAGGCCACTGACATATCATCTGAGGGGGCAGAGCGTCCCAGACTGGAGCTGCGGTTGTCATCTGAACTATCCTCAAGATTGGATTCATCTAGGAGAAAAAATAAAAGAGCTTCACATAAGTAGAAACTTTGTTGAGTGAGTTCGACAGATATACATAAAATGAAAAAGCTGTGGGAGGAGAATCTAATCATTTTTTGTCAAACCGACTTGTTTTCTAAAGAACCCATTGTTCCGGGAAAGCCTGAATCTGAACGGAAATCTCGGTGAGCAATTAATTAGAATTATGAAGCAGCTGTTCACTTACATCTGTGGGGAAATTCTTGTGGGTGTCTGAAAAGAGAATATTTAGAAATGCTTTTAGAGAGGCAGGTTTTATAAAGGATAAAATAACCTTCTAAACAAATGGACTTTGCAATGCTCAAACTTTTTACTAAAATGGATCACTGTATAATGCTTCTAATCAAGTGCATGTAATGTTTGCATTGTTCCATTATCTTTCTTAGTCTAGATAAACATTTCAGCTCTACAATGAAAGCTGTACTACAAATTCAAAAAAGAATTGAAGAGGCGTTTGATTGATGGCAGGTTGAGTATCAGTATAAACATGCATCTGTAAAAAAAAAAAAAAAAACGTGCATTGCAGCGTTTGCAAACGATGCATTGACAGCAAAGTATTCATGTGCTGAAAAAAAAAAATCTAAGTGTGCTTGTTCTCCTTGCAAACACTTTGTTTCAGCAAACCAAACCACAAAACCACTCCAGCGCTGTAATTGTACTCCTTGCTTCTAAAAAGACAACAATAGAAAAACTGAGTAATTTGCTTCCTGTCTGTTTAACTGTTGTGTTTCATTTGTAGCTCGACTGGGAGCACAGATTCTCAAGCGGCCAATAATTTCCTTCTATAAATTTACTTTTTGTGGTCTTCATTGTGCAATACAAACAAAGGGGAGCAAGTATGTGTCAGCTGTAATACTTGCACATGAATAAAACATACTGTGACATCCCTCACCTCTTCTGGATGACATGAAAATTTCGTAGAAGAATTTCCCTGGACTCTAGAGCAACTTTACTGAGATTCTCATCCTGGAGTATTTCAAAAACAAACAGCTCACAGTCTGAAATAGAGAGAGAGAGAAATAGAGAGAGAGAGAGAGAGAGAGAGAGAGAGAGAGAGAGAGAGAGAGAGAGAGAGAGAGAGAGAGAGAGAGAGAGAGAGAGAGACAGAGAGAGACAGAGAGAGAGAGAGAGAGAGAGAGAGAGAGAGAGAACCACAGAGAGAGACAGAGAGAGAGAGAGAGAGAGAGAGAGAGAGAGAGAGAGAGAGAGAGAGAGAGAGAGAGAGAAACCTCAGTAAACTACTCATGTAAGAGTCTGTTTACAAGAGCAAAAAACAATAACACAATGAAAAAAAACTTTATGTTGAATTTCAACATGTGGAAAAAGAAAATTGTGATCTTTATGTCATGTGATATTGCTATTAAATATGTTTTGAAAGATGCAAATCAGAAAAGGATTGTTCTGTTCATGCAAATGTCATAGATGCCAGAATGTGTAAATGACAATAGTCATTCTGTCTGCGTGTCAGAAGGACGATAACAATCTCATGATGGCATCATTCATTGAAGTACCATTTTGTACAAAATGTTTTCCTCTAGAGTATAAACACAGCAAAGCAGAATAATTACAAGAGTAAATAAAACTAATGAAATCATAAAACGGAAATCATAAGTCAGTAGGTTTAATAACACAAACCACAACTTCTATAATTATGACATATTTACAATGAATTTGAAAACTAACTTTAAGATGTAGCCTAAACATGTGCTTTAAGTCCTATGATTTCTTTGTGAATTCTCATTAAATCCATGTTTAGGATGCTATATAAGAAGCATTTCTTTTAAAGTCAAAAGTTGACATTTATCAAATGCTCTAATTTACCTTAATAAAAACAAACAAATAAAATAATACAACAAACAAATAGGTAGCCTACGTATAGAAGCAATACAGTCAGATTTTAATACATTAACATTGAAACAATGCCTAGCCTACCTCTTAATAGTTGTCTGATGTCATCAAGCGCCGTCCCCATCTCTTGCTCTCTGAATGAGACTACAAACAGAAATAAAAGCTAATAAAATATGCTAATGTCAACGATTGAAGGTCATAAAAATTCTGAGTGAATTTGTTGGTCACTTGTCATCCCACATAATGAGTTCGCAGTGTGAAATAAAAAATAATCGAGAGAGATCACACCACACGAACCGGCTCGCGGAGGAAAGGAGAAGAGGAAGTGCAAAGCACATTGTTGTGACAATGAAACACTGCCTAAAGAGATGTAGGCGAATTACTTTGTGTCATGAGTCTCAAATGAAAGTCAAACTAATTTCAAAATATTACAAGTGAATTTGCCTTTTCCACCATATATTAATCTTTAGACCATGCACCCAGTTAAAAATAAAATTGAGTAGGCTACACCGTTTTGAATTTGTTGTCAAACTTTGAAGTGTTTTTATTCGTTTGCTACGAATTGACAGCAACGGGCACCGCTCAAAACCACTGCACCTCTTTTTTGATCTCATTGTTTTCCCTTACCTCTATCTCATATCATGACCATCGATCGTGAGTCGTGACTATAGGCTACCATCAGCGGTCTAATGTGTAAGTAGTGGCCATGTTTTTTCTCCACGTTGAAAGACTCGAAATATTTGGTACAAGGCCTCTGGTCTGTTTGTTTGTTTGTTTGTTTAAATTAGGTTTCCATATAGGTCGAGTCAGGTGCGTCTATTATTATTTTATGCAATGTTTACGGCTCCACGCTGTTTATAAAAGGTCGAGGCCATCTTATAGCAAAACTACCTCATGGAGACCGGAAGCTTAAATATTTGTGTGATTAAAGTAGCTAGTTTATAAATATATTAGGCCTACTCACCCTGAATTGCATAAATTAGTTTCAAAGCTGAATAGAAAACATAGCCTACATTTTAAATTTACCATTAACTTATTGTGATAATCAGATGTTCTTACATTTATTCATTCTTGTTGTTTTTAATTGTATTAGCCTATTATACTCGTTAACGTTATTTTTTTATACTTGTTGGAAATAATTAGCCTACTAAGCCATCTGCCATTACTACCTCTTGCCCTCGTTTTCTATTAAACAATTTTAAAGATAATAATAATGAATTGCCTAAATTAAAAAAAATAGCCTTTCATAATTTTATACCAAATAAAATAAGACATTTTCCACATATGTTTTATGCAGAGACAGGACAGGACATGTGGTGATCATGACTTACCCCTGTTGCTCTTTTTTATTGGTTAAACTAATGACACTTCCTGGTCTGGGCTATTTGCTCAGTATTACTTAAGTTAATGCTGTGTAGTCTATCTGATCCATTTGCATCATATCACAAAAGCTTTTGCTTGCCTCTCACAATTGTTTGCAAAATTCTGAATCAGCAGTTTGATCCTGAGCTGGCACCTACTGCAATGCATCACATTGGGGCGGCACAATCTCTTCTGTTTTTAAAGTTATTACATTAATAACAGAATTTAATCAGAGCAAAGCCAATTTATTTTGATTATGTTTGCAACTACATATATTTATTGACCAACATAATATGTGTAAGAAGAAATGTTAAAAGGAGTAAAGAAGGTGAAAAAAAATGTTTTAAGCTATAGAGGGGCTTTTTTTTTTTTTTTTTTTTTTTACCACACGTGGAGTAAAAGCACCCCACCCCTCCAGTTGCGACCTGGGGCAAACAGCCTCTGGGGAAGTGATATGGCACAAAAAAAAATCTCATCATATCCAAATGTTTTAGACAAAATGTTTTTGAGTAACATATTAACAACTTATTTAGTCAAGTCAAGTTGTGCAATTTATTATTTGCAGTTACACAGGGCAATGATGCTTAAAGCAAGGCTCAAATTGCAGGAAAGACAATGACACTCCAGACAATTGTACTTGTACCAGTATATTTGAACACTTTGGCATTTCATAAACATTTAAATGTTTTAAGAGCTTATGTTGTTTTGCCTTTAGTCCAGTACAATGAATATCTTGGGGCTCCAATATAAACATGTTTTTTTTACTAATTAATCTCCATTTTAATTTGAGAAGTTAATGTGATCCATTTTACATATCTGTTCCCTCTCAACGATGAAAAACAATTCAGGTATGATGTATTTTTAGTGGTGTTTCAATGTTTTAGTTGCGACATAAAAGGGTATTTGGTTTCATTTTTAGTTCTGCCTCTTTTTTTTTTTGTCTCAATATATATGATAATTTCAGAGATTTTCATCTGCTATGCAATGATCAAAAAATTGTTTACATGTTAGATCTAATTTAATCAAAATCATCATTACACATGATGATTTTATGTTAATTTTTTCAGTGCATATTGACAAAGTGGTGTTTAGGAAAGTACTGGTGTTTTTTTGTTTTGTTTTTTCAAATGAACATTTTACCCCAGAAACCTTTATACATTGTGCATAAACCTTACCTTGCAGACAAATGTCAAAGCCTATAGGTTTTTAGATTTTCTGAAGACAAAATGATGATTGCCTATGCAAAAGTCCTTGCCACAATGGTAGGGTGTTGTGGGTTGTTTTCAGAGCGTTGCTGTGTGGTTGCTGTGGCATTGATGGTCACCTGGCCAGTTTAAAAGAGCCCACTCACATGATTTTCTAGTCCCACTATGGCTTGAGATCATCCTTCAGTATAAGTCTATGAGATTTTCCCACACATTTTATCATCCTCGTGGTAAAAATATAAATGTTCCTATATTGGATGTTCCTAATATTAATTTACCTCAACACAGTTGTTCATTGTGGAAGATTTAATTCAAGCTAAATATCAGAGCTCATGTTCATTATTTTATGATATTTGCCAGTTTATTGGGTGTAAGGCGTTGTGTACAGGTACAGGCTGGAGGCAGATCATGAAAGAAAAACATCTGAATGGAGAAGGGGGAGCAGAATTCCAAGGAGAGGACATGACCGAATGACCCCTTCGTCACTGTCCCTGCAGCTATATGGCCCCTTGTGAAGGTAGATAGAGGAATGAGCGTGGCCCTCCACTCCGGCATGAGCACTGCCTCCTGCCTGCTGGGCACAGCCATATGAAAGGATCTTGCCTTTGTAATCCGCCCGGGATTACACCTCCCAACAATGCACAGCTGAAAGAGCGACAAAGACCCAGTATCAAACACAGGCCTGGGCTGATGAGAGGAACCTGCTATGATCTCCTACCACCAACACTGTCATCAGCGCCTCTCATCTCCCCAAGAGAGCTCTTTTAGCATTCGCCTACTCCTTTCTTCTGTACCCTTATCTGGGAACACAGGCTTTTTTATCTCTGCATTCCTTTTCATTTGCGTTTCACTTGGGGGAGGGGCAGAACTCTGTCATCTGAGAGCCCCCAACCGCCCCGACCTGACAGAAATCACACTCCAACATGGTCACACACCCCTCGAGAGACCCAGGGGTCAATATGAAGGCACTGGAACAGTTTTAGAGTTTGTCGTATATTCCATCATGAGATTCAATTACTATCAACCGGTTTATAATGCATTTCCTGTTAAATGGTATGAAAACATTTTTGCCCGTTCAAAGCCTTGGGCTCATCTCTGTCGCTGGTTTGACCCTTTGAACTCAGTTTCAGCTCATTGCTGCTAACTAACCTCCCCACACACGAGACACTTCAGGCACTTGCAGGCATCACTTAGAAGATGTTTGTGTGGGTGTTTAAGGACCTGGGAGGTAAATATTTTCAAAGAAGATGGGGGAAAGTATGACAGTTTGTCAAAAGGATTTTCCCAGGTATCAGCTTATGGCAACGCCCACATCATGGTGAGCTTAGAGGAACATTTTTCACTACAGTTCTTTAGCAGAATGAATTCAGTTCTCTGTTTTCTCATACACAAATGGCTAAATTGTTTATGGCCATTTGAAAGTTTACTGTTGAAATTAATAGCTCTGAAAAATTCCAATTTTTCAGATAACGTCTCAGAAAAAAAGAAAAACATCTAGGCCCGGTTTCACAGGTGGAGATTAAGATTAGGTCTTAGTTCAATTACGACATTTAAGTAGCTTTTATAAACATGCCTTTGAAAAAAACATGTGCATCTTGAGACAAAACAATGGCAATGACATATTTTAAGATATTTTAAACCAGCTCAAATTTTAGTCTGGGACTAAGCCTTGTCTGGGCTAATGTGCATAAGCTTAAAGGCATAGTTCATCCCAAAAAAAATGTCATTCCAAACCTGTATGTATTTATTTTTTTCTATGAAACAAAAAAATTGTCCACACAGTGAACATCATGTTCAATGATGTTTTGGACCCCATTGGCTTTCATTGTCTAGACAAAAACTGTTAAAACATTATACAAAATATTTTCTTTTTATAAAGTCATACCGGTATGGGACAGCATGAAGACGAGTGAATGATGACAGTATTTTTTTGGGTGAACATCATCTGTCTATATTTCCATCATGAAGCTATAAACTAAAAGTTGACTGATTTTGCTTGTATTTATGTAATTTTTCCTGTTAAATACAAAGGTTCCTATGAGATTGAATTGTGGAAAGGGAACCTATTGATCCTAAAATAATATCATGTTAATTGTATTACTAATATCTGATACTACTTTGGTTTTGTAGCTTCTATGTGTAGTGCTCATGTTCTGGTTGGAATATAAAGCCTTTGGGATTCAGAAGGGGGTGGTTGGTTGTATCAGTATCCACTAATATTCAACCTTCACCGCCTTCTAAGAGAGACCAGGGAGGCAGTCCATGAGATCAACGATCTGTCACTGATAAAATGAACTGTCAGCTTTCATTTGTCTCCCTCTGGCATGCACTACTTTCCTCTCTAAATCATATGAGTGACAGAGCACCGGTTACACTTTGCCAAGCTATGATCCCTACAAACAAAACCACATGCAGGAAATTTGTCAATTCAATTATGAAAAAAATGCCACTGTTGGTTTTGAGAGTAACTGGCAACTTTCCAAATCGCCCTTTCTAAGCAGGTACAAAAACTTCACTTCTCTTGACATCACAATCTAATCAGAGTTATACTTTAAAAAATCTTGCAAGTTTGTTTTTACACTGCCGAAACCAATATCTGTTGGTTGCTCACTGGCAAGAACCCAGCCTGTGTGCTACAGGGTCTTGGAAGCTTGTCCCTCTCAGTTACTCAGCTAATAAGGCGGTGGACTGATTAAATCGCCTCGTGAGGACATGGATACGATTGAGCGAGAGGGGGATGGTCATATAGGTCTGTGTGGAGAGAGCAAGAGGAAGGCTTCCTGTTCTTCCTGTTTTCACTGAGAGGAGGAGGCTATCTGCATGTGGCCACTGTCTTAGCTGTTGACTGTATGTCTGTGAAAGACAAGAAGACATATAAAATGACCCCCTGACCCCTGTTTCAAGACCATGAATAGTGTATACAGTATTCTTTTTTTCTCTTTGAGGTCACGCACCCCAGCAGAGTGACATGCTTCAGAGGGACTTGAACAAGACTCAGGAAGTCAAGCCAGGCATTTGATTTGTAAAAGACCTTCTGACAAGCACACCCAGCAGGGAGAGTATATACATCGCAAGCTTCAGATCAGTCCTAAACATCATCTTAATAGTGACCTGACAGCAAAGGCGGTGTACCTGTCAATATGATTTTTTGTCATTGAATTGTTAATTTGTTATATCACTGGGTTTTTTTCCCCCATTGCATTTTATTAAGTATTGGATGTCATTTTTTTTTTTTCAATTTAAATATATTTTTTAAATATTATATATTCATCATGTGAAAGCTGAATATTCAGCAGCCTTTGCTCCAGTCTTCAGCGTCACATGGTCCTTCAGAAATCAATTTAATGCTGATTTGATACTCTAGAAACATTCTTACTTTTTCAATGTTGAAAACAGTTGTGTGGCTTAATAGTTTTGTGGAAACTGTGATGCATTTGTTTAAAGAATTTGAATGATGAATAGAAAGTTTAAAACAGCATTTACTTTAAATGTAAATATTTTGTGACATTATAAATTCCTTTACTGTTACTTTTAATCAATTGAATGCATCCTTGCCAAAAAATATATAAATGTCTTTTTAAAAAATATCTTACCAACCCCAGAGTTTTGAACAGTAGTTTATATATGAATATGCTTTGTGGGGAGGTTTAAACATCCATATATTTTTTACATAAAAGGATCAAATTTTGCCAGCAAAGTGATATGGAATACTGTGGCATCATTTATCAGAATATAGAGTGCGTCTTTCTTTGAAATATTTGCCAATCTTACCTGATGTAATCATAAAACAAATATTCCTTCTTCTTTTTTTACACTGAATGACTGACTTTTTGATGACTACTGCTGACTGCCTCTTTCCCAGGTACACATCTATCTCTCTCTCAATGTCTTTCCAAACATAGCCTATTTCTTCCCCTATGCATTATTATTGTTTGAGGATGCTACTTTTATCTTCCTCTAATTCCTCCTCTTGCCCCACATTCTGCAGTGTGAGCCTTTTCTGCATGCTGACAACCTGGTGAAAAACAGCCTCCTCCTCCTCCAGGCTGCCTGAACATCTGTCTCTGCAGCACTAGCTCTTCCACTGAAGCCCACAGATGGGAGACCCAGTAGGAGCCCAGAGCCACACAACCCAAAAGGGCAAGCAACAAACACTACATACTTAATAACTTTAAGTACACATTGCATTGTTGCTGTTTTCTTCCTTGTATAGCTGACCGACTATTTTTTTGTTTTTACTTTTTCCACATGTTAGTTTTATTTGTGCCATTATGACATATTTTTGCACCTTTTTAAATGAAATGAAATAATCAGCATCATTTCCTTAACAGTTTTTGTCATTTGAGTTAGATGGTCTGACTTGGAACGGATTTAACTTCGCCGTTTTGTTAGGGTTTCACCTTTGAATTGATGTGAAATTGCTCAGTGAACATATCTCAATAGCAGCTTTTGTTTTATTCATTTATTTAAAATGCATTTTATTGTCTTTATTTATATTAGAGATTCAATACGATTTTCAGTTTATAGTGGATAATTTGTTTTGGAGAGGGATAACACTCTGATTGACCTTTGGGAAGACACCCTTCTCATCCCCTGCTGGACAGGCCCGTGGCTTTTGTGAATTAATTTAGGCCTGAACTCCAAGTGAACCTGGTCAGTGGAGATGGTGCTGACAGTGCGTGGCTGCTGGGGCAAATACTGTGCAAACCCAACACCCTGGGTAAATATTGGAGCAGTCCATCAGATGACCAGGGGAATGAAACAGGGTTGTCAAGTCTTTACAAACTTTCTAGAAGAATTGAGGCTAATGGAGATAGTATCTAGGGTAAAACAGTATCCCCCCCCCCCCAAAAATAAACATCAAATGAAATTAATAAACAGATTTGCAGTAAAATGTTTATGCAGATGAAGGTAATTTGTTTTATTTCCCAGTACATTATATATAGGCCTACCCCCAGTTTCACAGACAAGGCTTAAGCTAGTCCCAGCTAAAATGCATGGTTTAGATGTTTTAACTGAAAGCAACTTGCACTGAGATATCTTAAAATGTTAGTGCCATTGTTTTGCCTCAAGATGCACACCAGTAATGTTTTTCTCAAAGGCACGTTTATAAAGGCTACTTAAATGGAATTGACCTAAGGCCTTATCCTGGCTTAATCTAAGCCCTGTCTGTGAAATCAGTCCATTATAAATCACTCTTCTTTCTGGCCTTGTTGAAGAATGTTCAAATACGATGAAAAGGGTCTTATGAATTATCATAATGACTTGGAGTTAGAAAGGGTCTTACTCAGCTACATTTCTTTACCTGCCATATTGTTGCGCTGTGCCAAGTAGGATTAAAACCTCAAATCTAGACAGTGAGTGTTATTCTGAGCACCAAGGAGTGTTTACATGTTTAGAGAGCTTGGAGGTACAAAAAGGTGAAAAGGTCATAGGAAGCCACCCGGTGTGTAATGCAACATTCCTCTTGTCAAACTATACAGACTAGAGCAACACTGATTTAAATTAGGTCCCATTGTATTGCAACATCCTCGGACAAAGGACACAATCTTACCAACATCATGAAAAGCCTTTTAATTAAAAGAAAATCAATAAATTGATTTAAATCGGATGTAATTAGAAATCAAACATATTTCAGAAAAATAAAATATTTATTTATCACAATCTCACAGGCCAGGTTGTTTTCTAAATACATGAACATGTCAATCTTTTCAACAGTTTCTTTTTTCTCTTTCAACAGAGGAATGAATCTGTAGTGCAACATAAGATATCAACCAATGGCAGAAAAAAATAACATTTAAAAGTCTTGCTTTTTACTATTAAGCATATACCCTGTTAAACCATGATTTCAGTAGCTCTAATGCAGCCAAATTATTACTTTAAACACACTATCACACACTAGAACAATTCTTTGTCTAGGACAGCAGAATAAGTTAGGTAGTTCTCCACAGCACAGTGATGAAACAGAAGTTCGTTTGCCACAACTGCACGTAAGAATCAAATAGTAGTGGAAGTGTCTGAGGTAGGGGAAGCACCGGGGGATGAGCTGTTTGAGTTGTCTGCGCTTTGACCAGAAGAGCAAAGAGTCGCTCGTTTAATTATTGGGACTGTTCCTTCCTTCTCGCGCTTCTTTTGTTTCATTCTGCGATTCTGAAACCAAATTTTAACCTGCGTTTCGTTCAGTTCGAGGGTTGCGGCCACCTCCACTCTGCGAGCCCTGGTCAGGTACTTGTTGAAGTGAAACTCCTTCTCAAGTTCGGTGAGCTGCTTGGTGGTAAAATTGGTGCGTATTATGTTCTGCTGGCCGTGGATCCCATATTCGGCGACTAAAGACACAATTATGAATAAAAAAAGATAAGATTAGAAAAATCATTTGACAACATTTTAATATGACAAAGCCTTCGTTAATGTAGTGGCCACTGTACCCCAAACTCACCTGTTTTAGGGGGGTTCCTCTTGACTTTCATCCAGTCAAACGTTGGCGCTTGTGTGATGTTCGTCTTGGAATCGCTGTCACTGTCAGGGGAGACCTGGTACTTGCTGAACGAGCCATAGCCGTGCGGTTCGTGTTCTCCGTAAGGAAATGACTGGTAATGGCTTGCAGAGACCGAGCCAGGCCTGCAGTTCGAGTCACTGTAAGTTCCAATGTTGGATCCCATATTCACGACAGAAAAAGCAGGGGACTGAAGGCGCATGTGGTCATCTGTTTGAGTGAGAACGTGCTGATGTCCATAGTCCGAGAGAGGAGGTCGGGTTTGCTTGCAGAAATTGGTGTGTCCATTTTTTCCCATATCCATATTGATGTGGTATGGCTGTTGTGCATAAGTTGTGCCATGGGTTTCATGCGATGCTGGTGTAAAAGTGTTTCCTCCGACTGGCCGTCCCTCGGGAATGTAACTATTTGTACTACTTGCACAAGCACTTGACAAATATTCTTGTTCCATAGAAAAACATCCAACCTTCGAACTGTAGGTGTTAGCACCACGGTTATAAATCGTATAATCTAAGTAGGAATTCATTGTTGACTGACCAAGCAAAATTGATTAAGCAGGGTCAATATACGCCGATGTGTGGTCCCAGTGCCCCTACAACCTCGAAGCAGTACGTCAAACCACACAAAGTTCTATCCGAGCTGATATCAGTTAAGTGACAGATCATGTGACTAATTTTGCACCAATGGTGTGCGGCCTGCGGTAGCACTCTGGGCGTTGCAGGTGTCCATCAAACGATTCGTATTTACATGACAAACACATCAATCGAATGCACCCATCAATCTGATAAACTGCCAATGTAGATCTAATGTGAATTAAAGCGAGCACAGCGATTATAACAGTGAATTCATTGTATTCGTGACGGAGAGGACAATTGAAGTTGTGTTGAAAGCTATAATTAAATAGGCCCTAAAAATTCATCATACCCATAGCCTATACGTAGACCATTGACTTGAAGTAGTCTGCCTTTGTGTGTGTTTTTTCCCTAAGGAGTTTCTTGTGCTAATTTTAAGCCAAAATTCCTAATTTAACTGGATTGAATTAACTTCTAACCAATATGGCTTTATCTCTCTCTCTCTCTCTCTCTCTCTCTCTCTCTCTCTCTCTCTCTCTCGATTTAGTGAGACACTTTCTAAAATAATGCTTAGATAGGCCTAATCTCCCATTAAAGTAAGGTTTCATAAGATGCTAGAATATTTTGCTCCTATTTAAGCAGAGGGAGATCGTGAAACGTGCCCTTGGTTTATAGGATTTAAAGCAAAAAATAAGATATGGGCTATGCTATTTCGATTAGTGAAACCCAAAACATAATTTTTGTGCGCAAGTGACAAACAATTTCCATTCGAATAGAGAAAATGACTAAGAGTTGTAATTGTCCCAGATAAACTCTGATGATTATCTTGATTTCAAATGAACATCGCAAGAACCTTGAATTGAGCCCATCAGAAGCAATAGGCCAAAATAAATTATAAATAACACGCACTAAAATGTCAAATTCACAGAGCTTTTAATTTTCACAAAATAATTTGAATTATTACCCCAATGACGTTATTAAATCAAACAAGTACATTACTATAATACTTATTTACCATTAAAAATTAATTTTGGAAATATTACATCAAACTGGCATTTAATCATTTGAAGGGGGACATTAGGATACGCTCTGGGGAACATGACAGTTTTGTGGTTGTCCAGAGAATGCTATCCATTAATGTATAGACTGGATAAGCATTCCCAGCCATATTTGCGAAAGGACCTTTTACCTGAGGCACTAGATGCCATGAATAAATAAATCTCTTGCATGTTTCACTCAAGACGGTCGAGATGTGCTGTTGATCAGAGATGGTTCAGCTATAGCAACGAGAGACATTCTTTTCAACCTAGAATCTTTTTTGCCTCATCCTCCGGTTTTGAAACCAGACTTTTATTTTCCTCTCATTAGAGTTTTGAGTAAACTGGGCATTTCCACACGTCTTCGCCAGGACAAATATGGGTTGAAGAGGAACTTCTCATGCTCTACAGCTGGTCACTTGTAGGCTATAGCAGTATGTGCTCTTTTTGAGGCAATGAATCCCAGCGGGGTTTTCTTGTCACTCCTGAGCTGTTAAAGAGGATATCATTCATATTAATTGGATTTGAACCAATTATTTGAATAAAACTCGCATTTACAATATTTGAATTAACAACAGCGAACACAGATTTCCCACATTGTCTGTGAAATGAAGGCGGGATACTCACCAACAAATGCCGCGCTCCTCTTTGACGTTTGCTTGAACTCTGTCATCCAATAAAATAACTGGTAATACAGTTCGAACTTGTTGATTCCTAAAGTTATCTCCCGTAGTTTGCAGCAAGGAACACTGGCGTGTTTCTGTCTTGATTGAGGATGGTGAAACTACATTTTTTCTCTCTCTCTCTCTCTCTCGTTTATACGTCCTCTTTATCTTGTTCTGTATTCCATCTCACTGTGCAAGTTCGTCTTACCGGTCTCTTACCCAAAGTGTTTGGTGTTGTGATGAATTTTGTCATTACGTTCAAATGCACAACGAGATTGTTGCAAATAATTCCGCGACGTTGTGAGACAGGCGTTATTGTTGTTCGTTATCTGGATTTTCTGGACGGCTTTCATCAGTTATGGTCCTTTCTGGGGGTTTAGAAAAACTCTGTCCTCTCGTGTCATGTGACAGTATGATTCCGGAGGCCCGCTGGAAGATGACCTGCAGGGTCAGAGCAACACGGTGTGAGTCAGGGAACATGAATCCATCATCGCAACTAAAAGGACAAAAAGATATGAATAGTGTTTATTTCGCAGAGCATGCACTGGAACCAGAATATCTCACTGTGCTGCTGACAAAAACACAGGCTAATGTATAACAATAGTCTTTTTTTCTTCATATAGCTGCTTATTAGTTAAAAATGCGCCTTGTTGTGCAATGTCACAAACTCATTATAAATATAATATATAATGTAGGCTATTTTAAAACATTTTTTAGCTGACACTGTGCCAAAGAAATGGGCTAAATACATGTAGCCTACGAACAGTTGCATTAAAAATATGAAACATGGCTGTATGTAGGCCTACTAAAAAAAATAATGCGTTTAAAAATGTTTGAGAAATTATTTTCCTTTTAATTTTTTTACATGTATACCGACGTAAAATCAGGGTGTCGAAATAATTCTACAGATTTGAGAAAAGATAGCATATCAGTAGCGGAACAATTAACTGTTTTATGAAAAACTTAAAAATAAAAGAACCATGTGCACGTCATATTCTCGTTTTATTAGACCCATTAGCTAGAGACATCTGATCTTTGTATTGCTGCGTAACATCATCTGTCTTTTTCTATGAGAACAAGGAAGGCAATTCAACCAGAAAAACAACGTTTGGAAAATCGTTAATCATGAGCATCAAAATAATAATGCTCTTGAATTAATTATATCGAATGTAAGTAGACTACAACAAGATCTCAATTGAAAATCACTTAAATCAAACGGTTCTGGTGGCATTTTGGAAAATAATAGCTGAAGCATGTAAAATAAGAAGATGGTGGCTCATTGAAATGACAAAATATAGGCCTATGTATTCTTAATCGTGACTTGGGATGATAAAAAACATAACTAAATAACGAAGAAAGAGACTAGTTGGGAAAAAACAAAGGCAAGGGTTTGTGTGCAGTGGTCTAAAACAACGCACAAAGCCCAGTGAACTCGTCTTGAACCTTTGCCAAAATACTTGGGCTATTAATCACCCAGACAGATCCTCCGCCATTCACAAACTGTGTGCTTATTCTTTAGCAGCTTGATTTCGCAGAGAGTCACAAATCACAGAAATATTTGCTATTACATATAGCCTATATTAAATCCTTGTTGAAAACAATAATGTTTTCAGGTACCCGAAGTCCTGCTGTAAGTGTCACTGAATATGAGTCTTAATGTGTATACAAATGTTCCTCTCCATGACGACGATAGAAATGCAATAAATGCTTACCTATAGCCTAGATAAAAGCCAAAGGATCGAGTGTATCAAATCTATGGGTGAGCAAAAGACCCGAGTAAAATGTGCATGAGCCAACACTATCAGACACATTTTAGAAAAAAAACAAACAAAAATACGTTAATTATCCATATTCTGTCTAAAGCGACATCAGGCTCCTGAAAGGAAATGGTCCTCTTCTG
The DNA here is from genome assembly GCA_030578255.1 of Tiaroga cobitis. Lineage (NCBI taxonomy): Eukaryota > Metazoa > Chordata > Actinopteri > Cypriniformes > Leuciscidae > Tiaroga > Tiaroga cobitis. Next base: position 28,362,655 of record CM060602.1, on the reverse strand, counting down.
AGAGGATTACAAATGTCTTCAATGTAAAAGCTGATGGAGGCAAAGAAGGATGTCTCGGAGTTAGCAATCGATATAAATTGAACTGCGAAACAAACAAAAATTAAGCAAGATCAGGATGTTGCTCTGAAGCAGTATTGACGTGGTGTACACCAAACGATCAAGAACACAAACCAATGAAGAGATGTGTGCTATTTTCAATTAAATAAACTGATAGTGGCTCGTGTAGGTTAGTGAGATAAACGTTTAAGGCATTTATCGAGGAGCCAGTTAAAATTGATTTTAATAAAAATTTAAATAAATGCCTGGGAATTTAGCACGTGTAAGTTTTTAAGCAGCAAAATTACAGAATACAAATAAGCTATGTTAAAACAGATGCTGCATAGCCTAGGCCTATATCATTGGTTATGAGGACGAAAACTGAAAATACGTTTTCTCTGTGGTAGGATAACGAGTCATGTTTCTGAAAACACACAAATAACTCTGGTAGATGCGTTCACCATCAAAAAAAAAAAATTAGATTCTCCAATATGTCAGCTAACATCTTTACCATAAAATGGTTGTAAATGCTTGTAAAGGGAACATCTGTTTCGAATTATTCGTGCATGATATTGTAATTAGTGATGTTGAAGATGAGAGAGTGCCGCTGTCTTTGGATGGTTCTGCGATCAATTCCCCAAAGGTCCGAGGGCCTTTGATCTCTCAAGTTGATCTCTAGTGTTCCATTGCTTTGCTCATGTCATTGTAATAGTGGATTCGTTAGACGGCCCAAAACTGATATAGTCACTGATATATCAGACGAACCAATCTAGGCCTTAACAATTTAACCCTAACCATTTTATTGATAGCCCTTAACCTACAACACGGGCTACTTTATATCGGCCACTTCATTACATTAATCATCAAGATAGACTAACTTGTAGGGAAAATATTTATGAGCGTACTCTAAAAAATGCTGGGTTGTTTCAATCCAAATTTGGGTCAAATATGGACGAACCTACCCGTTGGGTTACATTTATAAATACAAATTTTAACCTAATAGTTGGGTTTGTCCATATTTGACCCAAATTTGGGTTAAAACAACCCAGCATTTTTAATTGTATATCATATATTTCATCAGTCTGTACAAAAACTTGCAAAATCCAGGAAAAATAATTCACAAACATATGCCAAAATGTTAAGATTAAACGTATGCGTTTAAAGAAGAAAATGTAACCATGTAACATAAAAAAATGATTCCATCACAATTCTTTCGCTATAAACAAATAGCCTAACACGAGCTACTTGCATTTGTAATATAGTTTAACAGGGTAGTGTTTTCATACAATTGTATTTAAATTAACGGATTATGATTTTTTCCAAAGACAGTGCAAATATGCATTGGCCTTTACATGTTCTCTTCAAGTCTGCGGAACAGTAGCATCTATTAGCTTTAGATCTAAAGGCTTACTCACAATGTGTGGTGCTTATGCTGTGCGGTTGATCCTACATTTCTCCTTCGACTGTTCACAGCAATGAGGATAGCTTCTTGTGAGGGAAAAGCCCCAAGAAATTTCTCCCAAACTCACTCAAGTTAGCTCGGCGAAAAGCCAGTCTTGACGAATTGGCTGCGTTGTTGCCTTTCTGCTCTGCAGCCTTCATTAATAATTTAATGAATCATGTGACGTGGAACCAGTATATTTTCAGTTTTACTTAATCCACCTCTTTACCCTTCACCGTGAATTAGCTACTATTTGTATCAACGAGAGACAGAAGTCTATTTTATTCAAGAAATAACAAAAATAGCCTAACCACACATCACAGGCTCTGACTTCTTCATTATTCATGCATTATGTAAAAGCAAAGATACATCCAGTTGATATCTGGCAGTATTTCCTGATGTAAAAATTAGGCCACCTGTTTCTTGTCATGTTCCTTCTTCTCAATTGTCTGCAGACTGTCCATTTGATATAGCATGGAAAACGTGTCCAGGGTCACACGCAGCCTCATTGGAATACACTTGTTGCTAAAAATAAAGGAAAGTAAAATCAGTTGTAAAAACATTGAGTAACACCGTTTGTCATAATCTAAAGTATTTTACAATTTCGATAATTGTTTTATTCCTATGTAAATTGCTAGGCTTTATAATTGTTTTATAGCCTAAATGTTACGAGCCTCTGTGCGTTGATGGATTCAGCTTTTTTTTGCTTGATATCTGAAAAATACCATTGTCTGTCTCTGAGAACATGGAAAAATACATTTCCCCCAGCTCTGACGAGAGTTTTAGATTGCAAAAAGGGTTAAAAACAAAGTGGTGACCAAAAATCACATGAATGATCCTGCAGGTTTTTTTTTTTTTTTAAATGAATAAATGCTGAAAAAATCCTCACGTTTTCGCAGGCCAGCAATGTGTCTCCATATGACAAATGATGTAGCGCCATCAGGTGTCTAACTTTCAAAACCTTCGCATCATGTTTAGTTTTTTTAAGCATGTCTCTAATAATGAGACACACACACACACACACACACACATAAATAAAAAATAAGCGGTATGCAGGGGACAAAAAGGTGCAGGATTTCCACAATTCCATGGCGTCGTGTTTATGTCAACTACATATTCCCCAAGACACGAATTTGCGACTTTCTATTCACACAAATTCGGATCTACAGGGTATATATAGATGACAGACATCATCGGCATCTGTTAAACTTTTCTGCCAGGCCAAATGTTACCCCTTTATTGTGAATTTGTTGAAAACAACAACAACAACTGTCATTTGAGGACAGATAACTTTCAGATTTGCACCCATTATATCAAGTGCATTTTTAGTTAGGATACTTGCTATTTACTTTCCCTCAATATTTCTAATCCAATAATCAAACATGCTATCTTAGTAGGCTGTTAATATAACAGCTTGCAAAAAATAAAAGCAAGGTTATCACGCAAATCTGATTCATCATTGCTTATTTGGATGAAATCCTGATATCATAAAGAGCAGCCGTTGTAAAGAGATAAGTAAACTTACTGTGCCTCACTCTTTTGCACAAACGGTGGTCCCCATTCCTGTTTCTCGATGTCTCTACATTTTCTTTGCCTCCTGTACATTTCACATTGTAAATCCATTTGTACAATTTTACGTATTAAGCATATGGCTTTTTCCTCTCGGACTTTCATTTCGTGTGTCTCTGCAGGAGTAGCCTTCCAACAGCTTCACTGAAGACATCGCAGAACCTATTGGGCGCATAACGATCGATTAAAGATGAAAAATTCAAGATAACCTTAAGCGAAATATCGTTTATCAACTTCATTAGGCAATCCTGCTGCTGCACACTTTCGATTAGTGCTTTCCTGAACGTGTTATCACTACAAAGTACAGACAGACCGCTGATTAAATATTCCCAAGAATTCTTATTTTAATTTAATTAAACTTGTATAACTACTATATAGCCTATTTAAATGACTAGACACTTAGCAGTATGGTTATTTATAAAGTTATTTCAATTATTTCGAAAAAATAGCATACCTTCAAATAGTAGGCTACGTCATAGCCTACAATATAAATTATCTGAGTTTTATATTAGTCACTGCTCTCAATTTTTATTTATGTTTTTGCCATTGCCACAAAAGCTGAGAATGGTGCCATTACAGAACATAAGCTGGATGAGTGACCTCAGCATGAACTCTGATCCTTCACCATGCCACGCACAGTATTTTTTATTATTATATTCTAGGCTATCTAGCTATGATATTTGGACATTTCCACATTTAATATTTCTACCAGAGAGCGGGGTTTTTTTCTCATTAGGTCCCATTGCTTTATGATTACACCCTTCCTCATAGTTTATTTAATGAGCTTATTTTAACAATAATTGTTTAGATGAGTCCCACACCAAAAACCAACAAAAGAAAAATTTAAGCTGCCACATTGAAAATGCTTTCCATTTTCGCGGTTTACGTGTTTTTAACATTTTAATCCCTAAACATAGCCTAATTTTGTTTTCATGAAAAAAAAATGTGAAAGCATCAGAATGTCCCGCTATGCAGAATGAGTAAAAACCGATCAGGAGCTCGGTGTGAGGCGGGCCCTGCTGGTGATGAAGCAACATTACATCAATCTGAATAGCAACAAAATTAACGTTCAGAGACATTGCTTTTATTTATGAATCAAGCAGAACAAAATTCATAATAACAGAACTTTCAAAATTATTTAATCTGTTTAGCGTTTCGTCGACTATAGGCTACTCAATTTACTTGCTCGTACAACTCTCCTACAAAGTCTGTCCCTCTCAACAATGTCGTTTCAGTACAAAAATGCCTTTAAGAGAATTAGACCGAACTAAGTGTTGAGTGAAAATGTATTCCAAAACTGCGAAGGATTACCATCTAGTCAGTTTGGCATGGACCGTGTGCTTCTCTCGTATAAGGCATGTGTGCCACTCTTGTCTCCTGACCTCGGAGTGATCCCTTCCCAATGAATAATTGATGAGAACAGCGCCCAGATTACCCCTATCTATATGCAAAACACATTATAGGGGTAAAATGGGACTTTAATAGTTATGAATCGAAGAACCGTTTCTATCACGAGAAAATAGTTACATCCATACATACATCCATCCTAGTATCTTTAAAACACACACACACACACACACGCTTCAAACCTCACCTCCAAAATGTTGCACCTATTTCAAAAGTCCAGACAAAAAAATAATGTGCAATACACAAAAGAGGGTAAAACTATTTTTTTCCTTTTTTTTTCAGATTGACATTTTCCAGATTAATCACACAATTTACCATGGAAAAACAAAAATCAACAAAAATCTAGGCATGTGAACATTCTCTGTATTTGTTTAACCATGATAAAATGTCACTATTCCAAATTTTTGGACGTCTGTTGTAAAGTAGATTTTTAAAATGTTGTAAGAATGAAAGAATTTTTAGATTTATTTCTTCTTTCTTTCTTATTTCAAGTATTACTGGAAATATAAGGATAAAACATATTCCATAATCCACGCAAAATAAACAGCTTCGCAAATACAAATTTTAACTTATTATGCATTCAGCCACACATAAAAGGTTAATGACTTTTTTTTTTGACCGAGTCAAAATCCACCGTGTTTTACAAATGTATTTTATCATTAAATAATATGTAAACCAAACAAGTCTGCATTATCTGACATTTATAAAGCTTTAAACTAAATAGTAAATTGGCTAAAATTCGTGATCCTTTAAAAACAATTAATTCAAAGAATGAACATCTGTAGCCAAGAAAGAGACTTACTTGAGAACTACAGAGAAGAAATCTTATCGTTTCACATCCAGCAGAAATATTATGAAAATCATTGTTGACAGCCTAGTCAGCATGGGATATAAGGACTGTCCAGTTTGAGAAGACTCCGCATGCTGCCCCTTTAGAATCCCGTTGAAGCAGTTAAACAGTCAGTTACATTCAAGAATGTGAATTATGTAGCACATTGTCAACCCCCCTAAAACCATAAAACTAACTTTATGGACCTCACGTGACTTTTTTAGAGCTACATGTTGGTGTTATGGACTGGACTTCAGAAGAAAATAGTCAGGTGGATGATTTGTCTGCTGTGTTTCCAACCAAATAATGCAGATGGTTAGAATATCGTTAAGTTAAGGGGTTGAGTTGTTGTGCTGTGACACATAAGTGCCGAGTTAGAGTATTGCCGTTTTATAAGCCATATTCTTTATCTTTACCGATATCCAAACAAGTTTGCTCGCAGAGCGCAGCACAAACTGAATGGACTATTGTTTTATATGCAACAGAACACATTAACAGTGACACCCATGCTTAATTTAAGATAGCCTCATGTACAATGGTGATTACATTTAAGAGAAAATTCATATTTGAAGTGCAATATCAGGTGATGAACTGGTGGGTGAAATAAGAACTAGTGTCCCATGTAATGAATTGTCCAACGTTTGCATCACTAACCAAACAGGCCTAGACAAAAAGAGACTTTTATCTATGACTGAGAGAAAACTTTATTTTTCTTTTAGGATCAACTCATTTTCAGTTCAGACACAAATACAAAAAAATGGCAGAGATACCATCAACATGTCAATAACAAAACATTTTTTCTCCAACTTTTAACACAGAACGTTCATAACTCACGTTGTGCACTACAAATAACATATTGGTCACTACTGTGTAAAGACATTCTTCATGGACATCTTTCGAGCCCAAAGTAATCTTGTGCTGCAGCCTAACACAAATGTAAGTGCGAAAAGATGATTTGTCTCGGGATGCAGGTATCATCTATACGAGAAATCAAAAAGCCCGGCACATAACAAGAATATAGCATGTTGCGTGAATAATACATGACGTTTCAATACAAGTTCAAGGATACAACAAAAGTTTCTCTTTTTTTTTTTTTACACTATCACTTAAGATAGTTAGGTAGTGCGAGTTGTACTGTACATAATTCCTGTAACAGGTCTAGAATACGTTGCACGAATAGCTCACATGGAACATGCTTTCCTCCACGAATGTATAAACTTGACACACTTGACATTCACACTCATTTTATGGCAATTGTAACTAGTTTAGTATATGTGATAACAATATTCAAGAGCTGACAATTTTTGAGTTGCACGGGGGAAATCACACGTCGTCAGGTGATACCAACAAACTGAAAGGTGCAGCGCTGTAACAGTAGTCGAATTTTCCAATTAATTTTGAAAAGCGCTCCCCGCCGTAGCCAGACTCATGCTTTTCAGCTTATTGTCCTTCTTCCATTTCATCCTGCGATTTTGGAACCAGATTTTGATTTGCCTCTCTGAGAGACAGAGAGCGTGAGCAATCTCTATTCTCCTCCTGCGTGTTAGATATCTATTGAAATGGAACTCTTTCTCCAGCTCGAGCGTCTGGTAGCGAGTGTAAGCTGTTCGAGCCCGTTTCCCATCAGGTCCAGTCATATCTGGCATAAGCAAGGGCAAAGAGATATTAAGCAAACATCACCAAGCCATCAAACGGAAATGGACTTAAATGTTAGGCTGGCTGATTAGAGTATATTCAAGGCGACGTGTAGTTTGCATTGTATGGCTTTATTGCTGCACACATGCGATAATTTTACATGCAGTCACCTCCCTGATAGAGTGGTTATTCTCTATTTAACCTATACTTAGGTGAAATCAATGGTTCGTCAAAGGATTATTTTTTGTAAGACAAACATTAGTTTTAAACAAATAAAAAAAACATGCATTTAATCCACGTATAATTAAACTTCTTTAATAAGCTGTTATCATCCAAATAAGGCTTTAACATTTTCATTCTATAATGCCTAAATAAAAAAGGAGATGTGTATACCATGGTTAATGTGCAGCTTCCTCATCCATGGGAATATCTGTGGAGTTTGACCGTCGTTGGGTGTTGTAGTCGAGGTCGCCACAGATTCTTGCTTCTGCGTACGTGTGGTGCTGGTGGTCTGTGCTCCTTCCTCGGTCTCGGACGAGACATTGGTCTCGTCTGTGTCCGCAAAATGTGTGCTATTGCTGCTGGTGAGATTGTTGCTGTTGGTGAGTCTGCTGTTGCCGGTTGGTGTGCTCTGATCAGATGGAGGAGATGAACCCTTCAGTTCCAGAGTCTCGCTGGTGGCACAAGACAGGGGATCTGGAGACGAGAGCGAGCAGCTCGACTGTCTGTACCGGGTCTCCTGACCCGGATTTTGGAAAGAGCGAGAATTATCTCCAACTTCCCCGAAATGGCCATTGTTGGGACGATTTACACTAAGGTCTATTCCATTGTAGTTGTAACCGAAAGACCCGGAATGCATGCTGGTGGAGTCCCTGTAAGAAGCGTTCATAGCGCCGTTAGTACCATAATTTAGTAACTGATAGTCAGACCCATTTGAATAGCGCCCTGAGAACGAGTTTAGAAAATAAGAGCTCATTTGGATGTTTTAAAATGTCTTGATTTGTAGATCTTGGTCGTTAAAATCCAGCGCCGCACAATTTATGATGTAATAATGAATTATAGCAATGCACTGTACTTCGTTTTTGCCATGTATGCGGCCAAATATGGGAGAGCGTTAGGGCATCACGTGCCTTTGTTGACCAGTCGTAAATTCTCTCTGATGACTTCAAGAGGTAATTCATGCTCTATGGTTACAAATGATGACGAAATGATGATCGCTAGGTTCAACTCAATGGTGCCTCCCCGTCGAGCGCCACATCCCACGTTAGCGGAGGGCGTCACCTACTGGAAGAACTGTAACATAACCAAACACCTGCCCATTTCGGAAAGCCTTTTTGCTGCATAATTTTGCAACACTATTGCAATTGGAACACTAACATTAAGTCGTATTTACAAATAGATGTGAGCTAAATTAAGGCGAAGTGTGAATATTTCACGTCATTTTTCTTTTTCTTTTTTTTGTTTTAGACTATCAAAGCAATCTTGGCTGTTTCAGCGACTTTATTCAGTGATTCCATAGGCTACCAAACCGCATAGGTGGCTTCTTAACATAGGTTAGTCAACCTAGTTTTTGATCGTCAAACTAAGACATAGTCTAGATCTACAATATAAATACAAAATTAATAAATAAATAAATAAAAATAAAAAAATAGGCCAGATTCCTATTTCAAACTGGCCCGTTAGACCAAGAGTTGGGAATTAAAAGATATACAGGCTAGGCTATATAACCTAATAATAATAATAATAATAATAAATATAGGCCTATATATATTTAGGCCTAGCAGATGTCTATCAGATAACATATTTTATAACAACGCACAAAGCTGATAATAAAATGTCTCTGGCTCACTGACAAGATGCCCATAGAAATAAAGAAGGATAAACCACAGTAATTGTTAAACAATCATTTTATTGACAAAATGACATTGCTAACAAAGTCTTATTCTTAGTGCATTCACATACACATACACAAAAGTGACGACCCAATAAATTAACCATCCAAATGTCAAATTTTCTTCTTTTTCTATACCACATAATGTAGTCTAAGACCATTAATCCCGATGTTTTAAACATGAAATTATGTTTTCTTTCAAATTATTGGCATTATAATGTTCAAACAGCGAGAAAACATTTGTCTTATTAGTTTAGATAGGCCAAATACCGCAAAATATATAATGGTGGTAAAAGCACTATATCTTTTACCGTCTTTACAGAGGTGATTTAGACGCATGTTGTTGTTTTTTTTAATGAAAAAAAGAAAGTCTCTCTTGAAGCTTATTAGGGCAACATAAAACTTTTTATGTAGGTTTTTTTCTTGTTGGACAGACCAGTACTTATTAGTTCAAACTGCAGGCTACATGTTATGTACAATGTTTCCAGGGCTTCGTCATAAGCTGCTTTTAACATTTACCCCGCCTTTCCACCATCCTCCTCTTCGCTGCCCTTTGCGGAGTTCATCACTTTATTCTCCTTTTTCCATTTCATTCTACGGTTTTGGAACCATATCTTTATCTGACGTTCCGTCAAACAGAGAGCGTGCGATATCTCAATTCTTCTCCTTCTGGTCAAATATCTGTTAAAGTGGAACTCCTTTTCCAGTTCAAGAGTCTGAAACCGAGTGTAGGTTTGACGACCCCTGCGGCCAGTGCTTCCAGGCATTCCTGTCAAAAAGGTGAAAGAAAGACATAGGTCAACATCCAGTAAACATACAAACAGGACAATGATAAAAAAACACTGTTACAATCGTCACCATTATCATTATTACGAAGACTGTTATTACTGCAGCGAAATCAGATTTGACATCTGCATTTTATCTAGCATATACGTTAAAAATTATATTAAAATTCGTTCAGTTGAATGTATCTTACTCTAATAGAGCCTAATAAAATGTGGAAGACTTTACGCGCTAATACTTCGCGGTTACTAAAATGCGCAATAGGCTATTCAGGATGCAGCTTACTGCATCCAATTTATTTTACCTGGGTATAACTTTCTCTAAAGATTGCAGACTGTGTATCTCTTCTTTTATATGTTGACATAGAGTCGTAGTGGAAAGTAGCATTCTCTGACATGCAAACGTGTCTTACCATTACACGAGTTCATCCTCTGCATCCACGGGTAAACCGGGGTACACGGTTTGTCTTCACTGTTAAAATATCTCTCTGTAGCCTGTTCAGAGCAGTCCGTCTTGCACTGGTCCTGAGTTAGGACCAGCGAGTCTTCCAGACCTCCGATAGCGCACGAGCGGTCAGCGGTTCGGTAAATGTTCGGTGTTGTGTAGTCACAAGCACTGGTGGATCCGCTTCGTCCAAAAACGCCCCCAGCTTGCTGGTAATACGAGGAGGTGTAAACCTTGTCCTGGACATTGGTAGCTCCGAACGTAGCGCTTGGATAATGTCTTAAAGGATCTGTATATCCAGAGGAATATAACGGTATCTGACCCAAGAAAGACTCCTGTCCTCCGGGTAGGGACACGGGAAAAGTTGAGTTGACGAAATAGGAACTCATGGGGTGGCCAGTGTTATTGTCCGAGTGTTATGATTTGTTGTGTTTTATAGTCCAAGTGGTTTTTGCCATTACTTTATCTGAGATTTGGTTTTAGCCGAAGGGGGGTGGCGAGGTGCCAATCTGAGACCGCGGGGAAACGGACCAGCTGATCAGTGCCTGACCAATCCTGAGCACTCCTGACAACAGGATAACGTGTGGTGGGGGCCCTCTTGTTGCACAGAATGGAATCCCCAGGGTATATCAAAACACTCAGATGCAAGTGTTTTTCTCCGTTTACCGCAAAAAAAAAAAAATAAAGAACAAAAAAATCAATCTAAAATGCGATAATATCAATAAACAATTACTTTATATGAGTATGTGGTTAATAATCAATTTCCCCAACACATTTTCTATTTTTGAACGAAATATTCAGCATGCCTCAAATATATGTGTAACTGCACGTCATTTTCATTTCGACTGTCTTCATAAAAAAATGTCCAATGCTCAAAAGTTTAAAAATCATGCAGACATCATGGCTTAATTAAGGTGCACGAGAGAATTTCAGAGACGTACACACGGACTCTCACTCTCCAACACGAACTTGTACTGACCTTTACCCTCTTTAGCCTAATAACCATTTAGCTAATAACACCGTATTGCTGTTTACACATATAGCGCCCTCATGCTATAAAAACAAAAGTAAAAACAACACATCATAGATTAGACACGCACACAACTTGACTTCAATAGGCCTACGCTAATTTATGAAGAGTGATTATGCTCGTTTTAGAAAGACATAATTTTCAATATAGCTAGGCCTTCCGAATCATTCCAAACAATAATATCTATCTATCTATCTATCTATCTATCTATCTATCTATCTATCTATCTATCTATCTATCTATCTATCTATCTATCTATCTATCTATCTATCTATCTATCTATCTATCTATCTAGTTTACCGTACAGAATGGCTTTCACGTTGTATATCGAAATATTGTGTACATTTTATCCATGCAGATGTGTAACATATTTAGTGAACTCAGCATGAAAACCTGCTTCAGCAATACATTATGTAACCACAGCGGACATACAACCAAGCAAATTTCCTATATCAATAAAAAAAACAGGCATCAATGGTAAATAGAAGAAAATACAAACTCAACAATCCACGTTTAAAAAAATAGGCTTCGCCTAACTTCCATTTTAAATTGACATTCCATGTCGTTCTTTGTTGTCGTCTTGTTTAAAATAGACAACGTCAGAGTTACACAATTACAGGACCGGTTTACATTTTATTTGAAAATTGTAATGTCTATAGTGTCCTTGAAATATAAATATAAAAATAAAAATAAAAACAAATGAATAAGTTAAACATTCTTTGAATTGTAATATTGAAATAATAAAGTGGCTTAAGCAGTTAATGCGAAAGGAACCCTCAGAAAAGCTAACCATTAATCACTATTTTAATCACTGATTTGTAAATTAATAAAAATTGATCTTTAGAGGTATTATTGAATATCGATAGGCTGCTGTAAGTACTTCATGACGTTGTGAGTTTATCCCTTGGAGGGAGGATGGGACATTCTCGTATATTCTTAAGGCTGCAGTGATTCTTTTGTCGTTATAATTTGATTAATTATATGTCTGATTAAGTAAATTATAAATATGATTTAAGTTTTTCCTGACCCTCTGACAGGATAGAAAACTTTCTTTTTTTAATCGAAAGAAAGAAAGAAAGAAAGAAAGAAAGAAAGAAAGAAAGAAAGAAAGAAAGAAATTTTAACGAGGACGTTACACAATTTCAGTGCAAGAGCAGAGAAATATCGTAGAGCAAGAGTAGCAAAGACCATTACAAATTAGACCCAATGCATAAACCATTCCCAAACTGCATTTGTCGATGACTCATTGTAGGCACACTTTGGTTAAACACATAGGCAACAAGACGTCTTGAGTCAGTCAGATCACTTGCAGAGAAGACCCAAAAACAGACACTGAATTTCACCAGTTACCACATCTCGTCACTAGATGACATCACAGAGCAAGAACTGAGAAAAGGTGTGCTTCTTCAGGGACACAACAGAACAATTTTTTTGATTGTGATTGTAATTCAAAATCAAACATTATTTTGGTTATTCAGATTGACATAATTATCTAGCCCATACAAAAATAAAGCTCCAAGTAGGCTATATGCATTTTTTCCCCAACAACAACAACAAAAAAATCATCAATTAGAAAGCTGTTGATGCTTTGAGACATACTCCCTCACAAATGTCCTCAGAAACACGAATGAATGATGGAGAGATGTCATGGGTTTGAGCAAATTCCGTGAAACATTAAGCTATAAACAGCAGAAATTACAATGGCTGAAACATCCAACTTTTACAGCCAACTTTGCAGGCCTTAATTTGAAAATAAATCACAAAAGGACTTTTCAGATTACTGTTATTATGGGGCATTGCCTTGCTAATAAGAGACTCAGTAATGCTGATTTGTAAACTCAAAGTTAATGTAGGCTAAATCTCATAATAATCATTTGAATGCAGCGGCCATCTTGCAACTCTGTAAATAAAACCGTATTTTAAGCATACATTTTAGACAAATAAAACAGTCAGCATTTTAAAAACATCGATACAAATAGGCCTATTTACGACACACATCGTGTCGATCTTTTTAAACCGTCTTACGACGCCTGAAGTCTTACTCCATGTTCATACTAGTTCTTATCTACTTCAATGATCTATCTTTGATCTGTTTGTGTTATACAAAAGACATGCTCAAGAAGATGATATTGTGTAAGGAAATTTGTTTTTGCATCATGACATCGCTGGAATAAGTGGAGAAGCCTACAGAAGTCAATAGGTCCAGTCCTACCTTTTCTTTTCCCGTTCATCACCGCTTCAATGGAATGATCCAAAACAATCTCGCAGATTCGTCGGTTAACCAGGATCTCGTTTCGTAGATCTCGTGTCGTATTTTTTGGATGCCTACGGGTAAGACCGACAGAGGTAAAACTTGACAAATTAGAGAAGAATAAACTAAGGTCCTCAGTGAATTTTGACCCTTGCACTCTTAGCTGATGTGAAAATCTAAAGACGCTTCGTACTAGCGTGACGTCGAGCTTTCCATCCATATTAACGCACACAATTCGCCCAGCTCAGGAGAATTTGTCTTTCCGTCTGCTTTAACAAAACGTAAAAAACATAAAGGACAGAGGTGCTACTGACTGCGCCCTGACCAAAAGAATGCTGCATTATAGCCACTTGGGAAATCATAAAAAGTTCATGTTCACAGAGAGCTGCTCACGTGACCCCTGTCAGCCAATCCACTGGCAGAACCACACATAAAGTTCTATCACAAAGTTGTAAATTTTCATAAACAGCTGTGAGTTTATTGCTTTGCTTCAGCAGCAACTCGGTCGCCGCCATCTTTATTCGTTAAAAGAGAGGAAAAAAGCACGATTTCACTTCATTACCAGCCAAAGATATTGGCTATTTGCATTATTTTTTGAAGATGAAGAATTAAGTCTATTAGGCTACTAGCATTTCATTTTTATAGATGTTCCATTGACCAGCTACACAAAGGTTTTGCCATTTTTAGAACTAAACACAACGAAAATGTAACGAAATGTAGAGAGAAAAAACGTTTTCCATTCGAGCTAGACATAGAGGCTCTTTTGACCAGTTGTGGCTAAAACTAAAATGGACCAATTACACTAAAAATTAAAGAGCACCATCCCTGTTTCTCAGTAGTGTGCGTTCTTTTGTCAGGTGACTTTAAGAGAAGAATAGACAAATGGAACGTGAAAGCTTTTTACAGCACTAAACATGCGTGGAGGAAAGAATTGCTTCCTGTATCTACGAACAAACACTTATTTCCGACATTTATTGGGGCCATAAAACAGTATAACCCAAAAGTGACCGAGCATGGTCTGTAGGTTATACCTCGAGAAGGCAATGCTCTTGAAGATCAGCAGCGCGTGCTGTCCAAAAAAGGCCCCAAAAGCAGCATACGAGGTATACATTCAGAATTATATTCATTTCAAAATTTACCGTGTAATAGGCCTACAGTGTATCCACTCTATATTCGTTTAAATGTATTAACTCAACAAGCATGTATCTGAATTTGTATAGAAAGCTACATTTTTGTTTAATAGACTGCTAAATAGAATATAGAATCAAATTCTTACTCATTTATCGTTTACAAACGATATGCATTTCAGTAATTTTCGTTATTGTATTCTTAAAACTTAAAATGAACAAAATAATTATTTCATCCTCATAATAGGCTATACGCGTTTCCATCTGTTATATTTTGATTTTGGTCATTTCTATTGAAGTTTAGCTTAAGAAAGAGAAAATAGATGGCATAGACTGAGAATTACATTGAATATAATTGAATGTAATATAATTAAATTACGTCTTTCTTTAGGCATAAACGATTCTAAATGTAGGCTATTGAATTCGTTAACTGTAGGCCTATACTTTAAATAACTTGTTTTAAACTGTTTTATTAAAAAAATATTCTAAATGTATTTATTAAAAGGAAAAGTTAATGCATGATTATAGGCCACACGATTTGAGCCCACAGAAAACGGTGGTTTATAATATATATGTATATACCACCGTTTTCTGAGAAGAGTGGACAATGTAATAGCCTACATTTGCACACAAACAGAAGTCTTTTTACATTATATATTCCTTCAAACGTATTCTCGTCAATAATAGTATTCAGATAACAAAATGTTTGCCCATGAGATCAGATGAAAGACCCTACGAAGTGTGGCATAATATATTTCGTTGTTTATTAATTTAGGATTACATTACAGCTGAAAAATATATATTTAGTTGCTCCCGTGAGATTGTTTTAGATTGTGATCTTGAAATTCTGAGAAACAAAATAGGCAGCTTTTCATAATGAAAACTTCAGAAAATATCTGATATAATGCATTTATAAAACATATAAACAATCTGTAACACCTCTATATAGGTCTCTCTAAGCCTGTACGCCCAGCCTAAAGAAAACGCTAACATTTTCTTCTGTCCAGGCCTCAAAATTCGTTTAATCTCTTTCTTTAAAAATACGGGCTTTTAAAATGTTTGATTTCATGATGTCTTCATGCCTTGCTCATAGAAAAAATAACGAAATACAATTTAAACTATTATAAAAATATTTATATTTATAAAGATTTTTTCTTGTTTCCGACTGTAGACCCTTGTCAACATCAAAACTAGGTTTCATATTGGACACACACAAAAAAAAAAAAAAAAAATTCCAGACTTGCAGCATTGGTTTCCTTTTATTAAGAACCATTTGAGTGGCTGGTTATTGGATGTTTTATCGTTCTTTGGAAGTTAAAATGTACATCTGTAAAGCTCTAGCGAAGCTTGAATATATAGGCTACAGCTCAATACCCTTTAGTCTTCAGCAGATACACTTCAAATCAGTTCCTGTGTTTACTATACCCGTTACATACATTGTTGTTTGGCCTACATTTTACCTTACTTTTCTTGTTTTGGCAAAAGAATATCATGCAACATTCATATTCCTATTATTTCGATTTCTCTTTGAACATTTAATAGCCCATAGTCTCTCTTTTTCTAGAATATTCAAGATATTTTTGGTTGGTCGTGTACTTCAGTGGTCGGCTCATTTTATACATGAATAGCTACAAATACAGATCACATTTTGCCAAAATAACGGAATTGGTGCAGGCTACCTCGTCGAAACACATCGAAATTCGTCAATTTATTTTTAATATTTATTCTTCAGTAAAACGATCATAACAATATAATAGGCCTACAATATTATTTGAAAACATTTTGTCTAACATTCCGTTTAACTATAGACCAAAATCATTTAATTTCTTGAATTAAAATTAAGGAGAAAAAAACATTAAACTGCTATCAAACCATTCTTGTTGTTCTGTATATTGAGGGTATATGCCTATTTTCAGTTTAAATACGACTTTAACTTTAATTAGAATTTAGAGAATTCTACAACTTTGTATTTTTACTTTGTCATAGTTTGTTATTTGGTTTGAAATTATAGATCAATGATAATGACAATACTTTCAGGTCCATTTTAGGACGACATAAAAAGGAAACAACCACTAGTTGATCTATTTATTTTAAACTCATTCAAGGAATATATAAATACATTTCAAATCACACTATACCAGAGTAAATTACACACCACATTAATAGACCAGAGTGTACACAGAGAAGAGCTCAGTATCTTCAAATATTTAATCTCAGGCAATGAATGTCCTATAGACTAAAGGCAGCCAAAAGCTCTGAAAAAAAGGTATAGCACAATTAAGAGGCATCTGGCACTTGCTGTTCATAAAGGACAAGACAGAGATTGAGACCAGACTGCTCGGGAATCCAACCAGAGTAATAAAAGCCTGTAAACTGCCTGCAAGTGCTCATATTGAACTTTTGGCTTGGGGTCAAATGGTTTCGGTGGTCGACACTTTGTTGTCAATATATGTGAATAAGAAAAAAGTATACAGGGTATAGGCTTATATTTGTTCATTAATATTATTGCTTGGTTATTGTTATGGCTCTAAGAGTAGGCTAACTAACCATACCATTTAGTTCCTTTAAAATATCCTCAGATCCAGGTCCTTTAAACACATTTGAAACCTTTTACCAAGACAACTTTTGGCCACCCATGTTTATTGCAATCCATCTCACATGTAAAAAATTATAATCAAAAGGCTAAGTTATGACAACACGTTTTTACATTGCTTAACTCATCAAAATAAGCTAAGCAATTTTCAACTTTTTATGTTATACGAGATTCAACACATTTTTTTGGTCAATTTAATTCAATTTAGGTTGAAATTACCATTTGATTGTACTTAATTTGAGGCAGCAACTTTTTTTACAGGTGTAATGCGATTTTTATGCGATTATTGGTTTACACTTACATTTTTTTTGTTTACTTATTTTCATTTTTATGAGATTGATTTACAAAATATTAAATACATTATGGCTATTCGTACAATCGAGGCTTTTATATTTGTTTATTCAGGTTGTGAAGTGAGACAATAATTGAGAACAATTTGGGTGTTTGTGTTCTGAAAGAGAAAAAGAAAACCTTTCATTATAGACAGTGGAAGAGGAAAAAGAACAAAGGCGACGAAGGCATTCTTTTCTCATATTTTATTGTGGCTTCTTTCAGGAACCACTTCCAGTTAAAGACAATAGAAAATACAATAGAACAGTGCTTCCACGAAATATTTACACAGCATTTTAGGAATAACATTGTGCGTCTGAACCATCCCCTCCCAGGAAAGCATAACGCATGGATACACTGACATAATGATTGACGCAATGACCCATATAGGTAGTTCGGTTGTAGATTTGTAAACTTTAATAATCCTTTTTCGAACAGTAATTAACAATCACAAAAAGTGCATTTTCTTACAGTAAGAGATAGCTACAGTAATGCACTCACTAATGCTGATTCCTCACCCATGTTATATACGCTGTAGCAAAGTTACTGAAGAGAACATATCTTGGATTGTGGAAGATTTTAAGATAGGAAATAGACGCCATGCAGACCATATCCTTCTCCTCATATGCCCTCACTGCAACAGTAACCTCAAGAGTAATCTACTCACTCAAGGACAAACACCAGTGGAACCTTACAAAACTGAGATTGATACATCATCAAACCATAAAAAGCGGAAATAATCACTGTTGGAAAACAGAAATGCCTCAATGAACAGAATACATGATTGGCTTTGTATTTGATACCCTTTGCTATCAAATACAATAATTTTTATATTTTGAACCTCAAACTTATATTTGCAGCGATGGTTTTCTTTTGCAGTCGACAGCCTATTTAGAATTACTGGAAGTCTCCGAGTCATCTTCTCCTGATGTGTGTTTTTCTGATACCTGGCTCCCCTCTTGCCCCTGTCTCTCAATTTCCTCTTGCTCCGTTTTGCTGCAGGGAAACTTGTCTTTGTTGTGTTCTTTTTTCCACTTCATGCGCCTGTTCTGAAACCAGATCTTGACCTGCCTCTCGGTGAGGGCCAGTGCGTGTGACACTTCGATGCGCCGCTTGCGGGTCAGGTAAGGGTTGAACAGGAACTCTTTCTCCAGTTCCAGCGTCTGATAGCGGCTGTAGGTCTGCCTGCCCCTTCTCCGGCCGGTAGCTATTGGGGGAAAAGAAGCGTTATTTCCGGCTAAACAGTGTTTGATTGATCATATATCTATCTCTGTAAACGAAATAAAACAACAAAGTCTTAAAACTCTCAAAGTTTCTATTCATTGCCATTAAATAGCTAATGTGTACGGAGCAATCCGGATTTTCTTAAGGGGTGTTAATTCCTCACTAATCTATAGGTGCCATAAAGCCTTTAATTGGGGGTAATAAGTAGGCCTATACCATTGTCTATGGTGTTTTATGTGGGACTGTAACAGACTAGGTGTTTCTCTTCGCTCATCTCACCTTGTGGTCTCATCCATGGGAAGAGCTGCGCTGCGCACGGTTCTGCACTTTCCAAATCATCCCTGATACTGTTGACCTTTAAATCCCCAAATTGCGTAAAATCCGCATCTGGGGCGCTGAAGAACGACTGTCTCTGTAAAGTGTCCTGGCCCAAGATGTTTCCCGTGGCATCTCCAGAGTAAGCGACCGCGCACGGGTTCTGTTGGTAAGATGCGTGGGAGAACGATGATGTACCGTGGTGGTAGAATTCCGGGAACTGAGCCGCGTGCTGAAACGCAGATCCTGTGTTGTGACCGTACAGCACAGATGGTCTGCTTCCGAGATCCGGAGCGTACCCTGAGCAATCATAGCAGTTGGAGCGCAGAGAATCGCCTCCTTTAAATTTAGTGAAGAGGGAATTGACGAAGTAGGAACTCATTGCTTGTAAGATCAAGTCCCCGATCAACTTTGACAACTGTATTGCGATCGAGCAGTCTAGATGAATAATGTTTTTGAGCAAATGCAGGCCTATTAATACAAGAAAAGTGAATTCATCCAGGTGGAAATTATGCGCAAAATGTCGTAAATATTCATGCAAACAAATGTATCCGTAGCTGCACCCACATGACTCCTTAGTAACGGTCCCCGAGCAATAAATACTTTTCCTTCTTTACTTTCTTTGATAGTGAGTTGCATTTCATATGAGCGTCAGTTATTGATTCCTTGTATCATTGGATGGACTCGCCATTTCCAAACAGACAAAGCGTGATCTTGTGATAGGAAGAGCTGGATAGACTGAAACGAGGAGATGAAAAAGGGGAGAGAGGGAGTTCTTGGGGAGGTAGAGGGGAAGGCGGAGTATGACTGTTATTGGTAAACCATTTCAGTGCCAGAGCACATGCACACGACAAACGAAATGTTTCCAGTGGGATAACAAAACTAGATTTATTCAGGTCCATCGTATGATGAAAAATATACCACATTTGTAATTACATTCATGTTTGTTTTGATGATTAAGGCTATTGTTTGTGTGTCCACAAGTCTAATGCAATAGGCTACTGACATATGGCTACTTCCGTATAGGAAACGTCATGAAGTGCAGAGTAGTTTCAAGGTGGAAAGGATTTTTATCACTCAACTCAGAGAAGAAAAGACCACCCATGTTTAGGCCTATATCAAGCTTGCATTTCACGTCAGAGAAAGTGAGAGAGGGGTTACTTTTAATATTTGGGAATTTATGTAATTGGTTCACAAGCTTTTTATTTACTACATTTGATGATTAACTATAAAAAAAGAGAAAAAAGTCAAGTTAAATTTTTTTTTTTTGGTAAAACGAGTAAAGCGTGCCGTGAGGATCTCTCTCTTCAGGTTAGACTGGGGATTTAGGAGAGTTATCCTGTCTGGTTTTAGAGTAACACTGCCATCGTGTGGTGAACATTGTAAGTTCACTCGAATTCATTCAAGGATGACAAGAATCTGTTGGTCTACAATGGGAGATAACGGAATAATCTTAACGAATCCATGGGCACAAAAACATTACACAAATAACAGTGTTTGCTTTTAACTGTAATTTTTTCTTGGACTATCGAAAAACAAAAAAAAACAAAAAAAATTCTAGTGAAAGCTATTTTGGTTGTTTTCTCTCTCTCTCTCTCTCTCTCTCTCTCTCTCTGTTTGCACCATGAGAGGGAAAGGAGAATAGAGTAATTACGTATGTGGAGAAAATGAGAGAGCAAACAACGCGGAGCTGAACAGCTGCACGATATTTTCATACCACATGCTTTCATTTTCCGCAGTTACTTTACGACCAGAGGAGCAACTAATTAGATTTTTACTGCCTTCATTTTATGCACTATTAGATCAAGCCACGCGAAATTAAGCGTAGGCCTCTTCTGTATCAAGACCTCTGCTTCTGCATTTAACTCGTATTTCACTGTAAAACAACCCCGTATTATTATTATCTGCTTTTATCTGTAAAATAATATTATTTAATATATTCTTATTCTTTAATAATACATTCATTTGCAAAAGTAAATTATTAACGAGTGTTTTTTAATATTATATTGCATTGTTATTAGTCTTTCATGTCAGATAGCTCTAAAATGCGAACTAATCTGGTGTGCATCGTTGAAGCAAAATGCGTATAAAAAAGGAATAAAGAAACTGTTCATATCTGAACTCATTGCTTAGCCAGACTGGATTAAAAAAAAATCAATCAAATAATTTAAATAATTCTCCAAACTAACTCCAAAGTAGGATGATGCAAAACTATAAGTAGCTATTCAGCATGAGATGAAATAATTACACGGATGATTTCGGCAAGCAGTTTGCTTTAACGTGCGATAAAGGAAATCACATTCACGGAGTAATCATTTAATTAGATTTTCTTTTCTTTTTTACTTTTTGTTAAATTACAACTAAGGCTGAAATAAAAATAATAATAATTTAATAATATAAAGGCTTTTTTAAGATAAATTATTTTAAGTGCAAGGCTTATAGCTAGCATCTGACTGTGGTCTGACTTTACATTACCTGTAATTTTGTATGATTGCCCTCTTTCTTTTTTATTTATGACCACATACATTTGAAAAAAAAAATACATTATGATGTTTTCCTAGTATACAAACCTTTTTAATTATGTTTTTGTTAAACGTGTAGTGGAAAATGTACCTGCTCAATTGTACCTAAATCTTTTATTTAGAATGTCTGATATATGGCTACTAGCTAACAACAAAACATAGCAAATCTGTTTTGCAGCAGAAAATTGAATAATGAAAATAGTTACTCAACTTCATGGTGTTCCAACCTGTATGACTTCTTACTTTCTTCTGAAGAACATAAGAAAATATTTTGAAGAATGTTGGTGTCCAAACAACATTGTAGCCCACCCCATTGACTTCCATTGTATGGACAAAAATGATCTTCTTTTCTGTTTCACAAAGATAAAAAGTTTCCAGGTTTGGAAGAACAAGAGGGTGAGTAAATGATGCCAGAATTCAAAATTTTGGGTAATCTATTCCTTTAAGAGTTAGGATTGCTTGAACTAATAAACAAAATACTATAAAAGGTTCTATTGAAATGTTTATTCATATTGGCTCAGTATGACATGAAGTCGTGAAAATAGCTTACAAAGGCTGTGTTAAATAAAAAAATGTATAAAAGTATATTCACATTATTTTATATTAAAATCATTCACTTATGGCTTGTTTCAAACTAATGTATGCTAAAAACATTAAAAAGGCTACAGCAGGCACCAGCCCATTGCATTGTCCAAAATCAAGTTTCCTGACTAACTAACCGATTTACAGAAAAAAGTTGACAAACCTGAGAAATTGCTTTATATTGAAAATAGCAAAGAGCGAAATTTCACATTTCCAGTATGGAATACAGACAGTGAATGCACACCTTCTCATGCACCTTGTACTTCTGACTCATACTGACATCTCACTGAACAGTTTCCTTAATCTATACTTATTGTATTGATTTACTTGGTTATGATGAGCTTGTACACATCCTGAGTCAGTGGCTGTGCTCATGTGGGGGGACTCTGCGAGGGGCCTTTCGAATGGCGTGTGAGAGGTGTGGCCTTGGGACAAGAGGAGCAGGGATGGAAATGACGTAGAGAGACTTGGGGTCACGGAGCATCCCGGCACCCTGTGGTCGCCTTGGAACGAGGGGAGGCACTCCTAACATTGACGCTCTCGCTTTTGACTCGGCCGAAGAGGAACTCATACTGCTCTGACGCCAAGAGAAAGACCCACCTACTGTGAAGCAGAGAAAGAAGAGAGGTGTATTTTCTATGAACAATCTCTTATTAGTGTTATGTTATGGGAGTAAGAGCCAGAGAACTATTCGAAAAGTTAATCACTTGTGAAAGGTATCCGCTGAGCACTAGCAGCTTTCATTAGACCAGCAGATGCTTGTCGTTCTGCATTTGATGCCGCCATCTCTTCTGCTCCACAGTGCGCCAAACTGCCCAGTTCAGTCTGGACTGGCTGGAGCAGACCATGTTCCAGAGAGGGCCACGGCTTTCGGTTTTGCAGCGGTTGGGAATGCACACACCGCAGACAGGGCTTGGCTTTTGTAGACACCTGCTGCATGATAGTGCAGATGTTCTTCTGTCTCCAAGACATCTCTGCAATGGAGTCCAACTGGATAGAAAGAGTAATTTATCAGGAGAACTGACAAAAAAGGTGGTTTAAAATAGTGTCTAGTCAGAGAGGAGAAACTAAGCTGGATGACATTCTTTCTTCTGTGGAAACACAAAAGAAGATATTTTGAAGAGTTTTTTTTTTTTTAATCTTTTTTGTCCATACAATGAAATGTCATTGGGGTCCAAAACAACATTGGATGAGTGTTGTTACTGTTAACTAAAACTAAACTAAACTAAAAATGAAATATAAATATGAAAAACATGAACTTAAAAAAAATAGAAATATTGCGTTGGTAACTAACTGAAATAAATTGAAGTACAAAAATGACTAAAACTAAAACTGAAATAAAACTAAATGAAAGCTAAATAGAAATAAATGAATACAAAATAATAAAAATGAACAAAATGTCTAAAACCTAAACTACAATGAAAATATAAAAATAAAGCTAATTCAAAATATGAATAAATACTATAACAGTAATGTAAATAATACTAAAATAACACTGCACTGGACCCCATTGACTTTTATTTCACAAATTTTTTCATCATACAGGGGCCAGTTGCATAAACAGCCATCATGTTAAGACAGTGTCTTAAAAACTAGTATGACTAACTAGCAGTTAGTTAGGGGTAATCAGTCTTACTGTTAACCTCAAATTAGACCAATGTACGTTTTTATGTAACTAACTTTAAAAAGTTATGAACAGTCTTGAAGAAAACAATTGGATGACTAACTTGTAAGACTAGTCTTAGCAGTTTATGCAACTCGCAGGTTTCAAATGACATAAGTATGATAACAGTATTTTTATTTTTGGTTGACCTATCCCTTTAATATGGGCTTTTTTCGTTCACATACCTTGTGTTCATGTCTGCAGTGAGGGGAAAAGCTGGCTTGTTCATGTGAGTGTTTGATAAGTTCAGTAAGATGATTGGCACTTTGAAGTAGCTGGCGCACCTGGTTAACCACACCCATGTTCAGCAGCAGAGTCTCTCGTTGGTGAAGTTCACTGACTCTCTCTGCCTCCTCTTCCTCTATCACGTCAAGAGCAACAGGTGTCTCTCCCCTCAATGTAGTCTGATCTAACATAGTTGTTAGCTAAAGAAATCGATAAGACCGAAAGGAATTCATTAGTTATTCATAAGTTCTTTAAAGGGTTAGTTCACCCAAAAATGAAAATTAAGTCATTAATTTCTCACCCCCATGCTGTACCAACCCCGTAAGACCTTCGTTCGTCTTCGGAACACAAATGAAGATATTTTTGATTAAATGTGACAGCTGGATCACTCCTCCATAGGCTCCATAAGGGAATGAATCCTGACGGCCCAGAAAGTCAATGAAGAAAATGTTTAAATATTCCATGTCACAACAGTGGCTCAACTATAAGTTTATCAAGCGACGAGAATACTTTTTGTGCGAAAAAACAAACAAAAATAACGACTTTATTCGACTATTCCTTTTCTTCCTTGTAGGCCTGAAACGAGACTTCAAGAGATTTCCACGACGCGCACGCGCGAGAACTTAACTGAAGTTGTTGAAGGAGATCGCAATTCTCGCGCGTGCGCGTCGTGGAAATCTCTTGAAGTCTCGTTTCAGGCCTACAAGGAAGAAAAGGAATAGTCGAATAAAGTCGTTATTTTTGTTTTATTTCCGCACAAAAATTATTCTCGTCGCTTGATAAACTTATAGTTGAGCCACTGTTGTGACATGGAATATTTAAACATTTTCTTCATTGACTTTCTGGGCCGCCAGGATTCATTCCCTTAGGGAGCCTATGGAGGAGTGATCCAGCTGTCACATTTAATCAAAAATATCTTCATTTGTGTTCCGAAGACGAACGAAGGCCTTACGGGGTTGGTACAGCATGGGGGTGAGTAATTAATGACTTAATTTTCATTTTTGGGTGAACTAACCCTTTAAATAGACAGCAGGGTCCCTCTAGTGGTAGGTCAAAGGACCCAACGTTTAGTCAACCAAAGAAACTTGTAATAAACAAAGCATTATCAAAGTACACATAGAAACACAAGAGAATGACTTACTGCATTGGGGTTTTGGTGAGGAGGCAGAATTCTTTTTGGTTTTGCTCTTTCTCCAGCAGATTCACCTTGAAGATCCTGCTTACGTGATCCTTTCTTTTCCCGTTCTTTCTGTTCCTGCTTCAGACGCAACTCCTGCAGCTGCTGCCTACAAGTATACACATTTTGAATGAACATTTTTCTGTCTAAATTTAGCTTGATGTATTCCTGCAAAACAACAAGAAGTATGTGCACACCTGGCACACTCCTCCCTGGCTTTGGAGGCTGCAGTTTCCTGGAAGAGAGAGCTGCTGTGTTGAAAATACTTTTCGTATTGCTCCCCTCCTTCCCGAGGGAAGATCCGCCGGAATCCACCCATGTTTTTTGCCTCATATTTCTGCATCTGCTCCATACTAGCAGCCTGAGACTGACGAATCTCCTCATTCCTTTTGAGACAACACGCTTGGTACTTAATAGACAATGTCAATTTTTAATAGACAAAGGAGTACAATATGTGCAAAGTCTTCTTTTCTTTGAACAAAAATTGTTCTGTGTTTTTCCATTGTGCATGAGTGCATCGCATGATCTACCAAATATAGAGATGTTTTTGTTTCTTCTGTTTTTATCATGCCTCATCTATAGCAAGGTTGTGGTTCATTCACACCCTTTCTCTTACGCACGATCCGTAGCATATAAGCTGAAGGCTTTCAATAAAGATTGGACTTTGAGTGAACTACACTTTTGTGTCTGCATCATTCTTGGTCCCTGATATCAGTGTCACTCTCTGTGTCTTTAATTCGATAATGAAGATCCATAATTATTTATCTAACAATTTTATATCTTGACATCTCGCAAATCAGACATTTTTTCTCTGGAATTCTGAACACCCCTCAAAAAATATAAACTATAAAATTACAATCCCATGAAGCATATATATATATATATATATATATATATATATATATATATATATATATATATATATATATATATATGCATGTATAAAAACAATATATTTTAAGTTTATTCACAGTTCTTCATTGGAGTGGACAGAGCTAAAGAGACATTTTGACTCTTGATTGGTGTAATAATTTGGGCTGATGGCTTCAACAGAAGCACATACTATGGATTACCAACCTCGTAGCTCACAGTAGGTCTGTCTTTAAAGGTTTATTGTTTCTCATTAAAAATCAATTTCCCTATGGAAAAGATTAATGTTTTTACTTCAGGAACCCGACTGTTGCACTCTACAGTATATTGTAAGTCATAAACTTGGAATTGCGAGAAATAAAGTCAGAATTGTGTGTTCTGCACTCGCAATTCTGAGAAATTGCAAGATTAACTCAAAATTGCGCGATATAAAGTCATAATTGTGAGATAAAAGTAGCAATTAGGCCTACCATTTTATTCCATGGTGGAAACAGGCTTCCATTAACTAGTGCTGTGTTTAAGTGCAGCTGTGGTCATCGTTGTACCTGGCCTCTCTAGAGCGGTTCTGCTGGAGTCTCTCTTTTACCCGGCGCTTCTCCTCTTCTGTGATCTTCCTGCGGTCACAGGCCCCCAGGTTAATCAGCACCAAAGTGTCATACAACAGACCGTCCTTCACCTCCCGATCTAAACGGGAGTCTGTGGTGAAGCTAGGGGAATGGTTGACCTAAACACAGGTTCAAAGATTGCATACAGCTAGAATGAAAGCAATTCACATACATTTTGTTACATCATGAAGTCACAGGTAATTAAAAATGGTATAAACTACTTCAAATACAAAATAAGCCTCAAAAGGAGACCAAACCTCAAGAAGCCAAGGTTTAAGTCGACGGTCCAGTAGCACGTCAAATCCGAGGATCTCAAAACAGGCACTGCCAGATGCATGATTGGGGAAGCAGGTGTGGTAATTGTGTTTGAGAATGGGGTGGGCAGATATTAGTGTCTTAATGATGACGTCTTCAATGTCTCTCCACATCTTCTCAGTATCATAGCACATGGCTTCCAAGTGCTTCTTGAAGCTGGAGAGTTTCCTATGAAGATGTAAAATGGAAAAAGGGTTTCCTATACAGTTTTAAAGAAAAACAGAAGAAAATCATATTCTGTGAGAACATATAGGTTACCGTTTGCTGCCGGTATCTTCGTCACGTACAAAGTTTTCACTATGCTTGTTGATGGCATAGTTAGTTAAGTGCATGCAAACATCCTCCTGTAGAGTTGCATAAAGAAAAGCAAATAAAAATATCTAATAGCCTTTATGCCAACGGTCTCATGAACAAACAGGAAAACAGGTCTCATTGCATCCGCTTGTCGGAGAATGTTAACGGTAGTACGTACTGACGGCGATATCTACAGGGTTCATACAGATTCTGTCAAATGAAATTCTATGGCTTTCAAGGAGTTCTCAAGCATTACTTTTTTGTTTTTCAAGGGCTAAAATCAGCACTTCAATCTGCCATTTGAATAAACCGCTCAATTCATATGGATTAGTTTTACAATCTCTTTATGAACTTTTTGAAGCGTCAAAGTGGTAGCTGTGGAAACAGAAAGCTCTAAGATTTCATCAAAAAGATCTTCATTTGTGTTCCGAAGATGAACGATTTCTATTACACGAGAGTAGATGTTAAAACTTCATGCTGATTTGTACTCGGCTTTCGACAAGATAAGCAACACTAAGACGTAGCTTTACAGTAAACTATGCTTCACCCATTTACGCTTCTTTCCATATGGTGGTGTGACTCCCCTTCTGTCCGGCGTTAACGACTGCAGTGTACTTGGCGCGTCAGCACACACGACGACTGCAACTACAGTGTGGTCTCCCTAGTGGACCAGCACGACAACCGTCTGGATTGAGCCAAGTAGGGGACATCTCTAGGGTCTTCAAGTGGGCACCTTCCGTCCTCAGTGTTTCGTCGACTAGCCCACGACACCTCAAGAGGGCTCGACAGTGACTCTGGCGTCCCAGAGTCACCCCCCTCCGTCCCCCACTCAACTCAGCCCAACTTACTGACCTCTACATCCCTCCTACTGCTGAGACCTAACCACAATCTCACAATCTCTCCGCAACCCAACCATACACGCCAACCCGTTTGACTAAGGCTGTCGAGCCCCACTGGTGCGTTATGCCGTTTCAGTGGCAACGGTTCCGTATGGCATACCACCTACCGCAAAAACACAATATCTGCCCAACCACCCGTCATTCACACAATATACACTAGAACGTAATGACTGTAAATACTAAACAACCTAAACAAATAAACCAACAGACTCTTCAAGTTTTCAAGAATTCTACGAAACCGTAGCGTGGCGGCCTGCACACAGCCAGCTAGAATCTTTCCGTCTCAACCACAGCCAGTTGCTGCTCCTTTCTGCTACTTCAGATAAGTTCTTTACTGTGCGACGCAACTCTTGGCCACTGAATCCGACGTCTCTGAGGAACCCACTTCCACTGGATAAACCTGGACTCTCCATCCTCGCTGTTCTGCTTCAGTGGCCAGATGAGCATACCGCAGTTTCTTCCTCTCATATGCCTCATCTACCGCATCCTCCCATGACACTGTTAACTCTAATAGAACAATGCGTGCTGATCCAGACCACAAAACAATATCTGGTCATAGGTTAGTGGTGGCAATCTCAGGTGGAAAAATAAGCCGTTGATCAAGATCAGCCAGCATCTTCCAGTCCCCAGCAGCTTCCAGTTGTCCTGGGCGAGAATTGGTGTTAGCACCTTTTCTTGGTGGTTGCTCGCCTGGGCGGAGGATTATTGCCTTCTGCGTGTAATGTTTTGCAACTTATTGTCATACTACGCTTGCCTTCCAATGCTAAAGCCAAACATCGCAATACTTGGTCATGGCGCCAAGTAAACCGACCTTGGCTAAGAGCCACCTTACATCCTGTCAAAATGTGCCTTAATGTGGCAGGTGATGAACATAAAGGACAAGAGGGATCCTCTCCTACCCAGAGGTTTAGGTTCTGCGGTGATGGGAGAACATCAGATGTTGACCTAATAAGGAAACTGATCCTACCCTCTTCCATTGACCAAAGGTCTTGCCAGCCCATTTTGCGTTGTTTCACACTCTCCCATCTCATCCACTCTCCCTGCTTGGCCTGGGAAATGGCCTTTATACACCTCATCCTCTTCTCCTGCTTTCGCACCTCGTTGACTACCAGCTTCCTCCTTTGAGCTGGGCCTGCCTTGTGCCATTTAGGAGGAGCTAAACTGAGCCCAAAACCCCCTCTTCCATGCTGTACCTGTCCCACGATATCCCCAATTTGAAGGTCAGCCTTTGCCTCTACTGCCTCCCTTACACATTTGTCACGTGACTCTACTAAGGTCATTTCCAGTCTGACCTTGGCACACTTAAACTCCTCGGTTAAAGCAGAGACTGGTAGCTGCAATATTCCTTTCCTAAAGTCCCACTCTTCAGAGGCAGCGTGGAACTCCCAACCATTTCCTGATGTATGAACTTATTAACGCTTCCAGCTTATCCACTGTTGTCAAAGAAACCTCGTACACAGCCAGTGGCCACAACAACCTTGGCAGTAGACCAAACTGAAAGCACCAGAGTTTTAGTTTGCCTGGTAGAGCACAGCTGTCTCTGTAAAGCTGCTTTAAAACAATCCATTGTTAAAAGCGCTATATAAATGAAGATGACTTGACTTGACAGCTGTTTATGCTCTTCAACCCTTCCACTGCTTGTCGTTTAACTTCTCCCACTCTAACTGTGTCCTTTAGATCCCCATCGTACTATCTCCCAAGACTCTTCACTGGCTTCTCAGAAACTGTTGGTATTGCCTCACCATTAATGAAGAATGTTTTATCTACCACCTTTCCTTTAACTATCGAGATGCTCCTTGATTTAGAGAGCTTAAATTGCATTCGTGCCCATTCAATATTATCTGTTAACTTCCCCAATAACCGATTAGTGCAGGCTACTGTTGTAGTCATGGTTGTCATGTCATCCATGTATGTTCTGATTGGTGGTAGTCGCATCCCAGAAGCCAAGCGCTCTCCTCCTACTACCCATCTTGATGCCCTAATGATTACTTCCATTGTCATGGTAAAAGCCAGTGGAGAAATGGTGCATCCTGCCATTATTCCAACCTCTAAGCATTGCCATGCGGTGCTGAATTTTGGAGTTGAGAAAAACTAAATTGCAAATCTCCAAAATAGGCTTTCACTAAATTTGTTATTGACATTGGTTATTTGACATTGGTACTCGGAAAAAATCAAACGAAAGTCTTACGGGTTTGGAACGACATGAGGGTGAATAATTAATGACAGAATTTTAATTTTTGCATGAACCATCCCTTTAAGAGTAAGTTAGTAGACAGTTAATTACAAAACGCTGATTCAATCTGGAATGAAACAAGGTTCCATCCATCCATCCATCTTCTTCCGCTTATCCGGCGCAGGGTCGCGGGGGCAGCAGTCTAAGCAGAGATGCCCAGACTTCCCTCTCCCTAGACACTTCCTCCAGCTCTTCCGGGGGGACACCGAGGCGTTCCCAGGCCAGCCGGGAGACATCCCAGTGGGACGTGCCCGGAACACCTCCCCGGGAAGGCGTCCAGGAGGCATCCGGAACAGATGCCCGAGCCACCTCAGCTGACCCCTCTCGATGTGGAGGAGCAGCGGCTCTACTCTGAGCTCCTCCCGAGTGACCGAGCTTCTCACCCTATCTCTAAGGGATCGCCCAGCCACCCTGCGGAGAAAGCTCATTTCGGCCGCCTGTATCCGGGATCTTGTCCTTTCGGTCATGACCCAAAGCTCATGACCATAGGTGAGAGTAGGAACGTAGATTAACCGGTAAATCGAGAGCTTTGCCTTACGGCTCAGCTCCTTCTTCACCACAACAGACCGGTACATTGACTGCATTACTGCAGAAGCTGCACCGATCCGTCTGTCAATCTCCCGTCCCATCCTTCCCTCACTCGTGAACAAAACCCCAAGATACTTAAACTCCTCCACTTGAGGAAGGATCTCTCCACCAACCTGAAGTGAGCAAGCCACCCTTTTCCGACTGAGGACCATGGCCTCTGATTTGGAGGTGCTGATTTTCATCCCAGCCGCTTCACACTCGGCTCCAAACCGTCCCAGTGCATGCTGAAGGTCCTGGTGTGAAGGGGCCAACACGACAACATCATCCGCAAAAAGCAGAGATGAAGCAAGGTTGAAACATGAAAATTATTTTCACTTCGAACACCACCTTATAATGGATTAAACACAAATTTTGTATATATTGTATTTCAATAATTCAAGCACTTTTCAAGTACCTCTTCATAAATATGGCTGTTTTCCAGGTTAGGGTTAGGGTTAGAGTCAAATTCAAGTACTTCAAGCACTTTAGATCTATGGACTTTTAAAGTAATCAGCTAACCTAGCTAGTTCTTTTTTTCCTTCTTCTTTTTTAACGATTTAATCATTTTATTCTATTTAAATAACTAAATGTTAGTGACAAGGAAAATTAAAAACTTTTAGATATCAATCTGCATATGCGATAGACATTGGTTATGCTCAACTTTGCTCTCTTCTTCAAAGGTATTTGAGGAAAACGGCTCTATACTTAATGAAACGCATACAAAAAGACCTGAACCTGAAGCGATGTGACCTGTTTTACAGAATACGGAAGTTTGCTTCGTGTAACCCCCATTAAACCACTGGTTTGAAGTCAGCATTTTATTACAAGCAATTTTCATCTATCTTCTATGAGCCAGTGTGCTTTAAGCAATACTTACTGCTAAAATGCATGAATCTGTTTCAAGTTTATTTACTGTCTTTAAAGCCCCTCACCAAATTGCTGCCAGTGGGCTCATTATATTCAGTGGTGCAGAAACGGACTAGTCCCTCGTTGTACATGAAGACACCGAAGGGGTCACAGCTGGTCACTAGCACATAAATGCGCAGGTCAAACTTGAACCCATCAACGATGAACGGCTGTTGAAACAAAGATTAATTATATAATAAATGTAAGATATTTTATCAGTGCCTATTTATAATGATTTGTTTTATTTATTTTGGGTAGCACTTTATTTTACAGTCCTGTTCTCCATGTACATACTATGTACTTATTATAGTAGTTGTAATAACTGGGCAATAACTACTAATCCTGAACCAACCCCTAAACCTAACCTTAACCCATGTAGTTACCTTATTTTACTCAGTACTTTCTTAGGTAAGTACACTGTAAGTACACGTACTGTAAAATAAAATGCAACTTTGTTTTGAATCTAATTGGATATTAGTATTGTGACAGATGGGCTTCTTGTTGTAACTGTGACTTAATAAACATTTTGTTACCTTGGATATATACACCTGGCAAATCATGTGTTCACCTGGCCGAATATCCTTGTTAGATTTGGTAAGATAGATACCACGACCTTGGCAACCTGAGTCTGGCTTGCAGATATACGTTTTGTGCTTTTTGGCTCTGGTGTAGGCTTGGAAGTCACTATAACTGAAGGACATCGAGAGAGTGGGGAAAGGGAAAAGATTAAAACTTCCATTTTATGCTCATTAAAAGATCTGTATCATGACTCGAATGTATGATTGGACTCAAATCGACTCACTCTGCAGGGAGGCACCATGTGCGAGGAAAGATGTTGTACTCCTTCGGGAAGAGTTTCAGCATACGGTTCATATTACGTGCGAGTAAATCCTTCCTGCAGATTTCATTCATGCCAGGAAAATGGTTGATTTTCTGTGTGGGGGAAATTTAAGCATCTTGTTAACTAGGGGGTTACAACGAACAGGACAATAAACAAGAGAAGAATGATGTTTGACAGCAAACACCTGGTAACGCTTCATATCCATGACCCTATCTAGTGAGACAGAGCAGTCGGTCCAAAACAGGGTCCAGTCTTCTCCTTCTGCAGCCTCTCGTAGCCCATATCTGCGAGCAGCACGACGCACTTAAAAAAAACAAAAACATACTATTGGATAAACAAACGTATACTCAAGGCTTTAATAATACAGTTAATTTTGAGACTATATCGACAAATGTTTGGAGTAAAAAACCCACCACTTTCATATTTGCAGTTGGTGAGATTTATCCACAGTCATCTGAAAAAGAGGAAGAGGACAAAGAGACAGACCTGTGCATTGTTCAGGAATTGAAAAGCTCCCTTTTTAACTTTTACATAACAGTTTTTACACGTTTAATTACAATAATCTTGTTCAAAGGTCCCGTACCTACAAATATTGTATTTGTTATAGTTATATATAGTTACTGATAATTTAAGGTAATAAATACAACTAAATAAGGTTACATTTATTAACACTGCGTAATGCAATTGATATCAAGAACTATAGTGATGATCAACATTTTTACTGTATTTATTCATCAAAAAAATCTATAGTTGTTAATTCATGTTTTCTCATTATACATTATTAATTAATTAATTACTTGATTTTCTTGCCACTTATCCGGGACTGGGTGGTGGTCATTATACATTTTCTAATGTTAACTTATACAACTTGAATTGTTAAAAATGTATGGTGAAATTAACATTAACATAGATTCATAAATTATGTAGCTACAAGTATTGTTCAGTGTTAGTTTGTGTTACCAAATGCATTAACTAATGTTAATGATTTAATATCTTATGTACAAATGTTTTCGAGTCAGTAAGATAGTTTTTAAAGAAATTCACACTTTTATTCAACAAGAATGCATTAAATTGATCAAAAGTGACAGTAAAGAGTGACAATAAAAAGTATCACAGGTTCTAAAAAAATAATAATAATAAGAGCATCAACAAATTAGAACAATTTCTAAAGGATCATGTGACACTGAAGTCTGCAGTAATGACTGCTGAAAATGTCTGTAAAAACAAAACTTTACAGACCCCAACCTTTTGATCGGTAGTATATATAAATACCATAACATAGAAATGGCTTACTTCTTCTTTCTCTTTTTCTTCTTGTTCGCTGCAGGCAGAGGGGTTGGTGTGTTACACGGCTCTGCTTGAGTGTCACTTCCCCAGCCTTCTCCCTCCACACCTGGATCAGACTCACGCCTGCACACTTCACTCACTGAGTGCTCCGCTGGTGTCCCCATTCTGAGAACACACATAAAACTTTGATGAAGACTGAGCGAGGGCTGAGAGATTTAGTGAAACACCTATTTAAGAACTTATGAGCTGAAAGATCTAATATTGCTGCGTGATGTCACATCTTCAATGTGAAACTTAATGAACCCTATCGGTAGTGTGCTTGTAAAGGGCAAAATACTAAGGCTTAGCATCATGTTTCTGTCCCTGTTTCTCTCCATAGTTGAAGACCAAACCTGTCAACAACATGATTGAGGTCACTAAATATTTAAAGTGAACCATATTTTCAGTATTTAACCATTTCAATGGGTCCAATAAATTTACATCATTACGGTAATATTAAAGTCGGCATGAAATGTAAGTTGCAAAAGTAGTTTCCTTATTGTGACGTAATCCAAATTCTTCATGAACAAGAAAGAATTTAGGGCAGG
The DNA here is from genome assembly GCA_030578255.1 of Tiaroga cobitis. Lineage (NCBI taxonomy): Eukaryota > Metazoa > Chordata > Actinopteri > Cypriniformes > Leuciscidae > Tiaroga > Tiaroga cobitis. The sequence goes on along the minus strand of CM060602.1, from coordinate 28,328,177 downwards.
ACTTGACTTTATCCATTGGGAATTTATTGGTTTGTTGTCATTTGCTATAGAAGTGCAACAGTGCCCAGCCCCTTTTTTAGCGCCACTGGTTCCAGAAGTATTTTTTTTCATTCGTTTTTTTTCTGTAGGGATTTAAAATAGTCTTTGATAAAGAGTTATAAGCCATGAACCAAGCCAAGCAGCTATAAGGTGAATCACAACACTACAGACTTTGAAGCAATTTGATGTAAAAAAAGATACAAAAGACAAAGTTACAAGACTGTGTAGGGTACTTAACGGTTTTAGTGAGGGAAAGAACTACAATTCCCTTGAACTTGTAGCACTGTGAACAGCATAATCGAATTAAAAATGATGGAGAAATATAAAACTACTCATTTACAAATGATGATTATATGTATAAAAACATTATATTTTAAGTTTATTGTAAAATATGCATATATACAAACATTTCAGTATTTCGAGAGCGTAGAGAGATCAACTCCATTATGTCATTCGCAGTGCTTAATGGGAGTGGGCATGGGCGGAGCTAAAGAGCTATTTTGGAGCAGCATGTTGCTTTTTCTAACTCTCTGGTTGATGTAATTTTCTGTACATCATCATGATTGATGTAGTTTTTCACCAGTAATTCCACTGTTAATCACCATTATTTTAAAAAATAGGCTGAAATAATGTGGGCTGAAGGCTCATAAGGAGAAAATGAATGGAGTTTTTACTTCCGGAACCCAACTTTGCCTATTGCTGTGATCTCATGTGAGTGACAGGTCTTCCCACCCTCATGCCAGTAACTAGACATCAGAGAAGAGTCGCTGCATAAGGTAGGGGAAATTATTTTGATTTAAGATTATGATTATTAAAAAAATTATGATGTGCAAGGATAAATCATTTAAAATAAACACTGAAATATTCCACAAGAAACAAGAATTGGCACTTGATTTCACGGTGACTAAAAAATAAATAAAAAAAACTAGCCACACAGGATGCACAAAGCGACATCATTGCGGTCCAACTGAAGTTAAAGGTGCTTCTGTATGCAAGTGTCAGTCAGCAGAGGGAAAGAAGGTCAGAGTCCTGAGGTAACTGTATTCTGATCTAGAGAATTTATCCTGACCATGACCTCTTGGTCCTGAGCTGAAATGAAATGGCCTACGAACTTATTAGACAGTTAATATTTATTCAGTGAGAAAAACTTTTAAAGGAGAAACATTTCACCATGAGGATTACAAAGATTACAAGGATCACAAGAAAATTGGTGGAAGGAAAACGATGGCTTTTTGAAACTATCGATCAAATATAATTATGTAAAACTACCAATTTATCCAATAAAATCTACACATTTTTATATCCGATTCAACACTTACACCAACCTGTGATCTCTTCAGCTCACAGGCCTCTAAGACGTAAAAGTCTCCTGTCCACAGACACACCACTTGTGTGAAAAAGGGATTTATTCTATATGCACTAGTTCAGGTGGGTGCGTGTTCGCACTGGTGTGTCGGTCAGGACATCTGAGTCAGGATTCAGTTTCCAGAATTGACTGAAATTATTCAGACATGATAGCACAGTCAGACCACGGGCATTTATTGTTCAAAAGTCTCATATAGTGGACATTTATAGATGTGTGGTCTGTAAATAACAAAGATAACCATGAGTAAACAATAATCACAATAACTTATTGCCATTGGCTAGAAACAATCATATCTTTAGTATATAACATGTACTGAAATAAACATTATTGCAATACTATGTAGTGCCACTAGGTGGCGCATGAAGCGCGCGGAATAAAGTAGGTAAAAGGTCATTTTGCTACATTAGTAAATGGCACGGTAAATGTGACGAACGACATGAAATCAATAATCCACACATGTAACATACTAAATAGTGTAAATGTATTACCTACAAACATCCATTAAACTACTGAATGAAGAATTAAACTTATTAGGCGGCAATACAGAAGATGAACTTGTACACACGAATCACTATGCTGCTCGTGCGAGTGAACAAGCTGACGATAATAAACCAATAAGTCATACAATCACTTGACTAACAAATAAAGTCACCTAATAAAGTACAGAGAATCGCACTTACGTATTTTCAATGACTCACTAAAAGGAATGTCCACTTTGTGGAGAAGTTTTGCTGTTGTTTCAGCCTCAGGAAACTTAATGCTAATCTCTCTTCAGCAGGCACACACTGGCTGACGTCACGCAGTGGAGAGCGCTCTTATTGGCCGGAGATCGCGCTTATTGATGTAGAGCGCGTTCATTTGCTGTGTCTTCTTAACACTGCCGCCCCCAAATATGCTGAGCGTATTTGTTCTTTATAGGCTTAATCAGTTTTTAGGGGAATAGTCCTGGACAGATAAATCTTCGTCTGAGAAAGAAGGCAAGGGAATCAAGCGAGCAACAGGTCGGGTGTAAATCTTATCATTGATTTGAATCTCAGCTGCTCGAATACATCCATCTGGACCAGGGAAGGTTTTCATAACTTTGCCCAATAACCACAAAGCACGTGGGACCTGTGGGTCTACAACCATAACTACATCTCCAGTGGAAATGTTCCTAACCTCGGAATGCCACTTGCTACGAGACTGTAGTGTAGGTAAGTAGTGATGGATGAAACTCGACCAGAACTGATCAGCCAATACCTGACTTTGCCTCCATCTCCGCCGCCCCATGAGTTCAGTAGCTGGATAGACCACCGGTGGTAAGGAACTATCCGGCCGCCCCATGAGCAGGTAGTTAGGCGTAACAGGATCAACGTCAGCTATGTTACTTGAGGTGTATCCTAATGGTTTACTGTTTAAGATGCCTTCAACTTCAATGAGGACTGTCAGGAGCACCTCTTCGGTCACAACCTGTGCGCCAATGGTGGTGCGTAGGGCATTTTTCACTGACCGAATCTCTCTTTCCCAGGCTCCGCCAAAGTGTGGAGCATTCGGTGGGTTGAAGCGGAAGGATATTTTCTGTTTGGCGAGCTGTTGTTGGAGTTGAGGGCTGAGAGAAGAAAAGGCTTCTTGGAGCTCTCTTTCTCCTCCACGGAAATTGGTGCCCTGGTCCGAAATTAATTCAAATGGTGTGCCACGCCGGGCTACAAACCTCCTTAAGGCCATCAGGAATGAGTCTGTATCAATGGAAGTGAGAAGATCCAGATGTATACTTCTTGTAGTGAGGCACTTAAAGATTACACCCCACCTCTTCTCACAGCGCCTGCCAATTTTAATTTGAAATGGCCCGAAACAGTCCATTCCGGTACTGTAGAATGGTGGCTTATGTAGTCTCAAGCGGGCTGGTGGTAGATCTGCCATTTTGGGGATAACTGGCTTGCTCTTCCACTTTTGACACTCTTTGCATAAATGCTGTTGCTTGCGAATGGCTTCGCGTCCTCTCAATACCCAGAAGTTTCTCCTCATTTCTGCAAAAACTCTCTCGGATCCCGGGTGGCAGAGCTTGTAATCGTAGTCCTGGATCAGTAATTTAGTGCTGAAATTATGAGGATGTAGAACAACGGGGTGGATTACTGACGATTCCAGTCCTTCAGCCCGTCGCAGACGGCCACCAACTCTGACAAGCTGACTGGACTCGTCAAATTCTGGTGCAAGGGTAAGTAGCCGACTGGTTGACTGTACAGGCTTCCCGGTCTTAAGTAATCTGTAATCATCAGGGAAACTGTCACTCTGGGATTTCTGGAGGATGAGCAATTCTGCAGCTTGATAATCTGCCGCTGAGGGCTGTTCTGTTCCTTTAAGGTTCTGAGCTGTTGCCTCTACTAGCTCCTTCCAGGAACTGTAAGTAACAGGATCAGGAATGCTTGGGAGAATAATTTCTGTTGAAATGCCACAGAAAATTCCCTTACGATGCTCTGCTTTATCCTCCGGAGGTTGTAGACTAGGAGTTATTGGCCATGCTGACTCCGGTTCAAGGAGGAATAATGGGCCTTGACTCCATCTATTGGTCACTGACAGGTCTTTGAGGGTTTTACCCCGGGTCAGGTCATCTGCTGGATTCCTATCAGAGTCCACGTACCGCCAGGTACACCCTGCTGTAAGGTCTTGGATCTCCGCTATCCTTGTTCCAACGAAAACTTTGAATCTGTATGATTCTGAGTTGATCCAGGCGAGTACCGTTGTGGAATCTGTCCACATAAACACTCTGCTGATTTCCACAGTAAGCTCAGTCTTAAGCAGTTTGGCTAGCTGAGCGCCATTCAGGGCGGCGCATAACTCCAATCGAGGTATGGTATGTCTTCGCTTAGGAGCAACTTTAGATCTGGCCATGATGAAGGCAAGCTGAACTTGACCACTATCATTCTCTGTGCGCAGATACGAGACAGACCCATAAGCCTGCTCAGAGGCATCACAAAAGATGTGTATCTGTCGGGTAACCTGGAACTGGTCGGTGTCTGAGGATACGAAACAACGAGGCAGGGACATGCTGGCTAAGGTAGGGAGTTCTTCTTCCCAGTCATTCCAGGATTTCAAAAGGTCATCAGGTAGGTTGGGATCATCCCATTCCCTCTGCTTGTCCCACAACCTTTGTACCAAAACTTTAGCTCGTGTGGTAAAGGGAATAATGAAACCAAGTGGGTCGTACTGAGTTGCGAGCACCCTGTAGATGTGACGAAGGGTACGTGGTCCAGGCTTCACTGGTCGGGTTTTATACCCAAGGGTGTCTAATTGGCAGTACCACTTTAAACCCAGTGTGGATTCCTGTATGTCAGTCCGATCTTGTGACAACCACAATTCTGTGCTGTTGGATCGTGCGTCTGTTGGCAGGTGCTCAACCACACTTGGAACATTACTTGCCCACTGACGAAGATCAAAACCACCACTGGCCAGGATTTGGCGGAGTTTATCCACCAGTTTCCTTGCTTCCTCAGGTGACTGCAGACTCTGCATGCAGTTGTCCACATAGAAGTTTTTCTCTACCGTGTCTCTGACATCATCATTGGGCTTGCTGTGGTCGATGATGTGCCGTTGAAGGGCGTAAATGGCACAGCACGGGCTACAAGTGGTGCCAAAGGGTAAAACCTGCCACTCGTAGACATCAGCAGGTTTGGTTCTGTCAAGGTCCCGCCACACAAAACGGAGGAGATGTTTATCTTCAGGCAGAAGGCGGACCTGATGAAACATCCCCTTGATGTCACCACTGATTGCCACTCTGTGCTCACGAAAGCGTAACAGGACGCCCAATAAGGACGGGCCTAACGCTGGTCCAGGCAGTAAGTAGTCATTCAAGCTGTGGCCTTCAAACTGGAAGGAACAGTTGAAAACCACACGGTTCTTTCCATTATGATGAACCATATGGTGAGGAATAAACCATGACTCACCATCAGTGTTGACTTCTTCAGGAGGAAGTTTGCGTGCATAGCCAGAGACTTCTAGCTTCCCTATCTCTTCCTTATATGCAGCAGCTTTAATGGTGTCCCTTTCTAGACGCTTCTCTGTGCTCCTTAGGTTTGGTAGTACAGAATCTTTAGAAGCTTGAAGAAGAACCATGTCTTTCTTGCGAAGGAGTGGGGTAGCATATCGGCTAACTCCATCAACCAGTATTCTCCTGGTCTGAGTCTGTAAAAGGGTAAGAGCTTCTTGATCTTGTTTTGACCTTGTGAGCAGCCCTTCGGATCTTATGGGGAGGACATCGGCCTGCCAGAGTCTCTCAACATTCTGAAAAAGCTCCATCATTGAAGGTTCAATGGTGATATGCAAACACTGCTGTGACTTCAACTTCTCTTCAAGAACTCGTGCTGGACCTTGCAGAGTCCAACCCAGACGTGTCTTAATGGCAGCCGGACCACCTGGTGGACCAAGGCGGACTGGTTCTATAGGGGTTATTAGGTTAGGATGGTCTGCTCCGATCAACAGCATTGGGCTGGCTTTATGAATTGGCTGAAGTGGTAGACCTCTCAAGTGGCTGAATTTCTGCTGAAGGGCTGCAACCGGATAAGAATGTTCTGCTAGGCTCAAGGGTTCCGCTGTAAAGGCTCTCTCGATGAGATAGCTCTTATTTGGTTGAGAGGGTGTTGAGATCCTGAAGGAAACTGCTGTGCCATGGAGTGTTGTTATGTCCTGCCTTATAGTCCTTAAGGCTAAGTCTTCTGACTTCCCTGTGAGACCTAGTCTTTGAGCTGCAGATGACAGAAGTATTGTGCGCTCTGAACCGTCATCGAGCACGGCATATGTGTCTAAGCTCCTACCTTTGTGTTGCAAGATAACTCTGATGATCTTAAGAAGGACTCGATTGGACCCTTCAGGCCTGTCCATGTACAGCGGTGTATTGGTAGAGCTGACAAGGCAGGTGCCTTCCTTCGTTGGCTTAACATTCACATCATGGAGGATTTGCAAATGTATTCTATTGCACAGACGACATGGCTTCTTCAGAGTGCACTGCGCAGCTCGGTGGGAGCGTCCACACTTCCAACATCTATTATTCGACTTTATCCAGTCAGTCACTTGGTCTTTGGAAAGTGCTTGGAAGGACGTACACTGGCTCAGGTAATGGGTTTTCTCATCACAGTAAGGGCAGAAGGCGTTGCTTTGATTTGTGCTCTTAGCAGGCTGTGGCAACACCGGTAATGATGGTTGATCTGCACCATGGAGTATTGTGGTTGCGTGATATTTCACCTTGGAATTACTACGGAAGTCTGTTCTTTGTCTGACTCTGTGAGCTTTGTCTCCACCAATGCTTTCATGATCTTGACACCATGACTCAAACTTGAGCCACTTAGCGAAGTCAAGCAGTGTGTACACAGTACCTGGTTCGTAACTCATGTGCCTTCTGAAGGATGACCGCAACTCAGGAGGTAGCTTAGTGAGGAGTCGAGCCACATGAGATCCACACCGTAACTCAACTTCTCCTTCTGTGCCCAGTGTCTTCAGTAGACCTACCAGTGCCTGGATTTGTAGAGCAAAGCGTTCAAAACCTGCAGTATCTCCAGACTGGACATCCTGGGAGTCCATAACAGTAGCTATTCTATTTAACGCGAGTTGGTGAGGTCGCCCAAACCTCTCAGTAAGGGCTGCCATGGTGTCTGAATAGGGAGTAAGGGAATTCAAGAATGAATCTGCTATCAGGCGAGCTTCCATTAACTTCAAGTGGTCAACTAGAACCTGGTACTTAAAGAGTTCAGTTGCGTCCTCTGGCAACAAATTATTCAAGGCTAACTTAAGGCGGGCGAATTCACCTGGGTCTCGACGGGAAAAATCAGGTATAGTTGGCTGAGGACCTCTGTAGGTCGTCTCCTGTCTATTCACATTCATCTGTGGTCTCGGTTGGTTTGATGGTAACCAGTAGGGCTGGATGGGATAATGCGCCGCGGGCATTGAAAGAGTAGGGGCTGATCTATCCATCTCTGGCTGTTGTTGACTCAGGTAATGTCTGTAGGGGTCAGGCATACTGGAGGGAACCTGGGCTGCTACTCTACCAGCAGAAAGGGTGCCATCGTTCTGATGTTGAACTGGAGGAGGAACATGATGGGCATTACTGTCTGTACTGTAAGGATTTGTAATCTGTGGAGTGGGAATTCTACGTGGAGCTGGTATCGGATGAGCACGGGGGGATGGTTCCTGCACAGGTGTTTCTGACTCCCTGTAAATCATTCTAGGTGAAGGCACCGGAGTTGTTTGGGATAAATACTGTGGTTTAGCAGTGGGCGATGACCTCTGACTTGACTGGCTTCTCGTTAACATGTCTTGCATGATTTCTGTCAGTCGTCTGATCTCCTCCTTCATTGATAATTGAGATTGACGAAGCTCTCTGTTCTCTTTTTCAATGTCATGCACTGTTTGGTGAAGATCCGGAGGTAAGGAGTGGGTGTAGTCATCTTGTGCACTCCACTGGTCTCTAATGAGAAACCATGGCTCTCTTTGTGGACCTGTTCCCTCTAAAGAATCAGGTGCTCCACTTTTGGCTCCCTCGTCTGAGGTGTAATCTCTGGTGGTTTGCGGACGAGCAATTGGGGTATCGTCCCACTGTTTATCTTCTCGCCCATGTGTCTGCTGTGCTATCTGTATGAAAGGTACCGTAACATGAGCGTTCGTTGGATACTGAACCTCGAAATCTTGGAGGTATGTTGGCTGGCGAACTGAACGTCTAGGCCGTGCACCTTGGATCTGATATTCTATACTCTGGGGTTCTGACATCCTTAGTCCAGTGTAAACACACTATCCGGCTCGAAGGACCAATGTGAAAAAGGGATTTATTCTATATGCACTAGTTCAGGTGGGTGCGTGTTCGCACTGGTGTGTCGGTCAGGACATCTGAGTCAGGATTCAGTTTCCAGAATTGACTGAAATTATTCAGACATGATAGCACAGTCAGACCACGGGCATTTATTGTTCAAAAGTCTCATATAGTGGACATTTATAGATGTGTGGTCTGTAAATAACAAAGATAACCATGAGTAAACAATAATCACAATAACTTATTGCCATTGGCTAGAAACAATCATATCTTTAGTATATAACATGTACTGAAATAAACATTATTGCAATACTATGTAGTGCCACTAGGTGGCGCATGAAGCGCGCGGAATAAAGTAGGTAAAAGGTCATTTTGCTACATTAGTAAATGGCACGGTAAATGTGACGAACGACATGAAATCAATAATCCACACATGTAACATACTAAATAGTGTAAATGTATTACCTACAAACATCCATTAAACTACTGAATGAAGAATTAAACTTATTAGGCGGCAATACAGAAGATGAACTTGTACACACGAATCACTATGCTGCTCGTGCGAGTGAACAAGCTGACGATAATAAACCAATAAGTCATACAATCACTTGACTAACAAATAAAGTCACCTAATAAAGTACAGAGAATCGCACTTACGTATTTTCAATGACTCACTAAAAGGAATGTCCACTTTGTGGAGAAGTTTTGCTGTTGTTTCAGCCTCAGGAAACTTAATGCTAATCTCTCTTCAGCAGGCACACACTGGCTGACGTCACGCAGTGGAGAGCGCTCTTATTGGCCGGAGATCGCGCTTATTGATGTAGAGCGCGTTCATTTGCTGTGTCTTCTTAACAACTTGGCTTTAGCTGTCCAGTAGAAGGCTATCATCATCCCCGCTCCGAGCTGTCCTCTGGAAGTGGGTACTGGCACGTAATCCCTAACAAAAAGGAACAAATTCACCTCTTCTTTGATGGGTGGCTCAACTTGGATATACTTACATACTGACACACTGAAACCTTAAGATCAAGTGACCTATTAGAAACACAGGAGACCTAAACCTGATACACGAACATGAAAATGAAGGCCAAGAGGCGAGCAAGAATCAGAGAAGAAAGACAATCCCTACTTGTCAAATGTGATGAGATAAGTGCTTGGTTCCTGGAACAAATATGACATGTGTAAAAAGAAGCTGATGGTTAAACTATACTGGGATTTGCAACAATAAAGTCTTTGAAATAAGATGGTAAGTTTATGTAATAAGGACATCAATTTAAACTCATAATTATTACTGAGTTTCTTAAATAAATCAAATTGCTCCATTTTAAGAAATAAGATTTTAAATAGTGTGAATTATCACATGAAGAACAGATGCTGTAGTTACATTTCAAGAAGCAGAAAGCAATAATCACAATCTTTCCTTTTTCCAGTTCACCCTAAATTAACGTTAACGTTACTCTGACATTTAAGTAAAACTCAAACTGTAACCATAGTGTAACTAACTAAAGACTTCAGATTTAAACAATCTAAACTACTTTAGGGCATTATATCTAACTAATCACAACACAAAAGTATTATTAAACTACCTTTTTACAAGCCAAGCTAAACCAAAATAATGGCGTAACTTACTTGATTCCTTGCGATGCAAGTCTGCGCACGACTTTCCCTGTACAATTGCCATGGCAACAGAACGCGTTTCAAAAGCAGGTTAGCTAGCTAGCTGGCTAATATTCTTAAATAAATACAGTGAATAAACTCAATGGGTCCGGTGGAATTAAAGTACGTACCTGTTGCTGTTTTTGTCAGAAATGCGCAGTGGTTTTAGAGGGGGCCAGTGGTATCGCGGATTGTATTGGCTGTTCACAAGGAAATGCCATTGGATTTTCTCAAGCTTACAATGTTGCCAAGTGCTCTCAAAACGAAATGAGAGCACGAGGTGAAGGGGAAAGAGATGTCCAATCTCAATTCACGTTTGCAAATACTTGACCTCTGATTGGTTCTCACTCTGGTAATGCTAATCTATTTTTTTAGATCATTGATCCAAACCGTATTAACGGTTACTATTTAAACGACACACACAAAAAATTGTTTTAAGTCAAGTCAAGTAAAATATATTTATATAGCGCTTTTCAAAATACAGATTGTATCAAAGCTGCTTCACAGTATCAATCAAAACAACTTAACAATGTTTGTTTATTACTGGAAAAAAAAGACATCCAAGTTTGGTAGAGCTGATCAATGGTATGATTGGTTAATTAATTTGAATATCCCCAACTGAGCAAGCCAAAGGCAACAGTGGCAAGGAACCGAAAAACTCCATCCAGTGACCTAAAGGTGTCCTAACACACCATCAGATGACCCTATGGAGAAAAAAAAACCTTGTGAGAACCCAGGCTCAGTCGGGGGCCAGTTTTAAGGCTTGAAAAGGAACTAGCAGATGAGAGCCGCACTGATAGGACAAAGTCAGTAGGAGAGCCATTTTACCGCAAAGTATAAAAAGTTACATCCAGTCATAATAAATACCATGTCTGCTTATCAATCTGTCATGCCTGAACATCCAATAGCCTATGCAATGCAATGAATACAAAAGGGTGGGGAAAAAACATTCATGATGATTTACCAGCCAAATTTGTAACTGAGACAAGATCATTTCCCTTAATGACAAAAAAAGCAGAATTTCCAGAATATATTCATCCCAGAATGACCTTAAGTTATTTTTTTCAACATTAGCCCATGTATCTAACCATCCAAGTCCAAGATCACATGCAGCGTTAAGAGCTGGAAAGACCGCCATAACTGGCAACTCCGCAGCGCAGAGACTGATTGTTTACATGCACAACTATTGTTTCATTCGGACTGAATTCATTCCGATTATGAATCTGAATGTATTGTAGTTTACATGTACGCTCGTGATGTGATACATGACCGGGTTGATGTGCGCGTTTATAAGTCAAAAGATTCAAATAGGAATAGATTTTTTGACATGCGGCCACTACAAAAATATAACGTTTCCCGCTGTCGCCGCTTAATAACCATTATCCTACATTGGTTCTTTATTTGTTTTAAACAGCAGACTTAATATTTATGCAATTCTGGTCATAATTTGGAAATTATGAACAGTATACCGTTGTGCCGTGCTGTTTGTAATTTATCACGCAGTAAAAATGCCCAAAACTAGTCGTCTGTGGATGAGAATCTGAAACAAGGACGGGTGAGCCCGAGCCGTTGTCCTGCTTCACTTCACGGACGCAGTGAAAAAAGAATTATAGAATGACAGGACACTCATTTATATGACACTTTATTCATCAGGAGAACGGCTCGTTTGTGTTTACATGTTCTCTCGATAAACCACCCCTTTCAATCCGATCGAAAATATTTGTAATAGCTGACACTTTGAGTTTTTAATGGGTTATGTTATAGCCCTACTTGTTTTTAATGAAATATCTGTAGTGACTGCATGATCATCATATCACCGTATTATTTACCGCCATGCGAGCCACAAATTAAAGCTTGGCGAACCGCGCAATGATGAGTAACACTGGGTTAGAGGGACTTTAACTCAAATCTACTGAGGTAATTCTGCAATTTTACAATCTGCACTTTTACAATCACAGCCTTTACATCCATTGTAAATGACCCAATTCTAAAGTCTCCTTGTTGAACAAGAAAATCATGATTAAATTAAAAGATTTACAATTTGAATAAGAATTTAAGATGGCATCAACAATTAGTGTATTTTTTGGTCTTTTTATTCAACTTACATTTTTGTTTCAATCTTTCAAGTAAAACAATGTGGAATTACAAGGGAACATAAGGAATGTAACAAATTAGAATAGACAAATCAAAATGAAAATAAGACCATCACCATATTCTACTAATTACCCCCCAAACATCTTTCTGTCCAAAACGGGCAAAGAAAAGCTATCTTACAATTCACTTGACTGCCAATGTTCAGCAAAAAAAAGAAAAAAAGAAGATATTCCTCTTATGAAGTTATTTCAGGTGTATCCTACCAACCCAGCATCGGTCCCTTCGTAAAAAGGACCAATACTCCAGAAGTAAAAATAGCTGACCGTAGCGATTTTCACTGGAGAACTGATTTCAGTTTTGGTTGCACAAACAGAAATGGCGTTGTTACGATGAAGGGTGGAAGAGCTTATTACACTTAAAGCACTACAGATGACCAAATGTCTATACGTTAACATGGATCCTTATATGGATCAACAGGCACTCTCATTTTATCAAACTCATTTAAATTCTGTGTTTGAGAATACAATTGAATGGGTAAAGATGATCATGACAACTAACACTTTGGGAAAGAGATAAGAAAAATAGCAAGATGTTGTCTCCCATTTCTGTACTGCTATAAAGCAAATGACAAGCAAATTTCAAGATTCATCACAAGCTCAAGAGATTCACATACTTTAGAGCTTACAAAATGCAGTGAGGTACCAGTAAAGATGTACTGACAAGTTGATGTTCTGAAAAGAAAAAAGAAAAACACCTAAATCACAATGCACAACTCCAATGTCCGAGACATTTCAGATGTGCCAACGGGGGAAAGCAGGCAGCAGCAGAATTTAAAAGTAATGGACTGAAACATTACAAAAGACAGGTGATCTAAGCAAATTGTAACTCCAGCATAGTGCGGGGGGGGGGGGGGGGGGGGGGGGGGTCAAATTTTTTAGACCTGCCCTCTTCTTCATACCCTGGAAGATATAGAAGATATTTTTGTAATTCATCAACTGACTTAACAAACAATAGTCAAAACAGCTGACAAACATTATTCAGAATGCAACGGTCTAAAAACTTTACAATTGTACAATCCCCACTAATCATTTCAATGTAGCATTAATGAATTTCTTCCTCATCAATACCATTTGCAGCACTAGTAATCTCTGTAAAAAGTGTACAATCTATGCAACAAATCCTCTAACACATACTTCACATAGTATTTCCAGTCTTTATGATTACAGTACATAGTGTGAACAAATAATAAATCTTGCCTCTTGCCCATCTACTTTGAAGTTCCAAAGTCTTTGTGTCAGGGTAAAATATTCTCTGGTTTTAACTCAAATTATTAGGACACATTTTTAAATAGGTGACCAAATGATCTTCATATAATTGTCCTGCATCTACAGACCCTTTCCACACAGTAAATGGCTTGACTTAAGATAGCTGAGTGGCAAAGTCGAGGTCAGATCTAATTACAATGTGCAACAGATCTCTTTTCCCCCCCCGTCTTCTCTCACAGCTAAACCATGGCCTTAAATAAAATTGATCCCCATTCCTCCGTAAAATCTGCATTATCTCCTTGCTGAAATTGTCATCTAACTCCTTGTTTAAACCTAGAGATGATTTATCCACTCCATATCACGTCTTGGAGTGCCGGTGTTGGGTGGATGAAGAGCGTGTGTTGCTAGCTGGAGTACGTGCCTGAGCGGCTGCCAGTGCAGCTACACTCCTGAGAACCCTGTCCGGAGTCCCATCACTGGACCCGGCACTCAGTTCAGGTTTGTCATGCTTCTGGGACCTCTTCTCTTTCCTGCTCTCCCTGTCTCTCCCTCCATCGCTCTTCCGCCGAATACTTTTGCCTCTCTCTGTATCACTACCAGAGGAGGCTGCTCTGGAACGGGAGCGGGTAGGCTCTGTACTCTGCGAGCTTAGACTGTGGGTGCGCTGACTGCTGTTGCTGCTACTCCGACTTCTACTGCTGCCTGCTCCTCTTTCACTGCTTATACTACTGCAGGCACTATGACCTCTTGAAGACCTGGTCTCTCTATTTTCATATTCACCTTCCTTCTGATCAGATGCTTTTTTCTTTTCTTCTTTTTTAACCCTTTCTGTTTCCAAAGGGGGAACAAGGCTGCCCGGTCGCTGCCGAGTGGATCGAGCAGAAGAGGAGGATTGTGGTGATTCAGTTGTCTGATTGGGGGTTTGCCTACCACTCTCTGCTTTACTGTTAGACATCTTAGGAGAGTCCCGTCCTGTTTTCCCCTTGGGTTTACTGCTTCTTTCAGAGGACAGTGCTCTGCTTTGCTGTACAGCAGTCTTATTTTTGGGGCTAGGACTGGGTGTGTCTGGTCCTCTTCCCCTCATTGCAAAGAGTTTGGCTGCAGCATTAAGGGCTGAGCAGCGTTTGCCCAGTACCTCAGGTTCAGGGGAAGCTAAAGTATTGGATTGTGGGCCAGCAGATTTCCGGGTTGCTCTTGAACACGTTTCACCACTGGACTCCCCTTCTGTGGTATTGGTGGTTTGACCCTTCTTGTCTGACCTTCCCCTTTGTCTATTACGGCTCTCGTCATTTTTAGCAATAGTGCCATCTTTCTCCAACTTCTTTTGAGCTGATCTTGTCAGACATATTTTTATACTATTAGAGTCCTCAGAGTCTGAAGATGAGGAAGAAGAGTTGGACTGGTGCTTTCTGTCAGACCCTTCTTCAGTTTTCCCCTTTTCAGACTTTATATCATCCCGTTTCCTTTTTGAAGGCCTCCTACTCTCTCCAACCTTTTTGGACTGAGATGATCTTGTACCACTGGAGGATACAGAAGATGGGGAAGAGGAACGAACTGACTCCTGGCTGCTTTGTCTACTAATGGTTCGTTTTTTGGCAGAAGTTCTGGTCTCTCTGTCCTCCGTTTTCTCCTCTTCTGATGGCTTAACAGGTCCATCACTCTTGGGAGCATCATGAGGCTCAATATCCGAATTTGATGAGGCAATTCCAGAGGCACTGGGTGTCTGTTCCTTTGGCAAACTATCCAATTTCTTTCTTTTTGGCTGAGATAAAACACCATCATTTCCTCCTGCATTATCCTCAGCAAAACGGTCTACTTCCATTTTCTCTGTCTCCTCAGTTACAACCTCCTCCTCCTGCTCAGTTACAACCTCATCCTTGGATGAACGTTGGCCCTCATGATTATCAGCCACTGGCATGTTTTGGGGTGGAGAAGAATCTGCATCTTTATAACTGAATGTTGACAGAGAATCTGATTTTGTCTGATTAGCTGTAGATGGAGATTGTAAAGATGTTAACGACATTTTGTGTGATACAGGTGCTGAATCTGTTGCTGCTTCGATGGCTGTAATTTGAAGTTGTGAGGTAGGAACAGAAGTTTGATCAGACTTCGGTGTTGACTGTTGGACTGTTGACAGAGTCAGTGTAACCGAAGCCTCTGGTGCCTCTGATTTAGATGAAGATGATTCTGGCTCAATCCCAGAAGCCAAAGCAGGTGGAAAAGGTTGGGTGAATGTCTGATGAGTGGCAACAGGAGATGCAGCTATATTGCAAATGGGTACTACAAAGGTTTGTGAAGAGTCTGCAGTTGCACTGCTTCTGTGTAAGGGTTGTGATGTGACATGAGTAGATGTATTTGAGCAGTGCAAATTATCTATTTGTTGGTTAGTTGTGAGTGAATTTTCCTCAGCCTCTACAGCAGACACCGAGGCGGGTGAAGGTTCTGAAAATGCTGTGATTTCACTGGTCTTAGAAAGTACAGGCATTAGGGTAAGTTCCTCTGCATGGATGAGGGACAAGGGGGTACAAGTGGGAGGCTCTCTGAGGGGACTTGGAAGCTGTAGTGTAAGGGAAGAAGCAGTACAAGTCTGAGAGACCACTGCAGTAGAAATCTTGGGTGGTGAAGTTTTAAGTGTGTTGGTGTCAGAGTCAATGCATGCAATTACAGGGTTTGGACTGGTGTGAGTATCACCTTGTGAGTCTACACCATGTTCTGATGTAGACAAGGACATATTTTGAGAGTCTCTATACATAGAGGACAGTAAAACAGACGTAGTGGATTGATTTGTTTCTGAATCAGGTTTAGAAGACGACAATTCAGCAGCATTTGAGGGTGAAGTGGGGTTGAGTGTTGGAGAGCTTATTGGTGAAGTTTTACTTACAACAGGCAAAGTCACAGGCATAACATTGGACGTTGACAAATTAGGCTCTTGGGAGGAAGGAGCACCTGTAGAAGGAGCACCTGTAGGAGAAGATGGTGGTGAGCTTGTAGTTGTGGTGGAATCTTTACGTGGACGACCCCTTTTCCGTTTTGGTGAGTGAGGGGGACTCTGCTCAGGACTGGTTTTCTGGGTTACTGGTTTCTTGTCTTCTGGCAGCTCTGGTGCCCTTGTGGGTGTTTTAGGTGGCCTGCCCCTCTTGCGCTTCACTGATATAAGATTGGTGACATTTGAGTCACTTTGAGCAGCACTGTCCTTGTCTGAATTAGTCTCTGGTTTCTTTGGTGACAAAGCCGATCTCCGATCCACCCCTCTACCTCTACCTAGAAATTGCTCTCCTAACTGTGCAGCCATTCTAGACTCTGTCTCAAGCCTTCGGCGCACTGGTAAGTTCCGTAGGACAGGCATATCTGGTGAATAGTGTGTTGGGGAACAGGGGTGGTGCCCTCTCCCTGGACTATACTGTAACGGAGAGGCCTTTTCCTGCTCTCGTGGTGGTGGTGGTGGTGTTGGTGACGAAGAAGCTAAGGATGTGGGGACTGATATAGGAGGAGAGTCTTTAAGAGTTTGACTTGCTCCATCAGATGATTGAGTGGCTGGTTCTTGAACTGGTTCTAGCTGTTCAGTGTCCTCTGATGAACCCTCGTTGTGCACTCCTCCACTTCCACTCATTCCCCTCCGTCTCCTTTTGGGCTCTTTCTCTTCCACCACCGTGACTAGACGACCTGGAAGCTTTCGAAGGACTTTGGCTGATGGAGAATCTTCTGGAAGTCCCTTGAGAATTTCACTTTCAGCAGACTGCCGCTTTCGTGGTGAACGAGAGTTAGGAGATGTAAGAGTAGGAGAAAGGGAGAGCTGACCATCCTGTTCAGAATGATGCTCAGGAGAACAGATGGAGTCTGATGATGCAGATGCTCTCCTATCTCTCCTGCTACACTGTACAGTTTCAGACACTGCCTCTCCCCCCTGCTCTTCACTGTCCTCTATGCATGCAGCAGAAGCGGAGGACTGATGGCCACAACTGTTTCTGTCTATTGCAGGAGATACAGCAGCTGAAGGCACAGAGCTTGGGGAGATGAGCAGCAGGTGGGGGGATGGCACATTTCTAATTTTTTGGACTGAGCCCTGCATAGCAGGGGACAAGGTTGTTGAATCTGAGAGCTGCTGGTTGGTTTGGTCTGTCTGGTTTTCTAATGACATGAGCGATTCAGATTCTTTGGTTGTCCCTCGCGGACCACTGCAAAGCTTCTCAGGCACTTCTCTGTGTTGGGGCGACTTTTGTGTGGACCCAGGGGTTTGGCTTATACTGCGCTCAGAGTTCATCCATGCCCCCCTCCTGCCTCTTTCTGGCGACAGCCGGGTTAGGGGTATATCGTCAGCAGGTGTACCTCTGAGCCTGCCACTGACCCTTGTAGAAGGAGCCCCTTTCTCTTTGTGTTTGCGAGGGCGACGGGTTGGAGTAGGTTCCTCGGTACTGTGAGGTATGGAATCCTCTTCATCACTGTCAGATGACTGATGCAGTTTTAAACCTTCTTCCTTTGCCTGATCCAACCCTTTCCTTGCAGCCTCAACTTGCTCCTGTAAAGTAAAGATACATCTTGTGGGTATGACTGCTAAAAGTTTATTCAACCAGAAAGTAATCAAAGCTTGGTTATTGTTTTAATTGTTACCTCTGCCTGCTTCAGCTCCTCTTTGCAAATATCTTCAAGGGAAGCCTCAAGGAAATTCATGGCATATCGTTCTATGGGAGTGAGCTGTTAAGAACAGGGACAATTGAAATTTAGTGGAAAACATTATGATAAAAACAGGTAAATTCACATTCTATAAAGAAAAGCATAAATATCATGACTACCTGTTCAACCAGGGCATTGATTTCCTGCTCAGCTTTGGAAAGCTCCTCCTCTTCCTGGTCTCGGCTGTCACCATCATCCAGAGGGATGTTCTCGTTAAACTCTGCAAGCTCAGCCACCTGCTCAGCCTTGGCTTGAGATGCAGCCACAATATCCTCTTCATCCTCAGCACGACACAGGGCCTAGTATAAAGATAAATGTTCAATGGTTTGTAACAAATGGAATACATTTCTTAGAAACAAACAAATACAATACACAAAATGGATTTTTTTAAAATGACCTGTTCTAAAATGGTGGTGTGTTGTTTATTGATGGATTCTTCATCCTCTGTCTGAGGCACACTCAGTTCAGCCACTTTCTTCTCTCCCTCTGACACATCAAACAACTCTCTGATAGTTTGCTGTGGGAAAGAGAGTTGGGCAATCAATCCTTCTAAAGTTTATTCCAATCTCGGATTTCACTGTGAAAACTACATTAAAATTAAAGCATACCTCCTTAAAAAAGGCAGTGGTAAAGTTTCCCCCTTCAATAGCCATATCTCCCAACATCCTTTTTTGATTGGCTTTTTTCAGAATATTTTCTTCAACTGTGCGTTCACTGATTAGCCTAAACAAATAACATTTTAAAATGTAAAATGTGCTTGTACAATGTTAATCATTTATTTATTTAAAAAGGAACAAAAATTGGTCCTGTATGTAAAAAAAAATCTATAGGTTGCCTTTACCTATAGATGTGGACATCTCTTGTCTGTCCAATTCTGTGGCACCGGTCCTGAGCTTGGGCATCCATGGTTGGGTTCCAATCACTGTCATAGAACACCACTGTATCTGCCCCAGTAAGGTTAACACCTACACCTCCACTGCGGGTGGACAAAATGAAGCAGAATATGCGACGGTCTGCATTGAAGCGCTCCATCAGAGCCTGAAAGGTAGAAAAACATTCCAATATTGTCACAGCTGAGAGACAAAACACATTCTTTGTTCTGCTTGGCCAAGTCAAGTTATAATAAAATCACAAATACACAATTCGAGTACTTCACCTGTCTCTGTTCTACACGTGTACTTCCATCCAATCGCAGGTAGATGTGCCCATGGTAGTTGAGGAACTGCTCAAGTATATCTAGCATACGTGTCATCTGAGTGAAGATGAGGACTCTGTGCCCTCCTGCCTTCAACCTTCTAAGTAGGAGGTGGAGTGTCTGCAGTTTACCTAAACACAGATAAACAGCCACAAAAGATTTCTTTTCCATTTATTTTTGGTACAACACACATTTTATGTTTATTGCGTATAAACATGGTAAATTTAAGTACAATGAAATACTAAAATGCACACTCTGGAGTCCCAGTACTTACCACAGTCATACTGAATAAGCCTCAAGTCAGGGAAATGTGTCCTCATGTTACACTGGATGCGATGGAGCGTGTGTGTAAGCGGGGAGAGACGGGAAGATAAAACAGAGGAGAAAAGAGATTGCTGGTGTCTGAGGGAGGGAGGTGGGTGGCAGCTGTGCATGGTGATAGGCTTTGCCTCTACTGGAGGAATGACAAAAGTGAACCTGTGGAACGAGGGCACACATTTAAACGTAGTGTGACACTATTATTTTCAGATGCAGTTTTTATACTTCATTTCTAAATCAAATAAAAGTTTAGTGCTTTATGTATGTTTGTGAGCTATACCTCTCTATGACCTCAGAGAGAAGTTGAAGCTTGTCCTCTGAGTTGTTGATGGCTTCCTTCAGGACTTTGCTCTTTTCCAAAATACTACTTATATCGTGTGACTGAGCCGTGAGGCAGGAGCTATAACCCGAGTAACTCCAGTTGTTTACAACAGGACGTGGCGGAGATGGACAATGGCCTGGGAGGAAGGTTAGAAAGTCCAGCACCTCACGACCATACACAGGCTTAGCACTGCAGTGCAGCTCATTGATGCGCATGATTTGAGAGATTCTGTCATCTCGCTGAGCCTTTCGCCTGTCTGCAAGCCATGACTGTCAGAACCAAATAAGTTCAAGTAACAAATAAGTAAGAGCTACAGAAACAGACAAACAACTAATAGGTCACCAAATTTTTATACCAAGAATAAGGGTACAGAAAATTTACCTAAATCCATTATGATGTAGTTACTGATGCTTGCATTAAGAAGCATCTATATTTGCAAAATATTACTCACTCAGATGTGGGTTGTCATTAAACAAATTTAAAGTAGAAACTGTGTTATGCTCCCTTTTGAGTTAAAGAATTAATCAATGTAAGATTAACACTCCATTTCTTACCACGTAGAAGGGGGAACGTGGTGGTGGCGGCGGCTGAATGCGGGGACGCTGAGATGTTGACCCACTACTCTGAGATGAGGATGTAGGCTTAGGAGTGCTCATGTGCAAAGTTATCACATCATTATTACTGTCCTCACGTACTGATGATGAATTTGCCTTCGTAACTGAAAAGTACAGAGTATTGAATGTATAATTATTCTACTTAATATTATTTTTTCCTTAGTATACTGCTTAAACTAAGTAAATTCTCAAAACCACATATGGGCTCAACTTACCTGGTGGTTCTGGGGCTGGGGCTGGTGCTGGTCCCTGTACTACTCTCAGCACAGGACGAGTGGGTTGAGTCTGGGAGGAAGCAACAGTTCGGGGAGGAGCAGCATAAACCGGAGGCCGGTGTGGAGGCTGTGAAGCAGCCGACGCTCTAAGAACAGGGCTTGGAGTGCCATGTGGGTGAAGGGTGACCGACTGAGGAGGAGCAGGACGAGGAGAAGGAGGCACGGCTAGAGTAGGGATAGACCCTCCTTCTTTACTTGGTGCCTGTCGTACAACAATCTTTACAATTCCGGGTCCACTTACCATGGATGTTGGGACTGGAATTAAAAACAGAGAGCGAAAGAGAGTTTACTAACTACACAAGTATTTCGCCTGGAAAGAAAGTTCAGTTAGACTGGGCACCAGACTATTGATTACAGTAGCAGAGCTATCAATACAACGTCTTGCATTTATCAAATACACTACTGCTCAAAAATATTGGGGTCAGTACGATTTTTTAAAGGTTTTTTGGAAAAAAGTCTCCTATGCTTAAAGCTGCATTTATTTAAATAAAAAAATACAGTAAAACAGTTATATTGTGAAAAATTATTACAACAGACTTCAGTGTCACATGATCCTTCTAATATGCTCAATATGGTGTTCAAGAAATATTTCTTATTAAAAATGTTGAAAATCTGCTTCTTAATATGTCTGGAAACACTGATACATTTCTTTCAGGATTTTTTGATGAATACAAAGTAGAAAGAAGATGAATAGAAAATAGAAAAGATTTATTTGAAATAAAAATCTTTTGTAACATTATAAATGTCTTTACTGTCACTTTATAATGCATCCTTGCTGAATAAAAGATTAATTTCTCCCAAAAGAAAAAAACTATTCTGACCACAAACTGAATGGTAGTTCAATTCTTTAGTCTTTTAACTCTATAGAAGAATGGACAATTACAACTTCATAAATTTAACCTGCATACATTAGACTTAAAGGAAGAGAATAAAACAAAAAACAAGAAATAAAGAAAAATTGTGAAATGAGAACAATTTAATCCACTAACTACATAAAATAATGAACAAATAAATAAAACTGCAAAACAAACCAACCCATTTCAAACATCATGTACCCTCTACAACATTTGAATTAATATTTGCAGTGTTGTTTGCATTTATTTTTTTTAGATTTAAAATACTTAATTTAACCGGACCTATTAAGTAGCCAACAAACCATCCAAATAAGCTGTCACATGCAGTTAGAAAAAAAGAACCAGTGCCAGAATACCCATGCACATGCTCTGCTGAGTAACAGGTAGTTTGGTACCCAGGATACAGGCTGTACCCAAACAAGAAGGAACTCAAGGACAGCACCAATACCTTGAGTAGCGGTGAAAGGTAATGCTAGTCCAGAGCAGGTTGGGGTTGTGCTGGCTGGGTATGGATTTGCTGAGCTGCTACCTGTCTGACTAACTGTGTGAAGAACTGCCACCTGAGCTGGCTGACTAATAAGGTGGTGCTGCCCACTACTGGAAACCAGATGCATTACATTTCCTAAAAGGCACAACCACAGAAGAAAGTGTTAGGCTACACCATACACTCACAGAAAGACTGAAGGCGTGCAGGAAAAGCGAAACCTATCCAAAGCAGGCAGTGGATTATTTCCACAAGCAGATAGTTTTTTTTCTATTTATGTGGAAGACAGTGGATACCTTGGATGGGTCGTGGCTGTGGAACAGGGACCTGGTGCAGTGGAGTCCCAGAGAGTGTGAGCTTGTTGCCCTGTAGCTGGAAGGTTACTGGTTTACTGCCCTGAGAGGACGACACTGGTCGGCCTGCCAGGGAGGCCAGCTGAGCGATACTTACAACTTCACCGGCTGTACACGTGGGAGATAAATGAAAATAATTGAACTATGTGCAACTATTGTTTCATGGCAATAAACAATGAAGTGAAACAAGTGTGATGCAATTAACTTACATGGCAAACGAGCCTGCATATCTGGACTGAGCAGGACCCTTTGAGTCATAATGTTGCTTGGTGGGTGAGGGGGATTGGACACCGTTGTGATGCTGGAGGGTGCTGAGGGACGCACAGTCACTGGCTGGGGGGCCAGCGGCCTGACTGCAGGTGCAGAAGGGACGCTACTAGGAGCCACTGGAGCTCTTAATGTAGTGACAGGAGTAACAGGACAAACTGAAATAGGAGTAAAATGTTATTCTCTTTCCAATTACACCATTACATGAAAGACACTTGCTGATCAGGATGTGAGGCTTGGACCCTTGAGCTGACCTTGAGGTGCTGGCTGGAAGGGAGTTTGTGAAGGGGTAACCTCTGTGATTAGAGGCTTTGGAGTCTGAACTGTGGTGGTGGTAGGACACGCTGACCGAGGGCTGTTCACTGCTGAACGCCCATCAGACTTAGGAAGAGGCTGGAGCATCCTGCATAGAAGCAAGAACATGCTGAAACTTTATTAAAAGATACGAACAAAATCACAAAACAAGTCAAAATAATAATCATTTTACCATTTATTTAACTCAAGTGAATATATTATACATCAGAATTGTGTGCTTAACTTTTTTAACTCTTGTGCCTCATTTAAAAAAAGTTACACATAGCTCCATAGAGGACAAAAATGTCCACGTCAAAAAAACTGTCATAAAAAGAAGCTTGGGAGCACAGACTTAAGTTTGGTATCATTTTAAAGAAGACCCGTGGCAGATTATTGCTGAAGTAAAAAAAAAAAAATAAGTCAATCCAAACAAAAAGTTATATAGGTTTAAGTTTATGAAAATTATTTATGAACATTATTGTGAACACAGTGTTTGGATTTTAGATTTGCAGTTGAGTTTTTCCTCTCAATATTACAAACACACACATGCACACACTAGAGATGGGACGATTATCGGTTTCATGATAAACCACGATAAAATACACTCACCTAAAGGATTATTAGGAACACCTGTTCATCTTCTCATTAATGCAATTATCTAATCAACCAATCACATGGCAGTTGCTTCAATGCATTTAGGGGTGTGGTCCTGGTCAAGACAATCTCCTGAACTCCAAACTGAATGTCAGAATGGGAAAGAAAGGTGATTTAAGCAATTTTGAGCGTGGCTTGGTTGTTGGTGCCAGACGGGCCGGTCTGAGTATTTCACAATCTGCTCAGTTACTGGGATTTTCACGCACAACCATTTCTAGGGTTTCCAAAGAATGGTGTGAAAAGGGAAAAACATCCAGTATGCGGCAGTCCTGTGGGCGAAAATGCCTTGTTGATGCTAGAGGTCAGAGGAGAATGGGCCGACTGATTCAAGCTGATAGAAGAGCAACTTTGACTGAAATAACCAGTCGTTACAACCGAGGTATGCAGCAAAGCATTTGTGACCCGATCTGGCGAAATGAGTCGGAAGTCGCAACGTTCCATTTTAAGATATGGGCCGATTATGTGGAAAAACAATGAAATAATAGATTTTTTTTTTTGTTGATAATTTCAAAGAACAGACATTCAAAAATAATCTCCCAAAGTTTCGTAGTCCAGATAATCGAGTAAAGGTATTTAAATTACTATTAAAGTGTACAAAGTTTTACTAAATTCGCTGGAAATGAACATTGCTTTTCTCAACTCCTATCTCACCTCTGAGCATTTCCCGGGTATCCCCTGAAACGTCACTATCTCTGCTGTGTTACACGTTGTATAGAACCAATCAAAAAGCTTAGAAATGTACACAAATGCTGATCAATTGTCGATGGGAAGCCGTTTCGACTGACCGGCACGCGATTGGTTCAGCCACCCTCCTGTCAGACTCGCAGCGAGCGCTCTGTGTAATAAACAAGCTAGCAGATCTCCTCAGAAAGATTAAATATTATTAATTTGAGAAATGTCGCTGTCAAAAGAGAGCAAAGTTGCCAAAGCGTCATCAAGCCCCCTGGCCATTGCACACTGAGTCCGCGTTTTTTTTCATATGCGTTTTTTCGTATTGATTCGGTGGCTCCGAATTGTCAAAACACCATTCAAACTGCTTGCTACGGATGCGAAAAGCTTACTTTTTTTATATAACGGATGAAAGTTTCGTAGACAGTGTGCAAGCGTGATTGACATAACGTGAGGTCGATTTTTTTTTTTTTTACGTGCGAAAATTTCGGATGCGAATTATAGATCTGACCAAAAATATCCGTGAGATTTGCCCAAAACCGCCAGTTGAGAAAGTAAGTTGTCCCTCTCCCTGCCCAGCTTAGAAGAAAAGAGCTGAAAGGTGAATTTAATGTCAAATTTGAATCTGAGTGAGTGTATTTACTGTGTATGAATGTGAGTGAGTGCAAATGTGAGTGAGTGTATTTATCTGCAAGGAGAATCCATTACAATGTGTTTGATTAACCCAAACTTTAACTGTTGGTATCTCCGTTATGAATTTGTTACACTGTTATTGTCAACTAGCCTACACAAAGATATGATTGCATAGACTAGCATTATTTGATCTCTGTTTCCTTGTCTCTCTGCCTCTCTCACTTTCTCTTACACACACACACACACACACACGCTTCAGCCTGGTTTAATAGCATTTATATATATATTAATGTAAGCTGTAAAATAAATAGTTTATCCCTTTAAATGCAATGGATTTTGAAAGATATCAACAAAAAAAGGGCAAAAAACTTTAAAAGCGATTTTCTCAGGTTTTCAATTGGAAAAAGAGGGCAGACGACCATAATTCAAATGTGTATATCTTCACAACCATTTAAGGCATGACTTTGACTAGGATATCATTTGAAAGCTTATGGTCTCCTCTTTCCATTAATACCAAAATCTAAATTTTGAAATGTGGGTCACTGTGACTCATTTTGCTGGATCAGGTCACGTTTGTGAAGCCACAACACGCACAACCTTGAGGCGGATGGGCTACAACAGCAGAAAACCCCACCGGGTACCACTCATCTCCACTACAAA
The DNA here is from genome assembly GCA_030578255.1 of Tiaroga cobitis. Taxonomy (NCBI): domain Eukaryota; kingdom Metazoa; phylum Chordata; class Actinopteri; order Cypriniformes; family Leuciscidae; genus Tiaroga; species Tiaroga cobitis. The sequence continues at coordinate 28,302,725 of CM060602.1, read as the reverse complement.
TAGGAAAAAGAGGCTGCAATTTGCAAGAGCTCACCAAAATTGGACAGTTGAAGACTGGAAAAATGTTGCCTGGTCTGATGAGTCTCGATTTCTGTTTAGACATTCAGATGGTAGAGTCAGAATTTGGCGTAAACAGAATGAGAACATGGATCCATCATGCCTTGTTACCACTGTGCAGGCTGGTGGTGGTGGTGGTGTAATGGTGTGGGGGATGTTTTCTTGGCACACTTTAGGCCCCTTAGTGTCAATTGGGCATCGTTTAAATGCCACGGCCTACCTGAGCATTGTTTCTGACCATGTCCATCCCTTTATGGCCACCATGTGCCCATCCTCTGATGGCTACTTCCAGCAGGATAATGCACCATGTCACAAAGCTCGAATCATTTCAAATTGGTTTCTTGAACATGACAATGAGTTCACTGTACTAAAATGGCCCCCACAGTCACGAGATCTTAACCCAATAGAGCATCTTTGGGATGTGGTGGAACGGGAGCTTCGTGCCCTGGATGTGCATCCCACAAATCTCCATCAACTGCAAGATGGTATCCAATCAATATGGGCCAACATTTCTAAAGAATGCTTTCAGCACCTTGTTGAATCAATGCCACGTAGAATTAAGGCAGTTCTGAAGGCGAAAGGGGGTCAAACACAGTATTAGTATGGTTTTCCTAATAATCCTTTAGGTGAGTGTAAACTGACGGTCAGTATTATCGTTTAAAATGTAATTATCGTTAAAACCGTGTTTGATTATCGCAATTTTAATAACTTATTGTAAATCCTGTCCAGCCAGCAACAGTCTGACGCAGACGCACAATGTTTTGTTTTTTTATTCGAGAAGGAATGGCTGAAGGTAACGTTAGTGAATGTGCTCGGGAGAATTTTTTAGCCTTTTAAGAGGACCAAATCTGAGGTGTGGTCATATTTTGGCTTTTACAAAAGTCCTGAGGGAAACTTGATCGAGGATGGTCACCCTGTCTGCAGAACAAAAAGTCGCTGCAATAGAAACACTTCAAATCTGCTGAGTCGTCTTGTGTGACCATCACCCACTGTTGTATAGCGAACGCAAGGCAAGTTAACTTTAACCTCAATACCAAAACTACGTCTGGGAAATAATTGGGCACAATAATTTACCACATAATTACGGGGACATATTGAATTGAGATTAATGTTTTAAATCTTACCTGTTTATAAATCTATTTTGTACAGCGTACAAAACAATCGTCCAGACAAGATGATCACAACAATATTATCAAACTGTGTAAACAATAAATCAACTCTGATTTCATTTTAAATACAATCAAAAATGGAAGACGCAAGATGGCAAGTTGTATTTAAATAAAACGAGAGAGTGCGCCTGTTGTGATACATGGATGTGCGCCGTGTAATAATGCGCTGCTATTGAAGACGGTCATTATAAAGAAGGAAATGCCACAGAATAGAAACTTGCTTTAAAAAACGGCATAGAGCTGCTTGTTTTATTTGTTGTTTGTTGATTTTCAAATATAAAACTTGTTGAAATGTTTTCAGTGTGAGCATCAGTTCTTTTTGAACAATTTCATCTCATTTGAACAAAACCGTGATATTGATAAATTACGATAATTTTGGACACAATAATCATGATATGAAATTTTCATACCGTCCCATCCCTAGCACTCACATATATATATTTTTTATAACACACATACCAACCACACTCTGACATCCATACCAACACACCCACACAAATATCATTGCATAATTTATCCAATTGGCTCTATAATATGCCAAAGAAGAAAACAGGAATAAAGCGAGAATTTGCTTTATAGACCAAACCTGAAAAAATGGCACCCTCTGATAAAAAAAATTAAAAAAAAAAAGAGTAAAAATTTTAATTGTGAAGCCTCTTAACAAAGATTGCATCATTTTATAGTTAAATGGCCCTGGGATAAAAAAAAATGCAGTGTTAATGGGTTTCAATGGGGCCATTTTTGTCCAAAAGGCGCCGAAAGGGAGTATTTTGTGTACCTAGTGCAAAAAAGGAAATAGCAGTGAAATAGTAAAATTACAATAAAAATACACACCTGTGCCAAATTTTATGCAGTTAGCATTAACACAGGCAAAGTGATCAAAAAAACAAAACTGAAAAGGCCAAAAATGTCCCTAAGGAGACACAAGGGTTAAACAACATACCTGTTGACCTTCATGCGAACAGGCTTCGGCCTGGGAGGAGGGTCAGGGGACTCCATGATTTCCTGAATAAGCTGATGTGTCACTTTCCTCTGAGGCAGGAAAACATCTGCCTGGTATCGAGACACACGCTGCTCCAGGCCAACCAGGTCAAATATGGACAAGTCACAGCGCTTTGAAAAGAATATAATTTTTTTTATTAACCTTCACTGAGGGTTCGGAAAAGAAAAAAACACACATGACTAAAAAATTTCTGAACACAGAATTACTACGGCAATTACTACCGATAAAATTTTTATCATTCATACCACCTTAGCTATACATTAATGTGAGCAATGGACAGGGCTACTTCATTGTTATTTACATATGGGAATGATGGAAAAAACATGGAAGAATGTGAAAATACAGAGCTCAAAGAGTCTCAAATAAAGTCAAGATAAAAAAAAAAACATGTTTATTTGCATCGTGCTTTTCACAAAACATTGTAATTTTGGGAATACTGCCCACCCTGTCCAAAGATAGAAGAAACTAATAAAGGGTTCAGAATGAGATCAAAGGTGTCCTGCTCCACCATAAGGCGGAGTTTAGCTCTAATCCCAATTAAACACACCTGAACCAGCTAATCAAGGCTATATCCAAAAATGCCCCATATTCCCTCATTCACCATTCCCTACATTATTCTACTAATACAGTTCACTGAATGAGTGAATGAAAGCGACACTGTGTACCAGAAATGCTATGGGTGGCATCTCCTGGCAAGACATGGGAAATTATGCTGCATTCACACCATGTTGTTATTACCGTAGTCTCAAAATGACAACACGTGACGTTATATTCAGAGCTGTTCACGTCCTCGGACTGGAAATTAGGCGTAACGCAGAGAGGTGCGATAAATTACATTTATTTTATGTGCCAAGCATTTGTGTGTTGGATGCATAGGTTGTTTATCCAAATTTGACCAATTAGATGGGGCCTTACTATCTTAATCTATTTTACTATCATCTCACCGCAGCATAGGCGCGCCTGGAAAAACGAGTGCGCCGCGCGCGCCGCTTCCATTATGAGCGAGCAGCAAACATTTGAAATAATGAATTTGCACACGCAAATAATGCGAAATGTGAACATTAGTGATGGTGTGACCACGTCGAGAGAAAATCCAACTAATCTCCAGTCATCTGGAACGCAACCTCAGGGAGCTATATGAAGACTTCAAAAAGTGTAAGCCCAAATCTACAAACAAAATGCCAAGTAACAATAATAGTCTCACAGACAACCATTAATCATAGTTTTGCAAGTGTAACCCCTTATGAAAAAACTGAGATATTCTTCTGAAGATCAGAAGAATATATATTACCTGTTTATTTTAGTATGATCATTACATATATAAATTATTATACTTTTAAAAGCTTCATAAAAATAGCATTTCTCTATGGAAATGTTATATCGCAAGAAATATTGTTATCGCAATACTCAACAACATTGCATATTTTCCCAGTATCGTGCAGCCCTAGCATAGAGAGTAATTTCAAATACAGCCACTGTCTTCAGGATTACTATAAACTTCGATGCAAATGTGTTGGGGCAGGTTGGAGCTAAACTCAGGCAAGAGATTGGCCCTCCAGAAGCAGGACTGGACACACCTATTATAGATAAACAAGCAAAATTAGAGGATAGTGAAGGTTTAGTAATTGCTGGTCTTCTACCATTTACCTCAAATGGTGAGGTCTCAAGAGCCCGCTGAACCAGTGAAGCAGTAGAATAGATGATGGCCTTTGTGATGAAGGGAGAATGTATGGGTCTTGGATCAAACAGGTTAGGGTGATTACACACTTTCCGCAGCTGCATCAGGATGTTGATGACAGACATGAAATGACCACTGGCTAAAGTCTCTCGTGTCCTGGGAGTATATGGGCACAAAAAAAAAGACAAACAATAAGAAAAAAACCCATACCATCTGAAGTATGAACAAAATTAGCTAATTAATTATCCTCCAAGCCCTGAGCTTCAAAGTATCTTCCTCAACCCAACCCATGTCAGCTTGCCCTGGTTACTCACGAGGCCTGGGCCATGAAGTCATCATAGAGAAAACGCTGTCTTTTCGAGAGTCGACAGCGCACAACATGCTCATATTTTTTGGGCATTTGTTTCTCCACATCTGCTTTTATTCTTCGCAGCAGAAATGGTCGTAGCACCTAGAAAGAGAGGGAGATGAATGAAGCTTATGTAAAGCCAAATGCATAAATGCTTCCCTATAATATTACAAATAAACAGTTTCCATGTTTCTCTAATGAACTTTGCCTGTGTTTGTGCTACATCCATAAATGGAATAGATCAAATAAAATGTCCAACACAATTCATAAACTAGTACTACCTTGTGAAGTCGTTTGATCAAGCCCTCGTTGTACTCCTGGCTCCCTTCAATCATGCCAGTGAGCGGGTTTGAGAACCACTCCTTGAACTCACGGTGGGACTGGAAAACGTGAGGCATGAGGAAGTGCATAAGAGACCAAAGCTCCATTAGACTGTTCTGGAGAGGGGTACCTGTGAGCAACAATCGCCTTTGACTGCATGGAAGACAGAGAATTGAGAGGAAAAATAGTAAATAAACTCATTACATTCTCGTAATTAAATGTAAAGAAATTAACGTTAGAATGGGACCTGTGGCGATAAATTATCAAGCGCATCATAGAAACGAATGTATACAAGTACCTGTTAAAGTTGAGCAAGCTTTGCCAGCGCTGAGACTTAAAGTTCTTGATGTTCTGGGCTTCATCCAGAATGAGGTACCTCCAAGACTTGCGTCTAAAAGCCTGATGATCTTGCAGTACTAGCTTATACGAGGTAATGCAAACATGGAAAGCATTGGGTTTGGTCCAGCCCTGAGAAATTATAACAAGAGAAAAAACAATTCTAAAATCACAAGGATTGAAAGGCTAAATGAACAATAATTGCTTTAGAGTGTTTTGTAAGGTGTTTTTAAAAGGTATTCTTTGTGTTTTTAAAATATCTTAATATGTAATAAATATGCTCATTATTGTATTAATTACTTGTCGCTTGAGTTTGCGCTCCTTCTGGCTGCCATAGTAGGTGAGGATTTTGAATCCTGGGCACCAACGCTTCAACTCCATCTCCCAGTTGAGCATTACACTGGTGGGCACAATGATCAAATGTGGACCCCAGTTACCTGTAAGAGAAATAGAGAAAATGTTTGTCGAACTGCATATATCGACTATATTTTCAAAACACATCATAGGGAAATATGTATTTATGTCTTTTTACCCTTTACACAAGCTAGATGAGCTAACAGAGCGATGGTTTGGATGGTTTTGCCAAGCCCCATTTCATCTGCAAGTATGCCATTGAGTTTCTTCTCATTCATGGTGACCAACCAGTCCAGTCCAATGTGCTGGTACTCACGCAAAGTACCATGAAGCAGAAATGGAATCGGTGTTTTGACCTTATAATAAAACAAAAACAAAAAAACAACTGCAGTTAATGATAAACAGAAACTGTGTTCTTCAGTCATTGTTTCTGAGGGTTTGTGTTGCTACCTTAGTTGTTGCCAGTGTATATCCCTTAGGTTGAAGGCTCTCAGCAGTAGCAGCAATGTGGCTGATTTCTTTCTTAGGTCGGGGAGATGTCGTGACAGTGGGACTATGGTCTCCCTCTCTCAGCAGAACCTCCATTCCCTCACCTCCATCATCATCACTCTCCTGCACGTCCTCATCCACCTCTTCTTCGTCACTGTCTACAGCTGCTTGGGAACCTGAATAATGAGTGGATCACAGTAGGAAAATCTGATGATGTGCTTTATTTGGACACTTCATACAATAATTCATAAGATTAAGTGGTTCTATCACCATAAATGTCAACTCACCTGAGGAGGAGCCACTATCATCAGCACTGTCCTCTCCTTCCGTCTCTTCCTCCGCTTCCTCCTCAGTTCCCTCTGATTCTTCTGAGGAATCTGGTGATGCTGAGGGCTCCTCAAAATCAGAGGCATACGCTCCTCTGTACTTCTCTAAGAGCTCTTCCATGCTCATCTCCCCTGTGAAATAAAGAAACCACAAGTAACAATATGACCTCAAGAAATTACTGCTTAAGTCATAATTAAACACTCTTTGTAATATTATTCAAAGGTTTGGAGTTCAGTATGATTTTTTTTAAAGAAATAAATATTGTTAATGAAACTGAAAAAAAAAATAACAGTATAAACTTGTGTGATGTTTCAAAAGCTTTCTAATAAATGTCAAATTTCAAATAAATGTGATTGAACTTTCTATTCAAAGAATCCTGAAAAAAAAGAACAGAAAAAAAAAGAAACAAAATTGTACCACGGTTTCCACAAAAAGATTAAGTAGCACAACTGTTTTAATCACTGCTAACCAAATCAGCATATTAGAATGATTTCTGAAGGATCACGTGACACTGAATTTTCAGCAGCCATAACTCCAGTCTTCAGTTTTGCCATCACAGGAATAAATTAACATTTTAAAATGTATCAAAAGACAAAACAGTTTTAAATTGTTTCACAATATTACTGTATTTTTGATCATATAAATGCAGCATTGGTGAGCAAGAGACTTTAAAATATATTTTTTTTTAAATAATGTAAATAAAATTGGTACAGACCCCAAACCTTTGACCATTAGTGTGTTGTGTGTATTTCAATTATAGTGCTACACTTGAATATATTTCAGCATTTCATTTACCCTCTTTAGCAAGATCATCCAGTTCCTCTACATGGTCTCCCTCTCCTTCAATAACTTCCTGGGCTGCAATAGTGTCTTCTTCATCTTTCGCTGAAGCAAAGCATAGAATAATTTAAGTTATATCTTTCTGTCCAAATCAATAGGATACCCAAGTTAAGTGTCTGTCTATCTAAATAAAACTCTACTAACCATCTTCTTCATTGGCACTGAATTCTTTGTCTTCATCTTCAACTGTAGAAGATGAAGCATCCGAGGCCTCTTCTTCTGATTCAACAACCTTTGCAAGGAAAAATAAGTCTATTTAAATATGTGAGAACTGAAAAAAAATAAACATATATATATATATATATATATATATATATATATATATGATGCCATACTGAAACATCTGATGTGAACAGTGATGGACCATATTAGTCAGAGAATTCTGACTAGGAGTCAATGGCTACGTAAACACTAAGGTTTTGGAGGTGACAACTGCATTTAGGGTGTGTTCAGTAAATGGTTATTTGTTTAAAGTCGGGAATTTCTCCTGCTTATTAAAAATGTATGTGTCATATCCATTACAGTAGTGAACATCAGCTCGGTGGGCAGACAAGACACTTCAGCATATGTAGCCTACTACAAATGTGAAAGTGCGCATTCTGAAATTGTAATAAAGACTGCAAATGATATTACACGTTTCAACAATGATTTTGTTAATAGAGGGAATGCATTAACGTCACTTCCCCGCCGGAACACGCCCCCCTCAGCCGGACTGAGTGGCAGAAGAGCTGCTGCGTGACTGGAGTTAATAGGGGAAACTGCGAAAACGCGAGTAAAACAAACTATTATCAGTTTAAACTAAAAGTTGGACTCGATATAGTGTTCCTTACAACTTATCAAAGATCCAGTCAGTGATCTATGGATATTGACATGCAGCCAGGAATCGTGTTTCCTGACATTTATATGTGCCTGATTTCGACGCCGGGGAAATAAATTAAGAAAATTTGCCTGTAAACGTTTTGTATAAATACAATATAGATAGGTCTAAATCCGAGTGATCACTTACATTAATGTTATACTGTATATCATCATATCGTCCAGCCCTAAAACTTGTATAGTTTTTTGTCAGTGTTTATTTAAAAACATCCAATTATGCAGAATATAGTCTGTTCTGTAGCTTTTTGCAGTCTGTAAAAATATACAGTAACTCAGATTTCTGGTCAAATCTAGTTGTACAGTCAATCGCAAAGCTCTTTCCCGTTTTAGATGTGTTTTGTGTGTTTTTCACGGCATTCACGCTGAAAACAAATGCTGCCGCTCAGTCTTTTTGCCACTTGTGGGCGTGACCGCATTCACTCCGGCCGACGGTGACGTCATGCGCATACCCTCTATAGCATGCATTTCGAAGTAGTTAATGATTTAAACGATGGTTAAGTTAATAATTACTTCAACAACATATAGCCTACATAACACTTGTATGGAAACTGTAATTCTAGTAAACTGCCATAGAATTTGAGCTGTCTTCAAGAGTCTGAAATAGATGTAACTCAATCAGGAAATAAAATACACACATCATAACTTATTCAGACAAACAACCCTAACTGCTTTTTTTTTTTTTTTTTCAAGATGATGCATGGTAAACAGACATGTTTATGTTTAATATTTCCTCTATAATTATAAAGAAATATATTTTTGTGTTAGGTCAGTTACCTGCATCAGAAGTGTGCAAGGAGACACACGCACACGTATCCTCTCAGAAAAGACCATAAACATTACATATATAGTGTTTCCTCTAAGATTTTTTCCAGCTGCGGTGGCAACCCATTTCCCCAGGGGGACAGGGCATGGCCCATGAGTGATATTCCCATAGGCCACACCCCCTTGCCCCAGGTGTTGAAACCTCCCCTAAGTATTATAATAATTATAATCTATCTATGTTTAGTGTATTCTATCTATCCAACAGTTTATTGAGCCTTTTCTTTTAAGAGTTTTAAATGTCAGTTACAATACATGAAGAACAATTCATAGCGCTCTCTACTCCAGTGCTGAAATCTAACAGACACCCGGGAGAAAGGAATATGATTTAGAAAGGGCAATAAACTCAAGACCAGCAAGATAAAGGCATTTTATGCAAACCATAGACCTTTATCTACAAATAAAGTATAATAATGGGAACATTGATCTTGAACAGTGTCGTCGTGTTACTGTCGTAACCGAACACGACGCGCTGTTTGAATGCTGACTGAGGAGAGATGAGTTTCCATTAACTTTAACTTAACGACTTAAATATTAATTTGACCTCACATTATGCTATTGAATGACTTTAGAAGTCTTGGAATAAACTTGATTGTGCTCTACAATGTTTTTTATGCCTTTAGCTTAAGAATAACATAATAGTATGCACAATATCGGACCTCACGGAGAAGCTGCAGCCGTGGCGGGATGATTTTAGGTGTGGCGGCCCACCACGGCAGAATGAATGTAGCGGAAACACTGATATAACATCTGAAGTAACAATTAATCTACATGCATATGTCGTAAAACTAATCCCATGAGACTGAAGGCCTGTTCACACCGGGACGAATTTCACGCGCGATATTCGCCAATGTTTAACGCCTCGTGACTAAACAAAGTGCGCCAATGTGAGTGTGCACACCGACACGAAAAACGCCACGCCTAAAAGCGTCATTTTTTTTAAAACCGCCTCGGGTTCGTTTTTTTGGTTTGACGCACAGTGTCAAAAACTATCCGACCAATGAGATTGGCGCTTTTGCTCACGTGCCTGGAGCTTCTGAACTTACAGTAAAACACAACTTGGGGGCACTCAAACACAAAACGCTCTTGCCGAGCACACATACTAGGGGTGTGACGAGATCTCGTGCCACGAGATCTCGCGAGACTAAAACATGACGAGATTTCTCGTCGAGTGAAAAGCTGTCTCGCGATATCGCCATTACTGAGCGTGAGGGTGATATTACCATAGAATATTCCACCGCTACACTCACATTCGCCTCAATTTGTTAAAACTCTTGAAGTCTCGTTTCAGGCCTTCAAGGAAGAAAAGGAATAGTCGAATAAAGTCGTTATTTTTGTTTGTTTTTTTCGCACAAAAAGTATTCTCGTCGCTTGATAAACTTATAGTTGAGCCACTGTTGTGACATGGAATATTTAAACATTTTCTTCATTGACTTTCTGGGACGTCAGGATTCATTCCCTTAGGGAGCCTATGGAGGAGTGATCCAGCTGTCACATTTAATCAAAAATATCTTCATTTGTGTTCCGAAGACGAACGAAGGTCTTACGGGGTTGGTACAGCATGGGGGTGAGTAATTAATGACTTAATTTTCATTTTTGGGTGAACTAACCCTTTAACCCTATAACCGCCGGTGCAAAATAAAACAGCAATTTGAAAACAATTATAAAGAGTCTGTGTGCTAACTTTGATTATGGTTGCACTTATTGTTTGCACTTAATAAGACTTTAAGGAGTTCAGTTAGGAGGTCACACAGCCTCAATCAGAAGTTCTGAAAGCTCTTAAATGTACAGTAAGGGCTGAAGAGACTAATGGGAAATCATACAGAGAAAAGCCAGTCAATAAAAACCTTTTACAGTGCTTGTATATTGTTTTCTTTCAAAGCATTTGATAATTCATACTCATAATGCATGTCATTTCAGGTCTACTTTATAAGATTATTAGTTAAACATTGCAAAATGCACCTGCATACTATTTTTCCAGTCATGAATTTGTCATTGAGGATTTCTGAAAAATTGTGCAAAAATCTCGTCTCGTTCTCGTGAACCCAATCTCGTGTCTCGTCTCGTGAGATAAGCGTCTCGTCACACCCCTAACACATACGTAACGGCGAAGAAGATATACGCCAAGTAGCGTCTACACTGCCGGGAAGAAATAAGACGAGGAAGATGCAAGGCAAGATGAATGTAGAGCTGCTGGTCTCGTTGGTGTCGGAACATAAAGAATTATATGACAAACGCGACAGAAACTAAAAAATAGGACTATTTTTGTTTTACATTAAGCGCCATCTAATGTCAGGGAATGAATTGGCATGTTCACTCGGCTCATCATCAACGAAAATCGCTTGGGTGTGATAGGGCTGGGCGATATGGACCAAAAGTCATATCCCGATATATTTAGGCCGAATATCGATATACGATATATATCCCAATATTTTTTCCGCAAAGTGAGAGCAAATGTTCAGTCAAAGTCAAAGCCAAATATGACGTCACAAGTAGCCTAGTTTTATTGAAACCGGCTATTTCAGTGAACAGGTGCAAAATCAAATGAATAAATAATAAACAGGTTTCTTCACCTGGTTCATAATTAAATGCTCAGCTGTTCAAATAACAATAAAATGTAAACATAAATACTGTATAACAACAGGAGTACCTTTTTTGAAATCAAAGCTCCACAAGGTGGCTGTGGAAAAATTAAGTTTGCAGTGAGCTTTGTTTTGGGGCTGGAGTTTTATCGCAGTGTTTCCTCTAGGATTTTTTCCAGCTGTGGTGGCAGTGATATTCCCATGGGCCCAGGTGTTTAAACCTCGCCATTCATATTATAAAGTATTATAATATGAAAGGCGAAAGGCTCCAATTTAGAGCGGCAAAACGATTATGTGCATCCCGTGCGCAAAATGATGCACTTGAAGCAACGCGAAGTCACAGCGTGCAGCGCTTCACATTTAAAAATTTAACGTTAAGCAAAAAGCGAAGAGATATTTGATGCTTAGTATATTATATCTATGTATAGTATATTATAACAGTTTATTGAGCCTTTTCTTTTAACAGTTTTAAATGTCAGTTACAGTGCGCATGAGGAACAATTTATAGCGCTCTCTACTCTAGTGCTGTAATCTAACAGACACCCGGGAGAAAGGAATATGATTTAGAAAGGGCAGTAAACTCCAGCAAGATAAAGTCATTTTATGAAAACCATAGACATTTATCTACAAATAAAGTATAATAGTGGGAACATTGATCTTAAAGAGAGTGTCATTGTGTTACTGTCGTAACCGAACGCGACGCGCTGTTTGAATGCTGAATGGAGAATGACTGAGGAGAGATGAGTTTCCATTAACTTTAACTTAACGACTTAAATATAAATTTTTACCTCACATTATGGAATCGAATGATTTTAGAAGTCTTGGAATATAGTGCACGAAAACTTTATGGTGCTTTACAATATTTTTTATGCCTTTAGTGGGGCTTAATAACACAATAGTGTGCACAATATCGGACTTCACTGAGAAGCTGCAGCCGTGGCGGGATGATTTTTGGGGTGGCGGCCCACCACGGCAGAATGAATGTAGCAGAAAAAACGTTTCGGGTTGTCGATGGCTTGCGGCTGGGGCTTCTGCAGCGCGCAGTTTTCCCAAGCAGCTTGCTTGGAGCAAGAATCACAGCGCATATTTGAACTATATCGATATATGTGATATGGTCTAATTCCATATCGCATTTAAAAATATATCGATATATCACCCAGCCCTCGGGTGTGAACACAAAAAACGCACCTCCACGTTTTCTCTATTTAAATACAGTTACACGAGTAGTGTAACTCGACCAAGAATGGTGACACAAAATACAACGTTAAAACGGAATACCATAACAAGTGCTTGGGAGCACTTCGACTCGGCACAGTAATATCATCACTCTGGAGAGGGGGAGTGATGATATTACTGCGCCGAGTTGAAGTGCTCCCAAGCACTTGCTATGGTATTCTGCCATACATTATAGTTGTCCATTTTATACGCTTAGCGCAACGTTTTATTTTGTGTCACCATTCTTGGTCGAGTTACACTACTCGTGTAACTGTATTTAAATAGAGAAAACGTGGAGGTGTTTGGTCGCTTCTCTGCTTGGATCCTAATGAATGAACTGGGCTAAGCTAAGTGCTATCAAAGTTTCACCGCAAGACAGAGCGATTTAGTGCACGCACTGAGACGAGAGAGGTATGCATCAACTCGTCTTAGTTAAGAGAATAACAAAATATGAAAATCATTTCATATGAAAAAAACGGTGGAGTATCCCTTTAAAGTAATCCATACGCCTCCATAGGGTTAATAAAGGCCTTCTGAAGCTAAGCAATGATTTTTATAAAAAAAAAGTATCCATATTTATAACTTTATAATTTATAATCAATTGCTTTCGGTAACGGCTGTATGTTAGTCAAGTTCCGGTGGAAGAGTGACCTCTGACCCGACTTATGATGTAAGAGTAGAATTTTTTTTCTTCGTTTTAGGCTTCTAATTCATGACCGGTGTTTTGTTTTGCTCTATCCTGTGCTTCTGCATTCGTCAATGTGCCGGGTTATATTTCACTCTTCCGCCAGAACTATACTCACTTACGGCCATTACCGAAGCCAGAGATTATAGTTTATAAAATTATAAATATGGATTTTTTTTAATACAAAAACAGCTTCAGAAGGACTTTTATTAACCCCCTGGAGCCGTATGGATTACTTTAAAGTCCCTGTAAAGGCAATTCTAAAAAAAAATTCGAAACCCATTATAAATGTTAGAAATGTATTGCTAAAACATATTACAAAGACTGTGAACTGTGAATTACTGAATTGTGGAGTTGAAGACTGTTAAACAGTTTTGCACCATTGCTATTTTCCGGATTTTTTGGGCGGGGCTAAAACGGGGCTCGATGGAGGCACTGGAGCCCCTGAGCTCCTGTACACGCCCCTACTTGATTTACATTTACATTTAGTCATTTAGCAGACGCTTTTATCCAAAGCGACTTACAATTGAGGACTAAACCAAGCGAGTCATCGTGAAGAGGCAAAAACAACGCAAGAAGTGTTCAAAATACAAAGTTCAGACATTGCTCGGAGTAGCATAAGCCAGGCAAGCGAGGATTTAAAGGAAAGGATTTTTTTTATTTTTTATTTTTTTTATTTTTTTTTATGTTAAGTGCTCCCGGAAGAGATGAGTTTTCAGTTGCCTTTTGAATGCAGTCAGGGATTCTGCATTCCGGATGACGGTGGGGAGATCATTCCACCAGCATGGAACCGTGCATGACAAGTGAATACTTGATGACGCACTGAGGCCACTGAGGCTGGCTGGCCCCTCCCCTAACAATAGAGAACATTCGTATCAGGGCACCGCTCAATCGCGAGTCACTGTCAGTACTATTAGTTACTACTACAGCCTACAGTTTGCTAGCTAGCTATGCCTTCGACATGAAAGTGCGTAGGCTACTACCTGGATGCGATCATGTACTAAACAGATCGGTGTCTTTGTTTAAATTTACTAAAAACGATCACATCAAGAAGAGGTGGATTAATTTTGTGAAGAGCCAACCTTGATGAAGAGCTGAGGATCACCTCCAACACCCTCCTCTGTAGTGATCATTTTACACGGGATAGTTTCATAAACTTTCGTCGGAGACAACTGGGATTCACTGATAATCCGCTGTTACTAGTGAATGGGGCCGAACCGACTATCTCCCGCCTCGCCCTTCATCTTCCCGTCCCGAAAGCAGTATCAGCTAATATTACCATCGGCAGCTTTCCTGCGAGTGGGCGTGGTTTCAGCGCAGCCAGCGGACACGCCCCCAGCATTTGAGAGCAGAGAATAATGCTCATTTTTTCAAGATTTTGATAGCTTATTTTATGTACTTGCCGGCTTTTTTTATCATTCAAATTTGGCTGGGTGGCTAATAACACATTTTTCTGTTGTGTGACAAACTCAGAACACATACTTAATTTTGACTTTACAGGGACTTTAATGATGGATGGATGTGCTTTTTTGGGCCTCAAAATCTAAAGAACCATTCACTCCCATAATAAAGCTTGGAAGAGCCAGGATATTTTTAATATAACTCAGATTGTGTTTGGCTGAAAGAATGAAGTCATATATTCTGGGATAATTTCTATTTTTGGGAAAACTAACCCTTTAACTAGAGTGCATGTGACCAGTGTAGGAGTTGATCCTGGGAGATTGCTGTACCTGGGGGAGAGTTAAAGTACTGAGTAGCTGGTCCAGAGGCAGAGTGCCCTCCTCCCTCAGTAACTCTATCTCTCGCCTTTGTGTCTCTGCATCATTCCCCTCTTGCTGCTCCTCTACCTCTATGGTCTCTTCATCATCATCCTCCTCACAAGGTGGCTCAAAGTCTCTATCTGCAACAGAAAATGGACAATTTATGAACTAACTTAAAGTGTAAAAAATAATTTCCTTAATTGTGGTCAAAAGATATCAAACCACACTGCACACAAAAACACTCACAAGAGCAGATTTTCAATTCACTAAATGTATTAAAGCACAATCTTTATGTGTACATTGGCCCCACAGAATTTGGACACTTGAGCCATGTTATTATGTTTTTATCTATTGCATTACATAAAATATCAAACCAAAATAGCACAAGCTTAATATAATAAAGAAATACCATGTTTGCTAGGTTTTGAATGCAACATTGGATACTGTTAAAAAACAGTCTCTCTGTGAAACTGACCTCATACATTCACTAAACAAATTTTGGTCGACTAAGCCTCTTCTCGACGACTAATGTTTAGTCGCCTATTAGGGGCCAGCCCTAGTTAATTTACTTCCAAGATATTTAATCCGAACAACAACACAGTAAAACAAAACAAAAGTCAGTCCTCACCATCATCATCAACAGCAATCAGCTGTGGTTCTTTTGAGACAGCTGCAGTGTCTGAACTGTGTTCAGGAGCGGCATGCAGGGACTGACTTAACAAGTCAGAGTAACGCTCTGTCTGACCCACAATGAAATCCAGCTGGAGATCTAGGGCCTTCTTCCGCTTCTCCTCCAGTCTGGACTGTTGTTTATACTGGACCACCTGTGTACAGCAATGGGCGGGAAACAGTTAAAGCGTGAATCATTTACAGTCTTTAGTACAATAGATTTTGTCCAAAAACAAAAAAAACAAAACAACAATGAAAGTCACCTTCTCAACGCTGCTCCAGAAGGCACGGACCTCCTTGGCAATAGAAGAAGCAACTCTCCTCAGTTTGGCCTGCTCCTCACGTTTCGCTCTCTCTTCCTTCTGCCTCAGCTCCTCATGGTGGCGCATCACCATCCGTACTACCTGAAAATGAGTTCAGACTGGTAAGATTTTCAAAATACAAACAGCATGTTTCAAATAGGATAGCCTGAATGTAACATTTACCTTTCGGGCCACTCCTCTTTTCCATCGTCTCTCTTGTGCAAAGTCTGCAGAGAGCCACTGCATTTCCTCACAGAGGTAATCCCAATGGACTTTTGGCCGTACTGGTTCGGTTATACGAGACAGGCGTTTTAGGGACCAGAAACCTTCACGTTTCAGTGCAAGGGTTCGATGTTCTATTTCTGCTTCCTGTTAAAAGTAAAAATAAAAAAATAAAAAAACAAGAATAACATCCACTTATGAATGTCAATCACTGTTCAGAGAGTAAATTATGTAATTTGTCCTTCTCTCACATGTTTTGCCAGTTCTGCCATGTCTGTGTGCTTCGGGGTGGATTTCAGGGTGGTTGTTTGCTCTGACTGAGAACAGCATCCAGAACCCTGGGAGGAAGTGGAGGGCATGTTTTTGCCATGAGAGTTGAGTACAGGTGAGCCTCTGCCTGTGTGAGAACGCATCCAGTCACCGGATGAGGGAGATGGAGATGGACATGGAACGGGGGAGGAGGAAGGAGTAGAGGCTGCTGTAACCTTGCCTGCAATCCACTGGCAAACCTTGGGACAGACAAATAAAACAGTGTATCTGACTGTGACAGCGCAATATTATTCAGCGTCGAGTACAAAGGAGAGATAGAGTGACCCAGAAGAGATAAAAAGAGCTTCATAAAAACAGGAAAGTCTACAAGGACATCTTGGTAAGCAAACATCAAGATTTTTCCTTATTTCTAAATGATACATGCTACTCTAGGTGATAAAACAGTTTCATACACTCAGCTCTATTTTCCGTCCAGATTGTACTTGAATTAATTTTTATAAATGTAAGAAAGTGAGTTGAAGCAGTGACAGACCGATATATATTCCAGGTCAATTACCTGGCCATTTTGAGATTTTTGGCATCAGTCAGAAACCATGCCAGCTTGGCTGATTGAACACACCTTTATTTTCCCCCTTTTTATGAATTTAAATATTTGGTCAAATAAATGTTCACTTTGTCAGCATATTTGATAAGAATAAATTGTATTAGCCTACATAGTACATACAGAAACCTATATCGGTCAACCACTAGTTGGAAGAAGCAGGATCATCGCATCAATTTGCAACGATCAGATTTGAAGGATGCCTGACACCTCTTACCTTCAATAACAAGCCTTGTCTGTCTGTCCTGCTCTGCCCATGCTGGAAAACACACATGGCTTAATATACAGCCAAGAAGTGCACTAGCATCAGACTATGGCTTTGAAACTGGTATGGACTGTGTACACAGGCTATCTGACTTATAAAAACACTTTTGCTGACTACCTCTGATGCCTTCATTGTGACTAAACATGAACAATGATGTAGCAGTGATCTCAAGTCTAATTTGTTGTATTCGATGTACAACTCATAACAGTTAGGTTGCTTTTACCTTGTTCGCTGCTGGACTGGACATAGCATTGCTATCCTCATTCTGGACCTCCATAGAGCCGTCAACCTCTCCGTCGCTGCTCTCTTCTACAGAAGCATCAAGTGGCTCCAGGATGGTGTGTTGAACATTTTGCATGGTTGACAAAAGTTTGTCTGGTAACTGATGCTGCTCCAACTCCAGTTCACCTCCCAAAGACATTGAATCTTGGCATGGTGTAGCACCCGATGACGGTTTACACCGATTCCCCTCAGGGACAACACTGGATACGGTACCGCACACATCACCAGTAGATAGAGTAAGGTGGCTTTGTGTGTTATGGAGTTGTGCTGAAGCTGATGAAGTGTTAGCAGAGGATTCATTTTGAAGCATCTTGCCAGAACTATTTGATTTATTTACGTTTTCTTTTACAGATCTGTTCTGTGAAAGTACATTAGAAGTGGAAACAGTCTGAGAAGACAAAGAGAAAGTGTTTGAGACAGGGCGGTCAGCAGGTAACATGGCTTCCTCCTTTACTGTGGGAGATACAGCTGTATCAGTTTTAGCAAGGCACTCTGAAGCTTTATTTAATCCATCACTGGGGGATCCAGCCTGGACAAGGGAGTTCTGATTGGTTGAGATCCTAGCTGACATAGAAGGTTGCTTAAGGGCAGGGTTGTCACCCTTCTTTAAGATCAATAGCATTGGGTCAATCGTGCCACAAGACAATGAAATTAATGACACACCTTGTGTGTTTTCCACTACATCAGATTGTTGCTGCTCTTGCACAGAGTTAAGCGTGACATCCAACACTGTGGACGTTAACCCAGTCAATGTGTTCGCAAGATCAGTGGGACTTGAATCATCATGTTGCTTGACAATTATAGATCCTTCTTTTTGCATAGAAGGTATGGTCCTTAAATCTCCTGTGGGTTTGAGTATATCAGAATGAGTCCCTAGATTACTCTGGGCTTGTGAGTCTAGCGTCAGTGTTTCCATTGGTTCCTCCTCTTCTTTGTCAGTTAACAGGAGCTTAACTTCACTGTGAATGGCAGCGGATGTAAAGCAGGGCACAGTGCATTCATATACAGCAACAGTTGACTGGGATTCGGGGCACTGCACCAGAGACTCCTCGCTGACATCCATCTCTGCATGCTCGGACTGCCCGTCTATCTCACTTACAACCAGCCAAGTATCCTCCAAATCTGGCTGAATTAAAATACCTGCATCAATCAAATCTTTCACCTTGACAGCATTGATAGCCTCTGCACTCACTTCCTGCCTTTCTTCCACAGTCACGATATCTGGGTTGTCATTCAGGCATATCTGAATTTGTGAGAGTTTATGATCTGCTGGAATGGACTCTTGTACTTGTTGGACCATAGAGTCAGAAAGATTTGGCTGATCTGATTCTTGACCCTCTAAAGTCACACAGTTCTCTGTGTGAGCGAGCAGCATGCTCCTATCCTGTTGGTGATTTGAGGACATAGATATTTCTATTGTATTGGCACTGTCATTCTGCTTCAAAATCGCATCAGAAGAGCCGCAAACCATGACTTGTGACCTTTCACTCACAATAGAGACCTGTACATTGTCCGTGCATGTCACATGCCCAGACAGCTTTGGTTCATCAACAGAAATGTTGTGAAATACTTCTTTAGCAGCCACGTTACAACACAGATCTCCATCAACAGGGACTTTCTTATTGCCTTGTCCCTCCCTTGCACTAGTCTCTTTACCCAACAGAAACATTTTGGGGGTTTCACTTACATGTACATACTGAGAGCTTAGCTCTTGCACACACTTTGTATTCTCAGGCGGGGTGGGCACGCCAGGTGTTTTATGAAGGGGGCTTGTCTTTTGTGTAGCCCTTTGTGTTTTACTGCAGTCCTCTGAGGGATAACAGCTGCCCTTATCTGAGTCATTTTGCATGCTATTTCCACTCTCAGGGGTAATGTGCTGCCCCCCTTGTTTTGATGATGAATATCCTGAGCAAAGAGAATTTCCGCGAATACCTTGTTTTGTTCCCTCAGCTGACAAGTTTTGTCTACCTGGACTAACGGCACCTTCTTTGTTTGTTTTAGGCAGATCTTGTGTGAAAACTTCCATAGCCTCAGAGTCAAGTTTACTAGCCTGCTTCGCTGAATTTGTCGTATTTTGTTCTTGTAGGACGTCAAATGCAGATGAGGCGGCAGTCTGATTTGTCTGAAAAAGGGGAGTTGTTTGAAGCTGCTCCATGTCTCTGTCTGTAGTCTTAACTGCACTCGAGACTGGTGGCATGACTTCTGTTCTTGGATCACAGGGTCTTTCTCCAAGTGTGTGCTTTCCACACATGTTCTTGTAGTCCAATTTGATTGTCTCTGGAGGCAAGGGTCCCTTTTCTGCCTCAATAGGGGCAGTGACACCCCCTGCATCTCCAGGGTGTTGGCTCCAATCTTGGCAGTGGCCTGTGCTGGATCCTTCCGCCATATTGACCTCCCTGTATGCAAGGCTCGATTGCTTTGTGTTACACCCGTAAAGCAAATCCTGTTTTTGCCCAATACTATCAGTCCCGCTTTCAAAAAGTTTGTCTGAGGGAGTCTGACCCTCCAATGCGTCTGTAAGCTTTTGTAAGTTTTTATCAGTAGCTGACACCAGTCCTCTTTGGACCGCCAATATTTCCTCGGGTTCCTTGATGTCGCTGCTTCGTTGAACGCGAGCGATGGTCTGTTCTTTACATGCAGCCTTTGAGTCTCCTTTCTGCTGCTGAGATCCAGTGCCAATGTTAACCGATGACGGTGGTAGAGTGGCAGCTGCGACTGGCTGCAGGGCATGCTGGGGTGGCCCAGCCACATTCTGCGCAGCCACAGAGGTGCCACCCAGCACAGCCACTGCCGGACAGGTGTGCTGCTGCACCGCCTCTTCCCCAGGCCGCCCTGCTTCAGAACCAGCAGTGCTACACACTGAACCTGAAAGAACAGTGAAATGTTGAAATGAACATCTAAACCAATAAAACACCTATGTGAAATCTGCTGACATTTTTTGTCTAATATTCACTTATGTTTCAAGATTATTTTTTTCAAGCAGTATTTAAACATGGTGTTATCAAAGCTGAGAGAGCAAACGCAAGGGGTGGAAGATTTTAAAAAATGTATGGGTGACAGACATTAGTTTTGAGGAAAGTGTGTAATTCTACTACAGCTTCACATTCCGAGTGGGCCAGCACATAACTAAAAAGGAATAAAATGGATAAATACCTCTATGTGATGAAGCACCAGTCTCTTCCGTAATTTCCACTTCCAGGATGCTGAGATCAAGGGTACCGCTGCATCTGAGGGTCTAAAGATAAACAATTCGAGTGAATTTCATGAATGTAACATCAAGTATATTATCCTGAAGATACAGCAAGTGCATACTGCCACATGAGATAAAAACGTGTTTTTTAGAATGCAAATTATAGATGAATTAGCTGCAGAAGGACTATGTAATCTCCTTAAAACCCTATCTATTCTACCTGGTCGGTGGTTAAAATGCAAGTGCAGCAAAATAATTTAGAGCAAACTCGGGTAAATGGTGTTTATTGGCAGTACTCTTTTTTAGAACTATAGGAAATGCATAAGTATCGCTAAAATTAATTCTTTAAAACTGCCAGCTTCTATCGAGCATATAGCCACTAAACGAAATAAAATATTGTGGTTTTGAACAGGAACACTAACTGCCCACACCTTTCAAAACACATCTAATCGCTTGAAAGTTAAAAAGAAAAACTGTTGTATAGCCGGACAAACAGTCTCAGTCAGTACAATAGTGCGGGTGCTTCACGTTCAGCTAGCCTTTAGCGACGAGTTACAGCTTGTTCGGACGTTATTCTCCCACGATTGTTCATAAACTTCAGAAGATAGTATGGCGGTTAACGTGTAATATCGAATACAGATAACGAATAACTTACAGCCGGCAGTTCTGTATACATGAGGCGGGCGCACACACATGGGCCTTTAGCAGGCTAGCAAGCAATGCTAATAATAGCTTATAGACGTTGCAATGGAGCCGACAGACACGACAACGTTTAATTTGTTATAGGCGTTTAAATGACAGGGAGCTACATTCTTTGACTGTTTTGTGTAATAGTGTGTGAGAGGGTGTCTGTTATTATCTAATTATCTGACTCACACAAACACATTATATATATATATATATATATATATATATATATATATATATATATATATATATATATATATTTATATATATATATATATTATATATATATTATATATAAATAACGTTACACACCGTCTCAAGCTCTCACGCACGCGCTGAAAACACTGCTCGAGCAAAGAGCGCGCGTGTATACATCGGCTTCCATAAGAAGTTATGCAATGATCAAGAATAAACTATATCTCATCATTATCCATATCGATGGTTTTTAAATACTTGTCAAAAACAAACATATTATTGTATTTGTATTATAACACACATTACAGGAACGACGTCTTGACGTCACTGCGCGGGGTCACGCTACACAAAAATGCCAGTCAACTAGCGATGCCCGATTCGCGAACAAGTTCTTTTGAGTCGGATCTTTTCGAAATTAAAGTTAGTTTTCTACCCGATTGTTAATAAAAAAATACGTTATGTAATCGTATGAGAGTTTTTTAAACAAGTATACGGTCACGTAATTGTTTGACAGTTCGATCAACACGCAAACGAAACAGTTACACTTTTTATTTTTAATAAATAACATTTTAGCATTTGATTAAAACATTTTAACCTATTTGACAAGATATGAGTGCATTTCAGTACTATCTAATGTATGCAATATTATATTTAGGTTCCAAATAACTTGCAATTACAAAGGTAATCAGGAAAAGGTAATACACAGCTAAATGTGCCAACATGTAGCTTTATTAGGGAAGTTATTTAGGGACCACTGGATGACAAAGAATCACTGAGTCGGTTCCTGAGTCGTTTTTTATTCGAAAGAACTGATGCGCAGAAATGAGTTGGACTTTCCATCACTACAGTCAAAAATTCTACATTCTGTCATGCTTACTATATACTGGATTAACTTTATCTTCATGACTCATAGCAGTGCATTGGTTGATATGACATTTTATATGAATAACTGCTTTAACTAAGGACACTTAACACGTACTGGAGGATAAAGTAAAACGCACAAAATAACAACCTGGTTGCTGTTGCACTCGCAGTGACAGACGACAGTTTCGTTTTCAGCTTGCCCTCTCAAAAGTGTGCGGGACAGAGGAAAGCGGAACCTATCTGACTTGCTACGGATTTGGGTACAATTCTGTATTTTGCAATTAAATTAGACCATACGGAGGTAGGTGCAATGATACAAATGTGCAGTTGATCCAAATCGAGTCAGTTCAATAAAGGCCGTACTTTACTCTTAATCTTACACAACCCATACTTTAAACACCCGACCGCTTGAAAGTCAACTTGTCCCGCCATGTCAAAATCCCCCCCAGTGACCCCCTTACCCTCCTCCCCCGCCCTCTTCTATCACTTCCTCCCCAGCATTCCCCCCTCCTCTCACCACCGCCATCTTAAGTTCCCACCTACCTGAAATTTCCGAGCACTTTTCTTTTACTAAATTCTCGCTGAAGGAGTCGCCATCCGCTTCAAATCGTACTCAATCCGTGTTGAGACTATTCCGAACTGTCTCTCGGTACCCAGTGAGGTACTGGCAGGTTCGTAGGATCAAGTTAAAGAACGGTCCGAGAGAGACTGGGTCCGGAATCGCTGAATCTAGCGGTTGCGGGGAGGAGACTTTCGACGCAGCGAAATGGAGGAACGAGCGACTGCTGACCAAGTTGCGGAGCGAATAGACATCTCGCGAGACGTGCTTCAGCGCACACTTCACTCACTGCAGGCTTCTGAGACTGCAGATACCTCAGCCGCTACTGAAAGTTCCATTTGTTTTTCTATTTCTAACAAATCCAAGACTTGTTTGCACGGAACTTTATAACACATTTTTGGTTTTTAAAATATTATCTGACTGCCTGACTGGCAGCAGTTTGACAAGGTAAACGTTATCGATGATTCTATTCACTAATTTTAGATTCATTTTAAGAAAGTTTTTATCCACAGACAATAACAAATATTATGCTAACAATTCTGACTCGAGATACACTTTCAGATCTCCTGAATTTTTCTTATGGTGACAATTAATGTTTAGTGCACATAGGCCACATTAATTAAAAGAACATATGCAAATAAGTTTAGTCAGATAAGTCACAATTTGGCTCTGAAATAAATTTTGAGAAGGGACAGTAATACACCATGCATCATTTATACTTGCGCAATGAATCAATACACTAACACATGTGAATAACCAACCATTTGTTTAATAATTAATCTTTGTTTCTCTTTTCATGGGGGAAAAGGACATATTTAAAATGTATAAAATTTGTTTTGCTCAAATAATTAATCCAGAATGTCCTGCATCTCAAGAGTATTTCTAATCGTATAGTTTAGCTGCAAGTACAAGACATGCACTCCTTTCGTCCAGTCAACAGATGCCTCGTGCCACTCTGTGTGTTTGGATGATGGTTGTTGGAGACTTCCAAAGGCTTCAACTGTGGAAAACATAGACATAACACACACACACACACACACACACTTCTCTCCCAAAGTACGAAGATATACAATTCTCTGAACTGTATAGGCTGGCTTTGATACATCCTCAGCACACTGACTTGAACATAACCAGTATATTGGAGCAAAATATATCACTGGAGTGCTTTGCTGGACAATAATCATATCTCTAACTTATTTCAACAAGTGAGTGCATTTGGTAAGACCTGAAACATGACATAACATAAACAGGGAATATATTTATTATGGAAGGTAATTAATGTTAACAATAATTATTACAAAAGCAATATCACTATTCTACTATATTCTGGCCCAGCTCTTGTACCGAGTCAGACTAATGAATGGGAGACAGTTCTTTCCCTTTAAATTTTAAAATATTATCCAACAAGATGTACATACAGTTCATAACAACTTTTTTTTAAAGAATAAAATAAATCTTAAGTTCATTCTTATGTTAATGGAAGTTGTCTGATGGATGACTTGAATATTTAAAGCAGAATGTGGACCAAGTGTTTCTTTTAATTCATACATTTGTCAACAGTGCTGATTCAGACAATGAGAAGTACTTGATTACTTCAGCCAGGGTCTGATTTCTCTTTCTTCAAATGCGAAGCGGAGGACAATAACTCTACAAGGGTTTCCTTGAGTTCACTAAGACAAACAGGTTCGCAATTTTTTGATCCACCATTTTTCAACATAACTTGTCTTCATATTATTAGTAGCAATGAATTGTCTTTGAGCATCCACAGGCCTCTTTTTAAAGAAAACCCTACATAAAAATCAGGCCACAGCAAGAGAGTACCTAAATTGCATCAACATAACCACAGTGGATAAATGTATCAAACAGCCCTGGGTAGTGTCTCCGTTCCCTCCCCAGGTTGTTTCAACACTTGTGTATGGTCATTGAAGCTTAACTCTTTTTGAGTGTCCTGCACAACCTTGCCATGTGAGGAGCAGTTTCTTCAGCAAAGTAGTTCTGGAAGCTCCTCAAGCTTTACCTAGTACTATCTCGACTCGCCATCTTTATGTGTGGTAAAAAGGGCCATGTCTCCAGCCCCGCCAAGTCTGGAGCCACGGGGTGGAGTAGAAGATCTGTTAACAGATGGAATGAGAGGTGGTGGAGCCCCAACTGACAATGCCCCAACTAGACCTGGATTCTTGGTTAGAATGCCATTAGGTACATGAGAGTGTGAATGCAGAGGTCCAAGTCTAGAGTAGAGGCCAGGGTGATGTGATGCTTGTGCTCCAGCTGGATGGAGATGAGAGTGAGAAAGCAGCCCTGCGTGAAGCTGTTCAAGGTGGGCAGCATGAGATGGGCTAGGAAGGTGAGGGGCAGACAGATGCGGATGTGGATGCATCCCAAAGTACCGTGCTCTCTCAAAGTCTTCCCGCAGTATCTGAGCACGTTGTTCGTCATCAAACGGGTGGTGCATTAAACCAAACTCTGACCTGCCTGCTGAAGCAGAAGACGTAGAGGTAGGTACTTGTGAATGGTGCGGGCTGTTCGCCACAGCGGCCGCTACTGCAGCTCTCTCAGCCTCCAAAAATCTCTGTACCTGCTGATGCTGGAGAAGTCTAGACAAGTGTGGATCAGAGCGAAGTGCAAGGTGGTGATCTGACCTCAGAGTCAATACTTCCCTGCGTTGCTGCTGTTGTTGGGCAGCCAGATCCCTCCAAGGGTCCCAGGGAAAGCTGTGAGTGGCTTGGGAATGACCTTGCGGAGGAGCATGTGGATGGGGTGGAAAACGTTCAGCTGCAGTACCTAATACCAGTCCGGCTGAGCCTCCAGCACCACCGAGATAGGCATCAATGGCCCGTGAACGATCTAAAAGGGACAGATGATGATGATGATGATGGGGAGGGTGTGGAGTTGAAGGAGGAAGAGACATGCCAGGTGTAGGTGTCAATGAGAGGGTTGAGGAAGGGGTGGATGGATGGTGTGTGTGTCGACTACTGGGCCGTTCAAAGTTGTGTTGAGGTATGGCTTGATGCGGTAAGGAGATGGGCACTGGCTCAGGCTCCTCTTTACGCTCTTCTTTGACCTTGACTTGGGGGAGAAGCAGCCCAGAGGTTAGACCAAGTACAGGCTTGGATACGGGAGTTGTGGTCCGATCAGGTTTCTTTACTGGAAGCGAACTAGAAGAGGAAGAGGCTAGACCATTGTTCTCTCTTTGCAAAGAGTGACTTGATTCAGTGCTGAGTGTGTGTGGTGGCTGTCGGTGAAATAGATCCAGAGGAGAAGAAGCTAAGCGGACATTAGAAGGAGAGTTTGTGAGAATAGAAGATGTTGAAGATCGAGGTCTGTCCGGTGCTGTGGAGGAAGCCGATGCTGGTGTCCTGGATGCAGAATGTTGTCTCTTGTCTGACTCTCTTTCTCGTTCACGCTCTCTGCTTTGGCCATCTGAAGGGACCCCACCTACGCTCAGTGGACCCAAGCCATTCAAATGTGAACTGGGGGTGTTGCTGCGGTGCCTGAGGGATGGGACACCAGGTGACATTCGCACTGGTGGGCGTCCATACATGAGACTGTCTCTGTGTGAAACAGTATTAAACCATTTAGGTATGTGTCAAATTGAGAGAGACATTACATAATTCACATTTGATCTTAAAAGTCCCTAATGACAACAAACCATTTCAAGTTAACGTGAACAGAAATGTATTTTGTTGTAATGTCATACCTGTCCTTTTCATCTTTTATATGAGTCAGCTCTCTTTTCTCCACTTCCTTTCCTCGATCATCTTTTTTCTCCGGTCCTTTGGCCCAAGACGATCCAGAGGGGAAAGAGGCAGGGGTAACATGCAGACGATTCCATGGATCATGGGGGTTACCTAATCCTCCAACCGCATTTGCAGAGGGCTCGGTCTTATGTCCAAAAACACTGGCCGCTAAAAGGAAAGGTATTAAATTTGATTAGTCTTTGGTTGAGAGAAGAATGTGACTGATAAAGCAGTACTTAAATTAACATTTGAGAAACCTTTTAATTAAAATGCTTAAGAAATGTTATAAAAACAGATTCTAGTTAAAGCAGTGGTTCTCAACCAGGGGGCCTCAGCAAACTTCCAGGGGTGCCTTATGATGACTTAAAATGATTTAAAATGAGACAAAACTAGCATTACAAGACACAAAAACTAAAAACACTAAAAATAAAGATATGTCAGATTTTGATTCACCCCGCAACAACTTTTTTTTCTTTAGAGAACCAGGATGTATGATGAAGCCTAATTTTAAAACGAATTTCTCAACCTGGACATGTAAACTGGTCAAACTCTATGGGCATTTTATAATGTATATCCATACATATCCATTTTCTAGTGATGCCAAGCTCTGTAATATTTTGTTGAGTACCAATTGACCCTTCGCTAAGCCCCGCCCTCCTTAGTTACTGTTGCTACGCCTGTCAAGCTTTCGCGACTGCCACGTCTATTACAGTGTGAATGCACCGGTGTCAGACATTCCCAAGGAGATAATTAGTCATTTTTGGCGAACAGGTGAAATATCTGAGAGAGCAAGACAAAAGGGACTGCAGTATGCATTCGAGGGATATATCCACGACATAATATGCAACCGATTAGAGAATAATTTCATTAAAATTGAAGCTAAAGCCTATAACGTTAGGTCCCAGCGCAAGCAGCAGCCACCTCCTTAGCAGACCATTCACATGGGAAACGCACAAATGGAGGAACAGCTATGTTCATGCACAGCAGGGTAAGTGAAATGTGAAAATCTAATAATTACAAATCAAACAGCTTATCCATCAATCTAACACCGGGAGAGCCGCGATCGGATAGAGGTAAAGTTACTCAGGGGTAGGCCGCCGATTAACAAAATGCTGAAATATATTTTAAAGTATGTCAGTGAGCCTCCGTCTTGCCATTAATCGTCTTATTTTACGTTCAAATATATGCATTATGAACAAAGAACCGCCATGATTTCCAAGCAATAGGGTTTTTTTTTTGTTAATCCTGTCAACATTTAGTTGTGAATGGGTCTCCCACACTGCCTGATCCACGCCCGGCATTTCTCCCCTTTGGCTTTTAAGTTTCGGGAAGGGAAAAAATGCCACCCCACCGTCCAAACTTTTAGGATACCGGGTATCAGATTTGCACAATCCATACGCACAACGCGTCAGCATGTTTCCCTCGCTCGAAAGCTTGACAGACCTCCCGCGCCTAGTTACGGTTGCTAAGCCACGATTGGCCAGTGGCGGTTTTGGGGCGTGGCTTAGCGAAGGGTCAATTGTGAGCAAGTAAAACTTATTTTTTTACACATCTTTATCCAATAAATCACAAAAAAAGTGATTTTCAATCTATTTGACTCCAGGGCTAAGTAAGAGAAATCCTACTGATTAATACATCTTCATAAAAAAAATAAAATAAAAAAAACAGCATGACAAACCTATTGTGGGGCTGCCTAGGCCTCCAAAGGCACCAGAACCCAGGGCTCCCAAAGAGGAGAAGGGAGGTGAACGACCATATGGTTCTGCAACAAGAAACATAGCTGTTAGTGATGATGAAATCAGACATCATTGTTCTACTAAAAGAGAAAATTATGCTCTACAAAGCTAGCGAGTGAAGCAAGCCTGAAGAACAGAGCAACAAGAGCAGCATGGGTAACATTGGCTTTTGATCTCCCTACTTTCTCAGAGACAGTCTCTTACCCAGATGTGCTGCTGGGAGGAAAGAGTGGGGCGTTGATGGAGACATGAATGGTGTGGAGGACGGATTGACTCCACCTGAGAAGACATAGGTCAACTCAAGCTTAAACACCCATAAATGGACTACCATTGAGTGTTGACATTTAGCCAAGTTTGTGCCTTAAATACTCCTCAAGTCTAATGTAAAACTTTTGTATGACAGCACAGTAGTGCTCTAAAAACCTCCAGTAGTGCTGTCAACGTGTCTTGTATCTAAAAACTATTAGGCCATCTTTAAAAATATGTTGGTTAGCAGTAACAACAACAAAAAAAAGGTAGGTAGGTCTATTTTTTTTTCAAGATTCAATGTAAAAAGATTAAAAAAGTACAATTTTGGTCATGGTGATTACGTAGGTATGAATTTAAACAAATTTGCATATTGTGACGTCACTGACTGGGTCTTCAACTCGTGCCTTCGGGCGCACCATTGCAAACCTCATTCTTATGCAGGTTATATAGACTAGGGGTGTAACGATAGGGTTAGAATTAAACAGTGCTTTAATGAACAAATTGTGTCCTTGTCTTTAAATTAATTCCATTACAAGTAAACGTTTTGCAAGGATAAAAGAAATATCTGCTAATGCTGTAAACTATATAGGAGCCCTTACTTGCACATTACTATAACATTAAAGCTTAACAACAGAGCCTAGACTTTTAGCCTAAATCCAGTTGATATTTATTTTTTGATATAATAATAATAAACAACACTCAAATAACAAATTTGATGAAAACATGTAAAACTGCACATAAGGTAGTTTTTGCATTAACATGTTTTTTACTTTAATTTGTTATTGAAATATAATAATTTACACAGTTGCTGTTATTTTCATGACAGATATTTTAAACATACATTAAATAATCAAGATATCATTAACAGGTTAAGTAAAATATAATACATAGGCTAATATAGTGCATTTATTTAGTGAAAGAGTTAGCGAATCAACAAGCTGTGGACACTGAATGACTTGCCTGAGGTAAATATAAAGCTATGTGAAAAACTAAGCGTTTTATTGACGTATTTCCGCTGTTGAAACACTGATTGAGTGACTACACGAGTTATGATACCTTTCAGTAAGTATACTGTATTTTTCAACATACCTTCGGGTGACCATTCATGTTTATTCTGTAACTGAGGAAGAGATGATCGCTTTAAATGAGGAGCCTATTAGAGTGATCTGTCACTCCACAAGAGCGCCAAAACGGCATTTATTGTTTGAATTTTGTGATCAAATAGACAATTTCAAAGACTACATCTTGCTTATTATCGAAAGTAACAAAACATGGAGCTTGCTATTATAGGGTGTTAATGGTGGTTAGGCTAGCCTACAACGCTGTATTCGTTGTGTACACAAGACATGAGCTCCATTGAGCCAGGGCTGGGCGGGGCAGCAGGGGACGGGGCGTGTTCGGTACGCCATGAGAGTATCGCGATACGTATCGTGGGTGTGTATCGCGTTTTTTTCGGTTCGAATATTGTTACACCCCTAATATAGACCACAAACAATTTGGAATCTTTGTCAAAAAACATGTTTATTGCATTAATTCCAGCTGCATTCATTTGAGAGAACAAAAAAAGATGAGGAATCAAGAAGTCACTTGTTTTCAATGAAAGTGGATTTTCAGAGGGAAAAAAAATAATTAAAATGACTTTAATGTGTTACATTTGGGATGTTTACATCCATAAAACAATTTCAAAGGTGTTACTGGTTACTAGGTTATACTGTTTTACTTGCATCCACCGCTAGGTGTCAATGCAACCTACAAATCAGAGACCGGTTACGTTGCTTTCTAGGGGCTGTCACTTTTGTGAAAAAATCCTGTTTGATTTTTGAGACAAGTGTTCATTGAATCGATTGTAAAATCGATTTTTCATGTCTAAAGACGTTTCCATTTTCAACGCCAAATATAGGCAAATCCACGGACAGGCATTAGGACGAACGTAAAGAGGGCGCTTGAGACGCGCACAAGTAGGCAATATTTCTGATGATTTATTAGCGTGAAGTTTCGTGCACAATGACAAACAGGATTGCAACATTCTCGGAAAAAAAAAAGCCGCAGCCATCATTACCAAGCGCAAACCATTGACAGTGAATGAAACAAAGCGAACGTACAGGCCATAGTGTGACATGCGTAAACCAATGGTGTAAACATAATCATAGATGACACCACAGGTTTTTATGGCAATTTATATTCACAATACTTACTACAATATAATTAATATTATTTAATTGCATTTGTATTAGTTGTTTGAAGAGTAAAAAAAAAATTTGGCCGGTCTTAACGCAAGTTTACAACCGGCAAGTCGGTCGGACTAAAAGGAAAAAAATCATAATATTTGGGTCGGTCCTAAATTGACAGGGTCGGTCGGGTTACGGCAAACAAGAATATTTTTAAGGATGGCCTTATTTAGGTGGAAACAACTCACTTCAACAGCTTAAGAATAATCACAGGCTTGTCACCTGCAAAATTCCTAAATTGGTTGCAGCAAGTGTAAGGAGTATCACCCACCAGCGGCTGCAAACAGGCTTCCTGGCCTTGTAAGATCATGATTTGGGGTAAGGGGACCACCAAGTGGTCCTAGACCTCCTACTCCACCAACACCAGGGCCAGGGAGTCGAGGCAATGGGTCATTACGGAAGTCAAGCTTTTGTGGATCAGCGTGCATAAGCTGAGGAAGATGGTGACAAAGAGAAGGTCAACAGGCGTGACACCACTGTCTAAAAAACATTTATAAAATCGAATTGTTTCATGGTCAAAAATTTGATTGTACATTAATATACATTTTTATAAAATACTATTAAATATTTCAACCAGTCGATAACCCATTTTTTTAAATGAAAACACAGATGAACGCAAAAACCTTGACTTTTTCTTGATGCCTTAGAATCATCCAAGCCACACGGACATGCATAGCGCACCATTTTCCAGGTTTCTGTAAAGAGACCGTCTATGTACAGTTAGAAAGGAATTCCCCGCTACTCATTTAGAGGTCAACAACTAAAATAAATCAAGTACAAAACAAAAAAATAAAACTTACATTACTGACTTTTGGTGGTGGTGCAAATGGGTCTGTTATCTGTGGACAGAAACACAAACACCATATATTATTCGAACTAAAGTTTCTTGATGATGTATGATACAAATGTACAGGATACAACATCTTTACCCTTGCTTTAGGTTGCAGATGGGGCGGTACAACTCCCAAACCAGAAGTCATCTCTGGAGCAGCTCCCTGAAGGGCAACAAGCTGTCAATAACAACACACTATTCAAACCCACTTCGTGGACTCAAAATAAAAACAGGGCAAAAAGTGGCTAAATTGGTGCCTTTGCTGAAGCGGCTGAGAAGGGTCCGCTGTCATCATACAGTACGAGAGCGGCCTCTAAAGGCAGAATCACTGATGCCTCGTGTTGCTTGTTTTGACAGGCGAGACTGCGCGCTGCACGGACAGCACACTGCGCAGAGAGCACTGACACTTCAGATTTTCATTTAAAAGACAGACAGCGAAACAGTATGAATACAGAACACTAAAGTACATGTTATCTTTATAAAGTAATTCATTTGCTGACTAGATGCTGCATTAGCAGAGAAAGAACAGCAGTATGTCTGTTTGCCGTCAAGGCTGAGAGGACGCTAACATTAGTAGTACTAGTACCTCAAGCGGTTAAAACAATGTGTTTATAAAACAATAAATCTAATCCGACCCAAATGTTTAATGTCGCAATTGTTACCACCTATTTGCATTAGTTTATATCCGGCTGGTCACTTTTATGCATTTATTAGCCGGTGAAATTGCATATTTAAAGCTATTGACGTGAGAAAGCAAATTGATATGTTCATTCAGCCGACAGAAACATTTAAAAAATCAGAAACGGATTTGATTTCAGTTCATTTTTATCATCACTGCAATACATAGTTTGTTATTTTGATTAGATGATCATCAAGTGTTCTAAAATAGAAGCAGATTAAGTGCGAGACTATAGATGTAATATTAATTTATGTAATTTTATTGCTATGGCCTTTGTGTAGATATTTAAAGATGGCTATCTTTAAGCATGACTGTTTGGATTTATATGAAATGGCAACAATTTACAATAAGATTCTATTTGTAACATTAACTAAGGCTAAAAGATGCTTTATAAGTATTGTTCATTGTTAGTTTGTTGATTTCAACATTTACTAATACATAAATTAAGTAAATTTTTATTTGATCTGTTAACCTTAGTTAATGCACTATGAACTAACATGAATGATCACCATTGTATAGCTCAAATAGTAATACATGCTGTAAAACATTACATTTTGGATAATGCATATAGTTCATGTAAGCTAGCGAATATACATCCTTGTTAACAAATGGGACTTTCAAAGTGTTACTGATGACATTTACATGTATGTTTCTAGGTTATAGCTAAAGAAACACACATTTGACCTGTAATATTCTAATGTTTAAATTATTTTCTGTAGAACTTCTCATTTGAATATATTCATATTTATATATTTATTTCATTTAGCACATGTTCATGGTTCAGTACTGTTTTTCTGAAAAACAAAGCACTGTTTATTTCATTTGTATCTTTGCTCTATAGTATTTATCTATGATTGCAATCTATTTTTTTTTTTTATGCAGATGCACTCCCCTACAAAAATCACCCCAATCATTCTAGAATGATTAATTATTTTTAATTATAATTATATCAGGCAAAATTGTTGGAATCTCGCCATATATTGCAGAAAAACATATTTTTTTCCAATATCGTAGCCCTACTTCACAGGTGGGTCATTCATAAAGTCCTTTCAAAGATACAGTTTAAAAATGGCCAATTCAAGAAAGAGTGGAAAATGGTATTTTAAAAACTACATTTTGACTGTTTATGCCTTTGTTATAAATCACAAGACTTGTTTAAATAATGATGAACCTCATTTTAAGATAACTATAAATGCATTAAATACCACTGAACTTGTGACAGAAATACTATATTTGAACTATGGTACAAAGCCATTTATGATGTCAAGCGTTCATTTGTTTAATAACATTTATGCTAAATATATGTAGCAACAGTTAAGGAACACACTCAAACTGAAATAACCATGCATGTTCAAACGTTTGGGGTCAGTAAGATTTTTGTATGTTTTTGAAAGATGTCTCTTTTGTTATGCTCAAGGCTGCATTTATTTGATTAAAAGTACAGAAAAAACAATAATATTATGAAATATTATTGCAATTTAAAACAACTGACTTCTATTTTAATATATTTTTAAAATGTAATTTACTTATTTGATGGCCAAGCTGAATTTTCAGCAGTCATTACTCCAGTCTTCAGTGTCTCATGATCCTTCAGAAATCATTCTAATATTTGGTGCTCAAGAAACTTTTTTCATTATTAATGTTTAAAACAGCACTTCTTAATATAATACATTTGTTCGGGATTCTTTGATGAATAAAAAGTTTTTAAAAAATGTGACAAATATCTTTAATGTATGTCACTTTTGACCAATGTAATGCATCCTTGCTGAACTAACATATTAATTTCGTCTTTTGAACAGTAGTGTACATTAATAGCAAAATATGCTACTTTTTTTGCAGTGGGCAGATAGCACATTGTTGACTTTCCATGATTACTGGATATTGTGGTAATACACAATCATTCTTCACCTATTTTAAATATTTATACACCGAGCTTTTAGATATCAATATTCAAAACACGGACCAAATGACAAGCAACTCTTACCTTAGGCTGAAATGCCCCATGCAATGAACTGAAAGGTCCTGTGGGCGGAAGAACGGGCTGTATTCCAGGCACAGATGGTGGGTACTGAGGAAAAAACTTTGCAAGAGAGGAAAGAAATTAATAATAATCACAAACTAGAAAAACTAGTGTTTTATAGTGGCCTTAAACCCTGAAAGTTTGAAAATTGCCCCAGATACAACACTTACTGGGTGTCGAAAGAGACTGTCTATTTTGCCTGGATACTTCTCAAACTGAAAGACAACAACCACAAGTGAAATGTCAAAGCATGATTTGTCATAATCAGCCACTTTCTAAAATGAGCCATCCATGGGCTATAGTTGACTCCTCACCAATGGTGGTGGTGCAGCTGTGGGATGTAAGAAGTGTTGGTGAGTATGAGTGTGCTGGTGCTGGTGATTGTGCTGATGGAACTGGTAGGCCATTGGTGGGATAGACGTCTGGGCCTGCGAGGATCTGCTACCCGTCCCAGAGCTCGAACTTGAAACAGACGGTCCTCCAGCTACAGAGGCAACATTTGATTGTGTTAAATCCTGATCTGTTAATTGAATAGAAAAGAAAGAACTTCATCTTTCTTAACAAGAACATACACGCTTCGTTTCTATGAAGATTTTACCGACACACGTGAAATAACAGCTGTTAGCATTTCATAACTTTCTGTAGCGTATCGGTCAGTAAACTTTACCTGATGAAGGGTGGGGTGACACCTGCATTAGTGGAGGAGGTGGGGGAAGGCTGGGGGACGGTGTGAAGACGGCACCAGGACTTGGTCGAGAGGAGGGTCTTACTGTCCCCACACCCCCTGGGCCTCGAACAAGGGACACACTTGCAGCAGGAGTAGGGGGTCTGATTGATGAAGAAGAGGCTGATGAAGATGGAGGCTTGCCTGAGGTACTGCTCCTGATGGAAAACCAATGTCACATCACATATTTAGGGAATACAATCTGTCTATTATATTAATAGACACTCTTTTGAAAAATAACTTTTCAGATTGCAGCTAAATAAGAGCTGAGCAATATGATAGGAACCATCTGATGCATCATGTAAATAAAAAATATTCGCCATAAATTCGATGGGTGATAGATTGATGTCTGAAACATCAATATGTATCAGTATCAATCATTCTGCATCAGTATCAATTATTTATTATATATACACTACCGTTTGGGGCCGGTTAGATTTTCTGTTTTGTTTTTAAAAGAAGTCTCTTATGCTCACCACGGCTGCATTTATTTGATCAAAAATAGAATAAAACAGTAATTTGTGAAATAGTATTACAATTTAAAATGCCAGTTTTCTATTTTAATATATTTTAAAACGTAATTTATTCGTGTGATGGCAAAGCTGAATTTTCAGCAGTCATAACTCCAGTCTTCAGTGTCACATGATCCTTCAGGAAGTAGGTTGATATGCTGCTCAAGAAACATTTCTATTATCAATGCTGAAAACAGTTGTGCTGCTTAATATTTTAGTTTTCCTGAAGGATCATGTGACACTGAGGTACTGAAAATATTAAAAAAGAACTTATCCATGCCAAACGCATTAAGTACAAATTATTTAAAAGATGTAGGCCTACACTTGGGGTTGGTAAAGAAAATGTATGTTTTTCAAAGAAATCTCTTATGCTCACCAAGGCTGCATTGATCAAAATATTTGATAACATATTATTACAATTTAAAATGACTGTTTTCTATTTTAATACATTTTAAAATGTTATTTACTCCTCTGATGCCAAAGCTGAATTTTCATAATTCTTTGTACGGTAGTGTAACTTGAAAAACTAAGTGCAGTATAAACCTAGTATCTTGTAAACATTACTTTGTTACCAGGTGGACTGGAAAAAAAACACCTTTTACGGAAGCTGTGTCGAGCCAGGCAAACACATTGAAATATTTTATGTACAATATGGATTAGAAGATATGTGAACAGACTGTAGGTGTGCTGAGATTATTATATTAGCTTCAACAGCATGATTTGTTTTTAGAAGGCTGAGAGCATTATTTAAGTTAAAATACACAGAAATGCTGTTTCACTACACTGACCTGTTGTTGCTGCCCATTGAATAGATCGATTGTGACTTTCCATGGAAAGGGAGGAAAGGCTTGTGTTTGTGCTGTGGTGGGCTAGGATCATGGCGGTGATGGGGACCACCATTTCCATTACGCTGATCAGGAAGTGAGTTGGAGACAGAAGCAGTGGAATGGGCTGCAAGGCTAGGCAGAGAGGATGAGGTAGAGATAGGCTCAGGGTAAGGCTGCTCCATACTCCTCTCCTGACTCCTCTCCAGGCCAGAGACCCGGGGTGTGACTGACAGAAGGGGTATTGAGCTATTTGAGGGCAAGAGAGGGCAACCGTTGCCCACAGCAGCGCTTGCAGAGTTGGAGTTAACTGCTTTAGAAAAAGAGAGAGCTACAATGTAATCCATGTAATACTGTTTTCCATGCATGACAACAATATAATCATGCAAGAACGCACAAAAGCATTGTTCTTCATGAAAAAATATATGTGTGGCATTTAAATTGCATATGCATATTAATTCATGATGAACACCACTGCCCAATTCAAATCCTTAAAACATACAGTAGGGGTGGGAATCTCTAGGCACCTCACGATTCAATGCAATAACTTGATAAATGCTAAAATACTGGCGGACGAGACCGCACATTGTAAGTGTAACATCAAGCAAAGTACATATCCTTTGCAATGAAGCCCACGATTGCACTTGTAATTCGCTTCAACCTTTTCAAACTTTATAGAAGACTATTCTATGGAAGGTTAGAGGGTTTGTGTGTGTGTGTGTGAGAGAGCTGTTTCTAGAGCACACACAGTGCCATCATCACGCATGTGCGGTTAAAACGAAAGTCAGAATCAATTCAAATCGCCAAAGAGAGAATCGATTTTTTTTCTCCCACTCCTAGTATATAAACCTGCCACTGGCAGCAGATATTTACCTTCTCTTGTGCAGACGATGAATGCTGGCTCCAGATTGTCAGAAGCCTAAATAATAGCAAGAGAAATGTCACTAATAAAAAACATCACAATACATACATAAATGCAAAATCAGGTAAACAAAGAAGTGTTTTTACCTTATCTCCCGATTCACTCTCTGTATCGCACTGTGGGTTAAAAAGAAAAGTGATAGCAGTACAATGACAATTTTCCGTTTATAATATAATTTATGACAAGCAAACAAACCAAAACATACACTACAGTTCAAAAGTTTGCTTTTAGTTGGCTAAGAAATCAAATACACAGCTGAACAATAACCACAAATTTGTATTCTATAATATTTTTTCCCTATATTATCCATTTACTACAAACACTTGTGCAGTAAGTTATCATGGATTTAATAAAATTCAAATATATTTTATAGTTTCTTTACAGTAGTAAAGGCTTTGTCAATCAGCACTGCATTATTCATATTCTTTACTTTATTAAAAAATACACTGAGGTGGCTTGAAAAACACACATAAACCATGTATTGTCACAATCGTTTATTGTCTTAATGTTTCATCAGTCTAAAAGTTTCTGCTTTTTATTCAGCTACAGCAATAGCTGGATGCCTTTGTCAAAGCCACTTGAAGGCATGCCGGCAAGGTTAGCAAAAAAAGCAGGGAAGGAGACCAATTTTTTTTTTTTATTGATGTAAATGAAGGATAGGCTTCACTACGCTGCATAAACAGCTTTTGTGGGAAAACGACTTATTTATTGAATCAACAGCCCATCGGCTAATCTTCAACACATTTGCACTTAAACATTCATTTTGGACTGTCTATTTTTTTATTTTTAGAAAAATTTAATTAGAGAAGTCACAGACAATTAGGCAACAGGAATGATTCAGTTTACAGCAATTCTCATCCATTTCTATGGTAACCGCAAACAACGCATTGACTGTCGCACAACTATGACGTCAATTCAATGATGTCAAGGCTGTAATGTGATTGGTTATCAAGGCACACGTGATCCAAGTTAGCCGTTAAGCTTTCTCCAATGGTAGAGCCACGGACCCTCGTATCTCCCAATAATAAGATCATCTCTGTTATTACTCCTACGAGTCTGTTTTGGAGTTTCTGCGAGAGAGCACTCTCCGGCTTATAGTATGAATAATAAATACTATAAGGGGACGAATTTACGTGGTAGTGCATGTGCAAAATATATGTATTTTGAAATTCTGAAAACATTTCAGTCACATTTATGGGCAGCAAGAAAAAGACACGGGAAAAAAACAACTTACAATGTATCCTGTCTCCATGTGATTCCCAGATATCTGAAACCGACATTTGGAAAAGTCAAACCATGGCGAAAAGAATACAGTGTAGCAAATAAATATATTTATTTTTATCTTGCATTAAAAGGGTCGGCTGCCAGTAGTTAGTTACAGGCTGATACATAGGTCAGACTAACTAATCAGCCGATATTTGGCCAATATGAGATTACTGCAATGGCTGATAACCATGTACACTTTGATTAACAGAAGTGGCAGTTCCCCCTGGCATTATTTCTAAAATCAACACATTGCCAATTTTTGCTGCCTTTGAATTGCATAACTACACACATGTACACACATGGGCCAGTGGTTACCCTGCTCTCCAGATATCTATACTTAGTCTGTACAGCAGTCTTCTAACTGCTAGGACAGCGAGAAGCATATGCACATGCAAATTTTGTTTAGACCAGTCACTCACCATTACGGCTCAATATTAAAAACTTATTTTTAAATATACCCAACTGGTTTATCAGGTCAGAAGCGCATCTACACAGGACTATAGAGGGGTTTCACGACGCGTCATCAATCCGGAAATCGGCCATTTTGGAGGCACAGAACGTAAATAATGCCACTGAACTGAATGGACTCGCAAATTTGGCTGATTATTGCTGCTGAAAAATGGTCGAGTTTTGGTCTGTACCAATCGGTCACATCGAGAAAAAACATGTCGAGTGCTATAGACTGTTAAAAGTTAAAGAGAAGAGTGCAAAAAACTGATGAAAGAAGGCGTTTGTTGTAGAGAGACGTACAGCATCAGACAAGTGTAACGTTAAATTAAGCGTTGACTATGGCTAAAATGTCGACGTATAGTTAACTATGGCTACATTCACACTGTCAGTCCAAATCCGATTATCTTTGTATCAAATTGGAATCTGATCTAAAATGATGTCCACACTGTGTATCGCAACTGTTCAGATCCGACGTGTGTGTCCATGCATGTTATTTGGTAATATGGCAATGACTTTGCGTTGATGGAGGGGGTTGCATTTGCAATATAATGTTAGATGTTGTCTTATTTAAATGTTACAACATGGAAATGTGTAGCCGCCGTTGCTAGACTACTGCTGCAGAACTGTAGGAGGCTGGGATGTACTGCTTTTTCCCCACGCTTGTCTGCGCCGGTTTCAGAAATAATACTTTTCTGCTCGTCCGGCACTTTGCAACAACACAGCATTGTTTCGGCAGTGACTTTCAGCATGTTTCCTATAAATGACGTTTGCATTTTAAGACATACCACGCCAAATCCGATCGTTCAGACTGTGGCTGATGTCCTGATATGATTTCAAACCACATATGGATGTAACTTGAAACGGATTTCATGTGCTTTTTTGGACTGACAATCTGAACGTATTCTATGTCGGGATAATAAATAGATGGAAGAATTGCAGTAATGTTACGTGCTAGAGAAGCTAACTCGTTCGGATCTTTACCACATATTAACTTTAGTTTGTCAAAATGTTGCGCTCTCTCCTGCTTCCCAAGTCCTTCTCTATATGATTTCGCACCTACCACGTGTTTTTTCCGTGGTTTATTAGTGTAACAATGTGTTCAGTAGTACATAAACAGTGCAATCCATGCTGTTGTTTACATCCGAGTGCCTCCTTAATGGCCGCGCATCCGGGTTACCGCCCAGAACGTGACGTTGGTGAAACCCCTCTATTCTAGAAATATTTGCAGCACCATAAATATTGCAGTGATATTTTTAATGGGCGTTTTCAGATACTGGATTTTCTTTCTTTTTTTTTTGTCAACTAAGGTGTGATGAAACTGCAGTACTAACCTTAGCATCTCTATTTCTCTTCAGTTTTGATTTGATCTTCCTGCGCTGCTCCCAACTGTTGGTGTATGTAGCAGGAGGTCCTTCCTCCGGCTCTGACAGAGGCCCTCCGTTTTCATCCAGACCTCTCTTTCTTTTGCTTCCTCTACCCATTAACAAGCCAGATCGCTCTGGAGGCTTTAGGGAACAGTCCATCTATCAAAGTAACACAGTAAAACATGTTAGAGCAGCAAATTTTCAAGCTCTGTACTTAGACTGCAGTAATTCAACTCACTGTGCTTTTATTTGTTTGTTTAACACAATTTACACTATCGGGTATTATTATCTTTAATATATAATTACAGGCATATTTTGTCCTAAACTTAATATGCTACATTTCACAACTTCTAACCTCCATACAGTCATGCAACATTTAATACAGAGTAGTGAAAGATGGATAAGCACACAAACCTCCAAGGCCTCCAGGCTTATGAAGCTGGCTATGGCGAATCCATCGATGATATCCTCCTCGCAAGACACCGATTCTCGCTTCCTCCGACGCGGAGGCCGGTGTCTGGCCCCAGGGAAGCCGGGTCTGCATTCTCCTCCATTGGCACGAAGCAGGGAGTCTCCTCTGCAGAGTTCTTGGTCCGAGGCCGAGGATGGCGACGAGGCCCTGTGCTCCGCGAGATCCGCTCTCCTCCGCCGCCGCTCTCGGTCACGCTGCGAGCGGGAGCGGCGGCTCTGCCTGAAGCCTCCGCTTCGACTGGGACCATCCATGTCAATGTCCGTACAAAGGCACTTGTTAAAAACACACCCTGTTCCGGCCTGGGAGACTTTACAACTATTACTGGATAAAAACCAACGCCTCCAGGACCAGTGCTCTTGATCTCAGAGCTCTTAATTGTGGTTTAAGGTTTCTGTCTTATAATTTAATGGAGTCCATTGGAAGCTGTATGGTGCGAGCACACTGCAGTCTGAGTTCAGTCATGTCTGGGCATCACCGGGCCTGTTTTATCCAATAACACAGCGATTATGAAAGCTTCTAGATAATCCACTTACTGTCTTTCTGTCAAGACATTGTCACTTTCATCTGGGGAAGGAAAAAAGGAGAAACTACCCATGAGTGG
Source organism: Tiaroga cobitis (assembly GCA_030578255.1). Classification (NCBI taxonomy): domain Eukaryota; kingdom Metazoa; phylum Chordata; class Actinopteri; order Cypriniformes; family Leuciscidae; genus Tiaroga; species Tiaroga cobitis. The sequence continues at coordinate 28,261,143 of CM060602.1, read as the reverse complement.
CGCAGTCGGGCTTTTAAAGATTCAATATGGGTGTTTAACTTAGAAAATATGCATTGGTTATGTTGGAAAAAACTGGTTTTCATCATATATAATAGTCACTAAAAGACTAAAAAAATGTGTTTTTAGTAAAATTACAAACTATAACTATCATATGTTAATGACATATGCGAATATCTGCCTAAAAATATGCTAACGTTACTTTATAAGTTAGGGCTGAGTTTTCGTTTGTAAACTTTATTAAAAGGTAGATGATCTGTACAAACAAAGGCCAAACGTGGCGCAAAAAGATCCTTATAGACTAAAATATTTTAGCCAAAGCCTTTCTTTTCTCGATCTGAAGCAGATAAATCGGTTAATGAACCGACGAGTTAAATCACTCGATGTTAGCTTGCTAACTTAACGTTAGTTAGCTAGTAACCAGGTTAGGATCGCGGATTAAACACTCGCTTTTAAACGACCAAATTCGTAACATTTTAGTTTATTGTACTATACATGACAGTATTAGAATTATGCGATTGTGATGTTGCCAATTATTCAACGATTATTATATATCCGGTGTAAACAACCAACCAGGCGAGCAAACACCAGCCAACGTTACGTGAACCACCTTACCACATATCAAATGTCATTTTAAAAGATCAATAACTCGTTTTACAATTGTCTAGCTCGTTAGATCTCTTCTAAAACATCTGTCGACGGGGCCCGAAGCTATTTAATATGACTCTAATAAAACAAGCTAACCATGTAACGTTAGCCTGTGCTTCGTTGACACCCCACCTTGCACTTCACATTTAAGAAGGAAATTAAACTAATCACTCAGTTCAGTACATTAATGCAACCGATGAATGTAACACGAATCTTACCCACTTGTCTATTTGCGGATTTAAAAAAAACCCGTCAGCTGAAACAACAAACTAGCCCTTCGCTTTCTTTAACGAGCAGAGGAGAAAAGAGGACACTGCGATGGGCTTAAATCTCAACTGAACTATAAAACATTTTCCCTTCTTTTTGCTCGAAACTAACCCACTCCGTCTTCCTTTACTGTCGATACTCAAAGGCACAGACACGAACAACACAACGACAATATTTCCAATCACACCCACCACTCGCGCTGTACAGAGGGCCATTTTCCTCTGGCTTCTGCTTTCGTCCGAGCCTCCATTTAAAACGATAATAATATACAACAGGCCCCGAGGCCTCGGTCTGGAGTTGCTCCGTCAGGGATGTTGAGCGCAGCCCCGTCAGCGCAGGCTGGGCTCCTCCTTCCGCGGCCCGCTCTGTGATTCACTGTGTGCGGTCAAGCTGGAGATTTCGCCGGTGTCCGCAGCAGGAGCTGTTTTCTTTCTCAAGTGTATCGTGAAAATGGACCTATGAAAGCTTGCTTTTCGATGCGATCGTCAAAATGGAATAAATAGATTTCTTCAGTTTATTTGGGAGGCTAAAGCATACATGAAGCCTGGGTGGATAACCCGTAGCAGTCAAACTGCATTGTGTGCTTCTGTCGGGTTTTCTTCCTCTGTTGGTTCACTGGAGACAGGCTACACTGAATGCGACGACAGTACTGCCATCTACTGTCATCGAAGGGCACGAACGATAGTAAGTGCCTTGTATTTACAAATATAGCTTATGTTTTTTTTACAGTCTATGGTTCAGAGAAGGTCCTGGCAGTGATACACATTTGTTCTCATCATCCAAACCAAGTGTTTTAAGTTTTGATATTTAGATACTTATTTCATTTAAACTGTGTTACCATTTTCCATCATATCTGATATATGTATAAATAACTTAAACGTGCCTATTTTATGTTTTTCCTGGATATGTTATTTTAAAAATGTTTGGAGATTTTCTTTAATCCAATTATCCATGATGTTTTTTATTACTGTATATGAATTTGTTTGTTTTATAAGTAACATATGCATACTAGAACAGTGCAGAATATATCAAATTTGCATTGTAGAATACCAAAATAAAGAGATGGTATGTGCAGTGTAAGAGGTTAAACCATATCAAAGTGGTACCTTATTTATTTAATGTTTTATTATTATAATTATTACATTGTAAAAAGTGATTATTTGATTTTACATAAAAAACGAAGGAAACTCGATGCCTTAAAAATATTACCGGTAAGTAACACTTATTTACTTTAATAATAATAATTGCCTTAAAAATATTAAAAAAATACGCTTCATGTGTAATTGAAAAAATTTAACTTATGTTTTTAATTACACATGACGTTTATTTACGTAATAATTTTAAGCCAATGGGTTTCCTCACTTTTTTAAGTTGTCAACTGATTACTTTTTACAGTGTATTAAATACGAATTATTAATATAAAATGTATCTAACAAATTAAAGATTTTACCAATATTTTCATGAAATGTATCTTTGATTTCATACGATAAAATAATATATTTCCGTGTAAGAACATAACCAGTATAATCTTGAATTTGATTAATACATTAACAATAAAATTGTATAATAAGAAATAACCTTTTTTATTACGAATGCTTCAACAGAAATTGCATAACAAAAATATGTATATGTATATAAAATATATCAAATAAATACAATCTATTTAAATAGCCTAAAACTACCAAAAATAAAAATAAATATAGTAAATAATAAATAAAATAATCAAAGGATTGTTATTTCACAAAGTCGTAAATGTATTAAATAAAGAGACAGTTTTGACAGCAGATTATGTTTGTGCTAGCGGACCACATAAAAAAGAGGTTTCTGATTGCTGAATATACACAGCTGAGCTGAATATGAAACTTAACAAGTATAATCACAAGATTAATAACGTATAATTACAAAAAAACGAATATAAAGGTCATATAGCAAAAGAATTTTGCAAAACAATTAGTCATTTTTAAGTTTAGTCAGTCATAAATAGGCTACCTGTTGTTAGTTGCAAGTATTGTATGACGCATTTCCTGTGACGTAGATCTTTACAAAGGAAGTATTGACATTCATGTACGGAAGAAGCAAGAAGCTAGACTGGGGAAAACATTCGGGTGGATCGACGAACTGTAACTTTGAATAAGGAGTAAAAGAAACAGACGACGGCGTGATATTTTGGCCTGCTCAACTACTTCTGTCTCTAGTGGACGGTTTCCACATAAAGAAAGGGTAAGGTAAAAACGAAAGAGATGAAGGCCTCCAGCTTTTCTTTCTTTTGTTGAGCTAATTTTAGCAACTGAGCTCATTATTATTTATGTTATTTAGGAAAAGTCTGGGTGATTTTATAAAAGGATAATCATTTGAATATGTTATTTTTTTAAGTTTGTGTCTGGGTTATCGGTGTCCTTTCGAGTCAGTCACAGAGTGTAATGCTATATGGCTGTGTTCATTGTCATTAACAGTATCATTAATAAGCTAAATAGTATGGAGTGTTTTTTTTTTCTCTGTCTTAAATTGAGAAGAGAACGATATTGTAAAATATTTTAATTTGAGACTAGCTATAGAAACCACTTGTTCACCTTATGATATTCCTGAAAAGAATGATGTCATAGCATCACGTGCCCGAGAGTCACTGTCATTGTCTCAAATGGAAATATGAATTCCTATTTGTTACATAATCATCTTTCTGTATTTTTGTCTGGATGATTTATCAGATTGTGGAAACCCTTAAAGGGATAGTTCAACCAAAAGTGTAAATTCTTTCATTACTCAGTCACCCTCCTGTCGTTCCAAACCCGTAAGACTTTCATTCATCTTCAGAACACAAATGAAGATATTTTTGATAAAATCTGAGAGCTTTCTGGTTCTCCATCATCCAACTACCAATTTGGCCATAAAGAGATCATAAAACTAATCCATATTAATCAAGCAGTTTTACTCAATTTTCTGAAGAAACTTAATCGCTTTCTATGATGAACAGATTAAATTTAGGCTTCTATTCACATATTAACATTCATCAACTCACACATTAGTTGTGGTAAACAAGCTCAAGCATGTTCGCCTGATGTGCGAGAACCAATGAGGTTCATTCTCGCATTATGCCGCAGGTTTGAGCTTACGCAAGAGGTCCATTCTCACGCGTTAAGCAGGTTCGGTTGAGCTTCTGTTCATTATCGCTCATCAATGTTTATATGTGTCGTTTGGAACATCATTAAGGTGAGTAATTAATGATGGTTTTCGGTGAACTATCCCTCTAAGATGAATCCAGAAAATTTTCCTTCAAACGCCTAACAATCTGGTCTTTTTTCTCTCTTTTTTGTATTTGGTCATGTCAGATGGAGTTCCTGTTTGGAAAAAGAAAGACTCCGGAGGAGATGCTCAGACAGAATCAGAGAGCGCTAAACAGAGCCATGCGAGATCTAGACAGAGAACGCCAGAGGCTGGAGCAACAGGAGAAGAAAATAATTGCTGACATTAAGAAAATGGCTAAACAAGGACAGATGGTTAGGAAAGTTTTAATTTTGATATGTCTCTATTACTGACATGTCCATGAAGTCTCGCTTGAGTGCAAGTAATATTCTTTTACCGACAGGATGCTGTGAAGATCATGGCTAAGGACTTGGTCCGCACAAGACGATATGTTAAGAAATTCATAATGATGAGAGCCAATATTCAAGCTGTCAGCCTTAAAATCCAAACCCTCAAATCAAATAACAGCATGGCGCAGGCCATGAAGGGAGTCACTAAAGCTATGGCCACCATGAACAGACAGGTATATCTGCAGTTTGTATTTGTCTTGTCAACAGACAGCTTGTTGATGTGCATTTATTTGATGTGAATTCGTTTTCTCTCAATGCAGTTGAAGTTGCCACAGATTCAGAAGATCATGATGGAGTTTGAGCGCCAAAGTGAAATCATGGACATGAAGGAGGAGATGATGAATGATGCAATCGATGATGCAATGGGTGATGAAGACGATGAAGAGGAGAGGTGAGAATTCCACCAAATCAGCATATTAGGATGAATTCTGAAGGATCATGTAACACTAAAAAAAGACTAGAGTAATGATGCTGAAAATTCAGCTTTGTCATCATAGGAATACATATGTATAATATATTTGCGTAGAAAACAGCTATTTTACACTGATCAAATAAATGCAGCATTGGTGAGCAAAGGAGACTTTTCTTTCAATAACATAAAAAAAAATCACTAGTGTAGCTCCAGAACAGAGATGTCTCTATACTAGACTTCGCGCTCTCCTGACATGCACTCTTTTTGCTTCAAATCCAGTGATGCTGTGGTTTCTCAAGTTCTGGATGAGCTGGGTCTGAATCTGTCTGACGAACTTTCAAGTGAGCCAAAAAGACACCAGAGTTTCTGTCGTTTTCATATTAACCCAAAGTCGTTCTCATATTAACTTTATTTCTTTCAAACAGGCCTGCCTTCTACTGGAGGGAGCCTTTCGGTTGCAGCTGGGAAGAAAGCTGAACCGCAGCCTACACTGGCAGATGCTGATGCTGACTTAGAGGAGAGGCTGAACAACCTCAGGAGAGACTGAGAAAGACTTTCAGTGAAGGTTTTGATTCAGTTCACTTCACTAAAATGTAGACTGATGCAAAGAGAGAGGATGTGAATGCTCTTTTATTCTGACATTTGACGCTTTAATGCGTCCCTTTTGTTTTTCTGTCCTCTTTTTATGACATGTGCTATATAAATGTTACCAAACACGTAACCCAAATGAAGATGCAATGCATCAGACTGCTCCTTCTGTTTAGACAAAACCATTTAAAGGTGATAAAATCAACAAAGAATCTGCTTACCCTGCAATTCCAACTTGATCTTTTGAGGAAGCTTTAACACTATTTCATTGCTATAAAATTTGGTTTATCACACATCATCTCTTAATTCTAATAAACAGATGGTGATACTAATCTTTTATATATATGCAATATTGACTCCATTTTGCATATATATATATGCAAAATGGAGTCACTCCAAGGGTATACCAGAGAAATCTCTTTGAAATACCTGTGCTATTATACTATCATTATTTGCTAATAATATTTGTAGTGTGATCTTTTAGTGGTAAATACTTTCATATAATAAATGTGGTGGTACAGTATATTTGTTTCTCAAAGTGATTGATCTCTAGTCCCAGGCCTGTTCAGTAAACTATAAACCTTCATGAACTAAAGTTTGTGCAAGGCAACGTCTCACAATAACTTTTCATTCAATTTAAAAAAATCTTGGAGGCAGTTTTCCAAAGCTTGTTTTGTCACAGAATAATCTAAAGAAATATTAAAAATAGTAGAAATGTTATCAATGTATTTATCTCATGGTGAATCAAAAGAGGTGGTATATTTTGAAAAAAAAAATCTTATTTTGCATTTTTTTTGGTCAATAAACATTTTTCACACTTGAGTTTTGTGACATTTGGTGTTACACTTGCATAACAATGGCCTCAAATCAGATAAAATGTTGCACGCATGGGTAATTCTCACAAAGACATCTCTAGGTTCTGTGGATTTAAAAAAAATAACAAATGACTTAATTTTATGATGAAATAAAAAAAATATTGAATTTACCCTCAGAATTTTGCATATAACACAAGATTAAATTGTATTTTAGATTAAAGTGTTTTTATAATACATAAAACTGTTAAAATACTTAAATCATAAAGTCTTTGAATAAATGTGATGTATTTTCATAATCTTGCCATTGTGGCAAATCACATCATTGTAATGGTAAGCTGCCAAATCAAGTTATTTGGGAAGAAATACTACAGTAAAACCAAATATGGACACAAGACATTAAAAACTGTGCATCAATTATGAAATCACAAGAGTGAGTTTTGTGTACTTTTTATTTTTTTGAAAAACAAAAATTCTTGTTTTGTAAATAATGCTATCAATATATCTATGCTGGACATACAACATTTCTGACATTAAATAAAAAAATAACAGCAACATTTTCCTTATTTACAGCCAATATGTGTCAGCAAGGCTATTTACATCGGTCCAGTTGTACACATTCACGAAAGAAAAAAAAGAAAAACTTGATGTGTATGGTGTTCACAAAATCAACACATTTACACACAAAAAAAAAACATTTTCAGGAAAATTATAAATTTTCAGTAGGAACAGATCTTTAGGAAATGCATTACAAAGGCCCTGAAATGAATCCCATGAGGCACAGAATTAATGCAAAATTCAAAAGACAAGCAACACTTTTGGACATGGATGAGGTTTAATGAAAATGGTGGTGTAAAATAAATGTATTTTCAATAAGAATGTTGATCAAAAAACAACCATCAACAGACCAACTAATCGATCCAAAAATAACGTTAAGGGCATTGTCCTTAAACCTGCATGGGATGCTGAACAGCTTCAGAGAACCCTAAAATGCCGTACAAACAAATTCTTGCTACTCTTTTACAAAGGGTTATTCATCTAAACAATTTAGCATCCTCACTCTAATCCTGCCAATATTTTTTCTCTAAACGGCTAAGCTATGCTTACAAAAATATGTACATGTTGAGGCAGAGGATTTATCAAGACATTCATGCACAATTACATGTTCAAAAACAAAACAAGCTCTTTAAAGTCATTCGGAACACAACTACATGCAAATGTGCAGCAATACTCCATAACCACAGTTTAGTGCACATTAAAACAGTATTTGCAGTGGAGCCTGCAATAATCAATATCACTAGCCTCAGTGAAAGTACACAGAACAGGACTACAAGTAAAGAATTAAATCAAGGCCACACACTGATTGTGAGGGAACTAAAATAGCAGTTAACCGGGCAGTTGTTGCTTTATTATCACGGCACAATAAAATGAAAACTCAGCTGTAATGCTGCCATTTCCTTCTCGCCCAAACAGTGCTTTGCCTCCTTTAACCCCTGTTTTGCCACTGGACATGAAGTAGCACTCCTCTGTGTGGGCAGCATTCAACTCGAACAAGTGCCCAGAAACGGTGCGGCTTATTTCCGACAGGTCCTGTGGGGAGTTTGTTTCTTCTGATTTTCAATGCGACATCGACTTCTTTCATCAAGCCAGGGCAACTCAAAATTCCTAGCAGACAACAAAAGTGGATCGACATGTTCACTATGCCTTATGATTGTTATGACACTTAATCAGTAGTTAAAAGCAGTTACATGTTACACATGAGATATTTCCAACAGAAAAAAGGCTCTTACTGTGCAGGTAAATTGGGCAAAGGCCGACCAAATGCCACTACTGGCAGAAAGGGTGTGACCAAGATGGCCTCCACTGTTCAAGGGAAAATCAGTGAAATTATAGTATATAATATAACAGCTGGTTTCTTCATAAATACAATACAAAATTAATCTTTCTTAGGCTCATACCATTCTCCAAATCAGGATGAAACGAGGACACTTCTGGCTCGCTCTCCTGAACATTTGTTTTTTTCTTCTCCATGCGCTGCTGCAGTCTTTGAAGCATACGCTGTTCACGTATTCTCTGAATGTCCCATCTAACGGAAAAAACAGCAAGAATATTAAGAGCATTAAAATGGTTAAGTGGTTTTAAGCAGTCTGTAACCATACACAAACCTTTTTGACAGTTATTCATTTAAAGTATATTACTAGATTTTGTTGTGAAGAAAACCTACCACAAAATTAATCAGTTAAGGGAACTTGTATAACCATAAAGACTGATTTCTTTATATTATATATGCATATGTAGGCAGGTATTATTCCAGCATGTGTGGATAGGTTTAAGCTAGAATGAACTATGCTCTTGCCCGAAATTTAAGCAAGAGGCTTAAATAACACAACATAACTCATAATTCTCTTTTTAATTGAACAATATGTGCTTGTTTAGTTTATACACCGTGTTGTAGACATACACTACCATTCAAAAGTTTGGGGTCAGTCATTTCTTTCAGCAAGAAATCGATCAAAAGTACAGTAAAGACTTTTACATTGTTACAAAATACTTTGATATCAAATAAATGCTGTTCTTTTGAACTTTCTATTTAATAAAGAATACTAAAAACAGCACATCTGTTTTCAACACTGATAATAAAAATAAATGTTTCTTGAGAACCAAATCAGCATTTTTTTATGATTTCTGAAGGATCATGTGACACTGAAGACTGAGCATTGGCTGAGAAAATTCAGCTCTGCCATCACAGAAACAAATTACATTTCAACATATTTTAAATAGAAAACAGTTAGTTTAAATCAACAATATTTCTCAATACTACTGTTTTTTACTGTATTTTTGATCAAACAAACCAAGCCACGGTCAGCATAAGAGATTTCTTTCAAAGGCACTATAAAATCTTAGAGACCCTTAACACTTGAATGGTAGTGTACAATTTTATCATGCACATGAAAAAAATTAAAGGGGTTAAAACTGTGTTGATGCACAGGAAACACTTAGGAAAACACTCTTCTAGAAATAAATCTCACCGTTTTCGTCTCTTCTCATCCAGTTCTAACTTTGCGTGCCGTTTCAGAAAAACACTGTCATCAAGACTCTACAGAAACAAATGATGGATACATGACAATGGACCTCATACTTAAGATTCTTGTGACTTATGTATAATACATATATGATGCAAATGATGACTCTTACTTCGGGGATGTCAACAGCATCCTCCTCCTGGATGGGTTCCATGATGTTCTCCCTCCATGATGGGACTAAGGAAATATTTTTTGTATTAGAATTTGAAAATCAATGTTTATAACGGCCATTTTGTATTTGAACCAGGCACTTACTTGCAACATCCTCTTCTATCTTCGGACAGTCTTCCTGTAACGGAGAGGCTGGAGGTTGCTGCCAACAGCATAGGTACATCTCGGTCGTTGTCATGTACGGAAGCTCTTCGGTTTCTCTGCTGTCGTCTCCCTCTGGATTCAGGTCCATCTGTCCGGATGATTTCACGTTCGTCTTCTCCGGGGTCTCTTTGCTTCGCAGGTCATGCTGACATGGCGACGTCCCTCCTGTATCTGATTTTTGGGGGGTCATTCTTGAGGCCTTACCCCTTGACCTCTGCATCTTTGTTTCCAACATGTTCATCTTTCTAGACAGAGTATTTACAGGTTATATCAGCCAAGCAGAAGCCACAAGAAGAAAGAATAAGTGAAAAATAAAAGGAAAGAGTGACTAACAGGTAGAGCTGCACGATTAATCGTTAAAAGATCGCAATTTCAATTCAAACACCCATTCGATCTCATTCCTAAATGACAATGAAACAGCTTCACAAACAGTCTTTTCAACCACACAGTATCATTATTTCTGTTACAAATATTCATAATATCACAGAAGTACTAGGATAAAAGTTTATAGCTAATACTGATGTCTACGGAAACGATCAAAATAGAGAAAATCCTTTTGAAAGTAGCTTGACGCTTCAAATTAAGATTGTATCAATTACATCGTTATGGCAGTAGGTGATGACAAGTGACTTAAAAATGTATGTCATTGAATCATATATTCAAAAAATTCGTTCAAATACACTGATTCATTCACTAATGAAACAAGTGAAGTATTTTTGAGCGAGTCATTGATTCATTCATTCAAACTAATTTTTTTAAATAATTCATTCAAATTAATTAAACATTTTAAATAGACTGCAGTTTAAATAGACTGCAGTCTGCAACAATTAACATTTTGTCAGAACCTATAGTAGATTACAGTTTATTTTGTTTTTTGTCTCCTGTCTGTTCAGCAATGTGAACTCTATTTGAAACAAAAACATGATTCTCAATTTATCCAAAATCGTGCAGCTCTACTAACAGGGGAATTTCCCATTCTTACCTCTTTTGCACTTTGCCACCTGACTTAGATGTCTGAGTTTGAGGGTTGTCCCCCATATCTGATTCCCAAAAGTCATCGGTGTCAGGGACCCATCGCTCTAGTGGCTGGAAGAGCTTCTTGTCACGCGGTTCCTTACTTAACAACTGCAAACGACGCTCCATCCGCTCAATACGAGCAAGCAACTATTTCAAGGCAGGACAAATACATTAGGAAACAAATAAAAATCAATATCCCACAAACCATGAATCTCACACTTCTATTTAAAAGTTTGAGGTCTGTAAGATTTTTTTTTTTTAGTCTCTTATGGTCACCAAGGTTGCATTTATTTGATCAAAAATACAGTAAAAACAGTAATACTATGAAATATCATTACAAAAACAATGGTTTTCTATTTTAATATAGTAATTTATTCCTGTGATGGCAAAGCTGACATTTTACTTCAGTCTTCAGTATCACATTACCACATGATTAGGTGCTCAAGTAACATTATTATTAATGTTGAAATCAGTTGTTATGCTTAATATTATTGTGGAAACTGTGAAACAGGTTTATCCAGGATTCTTTTATGAATAGAATAAACAGCTCAAAAGAACAGATTTTTTTTTTTAAATAGAAATCTGTTGTAACATTATAAATGTATTTTGATCAATTTAATGCATCCTTGCTGAATAATAAAATATTGCAGACCCTAATGACAGTGTACATACCGTGTCTCTGTCTGATTTGAGTTCATCTATTTCCTTGTCCTTAGACTGCAGCTGTTGCTGTTGTTGCTCTATTAAGTCCAGCTGAAGCAGAAGCAGTTGTTTAAGGCAGGTGGCTTGTGCGTGAGGATGGCCCGTGATCTTCCTCAAATTTGTCTTTTTACCCTCCGAGTGTTCATGTGACGCCCCCATGGTCTCTAACCCTTTGGCGTTTTTCTCACCTACAGGGTCTCTAGAATTACTATGTGAATTCATGGATACAAACTCTGGCTTGTTATCAATGGTGTTGGTGTGTCCAAGAGGAGTTTTACTTTTTACAGGGGTGCCTTCACCCCCCATTTGTTTAGCTTGAGATGACAGTTTTTCTGTGCCCACAGAGCCAGCCTCTGAAGCCACAGCCAACTCTCTGCCAAGCTTTAAAGGCAATGAAGTCCGTTCTGGTTTCCCACCCAAAGTCTTGTCCAAGAACAGATGTTGTCTGGTGCTGTCTGGAGTGTTACCAAGAGGATCACTGAGCTCTTTACGGACGCTAACTGGGTGTCTTGTTTGAGATGGGCTGAAGTCACAGTTGTTTGAGTACAATCCCACTTTAGAAAAGCATTCAGGTCGCATATTCATGGCGAAGAGAAACCTCTACCCTTTGAACCATGGCTACTATAGAGTTGATATCAACAATTCTGTCTGCAGACCTGTACCTGACAAAACATAAAATATTCAATTAGAATCAATTTTATAGCAAAGTGACGAATATGTAAATAGCATATTATTATTTAAAGATCCCAGTGTATGCAGTGGAAATGTGAAGAAGCATTTCATTCCTGTCTGTATATGCCACATATGCTTCTTTATAAAGTTACAATAAAATCAGTGGGTAAGCAAAGACTAAATAAAACACCAAAAACCGTCCACATAATATCTCGTATGGTATAAGTTGTTTAGAGGCTAAAATCAGTTGCTTGGTCACAAACAACAGATCACTACAGCTCAATACCGGTTGGACTTGGATAAAGGCAGACACACGTCTATTACACCAATACTAAAGATACATGTGAATCTTCTTACTAAACGCTATGATGCATATTGTTCAAGAGATATGAACCATTTTAACTTGAGCTAATAATAATAAAGCGCGCCTCCATTTTGATCCTCACTGCTAGCTAGCCGCTGTTAGCAAACGAGGTTATGTCGTTTTCGCTGCACAAGAGTTCAGTCTGAATCCACTCTATACCGCATTTCTTACATAGTTACGGGTTCGCCCAGGGTAACTCCTCAACAATCAGAAGAAACGCGTCTTAAATAAGCTTTCTACTTTACTTTTATTGCTGTTTGTCCCCCATTTTCAGGCTTGAATCTGCACAATGTCCCAACATTACGAGTGCGTTTGACTCGGTGCGCATGCGTACTGTCAGGACATGTTTACATTCAGAGTGATTGGGTCTATCGAGCTATATTAAGAGTCAGTATGCATATCATTTTTTTTATCTGCACTAATATTGAGCGCCGTTACTTTAACCTATGGAAACTGGTAAAGGTAGTTGGGGTAGGCCAGGGAACGCTAGTTGTCTGTCGGAGGGAAATTATGAATCGTACCGTGCACACTTGGGGAGAGGACCGTTCTAACGTCATTTCCTCCGACGTTTTCGCACTCGTTTCGTTTCATTTTTAAATGTATTTAGCCTACCCAGTATTAACCCTTTCATGCATGAATTATGATAACCACAGTGTAGGATCTTAGGGAATGAAAAACAAGATTTGAACTTTTTTCTTTTCTTTTTTTACACAATTTACAAAGGGATTTTCAGATTTCCATTAAGTGGACAGTATCCGTTTGTTTTTAACTGAATAAATACGTAAACATAATACAGTAATAGCACAATAAGACTGTGTGTATTTAACAAAGCAATGTTATAAAATCATGTAGAAACTATAAAATATATAGGCAAGCCTACAAAAAAAATATCCTACGCTTCAGCCTATTGAAAATGCAACTAAGTTGGTTCCCGTTCGATCCATAAACTGTAAAAAAAACTAGTTCGACTAGCCGACAGAGAACAACTTCGTACAAATTGAATGTCACGTGTCTTTGACAACATGACGTGAACCAAAGATCTCTAAAATCTACGGAGCCCGGGAAGTCACCTGTGGGGGAAAAGAAACCCAATCCATGGCGACGATTTTGCAATCCGTCCCCTCAGTTTATAAACTGTACTCACGAATTCTTAAACTGTTCCCTCGGTTTAACTATTCGTGCCCACGGATTAATAAACCGTACCCACGAGTTCCTAATCCGTGCTCTCAGATTTCTAAACCGTGCCTTCAGTTTTTGCAATCTGTACCCACAAATTCATAAACCGTGCACGCTTTCGCAATCCGTACTCACGGGTTTGTGGCCCCTCCCACAGTCTGTGTCGCATTCTTCAACCAGGCCTCCTGTTTAGGTGCGGGATGCATTGCATTGTGTTTAAACCTCATTTTTTTAAATGGATAATTTCTTGGATTTTCAAAAAAACTACATTTAGGCTACTTGTATCTTTAAAGTCCATTTTTGGGAGGAAAAAGCTCAGTATAGAATAAGCAAAAATAGACTTCAAATATAAAAAAAATAATATTACACAAACACATTTCCAAAACTGTAAAAGGTTAGGTTACCTTCATAAAAATAAAACATTCATAAATGATTTTATGATAAACATATTACTGTCTTCAGTGAACTCATTTATAGTAATAAACGCAAATAATAATACTTATCAATCATTATTTTTTATTAGGCTACATAGGCCTATTTAGAAGACGCTTTTATCCAAAAAAAAAGAACAAATCAATTCGTCAAATGTCAGTCATAATACAAGATAGACAATAATAATACAGGGCTAAGATTATCACAAATAAAAAACAAGTTTTTGACGCATAGGCTATCGTGTTTGTGCGCAAAAAAATAAATAACATTGACGTATTTTCAGATTTTTGTTTATGACTTTTTGCCCCTTTATTAAACATTTAAAATATTCGCAAATTAATATGGAAAAAATTTCGATTTTACTTTCTAAAATCAAATTAGAACCTAATTATATTTTTCCCGCAGTGCTAAATGAGAAGAGCCATGTCTTTGGAACCATACAGAGAGATGAGTTATAGGTGATTTATAGGCTAATCATAATAAATGTGTCTGAAAAATAACGAGGGATTTTTACTGTTTAAATAAACTGTTTCTAGTGTCGGCTAAACATATCTCAATCTCCGGTGTAAAGCGGATGCACCGAGAAATGCACCTTTCGGATTAATCAGACGGTATTTGCTTTCGATTCGAATTTGTTCAGTTAAAAGTGGACATTTCAAGCTTTAGATAGGCTATTGTTTCTGTTCATTTGAGACGCGCTCCGGAGATAATAAAAGCGCGCCTGATTGTTTAATTTTATTTTACAAAAGCACAACGTTTTCTTGTTATTGTGAGTTTACACAAATAAAAGTAGTTGCGAATGATGTATATTTTTTTTCTGTATGACCAGAAATGATAGATTATTTAAAGTTGTTTCCACTGTTGATAGGAAAATACAAGTGTTTGCGCGGGCGCCTCACGTTCCATGCAGTGCGCGCTCCGCCCAAAAACACTTGGTTATGCGTCAAAAACTATGTGTTTATTTGTGATAATCTTAGCCCTGTATTATTATTGTCTATCTTGTATTATGACTGACATTTGACGAATTGCTTTGTTCTTTTTTTTGGATAAAAGTGTCTTCTAAATAGGCCTATGTAGCCTAATAAAAAATAATGATAATTATTATTATTTGCGTTTATTACTATAAATGAGTTCACTGAAGACAGTAATATGTTTATCATAAAATCATTTATGAATGTTTTATTTTTATAAAGGTAACCTAACCTTTTACAGTTTTGGAAATGTGTTTGTGAAATATTTCTTTTTTTATAATGTGAAGTCTATTTTTGCTTATTCTATACTGAGCTTTTTCCTCCCAAAAATGGACTTTAAAGATACAAGTAGCCTAAATGTATTTTTTTTTTGAAAATCCAAGAAATGAATCATTTAAAAAAATGAGGTTTAAACACAATGCAATGCATCCCGCACCTAAACAGGAGGCCTGGTTGAAGAATGCGACACAGACTGGGGGAGGGGCCACAAACCCGTGAGTACGGATTGCGAAAGCGTGGGCACCGTTTATGAATTTGTGGGTACAGATTGCAAAAACTGAAGGCACGGTTTAGAAATCTGAGAGCACGGATTATGAACTCGTGGGTACGGTTTATTAATCCGTGGGCACGAATAGTTAAACCGAGGAAACAGTTTAAGAATTCGTGAGTACAGTTTATAAACTGAGGGGACGGATTGCAAAACCGTCGCCACGGATTGTTTTTTTTCCCCCACAGGTGACTTCCCGGGCTCCGTAATAATCTAATACCGGCGAAGGTGTTGAAAAAAGGTAGATAACGCTCATTCCTCCAGTCAGAGTAGGCTACAGCGATTTTCCCTAATGTCAGCTGATCATTCTGATTATGTTCAAAATGGACAAATTTAGCTCTCCTATTTGAGAAGACATATCTAGCCTAGATCTGTTTATGTTTCCAGGCTGTGGAAAAACTCGATCAGGTGTTTTCAAATTCATCTGAAATGAGCAGTGTTATGAGTAAACAAGTAGCTAGGCTATGTGCATTACGTGATCAGATTATTTTTTTATGTAAAGGTAGGCTAACGTTACTACCAGCACGGAGCAGAACGAGCGTTTTCAAGTCATTCCTAGTCGAGCTTCACATACAAAGGCTTGCACTAGTGGTTAATGTGCATCGATGCCAACCCATGCATTCGCAAGAAAATGGATAATAGCTTTAATAGCTGCATGTCCACTAGTGACCTGTGTGATTCGCCAAAATGTTCTTTTTGTCATCATTGTGTTTATTGCAGTGTTTTGGATTGACTTTTCGATTTTTGTTCAATTAAATTTATCCTTAAACTTTGTTATTAGCCAAAAAAATTTTAATAATTAGTTTATTACTATAGGCTATGTATTACACCACATAAGAATAATTTAGTTGCTTACAAGCACTTGAATTGTGTGTGTGGGCTATAAACATATTACACACAATTCAAGTTGCTGTCAGCAACTAAATTATTCTCATGTGGTGTAGGCCTAATATAGGATCATTCGCTATAGTTCATTTCAGAATTTTTATGTATTTTAACCCTAGCTCTTATAATGTTTTCCTTAGGCCTATTGTCTGTGTGCTTGTTTTGTTGCAATAGTAAAACAAAAAATACAATCGACATCTAGCAAAACTATTACAGACTTACTAAATAACTGTGCAACTCTTTTATAATGTGTTTATTTTCCTTGGATTGTGTGTGTTTTTTCCTAATAAAACAAACAACTAAAAAGTAGCTGATTGGGAGAGTCTGGAATGAAAAATGAGAAAAGAAAATGCATTTCACACTTCAAATTCTCATATTTATCGTTTCTACATTAGTCATAAGGTGTGATGGATAAATGTAGACATTTGCATTTCACACAAATGGAAAAGTATTTATCACCCAATATATATCCTGTTTTTAATGGCTCAGTTCACCTGTTGATTTCAGCGGCATAATATTGCATGCATTTACGTGTGTGTAACTGATATGACCAGCAGGGGGAGATGAAGTACAATTGATTATAATTTTCAAACGCTGGCTTTCTCTCGTAGCTGTATACATAGGCTATTATATTTGTAGAAAAGAGAGATTTCAAAAAGTGTGCATAAGGGTACCAAAATGCAATTATGTTGTTATGTACCAGTAAGGCCAAGGAATGTGTCTTAAATGATTGAACACAAATATGTTTAGTTAGAGTGACTGACGTTCACTTCCCTCAGCTGGAATAGCCTATTACATGCTCTCTATCTCTCTCTCTCTGAGAAATTGAGGGAACTAAAGCGTATCTCACTTGACAAGCTATTGATCTCTTAAAGACTTAAATGGATCACATCAATGTATGTATGAATGCGTTTTTCTATGCGTGTTCGCAGGCTGTTTATGTTCTGCAACGTTGATGTTCTTTTTCATAGAACAGGGAGAAAGACAAATTCAGAGGTAGAGAGAGAAACGGTACGTAATTAATGGAGCAGACCCTCTACTTATCATGACTTATCAAACTCGACTTGTTTAGGTGCCAAATGTTGGCCAATCTTAAAGTGTAATGGTTTTGTAGTAGCCTACTCAACAATAAGAGTGTCTTGTTCATAATTCAGTCAGATCCACTTTTATCACTTTGCTATGGCCGTATGCCCTGCTAACAAAAACATGTTCTATGAACAAGTTGCTATGCTAATGGTCACACATAAAAACGTTATTTAATGTTGAGAGAAATCGTGAGTGAGGTGCAGAGGCGTTGTGTGAGCTGTGTGAACATGATTGTTACTGTAGTTCTAGACTAAATGAGGCATTACTCATCTCACTTGCACAAAACCAGATTCAGTATTCCTCAAATTGAAGAAAAACAGTAAATGCAAACTCAGTATCATGCAAACCTGCAATAATTAAATTTTAAATAATACAAATTCCTTACGTATTTACTCCTTACTCACTTTATTATCCAGTGTCTTTGCTTTTGACCTTGTTGAACTTTCTTCTCCTGCGTCCTAGAATGGCAGCACAGCTGAAAGGTTTGTTATAGCTGCGCACTTTACTGTACAGGCGTGAATTTGCTTTTCCTTCAGTCTGAGGCTTATTTGTTTCACTTTTGGTGTGAAAGGGCCTGTACATTTGCCAAAACTTAAAAAAATATAGCCTATATATACAAAATAAAAAAAACAAGCAAGCAAGCCCATCCCAGGTGAGAAAAAGTAAGGCAAAAGTACTGTAATGCATTACTTTCCATAAAAAGTAACAAAGTAACACAATTAGTTACTTTTTTACAAAGTATCGGATTACTTTTAAACCTGGATATAAAACTGGTTGCTCTTGTATAAATCTAAGACTCTTGAATCACTAACCTGTTGCTTAAATGAAATCGTTCGTCAAGATTTTGTCTTTAAAAGTACAGAAAAGCTATTTAGGAACACCAATCCTTGATGACTTTATATTTGCTTGTCTCATGTCCATCGCAGCATCTTCAGATCGAAAGTGATCAGTATTGCAGATTAAAGCATCATGTCAATATAGACAGGTCTTGTGGCATCTGTTATAGTCTCACTGCTTGTGTAAAAATGGCTCTCCTCCAGTATGTGTCTGCTTGAGTATTGAATGTGTGAGCATGTGCATGATTAATTATTAGATTATGCCGTATATAATTATAATATCAGTCAATATTTACCCCACCATATGCTGCAGATGCACAGGGGTGCCCTTCTCTCCTTATCACAATGGCTTTCACACCAGGAGGAGAGAGCGGGCTAACCTTTGGCAGGTATCTCTCTAATGCTCTTAGCCATCTGCCAATCGCCTGGGCTCTCCCCACAAGAACATAATGTTTCTGATTACTGGGTTAATTTCAACACAGTTTGGCACAGTGGATGCTCTGCAATCTCTTGCTGCACAGTTAGCATGTTTGGCTGGGAGCCATCATGCTGACAACCTCCAGCCCGGCGTTGAATAGGTTCGGGTTTAGCCGAAGGGGTTGATTCAGAACAGTGGATCCTGGAGGTTGCTGAATACTATGATCGTCCATATTTTTACAGTCGCTGATTTCTCCTCTGCCAGAATCAGAACATCACAGTTTGCTTTATATAACAGATGAAACAATGTATTCAGTCCTCTCTTTCTGCTCCTTTTCCATTCATGCTTTTTACTGGTGGATATCTGCTTCTTTAATAGGCTATCTCCCTCTCCCAAATAACTCATCTTGTTTGTCCATCTTTTGAATTGCCATCTATATTGCCCTGCTTTTAGTCTCCATAAGCTCTATTTCTGTGTTCTTTTCCACAGCCGGCCTTAAGAGTGAATGACCTTGGTGGGTGCATGGGGTGTTAAGTGTAGAAGAGGATAACACATTGGCTCATGCTTTTTGTGAATATCATATCAAAAGCCAGTTAAGCTCAATTCATCCACACTTTCTGTTACATTTGTATAGTTACATCACTTCTGGAAGCAGAAAGAAAAAATACTCACCAAAGTATTGTGAACTAAATAAATCATAATAAGTTTTGGTTGTGACTTCTTGTGTAATGAAGTTTAATTTAGACAAATCTAAACTTTGTGCTTAGCTCTGGCAAATGTGAGTTTCGTAACGAATAATTTAGAACATACTTAATGACACTGACCCTGCCAGTAATCAATAATTTAATGATTCTGTCCAAAGTCTGTATTTCTTTATGTCATGTCTTAACGTAAAAGCCTTGCTATTGCTAATAATTTTTTTTTTTTTTTTCAGTACAAACTGTTAGAAGGAGTGTAAAAAAATTGTGTTAGACAGGTGTGATATTTCAGCTGAGACACTCCTTGTGGGTCAAGTCACTACTTTGGCATTTCTAAATCTGTTTCTCTTCTTTTGTGGTGTCTTCATTCCCTTTCTCTGGAAAGGCCTCAAGTACTTCCCGTTTAATGACAGAGAGAGCTACTTCAAAAGGACACAAGCAAAAATGTTTTTGGGGATATAGTCCTGAGGATTTATTCCTTTTTCTGAACTCTTTCCTATACATTTAAGTTCAGTTTTTTCTTGCTCTGATTGATTGATTGATTGACTGATTGATTGATTGATTGATTGATTGATTGACTGATTGACCGACTGATTAGTTGGTGGATTGATTGATTGATTGATTCATTCATTCATTCATTCATTCATTCATTCATTCATTCATTCATTCATTCATTCATTCATTCATTCATTCATTCATTCATTCATTCATTCTTTTTCATCATTCATTCTTCATTCTTCAATAATTTATAATAATTGATTTATCTTTTGAGGCCTTGTGAACTGAATGTCTCTTTACTAGTGAAAACTGTTAATTCAGTAAACTAGTTCACTTTCTTTTGACTCTAAGTAACTTTGCAAATGCATGTCAACTAAATCTCATTAGAGTATTAGTAGACTGTCTGCTTAATATCTGCTAACTCTTTATTGTGATGCTCCTCCAACAGACATTCTACTGACTATAATTAACTTTGCAAGTACATGTCAACTTATTCTAACCCTCACTAGTCTACTAATACTCTACGAACACTCTAATGAGAGTTAGTAGACATGTAGGTGCAGCATTACTCATAGTCAACAGAATGTGTAAAGGGACCATCAAAATAAAGTGAAACCATTTTCTCCTTAAAACTGCACTGAACCAAAGAAGAAGTCTCAAAACCGTGGTTTGAAATCGCTGGTGTTTCTGACGTCACAGACTACCTTGTAACCAATCACATCAACGTGTCATCATCTCTGAGCTGGTGTGAGTGAGTGGAGGCGAGGCTAATTTGCATATTCATAGAACCGCGTACACTAAATGAGACAAGGGTGTAGAGTTACATTCAAGCTATTTTTTTAAGACATGAAGATTTTTTATTTTCAAGGAAAAAACTCTAAATGTGTAATTTTGGTGGTCACAGGTAAGTTTTAAGGGATAACATGGTTGACTACAGGGGGATTTTAAGCAAAGAGACCTGTTCAGCCCTATGGTGGAAAAACAGCTTTATTAGAGTGTATTGGTAATTTACACATTTTATTGCGAGCATTTCCTGCCTGGGAAACGAACTCATTGTTAGTGCCACGCTCTACTGTTTGAGCTACAGGAAGGCTTTCTATTGTTTCATCCAAACTTCTGTGGCGTCCTGTGCCATTCAAGCGACTGCCATTGATTTCAGTGGGAATGCTGACAGATAGCTTTCTCCAGGTATTATAAACCTCCTTTCAGAAATCCAATTTGTTTTACTCCCTCTTGATTTTCAGAATGACCCAATTCTTTCCACACCCTCAAAACATATCTTGCTCATTGCTATCCGTCAAACTCTCCCCTAGTGCTTTCTCTAGCATGCAGGCGCCATAACATCCCATCCCCATATCCCCAGAACACGCATTTGTACACACATCCCCTGCTCGCAGCTATGATACCATTTTATCACCACGTCCAGTAAATATATGGCATTGTGTGAATCATTGAACTTTTATTAATTACCAAAATATATATTTGTTCTGAGGGGAGACAAAGGGGTCAGGCGTACCTCTTTGGGCCGACAAGCAAATGGGTGAAAAACAAACAAAAAGGTCTTGTAACCAGGCGGAGGGAGTGACTCAGACACAATCAATTCTCCATGAGCTCTCAGTGGAGCTTCGAAAGCCATGGAAACAAAAACAACACTCCCAACTCAGGTTTACAGCTCAAGGACCCGTCCTGTTTATTTTCAACCTCCAAAACCAACCCTGTTATTATTCCTGCAGCAGTCGGAGTTGACTTGTAAAATACTCTGTGTGGGAGGGATGAAGAAAGCTTTTTGAGGTTCCATCACAACAAAGTTCACTTTAAGGTGACAAAAGTGCTCTTTTTGCATGCCAACATGGCCCTTATCTAATGGCCTAATTAGTCTGTAATAAAGGAGACTAATGGATCTGTTAATTTAAACTAATGAAGGTGAATCACCTGGCTTTTGGCACCCAATCCCACCCACATTAAGAGTAAATGTTGAGTCCTTTAGTGCAATTATAAATAGTAAAAATTAATTTCATTAAGTCTGTCAGATATATAATGATTTTAAGTGACGTTTGAATTGACTAAGAAGGCTTTGTCAAATTAGGCTTGTTTTAATGGTTCTTTTCTGCCTTTCTGCCTATCCTCTCTTCTTCTCTATAGGTTCTCTCTTTAATTTTCTGCCCTTCCATCTACTCTTCTGTCCTTTCTTTCGATCACCTCTCCTGCAGTGGCCACATGATTTATGCCTCTCTCCTAGTCTGAGAGTACATAAATACATATAAAGGTTGTAAACTCCCACCATCCATAAAAATGATTAAAGCACCTATTTTGGTTAAATCGGTGCCTGCCCACAACTGTGTTTGATTTTCCACCTAAACCAGAGCCATGTGACTTTCTGCTCTGGCTTCCAGGTCTACACACACACACACACACCCTTCTCCTAGGGGCAGGAAATGAAAGCCAGAACAGGAATGGGAATAAAAAATATTTGGATGTCATCTTTTGAGAAGATGAGTATTTTCTGATATTTAAACCCAATAGATGTCTGGATGGCATCTTCTAGCATTAGACTGATTGGTGTGATCTGTTACTGGTTATAAGAGACTGGTCTGTAAGCTAAAGGTAAGATCTATAAGATCTTTTAACACTGGAATACATATGTTCAGGATCAGGATGCTATCTTTGTATGTTTTATGCAATATGAACTGTCCACCGAGGGATATCCATCACCACCACCAGGCATTGCAGAGGAGTTCTTCCAGCTGGTGAAGGACCGAATAGCAGTGCGTTTTGGGAACTGGACCAAGATTTTTATTCCTCTCTCGTCTCTGTCTCTCCTCATCCTTCCATCTCTCTTTCTCTCGCCTCGTCTGGCCTTACCCCCAGGTGCCGCGGCCGCCTATGACTGGACCCCCCGGAGAGGGGAGGAGCACAGCCTCGAGGGTACTGTGAGGGGTCCTGCAAGGGGCGATGGGGGTATGTGGCAAGCAGGGCGGGTCGAGAGCCGGTAGCGCAATTGCTAATGATCGTCACCTGTGCCTAGAGTGTCTCACAGAGGAGCTCTGGATGGATAAAAAGAGGAGTGACGGCAGTGAAGGATGATAGAGGACCAGGCCTTGACTATTTACGTTGTGTTTTGTTATGTTTGTTTATTTTATGATTAAACTATTATGTTGAACATTCCCCGCTTCCCGCCTCCTTCTTCCCTGAACAACTAACCTTGTTACACTGTATTTATTATCGTCTTTGTGTATGTGAAGCTGTTGCAGTTTTTTGGGCTTTTGTTTTATATATATTGTGTTGATAAAATGCTGAAATTAGATCCCCCACTCTCCTTGCCTGTCTGAACTTTACAGTTGTTTTAGCTCAAACTGTAGAGCAATGCTCTAGAATTGCCCATGTCATGGGGTTGATAGCACTGGTTGATACTCAGGAAATAAATAAATAATTATTTCTTATAATTATATACGCTCTCTGCATAATTTATTTTGATTGGTCAAACGCACCATCTTGATTTGTCCTAATATCCCCCCTCATCTATGAACGCTGAAACCGGTGGCATGAACAATCAGGTCCGTATTAATTTTATTCTAATATTGTTTTGCATGTTCATCTTGTTGGTATGTGCCTATACTATCTGTTTTTCAGCGGAGACTGTAAGACAAAAGTAATGTCAATGTAGCTATTTATTTTTTTATGAGTAGCGTGAAATAAACTTTAGGCCTACTACAGTTTCCTAATTTCTTAGAAAATGTTTTTTCTTTATAAATATTCTTTCTAAAATGCCTATTGAAATATTCAGTTCAGAGAGTGTTTATCCACTTGAATCCTCATATTTTAAATGATTTTTTAATCATAACTTCTGTGAATGTGTAACTTTTGCATGTAAAACAAGGTTATGGAACATGAAGTATTGCTTAAGAAGGCTCAGTTTTCTCTGAAAAAATCTGATGCATACCTTCTGGTGAAAGAGAAGAGGGGGAACGCAAGTTTTTTTTCTTTGTGAGAGAAAATAACATGAGGGATGGAGAGAGGGGGCTTCAGGTGTAAAAGCAGTGGGGGGCTTTTGCTTGACTCATGAAGAATGTCAGCTGGAGTCTTGATGTTAATGTAAAAATCCTGGGTGAGTCCTTCAGGCGAGCTGCTCTCCTGCCCTGTTGAGGCGGATCGCCAAGGTGAGGATTCAGGATGTTTTCCATCATTTATTATTCCATCAAATAAATGACTAAAATAACAAAAGATGATAGGCACAATGGACAGAGGCTTTAAATAACTTGAACTTGTCAGTTGTACTTTATGTCCATAAAAACGTGTAAAAAATATATATATATATTTTATCTGCTGTAATTCTCTCCACCTACATTTGAGACTATTAATGCTTCTGATTATCACTGCTTCAAGCTATTAGACTCTCAAATCACAAACATGTCTCTTTGTCCTAATGTTAAAGAACAGTTAGGGTGGTCACCACACATCACCCCCTTCTGTATTAGTGCCATGGTGAGTCAGGGTTAAACACCAGGATGAGGAGGCCTACTGTTGCTGGCTAACATGCCCAGTTCGAGGTTCTTTGACCTGGGGTGCAAATCTGTCTTAAATAGGCCCTCTCCAGAGAGCCAGAGATGCAGGTCGACATATCCATCATTACAGGGGGTTGTGAGTCTGTCCACAATGCAGATCATGTTTGAAAAGAAAGCCTGAGTGAGGAGAATGTAAAGAGGCAAAAAGAAAGAAAGAAAGAAAGAAAGAAAGAAAGAACTGTAAGTGGAAGATATGGTGTTCTGATGTTTTGTATGTTACATAGCCTACATTTTTGCTATTTCTTGTTTGATTTTCTACATTTGTTGGACATCAATAGACTGTTTAAAGGGTTAGTTCACCCAAAAATGAAAATTAAGTCATTAATTACTCACCCCCATGCTGTACCAACCCCGTAAGACCTTCGTTCGTCTTCGGAACACAAATGAAGATATTTTTGATTAAATGTGACAGCTGGATCACTCCTCCATAGGCTCCCTAAGGGAATGAATCCTGACGTCCCAGAAAGTCAATGAAGAAAATGTTTAAATATTCCATGTCACAACAGTGGCTCAACTATAAGTTTATCAAGCGACGAGAATACTTTTTGTGCGGAAATAAAACAAAAATAACACCTTTATTCGACTATTCCTTTTCTTCCTTGTAGGCCTGAAACGAGACTTCAAGAGATTCTCAAATCTCTTGAAGTCTCGTTTCAGGCCTACAAGGAAGAAAAGGAATAGTCGAATAAAGTCGTTATTTTTGTTTGTTTTTTCGCACAAAAAGTATTCTCCAACCATTTGCAATTTGAATGTGCAAGGCTGCCTTCTGGTGTAATCCGCTGCCAGTTATTTTTAGCTGTACAAAAACAGCCCATGCTTGATATTGCAAATTGGTATTTCTTACGATACTATTTTAACCGAGGACTGCAGAAGAGCATCTCTGAATCCTCATGTCGAATGTTGAAGCAGATGGGCAACAGCAGCAGAAGATCACACCAGGTACCACTCCTGTCAGCTAAGAACAGGAAACTGAGGTTCAGGCTGCTGGTGGTGGTGTAATTGTGGGGGATATTTTCTTGGTACATTTTGGGCCCCTTATTATCAATTGAGCATCATTTAAATGCCGGAGCTAAGTTTTGTTGCTGACCATGTCCATCCCTTTATGACCACAGTGTAACCATCATGGCTACTTCTAGCAGGTGTCATGTCACAAAACTCAAATCATCTCAAACTGGTTTCTTGATCATGACAATGAGTTCACTATACTCAAATGGCCTCCACGGTCACCAGACCTCAATCCAATAGAGCACCTTTATTAGAGATTCGCATCATGTATGTGCAGACGAAAAATCTACAGCAACTGCGTGATGCTATAATATCAATATAGACTAAAATCTCTGAGGAATGTTTCCAGCACCTTGTCGAATCTATGCCATGAAGAAGTAAGGCAGTTCTGAAGGGAAAAGGGGGTTCAACCCAGTACTAGCAAGGTGTACCTAGTGAACGATTTTTCCTGGCCAAATAGTGAAAATGTCACACATTTTTGTAGCCAGGATTTTCAAGACTTGATTTGATGTGCCTATCTTCAAAAATATTCATTGGAAAAAAAAAGGGTGACAACCAGCCCCGCTCTCCCGTTTACAGTGACAACTGGCGTTATGACAATATTGTAAGTACTGGACCGCCTCAGGCTAGGTGAGAGAAATATACAGATAAAGGATGAAGACAGATGAAACGTGAAACCACCATTGGCTACATTTCAGCCCTGCAGTGTTTGTTTCCCACCGTTATATCCCCAACATGTCGTCACCATCTCAGAAGCCCAATTTCACAAGCACTTTGAATTAACCGTAATTAGAATCTTGGCTTTTGACCCTTTCGATCACGAAGGATGAGGGTGTGTAAATCAGATTGGTTCTACTGTGATCAGTAACATATGTGAACTGGGAAGAAGATGAATGTGCTCATGCCAGAGTCTATATCAATGAGCTGTGGTTTATGCAGCCTGTGGTCCAGGTTTAGTGTTGTGCCAATGCCAGGCCTGTGATTGATGTGTAAAATATAAACTGATGTGTTGAGAGAGGCAAGAGATTTTCTTTCGTGCTCTCTTTCGTATGTTTCCTGTTAAAGGTGGAAAGCAAGAGTGAAGCGTTTCCTCCCATTTCCAAGATGATTCCAAACATTTGTTAAGATATTATTTCATGCAGGTATAGGATATGTATTTTATGTTGATGTTCCTGAATATATAAAACAGATACCAGTCAGCGTGAAAGGATTTATATGCCCTTCATATGAGAGTCTGAAATGTGTGTTCCCATGCTGGTAAATGTCATGCTCATATGCTCTATCAAAAGGTATGGGACCTCACATAGCAAAGCACTCAGAATATGGGAAAGGAAAATATCACTTACGCATTTGAAAAACATTAGGTTGAGGTGCTTTTGATCACAAATGTGAGTGTTGAGTAAATCTCAAATAAGAAAGAATTAATTTTCTGAGAAAATGTTTGCTTTCTTTGCAGGGAAATAAGCAATCTGCTTTTTGAATTATATCTAGCCTGCGGGGGGGTGGGGGGTGGGGGGGGGGGGGGGGGGGGGGGTCTCCTCAGTTAATCTCAAACCTTGAACACTGATTGTGGTCTCCTCCCCTTTTGAAGAAAAACAGAACGGAGGAGTAATGCCATCCAAAGTAGATCATGCCAAATCACAGAAATATGTTTCAATTTCACCCCTCTGAAGCAATAGATGCTAATGAAGCTGGATTTTTGTCTCAAGCTAAACTATACAAAATTAATTGGTTTTTAGTTTCGTATATGGTCCTTATATGGTCCCTGTTTTATCCTTCATCGGGTGGAAATTGCAAGTCTCATCGCTTAAAAAACAATAGCACACCTCTCCTCAAAAAGCCATTTGATTTGAGATATCATTCATGTCTGTAGGAATAACGGAGCAGGACTAAAGGTGTCCCTCCTTAGGAGCAGGAACATCTTAAGTTATGAAGTTCCTGTGTGTATGCTGATTTTAAACAAAATGTCAAATGATGTCATGTAGGCCCTTTTCCTTGGTGAGCATTTTACATTTCTCTCTGTCCTCCCTTTTTTCCCTCAGTATTGGAGAGAAACAAGAGGCCAAATGCCTCCCTGTCATGTTTCAGACTGCTTGTTCATGCAACAGCATGTGTTCTGCATCCCTCAGGAGAGCGACATACATCATAGTAATACTGCTAACTCAGCACAGAACACTGCTATAGCCATAACCTTATAGCTTTACGCCAGTAAGCAGCCCAGTGAGATCAATGCTCTGAGTCACAATTTAACAAACCAGCTTAAACCATTTAGCACCTTTGGAAATATTTCAGGATTGTGCATAATTTATTGAGCTGGATATGGTGAAATTGCTTGACAAGCTCAGTTATCCTTACTGTTGATGTATTTCCTATAAAACAAAATTTAGACAGTGTATTTTTTTTTAACCATGATTTGCTGCATGCTCTTCAGTTGCTCATCTGTGTGCAACATATACATGTTTTCTTTGAGAAAGAATATACATATTAAATGTGTATATCAGCTAAACGTCTTTTTTATTTTTGTATGCATACTGATAGCATCAAAGCTAAAGATGAACTAAAAGACAACACTCTTTTTGCCAGTCTAAGCTTGTCATTACCTGGTTCAAGTTATTAAATGGACCAGGCTGGTCATTAGTTTGCGCAAGCTGGTCATTAGCTGGTCAAAGCCAGATAGGCCATCTCAGACCAGCAACAAACCAGCTACTAGCTAAAAGTAAAAGGTGGTTTTGGGAACATGGTGGTCAACCAGCCAATAACCAGCTATAGAACAAGCAAACAAGCACATGACCAGCGGACCAGCAACAATGACCACCTTAGACAATCTCTCCAAATGTTCTGTTCATAATTAAAAAAAATTTATTTGAATCTTATTTTTTGTTTAATTTAGTTTAGTTTTAGTTTTTTTGTTTTTTACCTCTCTAGCATCACCTTTCCATATGTGGTCTTTAAAGTCAAATTGCACTGATGTTCATAATCTTGTAAGCTTGAAAATACTCAGTCAGCAAATGTGTTTGAAGGCATTCAGCAAAGAGTAAAGGAAAACACAACCTGTCAAATATCAAAGAAGTGTATGCATGTGCATGCATATGTGTGGTAGCGTGCGTGTGTGTGTGTGTGTGTGTGTGTGTGTTGTGTATGTGTGCTCATTTCCATTTTAGTGACTATTCAGCAGCACTAGGGGGCCCTGCAGGGCTGCGTTAGTGTGACTGTATGGTATGTGTGTGTGTGTGTGTGTGTGTGTGTGTGGACCTTACCGTGACAGATTTAATATCAGCCTTGCCAGTGACATTGACTTGAGAGTTCATCTTCTGTTAAAATCCTGATACTCTAACATGACATCAAACCCTCAGTGACCAATAAGCACAATGTGTTCAGTGTGAAGCTGTTTTCACAGAGACTAAAAAGAAAAGAAAAAAAAAGAGGAAAGACAGGTGGACGCAACAGTTGCTGTTGTCCCTCAAAGCAATCTGGCCGAAAGCAGAGCACCTGTCGGATGTGTAACTGCATGAGGAGAAAGAGAGAAGGAGTCTGTATGAAACGTATAATGAAGATTTAATTAATCCTGCTTAAATGACCTATGTCGGCACACTTTATGTGTGAATGATTAGATCTATGTGTCAAGTACACAGTTTTGGGCTGAAATGTTTTACCTCTCCTAACTTTTTAGATGACAATTGTATTGCCTAGATATTGCTCTTTTGTAGCTCAGGAGATTATAGATTTAGAGATTTTGGTTTCACTTTATTTCGACGGTCCCTTTAACACATTCTGTTGACTGTAACATTGCACCTACATGTCTACTAACTCTCATTAGAGTGTTAGAAGAGTATTAGTAGACTGGTAGGGTTAGGGTTAGAATAAGTTGACATGAAGACCTCCGATGTAAACGCCTCTAAAAGCCACCTCTGTCAAAAATACAAAAAATGATAAGAAAAGTTTGAGTTCAAATTTAAATCTGATTGCAGACTTTGGTGTTCAGCCAGCACTATCTGCATCTTTGTACAAACTCTTGAGACGACGAAAGATGAAATTCTCAGGTAAAAAAAAGAATCTCAATTTAATCTCATTTGTTTCTCCAAGATAGCAAAGAGGTGTGATTTTCTATCCTATTGTATGTGTGCTGTTTAAGTCACTTCTCTCATGTGTTAGGTGAGCTGTGCCATTAGTTTTCCCCAAAGCCATGACATTGCTGTGTGTGTGTGTGTGTGTGTGTGTGTGTGTGTGTGTGTGTGTGTGTGCGCGCGCACGTGTGTGTGTGTGTGTGTGTGTGTGCATGAGTCTGCTAGACTCATATGAGACATTACAGGATAGCTGAGGCTCTCTTATGGGCCACAGCTGCTCATGGCTGTTGTAGTGCCTGTGTGATGTCATCTTTAATGGACATCCATTTCCACAGGGAAACGGGAGGGAGATGATCTTCATAAAGCCACCTGCATACTGGTGCATGTGTACCACCACTACATGACCTCTGAAAGAGAGAGAGAGAGAGAGAAAGGTGCATTGGGATATGAATTGATCAAACTGAACTCCTTGGTGGGTTTGTTTCCAGGAGATGATAGCATTACTGGGGAACAGAAAAATCAATGGTTTTTTGGAAATTAATGGGGAGTGTGAGTGTGTGTTGGGAAAAGGAGGGGGGGTTGCGTTCAGGATCGCACCCTTTATGCAAACCCTACACCGCCTTGAGTAAAGGAGAGCTCCGCTAGGGACGTAAGGTGAGACATTGGGCAGATGGAAGGGTGACAGAGTGAAGGTGTGTGTGCCTGAATGCGGTCTGGTGTGTGTGTGGAAATAGCAAATAGTATACTTAAATGTAGGGTAGGCAATTTTTGTCATAAATACTTTTTGTTATACTGCATGGTTAAAAATCTCTTCACATCCTGACAGGAAACAATAATAGAAGTGGTCTATATATTCATTCTTTTTATATCTTTTGTCTCAGGAACAAAACATTTTCATCCAATCATTGCATTCATTCCAAATGCAATAATAGGATGACCTGGCTGTCAACATGTATTTCCATACCTCCACGCAGACATCACACGTCATCAGCGCTTTCTGTAAGGCTATTCAGAGTTTTAGACAATCAAAGAGTGCCGCAAACAAACTGCAGCCGCCTTTTACAGTTCCTCTGGAAGCAAAACAATGAGCTTATGCTGCGTTCTTGCCATGTCGTAACCGCAATTGCAAGATGGCAACTCGTGACGTTCAACTCGGAGCTGATTACGTCCTCAGGTTCGGATGTGTTTCTCTGGCAACACTATCAATGGTGAAATGAATCTGCAGCAGTCAGGTGGTACAAATCCGAGATCTGTACGTTGTTTACATTCATTATTATTGTAATGTTATGTGCTTTGAGACACGAGGTCATTTAACGCCATCTCTAGTGACGCTTTGCAGACCCTTCTCTGGCTGTGCTGGTTTATGTGTTTTTTCCAGGACCCATCTATCTATCTATCTATCTATCTATCTATCTATCTATCTATCTATCTATCTATCTATCTATCTATCTATCTATCTATCTGTCTGTCTGTCTGTCTGTCTGTCTGTCTGTCTGTCTGTCTGTCTGTCTGTCTGTCTCTCTGTCTGTCCGTCCGTCCGTCCGTCCGTCCGTCCGTCCGTCCGTCTAAACAGAACTCAACTGTAAGATTTGAGTGATGGAGATGGGCAGTGGGAGAGCCAACAGTTTTTCAAGGGAGGACAGAAGGAAAGGAACGAAAATATGAAAGACTCTGGCGTGTTTTAATTATTAAACTCTACAAAAGAACTAAATACTTGGTCTAAAGGTATACTGTCAAATGCAGAATAATCACGCTGTTCTCTCTGTTCCTTCTCAGCTGGTTGTTTTAATCTTTCCTTTCCCTCTGCTCTCATTTCCATCTTCCTATAAAATGGTTACTTTCTTCTTATCTCCTCTTTATTTCCTCCTCACACAGAATGATCTCCTTTGCTGTGTCCGTGCATGTGAGTATGCAGGTATGTTTCCATGTTTGTAAGCAAGCGTAATTCCACCCCCACCCTCTGCCTCATTAGGTTCGTTCTGAAGGATTTGATTAAATATTTAAAGTGTGCAGCACTTTCTCTGGCATCAGGTGTAAGCCACCACTGTAATCATAGATAACACTCTGTAATTACACTGCAGTTAACCATACGAGTGTGTGTGTGTCTGCGTGTGTGTTTGAAATATGAGCACACTAAACCCTGTAATTCATGTGTACCATCCCAGTCTCCCACACTGTGTTCTCCTTGCTCCTTCTGACACACACACACACACACACCTTTTTTCCTGTTTCGTAATCCTCCCACAATGCCTGCATGTTTCCTTTCTCTTTCTTTGATGCGGGATAGAGAGTGCAAAAGCAGCAGAGAGAGAAAGAGGAAGATGGAGGGAGGGAGAGATTACACTCCTTCTGAATGCAATTATGCACACAGGCATGAATTTCTTAGACATCTGTTTTGATGCTGATATCTGGATGTTTATATAAGCTTTCTTAAAATAATTATACATTTCTTAGTATATATATATATATATATATATATTGTGTGTGTGTGTGTGTGTGTGTGTGTGTGTGTGGTGCAGGTATACTCTACGTTATAGGGACAAAATGTCTCCACAAAGATGGCAATATCTGAAATCATTGTCCTTGTGGGTACATTTTTGGTCCCCATGAGGTAAACAGCTTATAAATCATAATAAGTAATGTTTTTTGAAAATATAAAAATGCAGAATGTTTTATGTGGTGGTTAGGTTTAGGGGTAGGGTTAGTGGATAGAATATACAGTTTGTACAGTATAAAAATTATTTATAGAATGTCCCTATACATTGTGTGTGGTGTGTGTGTGTGTGTGTGTGTGTGTGTGTGTGTGTAAAGAACTTAAATAATCATTAGGACACAAATTTATCAAAGGGGATATACTGTGCATACTGTACAGCTCTATGATATTTGAAGAATGGCAAAAAACTATTTAAAAAAACTACTAATGTCATGCAACACTATTCTATTGAGCCCAAAAATAATTCTGTTCTGAGTTGCTGGTATCCCAGAGTTTCCTGGACTAATGGATACAACCATGATGACTCCCTGTTTCTGTTATCTTGTTTTCTACTGGTCTCATTAAAAATCATTGTTGAAGCTACCCGCATACACGCCACAAACCTATCAAGTTAAATATGAGCTGGGGTTGGATGTGTGCTGTTGTTGGTTACCACAAAAATAAGATGTTCTATGAAATATTGTAACACAAACAGATTAGAAAAGAATTTCATGGCGAAAGAGGAGGAAAAGAAAAGAGTGGGCTCGAAGATTTAAAATTAAAATGGTGTATGTGTGTTCTTTCATACATATAATTATGGGGGTGATAAAGGCTTCCCCAAAATAAGTCAAAACAAAAGACTGAGGGGATATTAAAAGTATGCGATGTATTCTTTTTTACAAGTATAAAAATGGTTCAACAGTGTTTTTTAAACCTGTTAGTGCCCACAGTTATATTAAGTTATTGAGCATTTCAATAGAAACCTCGTTCTCCTGCAGAAACATAGCATAGCAATAGGTTGCTAGAGCGCTTTCGGTTGAAATCTGAATCGGATAGAATGAGAAGAACGCTCATTGTTTATCACTTTATTAAATGTATTAATCGCAAGTGTATTGTAACGTTTTTGGAGGTCTTTAAATGGTTAGTCTGCCCAAACATGAAAATTCTGTCATTAATTACTCACCCTCATGTCGTTCCAAACTCGTAAGACTTTTGTTCATCTTCGCAGCCAGCCCAAATGAAGATATTTGAATGAAATCTGAGAACTTTCTGTGTCTCCATTAACAGATACGCAACTACCACTTTGACGCCTTAAAAAGTTTGTAAAAACTAATCCATATGAATTGAGCAGTTTAGTTCACATTTTCTGAAGAGAATCAATCGCTTTATTTGATGAACAGATTGAATTTAGCCTTTTATTCACATATAAACATTCATCAACTCACACATCAGTTGTGGGAAACAGAAGCTCAAGCATGTTCGCTTGACGTGCGAGAACCAAAGAGGTTCATTTTCGTGTGTTACGTAGCACCTTTGAGCCAGAGTAGTTGAAAAACCACTAAGCTAAACTTCTCAATTCATTTAGATTAGTTTTACAATCTTTTTATGACCTTTTTGAAGCATCACGTGGACTGTCAATGGAAGAACAATCTCTCTGATTTAATTGAAAATTTCTTCATTTGTGAAACATGAACGAAAGTCATGTAATTGATGTCATTTTTTTGGGGGGTGGGGGTGAACTACATCTTTAAGGTAATGGACATTTGGGTGCTAGTGCCAAAAGACAATTCATTAGCGCAAGACAAACTTTAACAGTTTGTGCCACGAAAACTAGTGACAAAACGCCAACCACACTGAAAGTCTGACTATGAATGAATCGTGTGAAAAATCCATGAAAAAGCTGGATAAGATCAGCAATGGATTCAATGTCTTTAATTGTGAGTATCAAAATTACTGCGAAGTTCTGCATCGACTTATTAGTGAAGAGCAAAGCAACTGGTTATGATGATGTGTTTATATGAAGTTTCCAAGGGTTTTTTTTGTTTTTGTTTTACCATATAGACTTATCAAACAGAATGAAACTAAAATAACAGCCTCATGCAAAGCATTAATGGGAACCAAAATCTGAAGGAAAAAAACAGAAAAGGGTTGATGAAGATTTCTGGTTCCCAGAATGCTTTGCATTAGATTGTTATTTTATAGTTGTATTCTGTAAAGACAAAGACTTGTTAATGTTTAATGTTCATTTAACTTTGAACAAACTGTTGCCAGTAAATATACATCAATTTAAATCTACAGTAAGTTACTGGCAAACAGCTGCATAAATACAGCAATTTTTTTACAGTGTATGTTATTAATGCTTATGCATACTTATGCATACATTACTTATGCTTACTTGTTACTTATGCATATGGCTTGTTAGGTAGGGGGTGGATTGTTACTTATGTGACATGACTGACGTTTCTTCCTCTACATTTCTTTTTGCTAGTCCTTTATACTTTCTTTTTTTTTTTTTTTTTCGTCTCCATTGTCCTGAAGCCGAACATGTGTTGCGTATGTAATGTTTTCCCAGAGTTAAAGGCATTGCTCGGAGGTTGTGCTTGTACCTTTGGATGATGTGCAGACGAAAAGGTGTTTAAAAGGCTTTTTTCCCTCAGAGGCACACACACACACACACATCCCTGCAGTAAAACCTGATATGGCTCTCGTGATGGAGTCTGTCTTTGGCAGGTGCGGTTTCTTGGCGCTCCTTGTAGCCTGCGGCGATGGGGCTTTTTCGTTGACCGGGCTCTGTCCAAGAGAGCTGGAGAACATTACATCGCACATTATCTCAGAACAATAAGTCATATCCTGCAAGTTTTATTCCCCAACACACATGACAACACACTCTAAGCAAGTCTAAGCAAAGCTCTAGAAGTTGTTCTGGTATATCCTGATTAAAATCCTGATGTTTTTTATGTCTAATGTGTAATGGATTACTAATAAATACATAAATAAAATATTTCCAATAATCTATATTACAGCTTATAATATAAAAATGTTATAACTAATAATAATAAAAATGTAAATAGAAATATATACAAACTACATTTGAATTTTTTTATGCTTAATAAGTTGCTACTTGCTCCAAAATAAACCCCTTTATAACAGAACATATGAGATTATGAGCAAGTGGCGAGCCAGTACTTACCTCAATCTTTTATACAGCGTATTGCCACACTGTTCTGGCACAAGGTTTTAACCTCTCCTAATTGGCCCTTTAAAAGCAGCGCAAAGGGTGTAAACTGTACTAAGCTTGAGCTCTTGGCTTTCTGTGCTCTGTTGAGTCAGTAATATTGATGTGTGATTTCTCTTGCCATTGTCCAAGTGAACAGCAGGTGGAAAGCCTAGAAGAAAATATCAATCCTCAGATATCAGAGCCCTGGAGGCACGGCAGTATTGAAAACCACAAGATCTCAGTGATAAATGTTTAAAGAAACATTATTAAAGTGTGCAGTTTTGAAGCAAAGCCCCCATATGTTACTGCGTTCAATAGGATGTTTGATATACCAGTCCCGTAATAGAACTTGGATGCGACGAGTGACACGTGTGGCCCAGGTACATGTGTGAGGTCAATGAACTGTATGCAGAACTCAACTGTCAGCTGGTAAAGGCACAGCCAATGCATTAAAGTGCTGAAAATGCTTGTAAATTCACTCAGCCGTTTAATACAGGAAAGCTCAGAACTGCTCTCTCTATTTCTCTCTTTCTTTCTCTTTTTTATTTTCACTCTCTCTTTCTCCCTCCAGTGGCTGCATAACATGGTATTGATTATAGAGATATATGAGAGGTAGGCATTGCATTGACAGTGCTGTTCAGAGCCCTCGCACAAATAATATGTAAAGAATTGAATGTTCATATCCACAACTGGTATTCCATGACCTGGTAACATAGTGAGACTGATGGGTTTCATTGTGCTTGGCATTTTGCCTGTTTGACATTGAATGCAAAAAACTAACAGCAATGAAATGTGAAATCTCCACAATTTGTGTTTCATGTCAGAGAGAAATTTTGTATTGCCGTTTGGAGTGTTTTAGGTAGCTGAACAG
Source organism: Tiaroga cobitis (assembly GCA_030578255.1). Classification (NCBI taxonomy): domain Eukaryota; kingdom Metazoa; phylum Chordata; class Actinopteri; order Cypriniformes; family Leuciscidae; genus Tiaroga; species Tiaroga cobitis. Next base: position 28,224,937 of record CM060602.1, on the reverse strand, counting down.
AAGAGAAAGAATGAGAGATTTACACAGTTTGGTTTGACCCTGCCAATGTTTGTGTGCTGTTTATGCCTGTTTCTTTTTCTTTTATGTTTATTTTACGCTTTCTCTGTTACCAAGACAGCCATCTCCAAAGGAAAATGAAAACGAGAGGTTACTCAAGAGATCTTTTAAACTTGGATGCCAAAATATTTCAACATTGCAAGTAACTAAAGGATACAGATCTTAACATTTTTGGTTTAGATCCATGATTAGGCACCAAACTACACAGACCTCATGTTAGCTTGACTAAATGTAGTTTAAAATAGTTTCAACTTAAAGTTTGAAGGTTATTGTGTTGAGATTATACAGGCCTTAAAGTGATCACCCAACAAATTATCAGGTCGTTGCTTTCTTCTGAATTGTACATGAGATATATATGAGATGAAACAACATATATAACATTTATGGGTGAACTCTCTTTAAAGCCTGTTTTCAAACAATAAACTTCAAACTTTAAGCTGAGACAAAGTCCACTGGGATAGAGATAGATAGATAGATAGATAGATAGATAGATAGATAGATAGATAGACAGACAGACAGACAGACAGACAGACAGACAGACAGACAGATAGATAGATAGATAGATAGATAGATAGATAGATAGATAGATAGATAGATAGATAGATAGATAGACAGACAGACAGACAGACAGACAGACAGACAGACAGACAGACAGACAGACAGACAGACAGACAGACAGACAGACAGACAGACAGACAGACAGACAGACAGACAGACAGACAGACAGATAGATAGATAGATAGATAGATAGATAGATAGATAGATAGATAGATAGATAGATAGATTTCTAAACTTCTTCTCACTGTAACATGCACACTCTCTCCTTTCTCTGTCCCTGTTTTTCCTCCCTCATCTGTCTGGTTATTATTCCTACCTGTCATCTGCTTCCCCAGCCCATACATACACCTTTCCCCTCTCTCCATTTTCCTCTCGCTCTGAGTGAATTTATCACCTCTCCAGTGCCCCCTCTAAACCTGTTAAATGCACTGAAAGGAGGAGCATTTTCTCAGGACCTGACAGGGGAGTCTATGCTGTGCCTGCAAAATGTGACTCATGGAAACAGCAGAGAGAGAGAGAGAGAGAGAGAGAAGGAGAGAGAGATATGAATGTAATTGATTCTGACCGCTGAGGTGGGATCCAGGTTTCCCGAGGGGGATCATCACAACGAGAGGCCACACTGTAACACTCCATCTGGGGAAGGGGATGTGAGGGAGGAAGGAAGGAGAGATGGAATATAGCTGGAGGTGATAATGATAAAATGCTTTTCTTAATTGCAAATTGCAAGAACTCATTAGTCCTGCAAATGGGCGTGAAAGTGAAAACAGAGGAAAGGACGACCGTAGTGATAAACGATAAACTGTATTATATGCGGCTATTGACGAACCGTGAAAGAAAGAGTATAAAAAGGGGGAGTGTCTTAAAAATACTTGTAGCTGTAACTGTAATGTCGCATTATGTCGGCTAGGTAAATGTAAAGCACTTCTCCATATCGCTTCTGGCATTTTCCCAGCGTCCAGTGCGACGAATATGCATTAGCTAATTAACCTATCAGATAAGGTTAAGAGAATTTCAGAGCATGCCGCAGCTAATTGCCATCAAAGGAGCAGAGGAGCATCATCAAAGGTTATGTATGTGTGAACAATTTCAAGTTCTTCCATGCATTTTGTATGCATGCGTATGGAAGAAGAAAATGATGTGTTGTGCATTGATGTCTTAACGTGTGTAGGTAGCCAGTTTTTGAACATTAGTTAATGTAGCGCTCACATGCACATAACATCAACATAATATTCATGCATGTCTGTAGGCCTGCGGTATGTCATTAGTCTTATTTGCGAGCGGAGAGCAGAAAGACGTCGGATTGGGTGAATGTAGGTTATCACTCAGGCAGACCTAATTCCCTAGAGCCCCCCTTTAGCTTTCCACTGTCAGGATCCTCCCTGTGGGAAGACACTGGAAGATAGTGGGGGGCGGTACGGGGTGAGAGAAAATGCTCTACATCCTTTCCTAATTACTCCAGACTGCTCCGGTTAGCCTACCTGGGTCTCATTAAAAGCAGTCAAACTTGGAGTGCTTTCTCACTCCCCTTTCTAGATTAGTAAATACTGCTCTCATTAGGATGCTAAAGTACTGACAACCGAGAGCCCATTATCACTAATCTATTCCAGTGAATGATTGAGCACTGATTGGGTGAGAATGAAAACAGGAGTGTGTTTAATCAACAAAGAAATATCTAACTAAGGGTATGTTTAGACGATAACGATGTACTAAAAATGGAAAAGTTTTCCCTTTGCGTTCTCACGTTCCCACTTCACACAGATCTTCAAAAATGATTAAAACACTGTATTATGCATGCCAGACCAGTAGTTGTCGATGTCACCTTGTAAAGAAAACTAGACGCGCCCGTACACTGAACATGTAATATGCATGGACATGAAATCACTGGTTTCAAATTTTTTTGTAGTTTACACGGAGACAATCACTGTAGGTGTGTCCCAAAATGCGCACTGAGTAGGTACTACATTTGAATTTGAGTGTGTGTAATATGAATGTAATTCAGACGTACTACATCGGTCATGTTGTCATTATAATGTGACCTACCAGCGTCAGTTGCGTTGCTTCACTTCCATTCATAAATCCTCTCCCGTGGCCTCATGGGATAGTAAAGTGTCCATCGAATGCGCACTTCAGAATCTCCCCGGAAGTATTAGGTCATCCGCCTACTTTGGGCCTACTGTTTTTTGCATACTTTAGTAGGGAAGTATTCAATTTCTTAAAGGATCTTTAAGAGATGTCTTATTTCAGAACTGTGACCATTATAAAATTGAGCGTTATTCCTAATAAAGCTTAAATTTCTTTATGTCTTTGGATGTAGTGGTCAGTTTACTGAAACGAAGCAGCTTCAATGATGTAGTGGCGGACAAATGCGACCTCTGGAGGATGCAGCCTTCGAAATCAGACAGCTAATAACTGTATAGTTTTCAAAAACTTGCACTTTAAAACCCGTTTTCAAAAGTTTGCCTTTTCAGGCCCCCAAAACGGTATTGTCGTGTAAATGAACGGCCAAAACGCATAAAAAGTTTTCTGATGTGTAATTGAAAACGGTGTTGTGTAAACGGCCCCTAAAAATGAACCAAACAAATATGTATTTGCAAACAAGATTAGTGTTTACATCATTACTTGCTGGTCTAAAAGGTCTTATTGGCCCTTGGTGGAGTCTGGGCCACTATGTTGGGGTGGCAACACTCTGACCGTTGTTGAAGAAATCAAGAAATGTTCTAGATGAGCAGTTTAGTGGCTCTTTTGTTTCTGTGTGTAGTCATGTGTGTGTTCCAGATCAGAGTTGTGTGTGGGTAGTGTGATGTCCTGGGCAGATGGCTACTGTCCCTCTGGGCGGTCTAGAGACCCAGTGGAACAGACTGATTCTGTACCATCTGGACCACACAGCACACAAGAGAGACCAAAAAGCAGCAATGTCACTGACATGGGCTTCGTACTTACAAGTGTCTCCAGGTGTAGTACAAATATATTTCAATAGAAAGATGTAGAAACATTCATGTTCAGACCCCACATATCTTTTAACAAGCTTTAAATCTTTTTTATGTTTTTAATATTTTTTAATGTTTTGAATTAAGTCTCTTATATGCTCACCAAGGCTGTGTTTATTTGTTCAAGAATACAGTAAAAACAGGAACATTGTGAAATATTATTACAGTTTAAATAACTTTTCTATTTTAATAAAATGTTGGCTAATTTATTCCAGATACAAAAGCTGACTTTTTGGAAGCCATTACTCTTTCAGTGTCACATGATCCTTCAGAAATCATTCTAATATGCTCAAGAAATATTTCTTATTATTATCAATGTTGAAAACAGTTGATATATTTTTAATGAAAAAAAAAAGTTCAAAAGATCAGCGTATATTTGAAATGTAAATCTTTTGTAACATTACTGTCACTTTTAATCAATTTAATGCATCCTTAATAAAATGATTCATAAAAAACTAACAATAGTGTATATTTAGTCAGGTTTACACATAAAACAAGAACAATCGAATTGCCAATGGGTGAATACGCAATTTTGCAAAATAAATGTATGTTGTTTTTAGGATGTTTAGATATTGTTTTACCAATTTGCTTTTTACATTACAGTCAATTCCTTGTGGATCAATTAAAGTCTTATCCTACATTTTTTATTATTGAATATCCTCTATAACATCGAATGGATCATATTACGAACAAGAGGTGAGATGCACATAATGTGCTGGTCATCTAACAGCTTTCGATGTTGCTAAAACTTCTCCTTCCAGTGCATGTGTTCATTCAGTTCACATCACACTCCGGGTGTGTAAATGCAGGTGATGGTTATCTACTTTAGACACACCCATTACTTATTCATTCATCTTCAGCTCAACATAATCTCTCTATTCCTCCTCCAAACAAACCAGATCGATACAGCTTCTTGCTCCCATTAGTCTCAATGCAGGTTAATGCTGTATTAAAATGGCTGCTTCTTTTTTTGGGGTGTGAGAACTTTCTCTGTCACTGGCTATCATTCTTTTATCAGTATCCATTCATCATAGTTCATGAAGAATTAATCCTCATCCTCCTCATCATGGTCATCTCTGCAAATGATTTCTTCCCTTTTCTTCTGCCGTTTCTTGTTTTATTTTTTTCCCCAGCATTTTTTTTTTGTTTGTCTCTACCATCTCCTCCTACTTCCTTTCTCTCTCCTTGCAACATCCTTTCTGCCTTTCTTTTCTACAGCCCTACATCCTTCATTTACTTTAAAACAGACGCTCTCCTTCTAAAGCTCCATCCTCTAATCCTGTTAGAAGGATGGGCTTTGATCTCCTGCGAGTGATCATGTTTCTGGTGCGAAAGGAGAGAAAGTAGAAGTGAGAAAGAGTGCCACACAGATTAAAGAGGAATATGCATCGGCGTTGACGTTCCTTCACTACTTGCATCTGAAGTGACTGCACTATTGGGACGGAGAAGTTATGATCATTTAATGTAGGCTATAAATCAGAGGCTGAGCTGCACAGGAAGCACTGAGGAATACAATAAAAAAAATGTGTTATGAAAAACCTTTATTCACAAAAAATACCAGAAAAATACATAAAATACCAGATGTTGCGTTTGTGATTAAAATCACACTGAGGTGGGAAAGCCGTTCTTTCAAATGTTGTTCGAAATGTGTCTGTTAATATTACAATATAATGATGACTATAGTGATAATTTAATGATGCAAGACATTCAAGCAGACATTATAGAAGCATTAGCACTCCTTCAGTGAATATAGGTTGTTGCATAAAACACACAGCCTAATATGAATCCATCATGTGTCCGGCTGAAATTGATTTAATTCTTGCCTTACACTGCTCACTGTTCAGTGCAACCTACAAATGAAGTCTTGCGGTAAATGTCTTTGTATGGAATAAGGTAAGCCTTTAAGATGCCGCAGCTTATGTGTTCAATTGTGTTCATTAGAGAGATGCTAGAAGTCAGACAGCCATGAGGTTGTGGCATACAATAAACACACAGAATATTATTGTATAGTTAGATATTTTTATTTAGGCACCAATAATCAATAATGCAGGGACTCTTGCTACTCAGGGCTGGTTTAAGCCAAAAACAGACAAGTTTAACTATCACAGTGGCAGGGAAATCTTCAGAACTGGAAAAGCTACCAGACACTTGTCATTAATGGCTTTGAACCACAAAGAAAGTGTTAAGGCGTAAAGCCTGAAAAGTATTTTGCCCATCATAAAACAATCAATCACTTTAAATGTAATAAGACCACGTTTTAAATAAAACATTAATTTTCATTCTCTTAAGAGTAAGTTTCACAATGAAAACATTTCAGGGGTAATTTCAACAAGACAAGCAGCAGTTGTCTGTTTGATGACTGATACAATTGTTGACTTTAGGTTATCTAAAATTTAATTCAACTGGTGCTCTGGGATTTACGGCTTGTTTTGTTGCCAAGAAAGTAATGTTAGTGAACTTTATCAGTTCACTTTACATAGCACCCGTTCAAGAAGATAACCATTTACAGAACGTACACCAGTCTAAGGTTTGAACACACTTACTCATTCTTTATCATTTCTAAAGTCCATTTTTTTTTAATCGTGTAGTCAAATATGAAATAACAAATAGAATTTTGTTAAGGTTGGAAATTGGAATACACAACAGATTTAAAAAAAAACTAGGCATCATATACTTGCTGACTATACACTTGTAAATGGTTACAGACAAATTTGGGCATCATATACTATACACACTACCAGACTTTCAAGTTGTTACGAACACAACAAACTTGTTTTAAAATCAACTCAAAATATCGAATATATTTTATATCCCATCCAAGGAATTTAGAATTTGATTCTGTGCGTATTATACAATATGTGGTTTTCTGTCAAATTTGTCAACTCCGACTGCCCAAAATCTCCATCTTGCCTATAACATTCAGCAACTTGAGTCGACTCCTCCAGACTGCAAATCAGGGTAAAAATCATGCATTGTATTTTAGCTTTTAAGTAGCCAACCTTTGCCTAGATTCCAGCTATGCACAGTCATTCTCTCCACAAACTTCATGAAGTATCCACCTGGGATGCTTTTTAAACAATTCGAAAGGAGATGCCAGGTCTGCTGGACACTTGTTAGCTGCTTATTCTTTACTAATAGGCCCCATCATCCATTTCTTTGCATTTTAATTAAAAGGTTTTTTTTGTAAAAAAAAAACAAAAAAAAAAACACCTAGGTGACCTTTACATACTGTTTATAAAATGTATTTTAAAACATTGAGAACTCTGTTAAGTGTGCTCAAACGTTTGACTGGTAGTGTAGCCTAGTTGAAGCTGCAGGTTTTTTTAAAAACAATTAAAGGGTTATTTCCCCCCAAAATAACATTTCTGTCATTAATTATTCATCCTCATGTCTTCCGAACCTGCAAGAACTTCATTCATCTTCTGAACACAAATTAAGATATTTTAGATGAAATCCGAGAGCTTTCTGACCCCCAGATAGACTGCAACGTTATCACCAATTTCAAGGCAAAGAAAGGTCGTAAAGACATCGTTAAAATGGTCCATGTGACTACAGTGGCTCAACCTTAATGTTATGAAGCGACGAGAATACTTTTGTGCACAAAGAAAATCAAAAATAGTAACTTTATTCAACAATTTCTTCTCTGCCCAGTCAGTCTCTGAGTCTTTTCACGTTGTAAACACAGCGCAGTGCTTCCGGGTTCTACGACAGAACCGCCGGCTCAGTATTGGCCGGCTCCTGCTACGTGGTGCTCATGTGAACAGCGTCGGAGACTGACACAGAAGAGAAGAAATTGTTGAATAAAGTCGTTATTTTCGTGGTTTTTCACACAAAAAGTATTCTCGTCGCTTCATAACATTAAGGTTGAACCACTGTAGTCACATGGACCATTTTAACGATGTCTTTACGACCTTTCTGGGCCTTGAAATTGGTGATAACGTTGCAGTCTATCTGGGGGTCAGAAAGCTTTCGGATTTCATCTAAAATATCTGAATTTGTGTTCCGAAGATGAGCAAAGGTTTTACGGGTTTGGAACGACATATGGGTGAGTAATTAACGACAGAAATTTCATTTTTGGGTGAACTAACCCTTTAAGACATTTTAACAAATAAATCACCTAAAGGATTATTAGGAACACCATACTAATAATGTGTTTGACCCCCTTTCGCCTTCAGAACGGCCTTAATTCTACGTGGCATTGATTCAACAAGGTGCTGAAAGCATTCTTTAGAAATGTTGGCCCATATTGATAGGATAGCATCTTGCAGTTGATGGAGATTTGTGGGATGCACATCCAGGGCACGAAGCTCCGGTTCCACCACATCCCAAAGATGCTCTATTGGGTTGAGATCTGGTGACTGTGGGGGCCATTTTAGTACAGTGAACTCATTGTCATGTTCAAGAAACCAATTTGAAATGATTCGAGCTTTGTGACATGGTGCATTATCCTGCTGGAAGTAGCCATCAGAGGATGGGTACATAGTGGCCATAAAGGGATGGACATGGTCAGAAACAATGCTCAGGTAGGCCGTGGCATTTAAACGATGCCCAATTGGCACTAAGGGGCCTAAAGTGTGCCAAGAAAACATCCCCCACACCATTACACCACCACCACCAGCCTGCACAGTGGTAACAAGGCATGATGGATCCATGTTCTCATTCTGTTTACGCCAAATTCTGACTCTACCATCTGAATGTCTAAACAGAAATCGAGACTCATCAAACCAGGCAACAGTTTTCCAGTCTTCAACTGTCCAATTTTGGTGAGCTCTTGCCAATTGTAGCCTCTTTTTTCTATTTGTACTGGAGATGAGTGGTACCCGGTGGGGTCTTCTGCTGTTGTAGCCCATCCGCCTCAAGGTTGTGGCTTCACAAATGCTTTGCTGCATACCTCGGTTGTAACGAGTGGTTATTTCAGTCAAAGTTGCTCTTCTATCACCTTGAATCAGTCGGCCCATTCTCCTCTGACCTCTAGCATCAACAAGGCATTTTCCCCCACAGGACTGCCGCATACTGGATATTTTTCCCTTTTCACACCATTCTTTGTAAACCCTAGAAATGGTTGTGCGTGAAAATCCCAGTAACTGAGCAGATTGTGAAATACTCAGACCGGCCCGTCTGGCCCCAACAACCATGCCACGCTCAAAATTGCTTAAATCACCTTTCTTTCCCATTCTGACATTCAGTTTGGCGTTCAGGAGATTGTCTTGACCAGGACCACACCCCTAAATGCATTGAAGCAACTGCCTTGTGATTGGTTGATTAGATAATTGCATTAATGAGAAATTGATCAGGTGTTCCTAATAATCCTTTAGGTGAGTGTATATTTAATTATTGATTTTTTTTAGGAGAAAACAGGAGGGGGAAGTCTTTGTGTAAATATATATTTTCAATATAAAGCTTGTATATAGTATTTTTTATATATATATTTGTAATCTATCTATACAAGTATACATATATAACAATTGAGAGGGTTTTTAACATTCATTTACCCTGAAATATTTTTTATGAACGGAAAAACAAATATGTTGGAATAGACTGATAATATAAATTAAGCACCAAACATTTCACCATGGAAAATTCTTTTAAATATATAACATTTCCATCCAAAAATACAACGCAGAATATTTATGACACACACACGCATTCATTCTAAACCTAAAAGTTGAAGATTGACCAAATTGAGTTTTATATTCTCAGGGATATTTTAAATATTTATTAGTGGACCTGTTTGTCTTGGACTGAAAAGTGACTGTCAGCAGAGGTTTTCCGGCAGTATTTATTTTAGTGGTGGAATGAAGACTGAAACTGTGTGATTATGGTTATGTGTTTGTGGAATGTCACTGATAATTCATATTACTTTGAATGTTCTTTGATATGTTATTTCAAGCATGCTAATCATGACCCATTTGTATTCAGTCTACTGCAAATTTTCAATTTGTCTGAGTGCCAATGTGTTTGATGAGCCTTTGTTAGTCTGTTTCACCTGATTCACTTTAGTTGAAGCAGTTATTAGCACACTATGTCTCCACAAACCTTAAAAATTATGGTTATCATCCTTGGGTCTTTCATTTGCTGGCAGTTGTATTACATCTACAGCTGGGCCATGGTAATGTTTTTGATAGAATTTGAGGTTTGTGATTTGAATGTTATGGATTATTTTATAATGCTTTTATGCATAAAACATTAAAACGTTAAAGAATAAAAGACCAAAAATAAAACAAATAAGCATAAAATTCAAGCATTACAAAACAACATTTGTGATATTAAAAACAGTGCAAAAGAAAACATCAACAACAACATAGTCTATTCGTGGATTTCTTTTCTGCATAAACCACACAATCGACACGTGAAGCAAATAATAAATTACCCATTTGCAGTTAATTTGGCCCATCAGTAGGCTTGTTCTCCCCTTTGAAGTCCAGGACATCCCAAAGAAGGGTGGGATTTTCACAGTTGTGCTGTGCCCTCCAATGCTCAATAACTTCTGGTCTCTTGTTAAACACCTTACTGCAAAGGATGCAGTTAAAGTGAGATCCCACCCTCAGGGATATGCCTTTATTGAGGCCCCTTAATACATGGCCCTCCTCCCCTACCATTTCCTCTTCTTCCTCCTCCTCCTCTTCTCGACTCTCTCTAGCTCCTTGATGGTGAGAATGCAGGTGGCATTTGAACTTGGAAAAGGAGAAGAACTCCTCATTGCAGGTGCCGCAGTGCACTAGGTTGCGTTTCTCATTGAGTTGCCTCCAGTAATGTGCTGCATGTTTGACCAGCTCATCCTCTGCTTCACGGCCCCCACGCATGACCCCATCCCTCGGTCGGACCTGGACCTCCTCTCCGTGCACGTACAACAAATGCAGCTTCATGTCAGCAAAGGTAGGTGTGATGGCCTGGCAGCGTCCACACTTAATTTGTAGCTCGACTGGGTCAACACGCTGTTCTGAGGCCTGTTCATCGGCATCTGAAGACCTGCAAGACAAGGATCATCTATGTCAAGAACAAGAAGGCTTTAGCAAGAGTCAACGCTCAAGAGTCAATGTTTGTTACTTACTCTTCTACAGACATGTTTTCTTCATGTTGACTGATGGATGGCTCAACAGTGAGTATTACCCCGTGCACCTCTCTCAAATGGCTGAAGTAGACACCCACATAGCCAAATGACTTATCGCAGAATTCACAGCAAAGGCTCTTCCGGGGCCTGCTTTCCGCATGGTGCAGTTTCATATGAGTGCTAAGACTGCCCGAGTGAGCATAGGCCTTTCTGCATACCGGGCAGACATAGGGCCGCAGGTTACTGTGGCTGTTTATGTGGCTCTGTAAGTGATGCTTGAACTGGAAACACCTGCTGCAGGTAGGACATCGGTACAGTGGACGACTTGTGTAAATCACACCTCCACCACCTTTACAATCTGCCATGGGCTGCTGATCAGTAGCTTGTGAAGACTGGGGAGCACTCAATATTTTTCCTGATATCTGCTGTCCTAATAACAGCTCCTGATCAGGGTTGTCTGGTGTTGACAAAGAAGGAAGCGGTACAAGTTGTGGAATAGCGGTTTCCATTACCAGTACCGGCTTGGGACGAATACTACGATACTTTTTGGATATGTCCAGCAGCTTCTCTTGAGATGCAGCATTTGGAACACCAACTGGAGGTTTCTCAGGTACCCTCCTACTGAAAAATGACAAGGATCTCTTCTTTCGGGCCTCAAAGGCCAGAATATCCTCCATGGTTTTCCTCTTCCTCCCACGTTTTTTGCCTGGAGTTTTCTTGAATTGGGTGTTGTTGTGGTCTTGGCTCAGGCTTTCACTTTTAACTTGGCTGTCTACAGACTTGATGTTGTTGTCTGGAGGGCTTTGCAGGCTGCTTTTGGCTCCACCCACAGTCTGCTTGTCTGAGAATGGGGTGCTGGCAAGGCTGGTTGGTACCAGGAGGGAGTTCTTCACCTTGGCATAGGGCAGGATGGGGAGCTTGCCCTTGGGTGGAGATGGAATGATCTGAACAGCTTTGCTAAAGAAAGTGGGAGAGAGAACTGTGATGGCACTGCCAGCCGAGGCTGAACCCTCTATTTGGGTTTTAACTGGTGAGATTTTCTTGACAGGGGCAACAAGGGAGGTTCCAGAAGGGTAGTGCTGTTTTTTGAGTGGACGGGTATCGCTCTTTTGTTCCATTTTTCGATCCGTCTGTGCACCAGGGAACAATGGTGCAATGTTGATTTCAGACGAAGTAGGAGTGTCTATTATAAGCTGCTCAGATACTGGGTCTGAACTCTGTTCTGATTTCACAGCAGATGATTGAGCTTGAGTGGTTGCAGAAACCTTGGCTGGACTCAGCAACTTGCTACTGCCTTTTTCTGTAGCGCTCTTGCTTCTCACCGGTTGGTATCTAGGAATAGGCAGCTTAAGGTTCTTCTGGATTGGTTGTTGCGGTTGTGTCTGAGGTAAGGCCACCAATGAGAAGGTTCCCTCTTGTCCAGCCACCTGCATGAGTGCATAGTTCTGGGCAGGGACCAGGATGGATTTAGGGCTGACAGCCGTGGATGCTTCTGGAAGGGCTGAGGGAGGTTGGCAGGACAGAACTGCAGATGATGGAACCACTGCTGGGGCTTTGGGTGCAATGCTACGAAACTGGAGACCCTTAATTTGGGAGTGGGGCCGTGCATCACCTGTCAAAACAAGATAAGATAAGACCTTCAACTTTGTCATTTAAGAAATCAGATGTACAGAACTAAAGCGAATAAAAAGGGTCTAACCCTGTTCTCCTTTTACATTGTTTCTTACACACATACACCAATTCACCCTGGGGCAAAGAGTTTGATTCAAGCTCAGCGTATTGCTCTTGTTCATGCAGCAGCTCACTAAGTCTTATAACTTCTCAGGCTTTCTAATTCACGTTGACACACACACACACACACACACACACACACGCGCGCACACACACACACGCGCACGCACGCACGCAAGCACACACGCACGCAAGCAGAAGGAATTACCCTACTTTAAAGCATAAATATGGCCCATGTTTATTACATGAACAGAAATAACCATTAAACTATAATCAAAACAAATCATGACTATGAACCTTGCGGACTTCTGTCTAATATAACGGCTGACGTGCAAAATAACGAATGGGAAATGTATGAAAAAGCTCAGCAGTGATAAAAAAAAAAAGTACATTTACATCTAATCATTTGGCAGACACATTTATCCAAAGTGGCTTACAGTGCATTTAAAATATGCATTTATCAGTTTAAATGCATCAGATCATCAGATTTCTAATGAAGACGGTTTTTCAGAAGTCTGTATGTGCAAAGCAGGGTCAGTCCTAATCCCATTTAGGCAACTATAGAATTAATTAGGTTAAAAAAGAAACATCATACAGAGCTGGCTTTCACCAGGCCTAAAGGGGAAGATGAGAACAGCAGAAGGAGTGGAGTGTACTCTATTTTAGGTACAAGAAATAGGGACTTATTTTTAGCCACAGTAATGTTCACGAAGAAAAAGAAGAGCATCACGGACCAATTAGCAGAAGGAAAGGTGAAGAGTTCAAAGGTGAGATCTGGTGTTTATGTTAGTAGAAAGGTTACGCTCCGGCCACCACATATATCTATGTGTAGGTCTGTTTTTTTGTTGTAAAAACCAGAATGTGTTTGTGAGAATGAATTCAGTGTGCATATGTGTGTGTTTACACCTCACCCATGCGTAAAGGAATGCAGGCCAGATGTTGGTCAATAGGTCATTGGGACTTACCTGATCGGCTAACGTTACAAAATTGCCTAATTTTGTAGTATAATTCTTTATGACTACTAGGGATGGGCAGGTACCTGAGTACACTGAAGTGACTTTTGAAGTGAATTTCAATTTCAATTTTGAATTTCCAACTTAAGACATTTCACATTGATATAAATTCAGTTATGCACAGCCATAAAAAATGGGACTCATTTTAATTTAACCAATTGTGTGATTGGTTACAGTGTTATTAAATGGTGGGTCTTTGTGATCCGATTCATCAGAGAACAATTAGCAAATAAGTGTCAGGATTAAAGGACGTTCACACAGAAAGCATTCTTTATTTTTTATGGATACAGTAAGCTGAATGGAACAGAATGTGTTTAACTTTAAGTGAACAAAAAATGTCTGTGTGATGTAATGTCTGTATGATGTACATTAAACAATTAAAAAGTACTCTGTTGATTAATCTATTTGAATACTACAAAAGCAGACAGCATTTTTTTGTGAGTACAACTGCAACGGTATTATTATTTGACCCTAAAAGATGTGCTTCATAAGACTGCATATTATTATCTCTATACTCACTCTGTGTGTGTGATTTCAGAGGGCTGGAGCGGTGCTCTTGGGTTTTCATGTCTGCCACACTGTCACTGAAGATCCTGAACAAAAAACAAATACAGAGAACAGAACTGAACCTCTGCTGTGTAATTAACACAATAGATTCTTTAAATTACAGTGTTTAGAGGTGTCCGCCTGCGCCCCCCCCTTGCTTTCCTGACTATCTCGATCAAAACCAGAGGACATTCCAGATGTCACGCAGGCTCAGATTAGAGTCGAGGCAAAGGCAGAAAAACAACAGGAGGGGAAGGATAAGGGAGGAAAAGATGGCTAACCAAGGAGGAGGGGACAATGAATGAGCCAGGTGAGATGAGAACCAACCCTAATGTGTGTGTGGTAGTGGGACGAGGATGGGGGTGTCATTTGGCCTGTACATGAAGGTCCTCATCTGTGGGAGTGAGATAGCAGCATTGGTGTGTGTGTGTGTGTGTTTGAGTGAGTGTGGAGGGGGACCATATTTTAGGGAGGGGTTTGTCCAGTACCCTGTGGGTCTGAAAGGAGATGAAAGGAAGGGATCTGCAGGAGATAAGAGAGGTGGACACACACGGTTGTTCTGGCGAGAACATCCATATCCAGCGGCCATGAGCTCTGACTGCCACAGATACACACACTTATGCACAGCACATCTGTCATATCTCTACGCCTCTACAAACTTCCCGATCTCTTAACACAACACAGGTCTGTCGTACCATATTTTCGCTTGTTTAATTCAAGCCTGTGTTGGCTAATTCCCCTGTTGTTCTGGGCAAGCTGTGAAGTCGTTAACACGTGTGAAAATAAACAAAATAGGGAAAAGATGAAGAGACAATAAACTGCACATGCTAAACATTCTAAGCCAAGTTTCTTCAGAGAACGATAATATCCCAGCTCAAAGAGAGGCTCCGTTGATCTGTTTGATATGAAAACAAACAAAAAGAGTGTTATTATTTCACAAATTTACCCAGAGAAAGCATTATCTGAGCATTTCGTTTTTTAAGCTCTCCTACTTAATTTTAGTCCTGAACTACACTACCAGTCGAAAGTTTGGACACACCTGCGCATTCTTTATTACAACTTTCCACACAGGGCTGGGTTTCGATTCAAATTACAAGAATCGATTCGATTCCGATTCTCAAGATCTTGAATCGATTATCATTATTCGATTCGATTCGATCTGATCTTCGAGATTTAGATCAGTGTTTTTGAAAAAAGCATTTTTTTCCCAGCTGTTACCTGAATTACAGGACCGTAGTTATGCAACATATTGATACTATTATTATAGACATTCAACTGAGTATGGATGGTTGTAAAGAACAATCCCCCTTCCAGAGTGTTGATACAACTGCTTTCACAAACTTGCACTGGTGTAGACGACAGAGGACGCATAGGTATATCAGCAGCAGTAGTAGTATGGCAAGTCGTTTTAGCTTTTATTCATTTCCAGGATATGAATTCTTGATATCAACAATTCAATTCTTGATATCAACAATTACATTCTTGATATCAACAATTTAATTCTTGATATCAACAATTAAATTGTTGATATCAAGAATTAAATTTTTGATATCAAGAATTCAATTGTTGATATCAACAATTACATTTTTGATATCAAAAATTTAATTCTTGATATCAAAAATTTAATTCTTGATATCAACAATTGTATTTTCACTAGTAAAATGTCACCATAGGCTGCCATTCAAAACCAATTGTTGATATCAAGAATTGATTTCTTACTAGTTGAAATTCCAATTTCACATATCAGAAATACAATTATTACTAGTAAAAACCTTTATTTTTGATATCAAGAATTCAATTGTTACTAGTTGAAATGTCTATTCTTGATATCAGCAATTGAATTGCTACTAGTAACAATGTTCATTTTTGATATCAATAATTCAATTTTTACTAGTGACAATTTTAATTTCTGATATCATGAATGTGATTGTTACTAGTAAGAAAGCCATTTTAGATATCTGAAATAATATTGATATCAGAAATACATTTTCAGATATCAAAAATGATCATTTTTACTAGTAACAATTGAATTGTTGATATCAAGAATAGACATTTCAACTAGTGACAATTTAATTATTGATATCAGGAATTCACATTTTTACTAGTAACAATGTAATTATTGATAGCAAAAATGATATTTCTACTAGTAAAAAATCAATTCTTGATATCAACAATTAATTTTGAATGGCAGCCTATGGTGACATTTCACTAGTGAAAATACAATTACAGATATCAGCAATTAAATTGTTGATATCAACAATTTAATTGTTGATATCAACAATTACATTTTTGATATCAACAATTCAATTGTTGATATCAACAATTCAATTCTTGATATCAACAATTCAATTCTTGATATCAAAAAATGTAATTGTTGATATCAAGAATCCATATCCTGGAAATGAATAAAAGCTAAAACGGCTTGCCATAGTAGTAGGGCTGACGCGATATCCGCAATCTTGTAGTACCACACACAATCAGGGGCGTAGCACAAGATCCCGGGCCCTATGTATAGGCAGTCCTGATGGGCTCCCATGTTCCAAATAAAATATATTCCAGACTTTTCAAGGGCCCTCTCTCCCCTTGGGGCCCTGGTAATCAGTACTGGTTTTACCCCCAGTCCGACGCCCCTGCACACAATGACAAGTCAACCGCAGAGGATTGCAAGTAACCGCAGCAATATTCAAGTTTTTTTATGAGGCTATACCCTTCATGTTTTGAACTTCATGCATGTGTATTGAATGTTAAATGAGTTCATAATGCCAATAAGATCATGGTGATTTGTAGCCTACAGAGGCTTCCCACAGACAGTGAATGAGAGAGATCGGCAGAGCGCGTGCGATTACCTGCGTCTGTCTTTGAAGTCATATTCGTGGAAAGGTTGCCGTGTAAAAGGAAAGCGAAATATTTGTCGTATCATCCTTTTAACGTTCACGTCACGGAAATGCGCGTCAGCAGCAGCGCTGGTCAGCTTCCCACAGCGCGAGGAAGCCGTGGGGAAATAAACTCAGCGAGTCACGCATTGAATCAATGCCATATTGGTCTTTAATAAATGAAGCATCAGCTTCAGCGTTACCCATGCGACGCATTGCTGCTTAGCTGAGCCTTGAAAAGTGGAACTCAAAGTTAAAAATAATTAACACCCTTGTTTCATTATCTCTTTAATGAATCAGCTTTTCTGAACGTGTTCGTTGAATGAACGGTTTAATGACTCACTCAAAGTCCGTTGTCGTAAAGCCTTTCAATGCGCATATAGGGATCTCCCAGTCGCGGCAAGTTAAAGTTCACAGGGAAAATGTAAGCCTATTATTAAATCGATCCTCTGAGCTACGGATCGATCTTTAGAAATTAATATGAAAATCGATACAGAATTGGTGAATCGATTTTTTTCAACACAGCCCTAAAGAATAATGGTAAATTTAGTCTTCAAAACTATGAAATAAAACAAAATGGAAGTATGAGAAAAATGCAGTTTAAAAAAAAAAAAAAAAAAAAAAAAAATATATATATATATATATATATATATATATATATATATATATATATATATATATATATATATATATATATATATTTTTTTTTTGTATGTAAACACAATATTTGTTTGCAAAACAAAATTTAAGTCAGTTGTATCAAGACTTTTGATTGGTAGTGTACAGTGGCCCTAAAAAAAATAAAAAATAAAAATAAAATAAAAATAAAGCTTTTAAATGTTGTTTATATGTCTATGTGGTATTTTTTAATATGCTTTAAGACAAGTCAATGCCATTGCTGAGTATTTTTTCCTTACAACTACAGTCTCGGTTTGAAATCGCTAGTGTTTCTGACGTCACAAACTACCTTGTAACCAATCAGGTCAACCTGTGATTATCTCTGAGCTGGTGTGAGTGAGTGAGGCATACTAAATTCATATGAAACTTACCAATTCACAAAATTAACGGAATGCATAGCTGATATAAAAAATTGGATGACTAGTAATTTCCTACTACTAAATTCTGAAAAGACAGAGATTCTAATTATTGGACAAAAAACTTCCACACGTAATAACCTAGAATACTGTCTAACACTTGATGGCTGCTCTGTCAAGTCTTCGTCGTCGGTTAGGAACCTGGGTGTGCTCTTTGATACCAACCTTTCTTTTGAAAGCCACGTGTCTAGTATCTGTAAAACTGCATTTTTCCATCTTAAAAATATATCTAAAATACGCCATATGCTGTCATTGGGAAATGCGGAACAATTAGTCCATGCGTTCATGACCTCAAGGCTAGATTATTGTAATGCTCTACTGGGTGGTTGCCCTGCACGCTTAATAAATAAACTACAGCTAGTTCAAAACGCAGCAGCTCGAGTTCTTACCAGAACCAGGAAATATGACCATATTAGCCCGGTTCTGTCAACACTGCATTGGCTCCCTATTAAACATCGTATAAATTTTAAAATATTGTTGATTACCTACAAAGCACTAATGGTTTAGCTCCGCAGTACTTGAGCGAGCTCTTAACGTATTATAGTCCTTCACGTCTATTGCGATCTCAAAATTACGGCCTGTTGATAATACCTAGAATATCTAAATCGACTGCAGGCGGTAGATCCTTTTCCTATTTAGCACCTAAACTTTGGAACAGTCTTCCTACCATTGTCCGGGAAGCAGACACACTCTGTCAGTTCAAAGCTAGACTAAAAACACATCTCTTTGACCTAGCATACACATAATACATTATAGACTTCTATAATTCAATGTTAGGCTGCATAGATTAGGTCAGCGGAACTGGGAACACTTCCCTTAAATCTTGATGTACTCGCTACATCGTAAGAAGAATGGCATCTACGCTAATATTAGTGTCTTTGTTTATCCCAAGGTTTTCCCGCAGCCTGCCGGATCCAGGCCGTGTCCAGATCTGACGAAGGAGATCCGCCTGGACCCGATGACAATGCAGTGCTGAAGTGTCCACTATCCTCTCCCTATGGAGGATCCCTTTCCCACTCTACAGATAAAGCGTTGTGAATTTCGGCTCGCGTACCCCGAAGTGATAAAATAAAAAAAAATTCTGTATCAAAATTTATAGGCAAGACAAGTAGTTTGTTTAGGCTGTGTTGTATGGAATTACAAACCTGCGCACATATTTTCAAAAGCACATAACTATCAATTCTGATTCAATTCTGAATGAGCATGTGAACGCCGTCAGCGTTAAATCACAGGTTCGCGTTTAAAGTCTGATCATTTCAACGGAGGTGAATCAATCAAAGTTAACTTTAGCTGGAAATAACATTATTCAAGAACCACTATAACGCCAAAACAATCTGTTACCTTAAATTATATGTTTATCTCTGTAAAGCTGCTTTGAGGCAATCCATTGTTAAAAGCGCTATATAAATGAAGATGACTTGACTTGACTTGACTAAATGAGGCAAGGGTGTAGAGATACATTCAAGCTATTTTAAGGCATGAAGATTTTTTTTTTTCAAGGAAAAAACTTTTAAATATGTCATTTTGGTGATCATAGATTAGTTTTAAGGGATATAATTATTGACTACAGGGGGACTTAAAGTCATAGACGTATAAGCTTGATACCAGTCGGTTAAAAGTCAAGTGTGTGTGTGTTTGAGTGAAAGGGCAGTTGTCTCTCTCAGAAGACGAGACATTTTCATAGAAAACACCACAGTTTGCTAATCTGTTTTTTAATTCCTTGTTTGAAAGAGACTGCTTCTCCACAGCAGACTTATGGACACACAGTTTTTGCAGGAACCTGACACACACAAACAGCCCTGCAGTATCTTATCTTGTGACACCCACAGCAACAAAATATTAACCAGAGGAAATGAAAACACAAACATGCCAGTACACCTTAACACGCTACGTACATGTGCCTGCAAAAAGACTGTTCTCTGCAGGAGCAATACAACAGATGTTAAAGTCATGTCAGTCAACTAGAGCACCCTATCTAAAGAACCACATGAAATAATATCAACTGTGCATAACACACGCACAAACACACTCTTGAGTAATTAGCTGTCACCTGAGCCAATCAATGGGGAAGGGAAAAAATCTATTCCAATTTCAAAACTACAGGCTTGCCTGTACACGCAGATGTGGACTAATCAATAAGGAAAGCATCCCACATCAGAAAGACGAGAGAATACAAAACCAAAATATTCTCAATGACTGAACCATTTCAATGTAAATCACTGGATAATTAAAGGAATCTCACCCATAAATGCTGCTGAAAACAAATACATTTTATAGAATATCCTGGCTGTTCTTTTTTAAATGATGGAAGTGAATGGGAATGAGGAAATATCCCATATGATTAATGCAGTAACCTCAAATTATTCTTTTATTTTTTTGTGAGCAATAGAATGATATTTGTTATTCAGTGAAAATCATAGCAACTTGCAAATCTCAATAGCTTCTGTGTGCATCTAAATATAGTGTCAAAATGCATCACACCAGGTTCGATCATAAGACCAGTGATGTTTGACTTTACTGTATGTGTGAATACTACTGTAAACAACTGCAAATTAAACCATTTTATGCCACTTTTGTGGTGTTTTTGATATTTCCAGAGCTTGAAAATTGTATAGAAAAGCTGTTACACTAAATAAGCAAACTAATTAATTATAAAATAAAGTAAAACAATTATTTAAAAAATTTACATGATTTTATATGAATATGATTTTTTATACAAGCCATATTTTTCAATAAATAATATTAGCAGTAAACATATCTGGATTCTGCAGGAAAGTATGGTTGCAGGAACCAAAAGATAACCGTGTGTCAATTTCTCTTGGCAATGATGTTTTTTTTCTTGAAGACGCTGTGGTGAGGAGCCTCATTTCCGCAGAGCCGACCAGACAGGATGCTGTAAATCAAGGTATTGAACTTTGACCCACGGAATGCAGTCGCCAAGGGCAACTTAGTGTGTGTCACCTCCACGGTGAAGTGTTGGATAGGAAGTGACTGCGACAGCCAAAAAGATTCTCAGCACTTGGGTTGATGTTGCATGAACGTCCACAGTAGGAGGGAGACAAGTGCTACAATTTTGAATTTAGATGGGTAATTTTAGCTCAATTTTAGATTCTAGAATAAAGAAGTGAGAAGACAGATAGCACAGGATTTGTTTTCGATAATAGCATTCACCCAGATGAAATGATCAGAGGATGTATGAGGAAGGCCAAGAAACCGTAATGAAAGTGTGAAAGACTGTGGCCAGAGGCTAAGTCTATGCGAGTCACCTTAAAGAACCTTTAAACGACCTTTTGCTGTTTGGTGTGACATTAGTATTCCTTAAGTAGGTCACACAGTAGAAAAGACTGCATAAACCCTCACACTCCACCTTCAACCAACACCCATAACATCTTTTCATCATTATGCTCTCATTTCCAAATTTCCCAACACTTCTGTCTTTTTGCCTTTCAGTATAGGGTTGCATACACATAGTATAAATGGTACTAATGCTATCTTAAAGGGATAGTTCACCCAAAATTTTAAATTCTGTCATAATTTACTCACCCTGAAGTTGTTACAAACCTGTATGAATTTCTTTCTTCTGCTGAACACAAAAGAAGATATTTTGAAGAATGTTGGTAACCAAACAGTTGATGGGCCCCATTGACTTCCATAGTATAAAATACTTCCATAGTATAAAATACTATGGAAGTCAATGGGGTACATCAACTGTTTGGTTACCCATATTCTTCAAAATATCTTCTTTTGTGTACAACAGAAGAAAGAAATTTATATAGGTTTGGAACAACTTCAGGATGAGTAAATGACATTTTTATTTTTAGACAGAAAAAAAAAATGCCAGCCCTACTTTTATTTTATCAGTTGCCCACAATAACTAGAACTAGAACAAAGAACAATAACTATAAAGATAAATAATAACTATATTAGCGTCCACACCAACTGACGATAACATTGTTAATTCTAAGAGAACAGCAAATGCTCAAGCTCTTTAAAGTCGGCTAGATTCAGATTGGCTGTCAATCCATGTTTTATTGTTCATCGACTGAGGGAAAAAAAATACGATATCATTCCTCTGTCGTTATAGCTGTGGTGTGGACTTCCCTATTCTCATAGAATAAGAACTTTAGTTATTTTTATTATTATAGTTATCTTTCTTGGTTTTTTCACTCAGTACCTTTGGCTTAAATAATTTTTTTTTTTTTTTACTTACAAAGGTACCAAGAAAAAAAGAGAGAAAAACAAAGCAAGGAAGGCCAACTTTACAGGAACATAGACAGAAAGACAAACACCTGCATCAAGTTTTCCTGAGTGATGGAGGGTGTGGTTAAAGAGCTCAGTCTTCAACTCTGTGTATAATATCAGAACAGAGAGGCCAGGGAAAAGAAGCCTGTTATAATATGCACATTTTTAATGTAAGAGAATATGAAACTGAGCATCAAAGCTTATGCAGATACTCCTGCATCAGTACTTGTTCAGGTCTGGAGACCCCAGGGAGTTGAGAGTGAACTCGGGTAGCTTTAAAGAAGTAATAAGACGAGCAACGGTTATCTAGATAGGGTAGAACCAAAAAAAGAAAGTCTGTTTGCACATAAACACAGTTGTGTTTGCATGCGATCAGTGGCCGACATTGCTTTTATATCCACAGACACAAGTGTATTCTCACTCTCTGCTCTCAGGGTTAAAGAGATAGATCACATAAAAATGATAATTCGGTCACCATTTACTCATGACGTTCCTTGTATGACTTTCTTTCTTCACATTACTCTTTTCCAAATACCAAAAGCATCATAAAAGTAGCCTTTTACACAACCACACAGTACACAACTAATATGAGCTATGAGATATAATTTCTGCCGTTTGACAGCCCCTTGTCAACATCAACCTATATTGTATAAAAGCAGCATGAACAATCTGGTGAGTAAATGATGGCAATTTTTATTTCGGGTGAAGTATACCTTTAAGCTTCGGCATGCAGTTTTACCCTCTGTCCCTCTGAAATCTCGCAGGAATCATGCACATTGTGTTCAACAAAGGTACCAGTTGTAAATCTAGACTTCAGAGCGTGTGTCATGTGATGGAGGAGCTGTCTCTCATTTCCCTGCCATAGAGAGGGTTTCTCTGATATAGCAGCTGTTTCTCTGATGAGTTGGAGAATCTGGGAAACATTGTCTGGCGAGATCAAAGTGAAGCGGGGCTGTAATTACCACGGTAACCAACAGTAAAGCTGTTAAATTAAGCAGGCTCAACCTTCACTCTGTTAATGAGAAATTTCTCTCCACTCATTAGAGAAGGCATTTATGAGGCGAGACAAAACCGCACACTGGGGTCTGGAGAGTTATTTATTGATTGAAGACATTTATCATACCTAAACATTCAGTAAATAAAGTGTTACGCAGTTACAACGGAACTAATCAGGTCAGAGCTACTCTACATACAAGACTACACTAAAGCCAGATTCAATTAATCAAAACAAAAGAAAGAACATTCAAAATCCCTTCGGAGAAACTTCCCAAGGTCCAATTTGCCTGAGAAAATGGTAAAACTACATAGACACAAGGTTCACTAGTGAAGTCTGCTGGCCAGCTGCTACTAGTCGACACTGAAAACAATAGTCTATTACACAGAGAAAAAAAAATACAAGAGATTGAATCGTTCAAATTACTGTCGTTTTAATGTTACTGTGAAGAGCAGGGCGCGGGCCGTGGAAACGGAGAGAGGCCGATGGCGCGATTGTTAATGAATGTCACTGCGTGCTGCACCAGTCTGGAGTCCCAGGAGCTCTGAAGGATAAGAGGAGGAGTGACGATAGTGGAAGAGGAGAGAAGGCCAGGCCTGGGCATTTAAGTTGTGTTTTGTCTGTATGGGCAGCAGTCGGCTATGAACTTGCACCTGCCGTTTACTTTCGTTTTATTTATTTAAAAACTTCCTTTTACAGTTAGCGGTTCTCTCTTCTTCCCTGCACCATTAACTTTGATACATTTATATTTAAAAGCATTTTAAATAGCATTTTAAATTAAAACACTTGGAAAAATAATAGGCTACTTCAAGAAGTAGGGCCTAATCTTTTTATTTGACCTCAGATGCGTTTTCTTCCTGTCAGTCACGGAGAGCGCAGAATTGACCGCTCAAAATACAAACATGGTTCGGGAGTATTTTGAATTAGAGATAAAACAGAAAAGTTTTAATGTAAGCTGTGCCATTTTAAACTGGCATAATTCCACTAGAGCCATGCATAACCATATTCAGGATATGCACGTAGGTGTGATAGCCGAAGCAAACAAATGCATTGCATATTCATTTCGATTCCGGATAAATAACCGAGCTTAGAATCAGAATTAGAATGAGCTTTATTCGCGTGTGCGGCATTTAACGGCATTTATTATGTGATTTGACTGCTTGATTCATAGATTAAGTGCTCAAATGGATCATAATACACAAGTCTTTAGAGGGTTTCTTACTTTTAGACTAGTCGGTAACAAAACTTCTGTTTAAACGACTTTCAAATTAGTGATGCGCACATCCCTATTTGAGCTGTCACAATTACAGATGCGCAGCTTTAAAACATTTCCAAAAGACCTAAAGATTTGAAAGAGCATGAGTTTTTAAATCTGTTATTAAATATCATATCAAATTTCCATTTTTTGTTTTGAAAATGGGACTGAAACAGCTGTCTATTTTATAACGAGGTCGATGGTAGCAAAGGGAGTTCTCGGATCTCCTGAGACGCTGCAAAAGGGATTTGTCAAGGCCTTGGTCGCTCATTGACTGTAAACACAGGAAATGTACAGCTGGATCCAGAACCTAATACTGTAGACTATGTATGTACTATACACTACATCACCCCCCAAAAAAACATGACTAGACCTAAATGCTAAACATTCCACTATGTTGCCTCGAAAGTGAGTGACAAGCATCAATGATGCACAAAGAATGAGACTGTATGCCAAGTAATGACTACAACAGCTCCCCATTGAGACTTTATAATGACTGGTAATGAAGCACCATGACCTATCAATAACAGCTTAGCATTATTGCAGTGGGCTGCAGTGTAGGGCTGTGGTAACAGCAGTCCCAGCAGATCTGACCTCAACTATATCAGCTTAAATAAAGATCAACTGTGTCACTGTGCCATGAGAGAATAAGAATACTCTAGGAAACAAGGTCAAGTGATTGTTTTATACAATGGAATATACAACCGATCTGGCAGCCGAAGAGCAACAACTGCAATGGCAATGGCATTTTAACTGTGTGTGAGCCAGGCGTTTCCAATCCTGCTCCAACCTAAATTAAACACCTGAACCAGCCAATAAAGCTCTTACTAGGCATACTAAAAACTTCCAGGCAGGTGTGTTGAGGCAGGTTGGAGCTAAACTCTGTAGGACAGTGGCCCTCCAGGACCGAGTTTAGACACCCCTGGGGTGAGCTTTTTCCAGTCGTATGGTCAGTAAATCACACCGTATGGTCAGTAAATCACACCGTATGGTCATTAAAGTTTAAAAGGTGTGATCACAGTGACATTTTGGGTGACATTTCACCAGCAACCTGGGTGACCATCTTAAACACATTGCAAAATCTGTGTGGGCAAATCTTTCACCCTCATGCACCTGGATTCCTATTGAAGTGACTGCATTTCACCTGTTCAAATGTGACTGCACCTTAAAGTTGGCAAGAAACAGAAATTGCAATTCATCTCTACTGTGACGTATATACAGTAGCGAAGCACCGAAATGAAAATTCTGGGCAGAAACTTTTTTTTTTTTTTTTTTTTTAAATAAGCGTATTTTTGTATAATTGTATTAATATGATACTTTTTAATTAAATTCAATAATTTAAATACTGAATTTAAACATTTATTTATGCATCAATAAAATAACACTTAAGTGTTCACTGTATAAATTAAATGTAGATTAATCTGTGTAAAAGCTGTGTTTTGTTGTTTGATTAATATTAATGACTCAGCAGCAGGTATTTATAGGCTGCTGTCCCTTTAAGACTGAATACACAGATCCAATATAATGATACACATCTGATTTCTTTCTCAACTCTTTTTGTTCACTAAAGACATAACCGACTGTGTGTTAACGAGAATACTTGCAGAGACTGGTATTTTGGCATAATTTTGTGTGTGTGTGTCCTAAAGAGGAATCTAAAACGCACCTTTCTGTGAGTGTGCCCTTCGAGTTGTGTGGCTGTGCTGTGCGCACAGATAACAGTGCACGAGTACCGAAATAATGGTGAAACTTAGCAATTAATCCACAAACCGCATGCGAGTGGAATATTGAGTGGAGCGCCACACCGCGCACTGATAATGGCTAGAGCAAGAGTAAAACCTAAGCGCTGAACACTGAGGGGCGGCATATATTCTCGGCTCATATTTTCGGACTTTCTGCCAAAAACGAAATTTGGGTGCATCCCTAATATACAGCTTCTTGAACAAAAAAAAAAATGTAGCGTTAGACTTGGATTTTGTCCAACATAATTTGACTGGATAGTTGGATTGTTGTCGTTTGAGAAATGCTGCGATCTCATGTAAGGGACAGGTTGCAGACGAGGTGGAAGTACTGTCCAAGTTTTTGATTAAAGAGTAAAAATCAATTCTAAAAAATATAATGTGCACTGATAAATTATTTATAATAAACGCTGCAATAATCTATAAAACAATATATATACAAATAATCAACTTTGATTTCATGGGGACTTTAATGGAGCGTACTAATAGCACAATAGACTTCTGTATGATGTTCATAAAAATACCCAAAGAATCTTCAGCGTTTCTGTCCCAAGACGGGCCACAATCCTCCTCTTCTCCTTCCACAGCCCTCTGCTCACCTGAAACAACCACAAAACAAACACAGTTAAAGCCCATTTACACTTCGGATCGATTGGATAGCTGTCCGATTGGGTATGCACAATCCATTTACACTCGGCTACATAAATGTGTCTCCACAAATCAGATATAAATCTCATCTACTACTCCCATTCTATATGCAAACATAGTTCACTTCTGTGATGACGCTAAAGCCAGCCGGTGAAATTTTCCACATCATATGGAATAAGTATTTGAGATTTGCGGCCACTCTTTCTATGCATCTCATCCATGATTGTGTGACTTCCGTATGCTGTCACAGACTTGTTAAGAGTAAACTTAACATGTGCGACTTAGACAACCAGACGCATTTACATTTGGTCTTTTCATGATCCTGTAATTATCCAATTATGAAAAAGGATTAAATGAATACCACCGCAAAGGACCTTTTAACCACATAATGTGTCCAGCACACAGAAAAGATTGTTTGAGACTAAATAAATATGAATAAGAAATAAATTATTCACTTGACATTCTTGATCCATACTGACTACCCTTGTTAGACACTCCCTTGTGAAACAGGGGAGAAAAAGGGATGTGGAAAGAGAGAAGTTTATTCACCTGTACGCCAATTCAGCACAACTATGTCTTCAGCCTCTGTGAGCATCTACGACAGCAGAGATAATCAGTTCCAACACCTTCTTTTGAATTCGAAGCAGGGCTTACTAATGTACGTAAGTACACAAACACACAAACATGCTCTCGCACACCATGGTCTGAAAAGTCCACAAACACATGGAACAAGCCTCCACTGTAAATGCGCTGCCTCTTTAAATCTTCAGCTGTAAATTATGAATGTTCTGAGTGTAACAGTGTGATAGACAAGAGCCCTGGAGTCCCATTTAGGGTAAAACATAAAGCTTACATCCCTCAACTTGGATGTGTGTGTGTGTGTAAGGGTCAAATGGAGTCAGCACCACACAAGGACACAAGC
Organism: Tiaroga cobitis; assembly: GCA_030578255.1. Lineage (NCBI taxonomy): Eukaryota > Metazoa > Chordata > Actinopteri > Cypriniformes > Leuciscidae > Tiaroga > Tiaroga cobitis. The sequence goes on along the minus strand of CM060602.1, from coordinate 28,197,227 downwards.
AGATGCTGAAGCACTCAGTCAATAACGTTTAGCCCCCAGACACCGTTGACCTCACCGGGATGTCCGTATGAAATCGCTCTTTACCGTCTGTATGACTATAATCTGCTGTACAGTCAAGGGAGAAATGATCTCTTTATACGATGTATTACTGAGGTTTGCTTATTGATTATTCATAATGCTTCACAAAGTGGCTCTCTATGTCTCTGAATAATGTATAAGAGACTCAAATACATGGTATTAAAATAAAACGAATCAACTTTACGGCTTTTATTTGTGAAGTTTTAGAAAGTGGGACATCCTGTGTTTTTGTAATGATTAGCATAATGGGCAATGTTAGAGTACGATGTTGGTGTGACAGTGCAAATTCATTAATCATATTAAATTGGCTTGCATTGATTGTCCATCTAAGTGATAATAAGAGCATTTAAAAAGAGCTTAAACTGAAGTTCATGCGCCAAATGAGATGAGAGGCCAAATATCTACCGTGCAGTGCTGGCAGCTGCCATAAATAACAAAACAACAAGAACTCTGCAAATGGATTTCACATACAGTGCATGAACTGTGCTTCTATAACAAGAATTTATGGTGAAAACATACCAGATTTTTATTTTCTGAAGAAAATGGCAGCAGTGCTTGTCATGTATGCTGTAATGGAAGTCTATGAGACTTTCTCGCCTGTTTTATTGTTCACCAGGCGAAGTCCGCTCAATTCTTGCCAGAATAAGTCTGCTGCGTTTGCAAGTGTGGTTGTCTTCAGCACAGTCTATGACTGCTTTCCATACAAGGAAAATAAAGTCATCATATACGCTATCGTTCAAAAGTTTGTGGTTGGTAATATTTTTTTAATGATTTAGAAAGAAGTTATTTATGCTCACCAAGGCTACATTTATTACATTTATTCAGAAAAAAAAAAACAGTAATATTGTGAAATATTACAATTTAAAATAACGTTTTCTATTTTAAGATGTAATCTGAATTATCAGCAGTCATTACTTCAGTCTTCAGTGTCACATGATCTTTCAGATACCACTGTGCTTATTTGGTGCTAAAGAAAGTAACAATTAAAGTGTGCAAACTGCATTTAAAAAAATTAAATAAATATGTAACATGACTTAAGCACTAAATAGAAACTCCAGCATTGTGAGCTACATATGACAAATGACAACTTTGTCTTTACCTTAAAGCAACTAGTTGTCGCCTGTTTTTTGTTTGTTTTTTTTTACTCTGATGGATGATGTAGTTTAGTGTTTCACCACAGTATGACACTCTCACCATTCATCTCCACTGTCAATATCACAATCATATCTGCCACTCAGCTCCCATAGAAAAGTAAAAGCACATCCTTCTATTCATGTTTGGAGCACAAATGGTCTAAAACTTGGGGGTTTTGCCTTAAAGAAAAAAAAAAGAATTTACACACCCTCATGTTGTCGGGTCCTGTTGGTCAGTAAATAATCACTTTTCATTTTTGGGCCTACTATTCCTTCACACATACAGTAAATGACCCATCATTCACATGTACCCAATGGCACAAGGCCAAGCCACCTCCAAATGTAAACAATTACTCTTTGATTAAAGCTTTCCTCTTCAAACATTGCGTAGTGTTTACCCCAATAGAGCTGGCGATAAAATATCAGCAGACGGCCAAGTCTGTGCATGTATTTGTGTTTGTCCACCGAAATGGTTTTCAGTGAACACGTTTATCTCAGGCACACACACACTTTATAAGCAGTCCTGTGATGTGACCTGGAGTCTGAATTGCACATAGGCTGAACCAGAGGCGTAGCCAGAATTTTATTTTTGGGGGGTCCCGTCTTTAAATGAGGGGGCAACACATACATATATATATATATATATTAGCCAGAATTTTATATAGGCTATACATGCCTATTTTGGTGATGCGGTGGCGACCCTAACATGTAAGGGTGGCGCTGCCAATAAAGCACCTAAAAGCGGTCACAAAGAACCTGCAAAAGTAATGATTATGAATATGTAAAATATAGCAATGAGGTATTTTAATTGTTTATTAATAAACAAGTGTTTTCTTTGTCGGCTAAGATGAAGTTGACGATGCTGACTCGCGATCTTCAGTAGGTGAACGCGCCAGAGAGAATTAGACAAATGCACATTTCATAAGGATTACATAAGCAGAGAGCAGTCTGTAGTCTATTTCTTTCGTTTTGAATTGTTCTGTTTAAAAGTAGACATGTGAGGCAAGTAGACTACCTTATATGCTGAGTTTCTTTTCAGTTATGAGACGCGCTCCAGTTCACGCGCCGGCGCCTCCGTTTCTTATATATCGTCTGCTATATTTACTTCTTATTTATTAAATCCAGGCAATTGGTTGATGAAACATTGATTACAATTAAGATACAATTAATACAAAACGAAATTCAGGTTAAAGAAAGGTTTTGTGCTTTCTGTTTGATGTGTCTGTGAAAGTTTTAAAGCATCTTTTAGTGCCGATTTCAGAGCTTTTTTTTGTTTTCCACTAAAACACGTCCATAACATTGTTTTTTCTTCATAAATGCGAACACGAAAAATAAAATAAAATAAATATTTTATGTACTGTGGAGAATGAGAGAAATTTTTTTTTTTAAGCAATCAGAAATCTGAGGGGGCCGGACATGTAAATACGCCACTGGGCTGAACAGTGTGCTGTGTGTGACTCCATACTGCATCATTGCTCAGTGTGGCTTCATGAAACAGACACAGGGTTTTTTTTCTTTTTGTCCAACTCCAACCCTTAAGTGTGACTAACAACACTCTCTTGTCCAATTCTGATTATGTCAGCACTCAATAGCAAAAAAGTTGCTCAGCTTGACTTTAGTAAAATGTCTTTTTAAGTCCTTCATGTAAATCTGGCATTTGTTACACTGAAAGCTTGATCATGGTAAAGTTTTAACAGCAGTCAAAAATCAATCCGATATTGAAAGCAAAATATTATAATTAACATTTAACATGACATAAAACACATTTATAGTCTTTTAACATCACAGTACAATGCAGCAGCCTTTTCATAGTCTCTCACTGTAATGGCTGTCACATCACTGAATAAAACAGCAGCAGGTGTTTTTGTTGTCGTTTAAAAACACTAGTTTAGCAACAGACAAACAGATTTAACAGGGTATGGTTAGAAGTGCACACAGCTGTACCCAGGCCTAAATTAGACCGGACTGACTGCATGTCAAAAAGAGAAGCAAAATTATAGCCTTCAACCCTCGACTCTGGTATTAAACTTAATTTGGAGAGCTTCAATGATGTTTTACCAGCCATGTGACCAAAACGGAAGAGGCCCTGACTACACCAATAATGTCTAATGAAAAGTCTTTTTAAAAAACAACTGTATTATGGGATTAAAATATGGATATTTTTAGGGTTAAATGAGCTTATCATTTGTGACCCTGGATCACAAAACCAGTCACAAGTAGCACGGGTATATTTGTGGCAATGGCCAACAATATATTGTATGGGTCAAAATTATCGATTTTTTTTTATGCCAAAAATCATTAGGATATTAAGTAGATCATGTTCCATGAAGATATTTAGTAAATTTCCTACCGTAAATATATAAAACATTTATTTTTGTGAGTGAATGCAGCACAATCGCGAACATAAATGTAGAACTTTAAAGGCGATTTTATCAATGTTTAGATTTTTTTGCACTCTCAGATTCCAGATTTTCAAATAGGTGTATCTCGGCCAAATATCAGGTGATGTATAAATCTCAATTTCAAAAAAATGTACCCATGTAACTGGTTTTGTGGTCCAGGGTCACATTTGGTCCTAGTTGTGCACAATGCCATGGCCATTTCCACAGGAGAAGTGTGTATTTTTTTTAAATGTTTGAAATACTTGCCTAAAATAGTATTATAGTAAAAATGATTTACATTTTTAAAATATGCATAGGTTGACTTCCCAATGAATATATACTATTTTTTTTTTTTAATGGGAGCAAACAGTGGCAGGAGTGCGATGGAAACCTGTTCGTAAACAATTGTGATTTGTGTCGACAGTAGCGTAAAAATTACACACTACAGTACAAGTACACCTTATTGTAAATTCATGTTCACAATTTTACTCTCATAATGTGAAATATATAAAACGATATATAAAAATAATAACTAAAGTTCATAATTAAAAAAAATAATAATAATAAAAAGAAGTGTATTTGTAACGTGTCTTAATAAATGAACGCACTTTAAATCAAATTATGTTCACCAATGAATAGTTTAAAATAAGACCAAAAAACATGCATTAAGAATGTTTTAATTTATGTTTACTTCACAAATAAATTTAAATGACAGAAAATGACAGATAATTGAAGAATAAAGCAAAGAAAGTCTGGCCAACCACTAGGCTGTATGTGTATAGACACAATGTTTTGATGTTATTTCAAACCAACCATTTTATATTTAGCATTTCCAGTAAAACTCTGCCTGAACTTGTTGAGCTAAATTTGCTTGTGTTTTTAAGCAAGAGTGTGTCACTTCTGAAAATGAATCTGAAGATCATTTGTCAGAATAGTGGAATCTGTTTCACCCCATCATATTAATACTGACTATAGTGGGGGGAGGGGGGGGGGGGGGGGGGGTATATTAAAATATAATATTTATTCAATATATTAACACATAAATTTAATAACAAGTTTTTTTAAGAATAGAAATCCAAAGTGACCACAAGTGGTTAGAGCATAAAAAGTAGACAAAACGTCCCAATGAATCCTGATTTAGGTACAGGTTCTCCATGCCAACATCCAGCAGTTTTAAAAAAACCTCGGCTGTTAAGAGTCCCGGGACTCAGCAAGACCATTATCGGTTCAAGAGTCAACTCTACCCATTAAGCTTATTCACCTCAATACAGATACTGTATCTGCCCTTGTTTCTCACACAATGGGTCTACTAGTAGGTCTTTGTAGAGTCACTGGAGATTCATGTCTTTACAAAAAGGCCTTTGCTCCGTCCATTTGCACTGTGAGCGCTAACAGCCGACAGCTTTCATTTCCTCACTTTTGTGTGAGTGTGTGCATGTGTTTGAAAGAGAAGATCTGCAGAGCTGTATGTGAATAATAGATTCAGGCCCGCGGGTTCCCTTCAGTGAGCTCTGCCTGTTTAAGTGAGAGTAGCCTACGGAGACATCTATTACCCTCCTGTCTGTCTCTCTCCCTCTCACTTGTTCTCAAGCACCACATTAAAAGGCAAAAAAATGATTTCCCTTTTCAGAGCAAGACAAGGTCTAACAGAGTACAAAATCAAACGCCACATCCCTCAGGGAGTTGATATAAAAACCTCAATGCAAATCCAGTTTTCGAAGCTATCTTGATTATATATTTTTTCACTTACAGGAACATTTACTCTTTCATTGGTGCCAGGAAGTGGCAGACTGGACCAAAGAACAAAGGCCCCCTACTGATTGGCCGATTAAAGACAAGACTGATCGGCTAACCACCAGAGAGTGGGTCGTCAACAGATCAAACTGACGCCCGAATGCATCTGGCTCTAAACATGCTGCATTGAGCCAACAGAGAAAATGAAGAAAGGATAGGAGAAATCAAGGAAGAAAGAGGAAGATGGAATAACAGAGGAGAACAGGGAGGAGAAATCCCTGCAAATTGATCCCATAGAGACCCTCAAGGTTTCATTTAAGAACCTGGATTAAGCCCTCCAACAAATCACAGGATGTGAGGTAAGAGAGAGAGAGAGAGAAATATGGGGGGTGTGAATGAGAGATAATATATCCTCTGGCTCACATGGAAACCCCCACTGCTGATGGAACACCATCCCAGTGATTGAAACTAGGTTACAACTTCATCAATGTTGAAAATAATCCAACGCTTTGAAAAGTTTTCAGGATAATACAATGGCTTAAAGCGTTATGCAGAAACTCCTCTGCAAAGTCCAGGAAATGAATATTTTAAAGAGACTCTTTTTTTTCAAATGCATTTGATTAAAACAAGTGCCATATGTACATGAACCAGAAGCCACTGCCATGACAATACAGACCAGAGCAGAGTATTGAATTTCTAGAGGGATTTTGTCATAGAACAAGATATAAAAGACCACACATATTTATGAGTAACTCATAATCATCCCCATTCAATTATAGTTTTAGGAGACTTTTGATGTTCCAGATACATCAAATAAGATGTATAAAGGAAATAGAGGTACATATATATAACTATAACTATAGAGTATATATAACTCTAAGAAAAAAAAACTAGGTTCTTCAGAACTTGTTAACGTCTTTGTTTCCAGATGGCACTCTAGTAAAATGTAGACAGCCAATCAGATTGGACCCCGAGATTTCAGCCAGATCTCACCACACTGTGAGAAATATGCATCACACAGTTGGTGAACTTTCTGTTTTCAGAACATTCAAATGGCTGCAGTTTGAGCATGAGATGCTCCGCTTGAAACACAAAATGTTAGTAAAAACACATGCACCTGAAGGATGAGGAACATGGCGTGAGACTGTGTGAAAAACATGAGGGGGTAAATGCTGCTGTCCCTTGAGAGCCATAACACTCTGATGGAGTTCCTGTTGGTGGAGCTCTGCAACACAAGATCCTCATGATGCTGGGGGATTTTCGGTCTAAATTTGTTTGTTTGCCCACCTACAGTTCCTGGGCAAAACCCTTAAAAGCCTGCAACTATGAAACTATGTCATGTTCTGCGTGTCTAGTTATTGAGCAGCGGTAGTTTCCACAGCATGACGTGGTTCTCTGGTCTGGCAGATAAACGCTGCAGTTTGACTTCCTTCAGCACTGCTATGATGGATGGCCGACACTCAACATGAATAACTAAACAGGCTCATAAATTAGCCAATCACTACTAATACCATTACACACACCCTCACACTCTGCCAACAACCCACCCACTTATCCGGCTGCCCAAGCTTTTCTGCTGATGTCTGTATTGTGCTTTAGTATCCTGAGCATTTAATTACGACTATTGGAATAGGATTCCACATACTAAAATCAAATGCATGGAAAACAACAGGGGAAATGTGAAAGGCATTCGCCATTAGTAAAAGCTACAGGTGACCTCACTGTGAAGCAGAGAGATGTCACATGCTAAGCATAGTAAATTGATTGTCCCCAGAGCAGCCATATCATTATAATTCTCAGTGAAGAGGTGCAGAATGTAAAAATGAAATCACAATACAGGCTAAGCTGATTTATATATAGATACATAACATATATGTTATAAATTATTATACATAAAATAAACAATTGAATATTACAACCGAAACGAATATGTAAATACTGAAACAGTTATGGTTGTTTCGGTAGTGACAAGTTGTTTCAGTATTGACGATTGAACCTTATTTTGCCCTTATCTTAAAATGTGAGAACAGTGAAATGGATACATCAATGACTTGAACATTGAAAGTCACGAAATGAAAGTTATGAAATGAATGTCAACATTACATTTAGTTTTTTGAAAGTATATCAAGTTTGGTAATGACAGTTTTTAAAAACACATGCAGGTTTTCTGACTTTACATAATTTTTTTTAAATGTTAAAGATTATCTATGCACCATGTGATCCAGGGTGGGAAGACAGCTTAAAGGGTTAGTTCACCCACAAATAAAAATTAAGTCATTAATTACTCACCCCCATGCTGTACCAACCCCGTAAAGCCTTTGTTCGTCTTCGGAACACAAATGAAGATATTTTTGATTAAATGTGACAGCTGCATCACTCCTCCATAGGCTCCCTAAGGGAATGAATCCTGACGGCCCAGAAAGTCAATGAAGAAAATGTTTAAATATTCCATGTCACAACAGTGGCTCAACTATAAGTTTATCAAGCGACGAGAATACTTTTTGTGTGGAAATAAAACAAAAATAACGACTTTAACTTAACTGAAGTAGTTGAAGGAGATCGCAATTCTCGCGCATGCATCGTGGAAATCTCTCGAAGTCTCGTTTCAGGCCTACAAGGAAGAAAAGGAATAGTCGAATAAAGTCGTTATTTTTGTTTTATTTCCGCACAAAAAGTATTCTCGTCGCTTGATAAACTTATAGTTGAGCCACTGTTGTGACATGGAATATTTAAACATTTTCTTCATTGACTTTCTGGGCCGTCAGGATTCATTCCCTTAGGGAGCCTATGGAGGAGTGATGCAGCTGTCACATTTAATCAAAAATATCTTCATTTGTGTTCCGAAGACGAACGAAGGCTTTACGGGGTTGGTACAGCATGGGGGTGAGTAATTAATGACTTAATTTTCATTTTTGGGTGAACTAACCCTTTAATTCGTCTTCTTGGTCACATGGTTTGGGCAAGTATTTCATCAATCTAGAAGAAAATTGATTTGTTTCGGTATTGGCAAAAAAAAAAAAAAAATGGGGACAGCAATTTTCCGATCTAATTAAATTCTTTAAAGGGGTCATATAATGGAACATGCACTTTTACAAGTTGATTGTACTGAAATGTGTGTTGGCAGTGCCTGTACACAACCATCATAAAGTGATAAAAATCCATCCAGTGTTTTTTTTTTAATCTCCTTATATGTTTTCCCCTGCCTCAAATTGAGCCGTTCGATTTTGTGACGTCACTAAATCGGACGCCCCTCCCACGATTGTTGATTGACAGCAGCATTTCAACACAGACCCGCCCTCGCTCGTGAGCGAGCGAGCGAGCGAGCTGTCAATCATAGTCCGCGCGGACCGGCGCGGTCATTGTTGATATGCTGGAGCACTGTCTATGAGCAGAATGGCGTCTAAGCGATTGTGGTGTTCCGTTCTTGGGTGTAATAACGAACACAGAGTCATTTTAATGCTCCTAAATCCGAACCGCTTAAGACGCAGTGGCTGAGTTTGTTTTCGAAGGGAATATTCCCCACGAGCAACGTCAATGCTCTCATGTTTGCGCGAATCATTTCACACACCAGACTGCTTTATAAACGAGGATCAGTATAAAGCTGATTTTGCTAAGAAGCTGCTCACGAAAAAAGGATCGGTACCAGATATTCGTGTTCCTGCTGAACCTCCAGAAGAACTGAAGTGAGTGTAACGTTTTATTAAACTTTATATTAATATTTATATTAATCTTTGCAAATCGCTAGCTGCACGCTTCACAATGAATGCGTCTAAGGTTTACACTCAGGGTACATTACGGCATGTTTTCTATGTATGACGTTCTCAATATAATTCATAAACCCACGTTTATACTGAACAACGCGTTATGGTTATTGTGTTCAAACGGTGTACGCACAGAACAGAGAGGCGGGGTGAGCAAAGCTCATTATCATTTAAAGCAGGGGTGGGCAAACTACGGCCCGCGGGCCACATACGGCCCGTTAGGCTGTTTAATCCGGCCCGTCGAATATTTAAAAAATTGTCTTAAAAATTGCATTCGGTGGCGAGGGGGGCGTGGTTCAGCGAGGTCTGTAGCGGGAGAGCTAGGGCGGAGCCGAGCGGTAAGCGGGCCGTGCTGACAGAGTGGGGAGAGAGAGACTGCTGGGAGCTCGTGCACGCTGTCGAGAGAGAAAACGCTGGCCTGCAAGCTGTATTCAGTGGAAAGTGTTGCTGCATTTGTGACCTGAGAAGCTGTATCCAGCTCCAGCTGTATCAAGCTGTATCCAGGAAGAGTACTGTTTTATATGTGATTTATTTTTTAAATATTCTGAATTAATTGTGTGAGCGCGAGTAAGTTCTGTGGGGAGAGAAAGTAACTTAATAAAGTGCACGAGCCCCAGTATTCGCCGACCCTGTGTCTTCTTCCATCACCCATTCACCGCACCAACATCCCTGTCACACATTCATTTTGCCTTTTTCCTGCAATACTTGAATAAAGCAGATCATCATTCATTCAGAGCTGATGTGTCTGTGCTGCGGTGTGTCACATGACAAGCAATGACGCGTCACCATGGAAACCATTCAGTGACTAAATAACGGTTGCATTGCAAAGCTCACGCTGCAGAGTCAGACCGTTTTTTGTAATTTGTCATATGTAATTTATAACTAATATCCCAGGAAACAGAACGTTGGCACGATTGAATTATTGACATTTCAGCACTCCTTGAACAGACAGCGACTTAAGCGCAACAAGGCTCTTTGTTGCCCTTTAATGTTTTTTCCTGTTTTTGGAAACTCAGAGAAAAAAAATAATGTTTGTAACCACTTGTACGCCTGATTAGTTTTCATTTGATTTTTTAGTTTTTCATTTGATGTTTAGTTTCTTTGCTCCTCTGTATTTGTAGATGTCTCTTGGACTGCTTCCGGTTACCGAACTTTATCGCCCGGCTTTCGACTACGCTCCCGTCTCTGCCATGTACAGAAACCGGTTTTGTTCATTAAATGTTCTTATCTGCTTTTGTTTTTTACGTTTTATTTATCATATTTAAAATAAATTGATATATTTGTTTATTTTATTTTTTCACAAATGTATGATGTTTGTGTATTAAGTGCAATTTGATTACCATATGGAGTTTTAATAAAGTTGAATTAACGTAAACTTCTCAAATTTTTACTCTTCTAAGTGTACAGTTGCTGGTGTTAAACAATATTTAAAAAGAATATAAATATATATAAAATTAAAATAAATATAAAATAAAATGTAAACAAATAACCCCAAAATATAACAATGCTAAATGGGGATATCTATAGCATATAAATTAATTTACCACGCAAATTACGTGATCCACGTATCCACGTAAATGTGTTTGCTGGTATAATCTGCCACTGGGCCGGCCCCAAATTTTAAAACCCAGTGTGGCCCTTGAGCCAAAAAGTTTGCCCACCCGTGATTTAAAGTCATATGCACTGAAACGGCGTGCTGAACACAGAGCTGTTTTTGACCAGGTAAAATAAGTGTTTTCTTACAATACTAATGAGAATTTTGAATTAAAGTATATTACAAACTTTTAATTTAGACCCTAAAGAATCATATTAGCTTGATAAAAAATGGCATTATATGACCCCTTTAAAAAAAAATTCAAAAGGGCTGAAAAACCAAATCAGCAAAATTTAACAAGAACTTGAACAGGCACATTTAAGATGAGGTGTTTAAACATTAAAAATAAATAAATAAATAAATAAATAAATAGTTGTGTACTTTCTAAGTGAAGTTTTGAGGGTTAGACTGGGGAACACATGCCATTCAATAGAGAAGAATATATAAACCACTATATTTAAAGATATGTAGTTGTTACATGAATTCTATTGCCTCTTATAGTAATGAACTTGATCACATATTAACATAAACATACACTAGGCCTACTGTTTAGAAGTTTGGCAGTAAGATAACTTTGATACTACTTAATTGGCTCACCTAAAAAATATGACTTAATTCCATGATGCTGAAATTAATACGTAACAAACTATGTTTGTTTAACTTAATTGATTTATGTTGGACCAAATTTGTAAATCCATGTACACTAATTTGATTAATTTTATTTGGAAACTGATAGACTCAAAGTAAAATAATACAAAACAAAACAAATGGACAAATCCAGGATCGGTACAAATACGGTTTCACATTATGTAACATTTAAGTACAAAACAGCAAAGCTATTACAAATCCGAGAGTTCGATTTTAAATATAGTCCACACTAACTATAACTACTTTAAATATAGACCACACATAAATTCAATTCTATATTAAAGCAACAAATTGCTCGGGAACAGCATGTCTTGATGTCTGGGCCACCCTCTGCTCTTTATATTGACATTAGCCAGCTCTCTGCTCACTGACCAGCGAATAGATTAAAAAAAAAAAAACAGCATTCACCCGTGTTACTGAGAAACCGAAAGCTCCATGTAATGATAATCACTTCCTCTGTAAAAAAGCTGGTGGGGCACGGCAGTCTAAGGACTAATGCTGACTCATGACTTCCGCTTTCGTACATGCTTTCTTGTTTTGTCACTGTTTTACTGCAACTTCCTGAATGTGTTAAAGCAGCCAGTGTGGGTATGAAAGTGAGTGTGAACTATTTCATGGGTAAATGAAAACCAATTTAACTCAATTAACTTATTATTTGTCTATGCTTCAATTGAGGTATATTATGCATCAGAATTTATTTTTAATTTGGCTCTTTTTTAAGCCTCGAGTAATTTAGGAAAACAATTCTGGGTTAGGCTAGCCTGGTTAAAACCAGACCATTCTCAGTTGTAACTGAGTTATGGTCTTGCAAAGCGTCATAGACAAATCATGTCCAGAGGGGCGTCACCAACTGACGTGGCGGGTAGACCTAAAACCAATCAGAGCAATGAAGGAGATGACGTATGCAGAGTGGCGGCCGGCGGAGAAACATCTCCGAGTGTTGTTCTTTGCTCGTTTTTTAACAAAAAGGAAACGTTCATATCGCTTAAAACAGACGCGATAGCTGATTCGAACGAGTGATGTTCGACGGCGGCACCCATCTTTGTAATGTAGGCTACAAAATAATCTGCTTCAAAATCCCAGCGCTGTCGTCATCGCGTAAAGCCCGCCCCAACGTTTCTGATTGGTGCCTCGATTTCGACGGATTAGAAATGGGCTTGAATGAGCTCTTTACCAGACTAACTTTTAGAGCAAATCTAAATTTGACGGAAGTTGTCTGGGTTTTCGCAGGCTAGGGTTAGGCTAAATATAGTCAAGCTTTGGCCAATGAAATAAAAGAGGCTCTGTATCTCAGATTGCTGTCCGGAGGAGTAATATTCACTGTCGTCAAGATAGACCTCATTCTTGTCCTTGTAAGAATGTAATGTCTAAATATAAAGGACCATTAGGAAGGAATCTCTTGTCCTCTTATGTGACTGCCTTTTCTCTCTTTGTTTAATATAAAAACAGCATTGGCTACACAGACAACATATGCTCTCCTTCACAATAGTATGTAAAAGGACAAGAAGTTCCAAACTACATTTGCAGAATGTGCGCTTGAATGAGAAAGGAAGAGACTCTCAGATCAAGCTGCAGTGTCATAATCACACATGCTGAAGCAGCAGAGGGCGAACATCTCACTCGCTATCAGCTGCTCTGCTCTACGGCTTTATTTAGCCGTGGGAGTTAGGAGGATATCCGGTGGGTGGCGGCCACTTCCTATGTGTGACCGCAGGTTAAGCTTTGGTCACAGGTTTGTGTAGCTCTGCTCGGAAGCAGGTAGCATACACAGTGTCTCATGTTACTTGGCAGGCAAAGTGCTGTATACTGATTGCAAAAAGAGCAAGACAGCCACAGCGTTTTAATACTGGCAGTTTGAGAAATCTTTTTACAATGCATTACTGATTTACTCAGCAAATATATAGAGTTGGGAACCAAAAAACAATTCTTTTTCGAAGATTTTGTCCTCGGGAATGGATTGGATCGTATAAGGTTGGCCGTTGCTAAATAAATAGAGGCAGATCTGAATGCCAGTTTGCAGTCAGTTGTGGAGAGGAAATTTAGTCCGACCCGCCGCGAGACATACGTCATGAAGAAAGCAGATGGTGTGAGAGGGAGGTTAACGTTTTTGATTAAAGGGCAACTAAACCCCTGGTCAGAGCCTGACTCCACCCACTGGCAATATTTGAAAAATGCTGGAAAAGTGGGCGGAGCCCAGCGGAGATAGAGGGGATGAACGGATACTCTATCCTGATCTTTTTCAATACTCGCAATTCCAACTCCTGACTCACTACAGTGGTTTTGACGAAACAATATGGTTTTTATACTGCCATGGACGTGGTAGCTCGTACCAAGGGTTTGGTAAGCTGAAACCTGCTTACGTCAGCTCTCACCGCTACCGTCACGAACTACCGCAAACATCCAATAGGAAAATTCAACTGCAGTAGCCACCGTTCAACCTAAAGAGGGCAGCACTCAGACGTTTTTACACCATATATTGTAGAATTAAAACACTTTATACCCAAATGTCAAAAAAGTTACTCGAATCAATGAAAAGCACTAATAAAGCCCCGGTCATACAGATCTTTAATTTAAAAAAGTTGGTTTAATGTTTAGTTACCCTTTAAAGATTGAGAGTGCACAATTTAAAAAAAAAATTATGTGCATGGGTAATTCATTCATAATAAACATTCTGTAAAAAAAATTGAATTGTGAATTTTGAATTCATGGTGACTAACAGAGTCTTTCGGTATTCAGAACAAGTTAAATTCCTTAAAGTGTTAGTTCACCCAAAAATGAAAATTAAGTCATTAATTACTCACCCCCATGCTGTACCAACCCCGTAAGGCCTTCGTTCGTCTTCGGAACACAAATGAAGATATTTATGATTAAATCTGAGAGGTTGATCACTCCTCCATAGGCTCCCTAAGGGAATGAAACTTGACGGCCCAGAAAGTCATTAAAGAAAATGTTTAAATATTCCATGTCGCAACAGTGGCTCAACTATAAGTTTATCAAGCGACGAGAATACTTTTTGTGCGAAAAAACAAACAAAAATAACGACTTTATTCGACTATTCCTTTTCTTACTTGTAGGCCTGACACGAGACTTCAAGAGATTTCCACGACGAGAACTAAACTGAAGTAGTTGAAGGAGATCGCAATTCTCGCGCATGCGTCGTGGAAATCTCTTGAAGTCTCGTTTCAGGCCTACAAGGAAGAAAAGGAATAGTCGAATAAAGTCGTTATTTTTGTTTGTTTTTTCATTTTTGGGTGAACTAACCCTTTAAGATACCCATCCCTAACAATCTAAGGTAAAAACTGGGTCCAAAAACTATTGCCTTGGCCAAAATGTTTAGATTTCTCCAAACACTATTTAAAATGTAGTTGCTTATTTGTGATGCAAGGTAAAAACTATTGCCTTGGAGTGGTGCAGGGATGATGTGAAAACCCGGAAGACTAATTCCCCCCTTGTTCCCTCAAGATTTCCCTATGGTGTTTTATAATGGGATAAAAATAAGGTCTGTGGTAAACATAACTTGATGATGATACTTGAACATTTAGTTCTACAATGTAAACTGCACATAATCACACTCCAAACGTTCTTATCTAGTTAATAAGAACATTTTTTTTAAATAAGCATAACTGCTTCAAAATTTGCATTTTACATATGGGTGTATGGCTCACGTTGTAGAGGAAAACGTTCCGTCAAGTTATATTAACCACAGACCTTATTTTACTCATGAATTGAAAAAAAAAGAAGAAGAAAAAAAACATTATAAAACCCCATAGGAAAATCTCAAGGGAACCAGCGGCGAATTAGTCTTCCGGGATTTGACGTTATCCCTGCATCACTCTATTAGCTAAAGTTAAAATGCAATGAAACATAAAAAACCACAATCTTTCATATCCTGTTCAAATTAACCCCACCTGTGCAGACAGGCACCTAAAACAGATAAGTGCTGGGTTCATCTCTATACGGATCTGCTCAGTCAGTTCTGCTCGTTCTGGTATTTGGCTCTGGCACAGCAGGGGGGCAGCAGTGACTTGACTCTCTTCGCTGTTTAAGAGGTTTCAGAGGCTGGGAATGATTACTGCTCATGGGGCAATTAGTCAGTACACCACAGGACTATATTTAGACCATCTCAGCAGGTCTATCACTGGGTCAAGCCCAAATAACATCGCTCTGTTTGTTCCGTTCTGTCCCGGGTTTCTATTTACAAAGACTAGTGTTTTTTTTGTTGGTCAAAGCGGGGGTGATCGCACATTCAAACCTCTCTCCCTCTCTCTCAATCCATCTGTCAGGTGCTCTGAGAGAGAGAGAGAGGGAGTTGGAAGAGAATCTGTGGGAAAAGATAGCGAACAGGACAAAGAGGAGGGATGAGCAACAGGATTATAAAACACAAACCAGTTGCCTGACCATACTAAGTGTATTTTATTGGAAGTGTGCAGTTAAAACCTGCTGATAAGACTATTTTCTGACCCTACAAGGATTTTACTGTTGGGAAAGAGAGTGGCATTATGAACTAACTCGCATTTTTTATTTTTTTTCTGTAAGAGGTTTCCCCTAGACTCATCTGAACATTCAAAGTGAAAGCCTTAACAGGATGTATCGAGTGTCATGTTGAGCTAAACAGCCTTTATCGCTAAAATTGATCACAGGCCACCTCTGCTGTATCAGAGCCTTTCATCTATTGTCATGGTACCTGGAGTGACAGCTCCAAAATCCAATGACAGGCCTTCAAATTCTGGAACATTTCGAAGATGAAATTCCTGAGAATTGCCTCATGATAGCCTGGCTCGGAGTTATCGCGTGAGGTATTTGAGAAGACTTAACATTGCTCACTTGAGCACTAAAACTTCAGTTACACCAATCAGCTTGGCCTTACTCTGTGCCAAATGACTGGTATAGATTTCTCAAATAACCGTTTTCCCATGCCTGCGATCAAGGAAAGCTAAAAAAAAAACACGTTTCACCACTGCCGTTGTCAGGAGGCAAAACGCGAGAGATTCCTATCCTTAAAAACAGGAGGTTCGCCCACATGCTCACCTGGGATCTCTCTTGGCCAGTGTAAGGAAGCCAGGAGGTTATGGGAGCCTGGGAATGTTTAGTATGAAGAAAGTGATCCGAAAGGAGCTGGAGCAGGGGGAATTGGACAGGAAACATGGAAAGTAACCCTTTCCTGTCTTAAGAGGGTGAGAGAAAGGGGGGGGAAAAACGCAAGAAAAACAAGGTATTAAGGATTTGACTTATTTCCACACTAATGCAGGGTTGGAGGCCTGTCAGCATAGGTACGGGCACTCGGGCAGCAGCCGGGAAAGAATAAATGCTGATTTGATGAAAAACATGGAAACAGGCTGAGGCAAAAGACTCTACTGTGACCGTTTCATTTTCCACACCGTACAGGACACTAATCCAGTTAATGTTTACTCAATTTAAAAGCATAGCGATTTATTACAATCTAAGAAAATGACAAAGACAGGATTGTCACTTTTTTTTTTGTGCTGATTTCGGGTGAAAATCTGGATTTCAACATTGAAAAATGTGTTAAATTAAGCTGAGCGTACTACAGTCTTATAGCTAAATGCACAATCAAATTAGCCAATATATAACAACTTAATTTTGTGACTGACATGCATTCAAATTCTGCAGATCTCTGCGGGCACAGATGCCGTGTGGTCCAGTCCATCAGTAATCAAACCATATTATCAGCAACTTGCACTTGAATGATATAACATTCAAAACAGTGCAGCGCTGTTCCTCAGAGTTATTTAGGTAGAGAACTAGTGAAAGAGAACGGTCACGGGGGAGATAAGAAGAGAAGTTAAGCGCTGCAGTCTGTTCTTATTGATTTTTATAAATATTTCAAATCAATTCATGTCTGCACTCCCCAGAGCATTTCTTTTCTTTAACTCTACGGCCAGAGGACATTTCTGCATGATATTGAATGTGACAAACATTACCTATAACAGCTCAGGAAACAGCTTCGGCTTCATAAAGCAGTTAGTTAATGATCACAATCCTGCACACACTGTGTCACATGATCACTTCCTATAAGGGGAAAGGGGCCTATATGGTAATAAGGATAAACCATCAAGAATCAAAGGTGTTTTTTTTTTCTATTTTACAGAAAGAACAAGAGCTTACGAAATGCAACATTACAGTAAAATGACAGGAACTAGTCTAGTTATTAGTTCTAATCAGACAGCTAAAGATTACTAAGTCACTCAAAAAGGGGGGGTCCATACAGAAAGTCAATGGTTACGAAACCTCTTACTAACATTTTTCAAAATATCTTTTGTGTTACGCAGAAGAAAATCATACAGGTTTTATTGAGTAAGTGAGTTGAACTCTAATTCAGTTTTATTCTATTTGACAACTGGATAACTGGAAAGATTAGGGCTTCCCTTAGACTAAAGATTTTTCTAGTCGACTAGTAGTCATTAATTTAAGCTATTAGTCGACTAATCACAAGTTTATATTCATTTAATTACTTAATATACTGTATACTAAATTAACAATGAGCCTTTAATATACTGTATATAGGCTATATGCGTAATATATAGCCTATTCTGTGCTCAAGCTCACGGATAAAGCTTGCTGCAAAGCACCAGCAAAATAACGATTATGAATGTGTCTGAAAAAATAGTAAACTAGTGTTTTCTCAGTCAAGTGATCGTGCCGGCACCTCCATGTCATGAAGCGCACTATACTTTAGCTTCCACACTTGGATATGCGCCTAATAATAGCAAATATCCTGGTTAAAGGTGCAGTCTGACAGCTATGGTCGAAATAGGTACTGCAGTCCAATTTCAAAATATCGGAGACTGTTGTTTTTTTTATGCTTTAGTAGAGTAAAAAAGTTACATTTAGCACCTTTAACGTTAGAGCGAGCGGCCAAGTAAAGTTGCTACTTACATGTTTCAAATGATAAGCTATCTTTGAGGTAGATGAATAACAGGCGAAAGTTTGGATTTCCAGCCCAACATACTGTTTATTTAATTTTCTTTACCTTTATTTTACCAGGAAGTCTCGTTGAGATCAAACATCTCTTTTACAAGAGAGACCTTGCCAAGGTGTAATTTAGGGCTGCAACTAACGATTATTTTGATAATCGATTAATCGGACGATTATTTTTTCGATTAATCGGATAAAAGTTCCAATTTCATTTTTTGTTCATTATAACTAAATAAAACCCTAAATCAGGGTTGTGGTGAGCAGGACGAGGCCGAGGCACGTGAGAGATGCGAGACCGGTGCGTCTCACAGGTGTCGTTCATTATCACTCACGCCACCGGCCTCGCACCGTCCTCTCACGTCCCTCTGCCTCGTCCTGCTCGCTACAAGGGTATTTATGTGTGAAAGTGTACTTTAAAAAGTGCAAAAGCCACACATTGGATCTCATTCATGAAACATTCGTAAATATACGAGTAAATGTGCGAGTGATTTGCGCGTAAAGAGACCTTTCCCGAAAACTCTTCTCCTGATTCACAAATACTTCGTAAACGTCAAATGTGATAGTGAAATGTGTGTGTGTGTTATTGAATTCCAATCAGTCGTAAATGGGATGCGCGTGCACGTTCATTCTCAATTACCATAAATCCCGCCCATTAAATCCGACTGACAACTACATATGGGCATCATATTATGACATGAATGCGAATGAAAAAAAAAAAAAAAATCTCAGATGCAGAAATTGAAGTTTTATTAGCAGAAGTTCATTCAAAACGCCACATTTTATTTTCAAGCGTACATAGTGGCGTATCGGGTCCTAAAAAAAAAGGAAGCTTGGCAGCATATTACAGATGCAGTTAATGGAGTTTCACCTGTTAATCGAACATTCCCAGAAGTGAGAAGAAAACGGTTCGACATTAAGCTTGAGAGCAAAAAGCAAATTAGTTCACTTCGGAAAAATAGTATTCAAACTGGAGAAGGACCACCATCGCAGATGCTATTACTGGCTCTCATAATAAGAAAAACCGTATGTAATTACTAAATATAATATTTTTTCAAAATGCTGTGTAAATATGTACCCGATTAAGGTGAATTCAAATGCAGCCTTATTAATGAGCAAAACGTTCGGGTGTTAAGTGCACTATTTACGCGTGGCTGGGAGCAGGTGTAGATTTCTTGTGTACTAACATTTGGAAAATACGAACATTTTAATGAATCCGAAAATTTACGCCAGAACCACTTTACACACGATTTACACCAAAATTCGTTCTGCTCGTGTTTCATGAATGAGACCCATAGAGTTTTACTAATATCAATATTTGCTTTGTTTTTAATGATAATAGCTGATGGCAAGTTGACTACCATGATTAATGTAAAATTAATTAAAAATTATATTCAACATATGTTTTAACACAATTTTTGTTAAAACAAATTTACACAGACATGTTGTTCAGATGTGAAGATATAAACTAAAAACATCTCAAATATATAATTAATTTAATTTTTATTTAAAATTAATTGAATTATAAGGATAATTGATAAAATAAATATAGAAAGACTGAAAACAAGCGTGTGAACGTAGAGCCGCAGTAGATCGCGTTTGAAAAACAATTAAAACTTAATATTAGACAAATGCTATAAAAAGAACGGGATGGAGGTACGCAGCAAGCTAACAGGCTTGATTAAAAGGACAGGAAAAATGATGCATTAGTGCACAAGCATTCGCTGAAAACCACTGAGTACAGTGACTAAAAACAATCTTTTACTGCTGCTGTTATTAACTGCCTTTATATTTAGTGCTTCACTTTGTAAACACCGTTTTAATTTAACCTATTTCTGCGGTAGCGCTATTTCAATCCATCACTTATGTTGCGAGCGAACTGATTGCGCAACCTGATGCTCGAGACAAATACAGACATCCCAAGTCTCGCGGAAGATCCGGAAGTCTCGCGGAAGTCCCGGAAGTCACTCGCATTTTGATAGCGGCTCCCTGATGCCCGCAAATGAGTTCAAACTCTCGGAATCTAGAGCGCGCGAGCAAGAGCGCGCATGCGAGACAGAAGAGACTGTGCTCCAAACATAGACTGTAAACAAGATCTCGGTCTCGGCGCGCACGGCAGATCGGCAAAAGGAGAGAGACCTTGCGTGTGTCTCATGAAGCGCAGCGCATGTAAGACAGAGATCATCATGATTGGCCTGTTTCAACCTATCACCAGTAAACGCTCGCCGTGACGTAAGCAGACCAACTAATCGATAATGACATTCGTTGACAACTATTTTAATAATCGATTTTAATCGATTAAATCGATTAGTTGTTTTAGCCCTAGTGTAATTACCACAAGGACCCGCTGTTAATGATCTGTCCCTCACGGACGGACTGCATGTCTTCGCCACTTCCTGTGGAGTTTTTTTTTTTTCTGCGAATAATTGAGTAATACAATTTTGTCTGACTAAGCCTCTTCTCTAGATAGGTTTCAGCATTCCCCAAAGTGCATTCTGTAAAGCACAATTGCCATAGTGTATGAAATGTGCTATATGCCTTCTCGTCGACTAACGTTTAGTCGACTTTTAGGGGGCAGGCCTATAGACAAGAGAACTCAAATTAACGATTATTTTACTGACCTGGTTGACTCGATTAGTTTACAGAAGTTCTTGAATTAACAGCTCACTGCAAGATTATACTCTCTAACACAACACAGCTGTGTGAAGATTGTTTAAAATTAACCTTTTGTTTTCCACATAGAACAGCAAACACATTTGGAACAACATAAGGGTGAGTAAATAATGGCAAAATCTTCCTTTTCGACTGAACAATCCCTTTAAATGCAGTCTCCCACATGTTACAAATCCTGAAACCCATCTAGAATTACAGAGCTTTATGACTTAATCACAAAGATAACATTCTTCCTCAAAATAACATTGAGGATCCAAAATTGGCATGTAGCAGAGAATAATCTTCTCTGGAGAAATCCCCATGAAATATCCAAAGAGGAAACAACGCGTGTAGGAGGACAGCGAGAGAGATTAAGTGAGTGAAGGAATGAGAGAAGAAAAGAGAAGAGGTTACTTTGGCAATCTGACCAGGTGATAAAACAGCAGACATGCTCGATGGACAGCATATAAAAAATGTTTGTTATTTATCAGTCAGCTCGAGTGAAATGAAATAACACTCTGCCCTGCTTTACGCTGTTCTGTGTATGGGAAACCGATTCAAGCATATCCTTGGGGTGACATAATTTATTGAAATAAAATTCAGATGACTTTAAATATGTATAACAAACACATCATGTGTAGGGCTTACTGAGAGTACATTGGGTATTATATGTAGCGTGACGTTGGTGCTCTTTTCCCGATGTCCCGACTGACTGAGAAATAAAGTGACTGTGATAAGAGATGATTCATGCCGTTTTGTGTCACTCAATGTATCAAATACGAGTATTTTACAATGGGCAGCTTGAACAAAACAACTATGGTGGCTTGCTATCACTGCCTTTGCTGTTGAAGAGGATTGTGGTTCCTTTAAAGGTGAAGTATGTAATATTGACAGCTAGTGGTTGAAATGGGTGCTGCAGTCCAAATTCAAAATATTGGAGAGTTGATTCACCCGCCCCCTCCTCCTTCGACTCAATGCTCATGTAGGTTGCCAGATTGAGGACACGCAACACGAGCGAGCGCAATTGACAAAAGGCGGTGATGAGACTTACAAACTTTAAGTTTATGAGTTGATTTATCCGTGTTAATATGCTCCTGTTCATAGTTTTTTAGATGGATGCCGAGGCTTTTTTTTAGGTCTGGTAGAGTCTGCAAACTCCGACCCAGTTCGTTTGCTGGCTTCCGTGTTTTCCGTTTCAAAGTAGAATAACTGACTGTAGCATTGTTTTTCAGAGAAAAGAGTATGTCAACTTAGCATGATTCCTAAATATCTGCCAACATTTTATGGTATTTTTATGTTATAGTACAGTCAAAAAATTACATACAGCACCTTCAACTTGTGTATTTCAATGACCCATGGAACCCTGACATGCACTCTTTTCTACGTCCAAGAAAGAGGGAGATATTCTGGAGATTTATGTTTTATCATTTTCCAGTGATATGAGTCAAGCTGTGGATACAATATCTTTTTTTAAGCGAGTGCTCATATGAGCATACAGGGCTCAACAATAAGATTCTGCTTGCTCGGTCAGGCCAATATTTGACATTTTCACTGAACCCAAGGCAAAAAATGGAAAATAAAATCTGGCATTTTTTAGGCAATAAAAAAATATATAAAATGTAAGAAGTATTTTTTGTATTTTTAAACATTAAAGGGCGGCTATTGTGCCCCTTTTCACAAGATGTAAAATACGTCTCTGATGTCTCCAGAGTGTGTACAGGGTTCTACGCTAAGGTTTTTCACAATGAAAATATTTAGGAGCACACAAGGAAATTTTGGAGCGCAGTGAAAATTTTTCAAGTAACAGAGTTTAACAAACTATTATATATATATATATTAGGGGTGTAACGGTACATGTATTCGTATTGAACCGTTTTGGTTCGAGGCTTCCGGTTCGGTACGCATACAAACCGAACGATTCCTTGGACCATTTTTCCTGCCGACAAAATTCGCGCTGGCGCGACCACCACAACGTTGCGCAACATCAAATGGCAAGCGTAATAAAAGCGGAACGAAACTGCGGTACTCATTATGTGCTTCACGGATCGTTTATCAGTTCGGGCCAGCAACATCTGTGCAGCGCGAGCCGATTACAACACAGCGCTAAGAGATCCAGTAAAGAAAACATTTGAATTCGCCACTGAAGTAATAACATCGCTGTGAGATCTAGTGAGAAGCATTCACATTTCTCCGTTATTAACCGTAGATCTCTATTAGATCAAACAGCGCTGACGTGGAAACCAGGAGAAACTTTGTGCCGTGAATGAACTAATACTTTACGTCCACAGACCAGCAACATTCACCATGGATTTAATATGGTAACACTAACTGTAACCAGTTTGGCTGGAATAGTGAAATGCTTTCAAGTACTTAACACATCTTTTTCCAGCACTTCAAAACTCAAATAATATATAAATAAATTTATATATTTAAATGTTATTTTTAATGTGATGACCAAAACATTATTTGTTCATCCTTCAAAGATGACCCCCATTTATAAACCTGAAAGTTTCAAGATGTAGGAAAACTCAGTTATTTACAAATATTTTTTCTTTTAACAAATAGGACATTTCTCTGGCATTTTTTCTTTTTGCTGTATCGAAAACGTACCGAACCGTGACTTTAAAACCGAGGTACGTACCGAACCGTGATTTTTGTGTACCGTTACACCCCTAATATATATATATATATATATATATATATATATATATATATATATATATATATATATACACACACACTACGTGTGTGCTCCTTCTCTGTGTTCAACTATGGTGTGAAACCGTCGATTTGATGCAGAAGTATAAATCACACTTTACAATCACTTTATAAAACAGAACAAGGGGAACGTGTTGATCTCAGGAGGAGGCTATGCACATTGGCACTCCTGTGGACATCTGCATCTTTCCACTACAGAGGCTCTTTCCACAACATGGAGGACAAACTAGTTTAAATTAGTGTATTAGTATTTACTAGTATTAGTATCTACTGTAGATTTAGTTGACTAAAATCTTTTGTATTTTGTCGACTAAAACTAAAACAATTCAGATGACTAAAATATAATGGGTTTAGTTCAATTGTAATGCATTAATTTAGAATTTCTCTAAAATTTCCAAACCCATATACTCCCGCAGAAAACATCTATTAACCTGTTAATATGAATAATTTTAAAGTTTGAACATGCAATATAGATACAGATTTAACTACTGTGACTTAAAAATATCTTAAAATTAAATAAAACACTTTTCCTAAAGTAGAACTACTTGCATACATCATTCTTTATTCTTTCAAGAAGCAGACATATTTATTTGTATGAATTAAATATAATGAATCCTTATTAAAGCTATTAACAAGCAGTGAATGCTATTCTCTTTTTCTTTTGTTGCTTGATGACACAGACAGCATTAGGTTTATTACCCACGGTCACTTTAAGACATCGGATCCTGTCCAATGACATGCGGATCAATATTTCACTGATGCACATCCGATACACTCAAACCTGTTTAAGACATAACCAACATAGTTTACCCGAATGCTCTCCAAAACGGACATTTCAACATAATGTTGTGTATCTGTCCATTCAGACACGAAAGAGAGCTTAATTCAGTCCTTGCGCGCTTTATATGTGTCTGCATGGCTGCACGCTTCGGGTCGGGTGTGTGCGCACAGAAAACCGTACCTCTTTTTTTGCGTCGTCACTCTTATTCAGATCCATATCTGCTCTACTAATTCTCCCACACATTAAATTTTTTTTAACGTTTTATGAGATGCAGCGCATGTCAACCCGTGTGCCGCCGGGTAGATCAGCATGTTAAAGTATACAAATGTGCGCATCTATACCACAAACGCACGCAGGACATCAGTTCTGACTGGATCGCTTCCCAAATCGTCACTATCTAACATTTTTGTCTAGTTTTTATTCGTTGACGAAAATGTCAATAGATTTATTTTTCATCATAGTTTTTGTCATTCAAAACTAGTTTTTATTTAGTTATCGTCTCGTTTTCGATTATGGTAGGTTGTAGTTGCTCGCACATTGTGCTCGTAAATCATTTTTCCGGTTCGCACGTATCGATTTTTAGGGGCATATGCGAGCAAAATGGTCGCACTGTAGAGCCCTGGTGTATGTGAAGTTTTGGTTCAAAATACCCAGCAGATCATTTTTTACAGCATGTTTAAATTGTCACTTTTTGGGGCTGAGAAAAAAATGCTCCGTTTTAGTGTGTATCCCTTTAAATGCAAATGAGCTGCTTCTGCCGGCCGAGAGGGTGGAGCCTCACGAGCCGCGCTCAGTGGCAGGACAATCTCATCTCATGGAATGATAATATTAAAACAGAAACTCTCAGTAGCGGTGTTCATTTCGACCTGGAGTTGGACAATAATGCTTACAGAGCCAGAGAATATATGCTGTATGGAGATAGAACAGGTATAGTTTAGTTAAATTACAGTTATAACTTATTTGTCATCTGCTTTTATCCACTATTTAATACAAGCCTGCTGTAGCAGACCCCGTCCGAATGATGGCCAAAAATATACTGATGAGTTTAATTAAGTTTATTGTACATCACACAAAAGATGAAGCGTCAGTTTTACTCAAAATCACCGTAAGAGCTGAACAAACAGTATCAGAAGTGCGCATTAAAGTCTTATCCATAAACTCTCTCTCTATCCCTTTCATTATCATCAACATACACAGCGAAGTGCACAAAACACTCATTACAACTAACAGTAAACAAATATATACACCTTTTGAGGGGGTGCTTAATAAACTGGTAAACTTTATATCCGTAAAACGACTCAGATGAACTGTAATAAAGTGCGCGCTCTCCCTTCCATTACTGCCGTGATCCGTAACATTAGGCCTATCGATCCAGAGAATGTAAGCTGGATCACGAACAGTTGGTACAGATCCATCCTCGAGTAACAAGGACTGCTATGTTCATTCTTACATCTTATAACAAAACACCTCAATCGCTTAGGAGACATTCTTGTCCACAGCTGCTCCGGCATTGAAACAATGGCTGACTGTGTACAGTTCACTCAGGGTGGGTATATGCTAAAACTGCAGTGTCCATCAACAGTTGTGGTAGGGGCTTGTGCAAAAGTACGTCACATTGCCCCGAATCCGAGGACGGGTTGTTCAGAGACAGTGCTTATGGTTTATGGAGATTTAAAAAAAAATAAAAAAGCACTGGGTGGATTTTTATCATTATTGGGTGTTTGTGTACACACACTACCAACACACATTTATGTTCAAACACCATGTAAAAGTGAATTTTGCATAATAGTTGCCCTTAAAACATATTTTTCAATTTGTAATGAGAATTGCAAAGCTTTTTTGTCTTTTATTGTTGCAGTCCAATGTTTTTTATACATAATCATTGTCTCAAGAGTTTAAAAAAAAATCTGTATCGTAACTGTCTGAAAAAACAAACAATATGAAAACAACAAAGACCGATGGAATAAACGCGCCATTGATCCAACTGTACAAGTAAAACTTCTATCAACTGGCCTGAACCCATTTAAAATGCCTATCGTGCCATTATAATGTACATTGACTATCCTCCATATCTATTGCAGTAGTAAGTTTCACAACTGACTACTGAACAACCCAGATGACTTTTATTAAATTCATAATTTGCTCAGCTAGCCGCATCTTTCCTGTCTAGTTAACTGACTTTGCGGTTTCTTCTGCTACGTAATGTGGACTACAGCTGGTCATTGCTAAACTTCCATTCTGGGTCATGTGACCTAGTTTGGAACCGGGGTGGAATTTGTTACTGACCCCTCCTTAATCCACTCCTCCCCCTAACATACACACACTTTGACACAAGCATGTGTGTACGCACAAACACAAATCCACACAGACACGCAAATAAAGCCAGAGACGCTAGGTGGAGAACATGCCCACTGAGGCACCGTGGGTGTGTGTCCACCTTTGACATTCCAGAGTGAATCTTACATTATAAACAATACAAACAGGACAGGAGGAAAGGAAGATACAAGAGACCGATACATAGCAAGAGAACAAGACAGCGGAGGAGAGGAGAGGAAAGGTAGCGTCCAGCTCAGGCAGCTGTGTGCTATTACTGCTCTCCCCCACCCCTCCTCCCGCGGCAGGAAATGAGCAATCATTTAGTAGTGACAGGTACACGCCGAACCACGGCATCTCTCCCCTAAAACCCTGAGAATACTCCACCACAGCCGGCCAGCATTAACCCTACAGACCACCACAGGCCGGTGTCTGCCTGGGTCAAGTATCTGTGATTATTTCTTGTGTTTAACAGAGTAAGACTGGAGAGAAATCTTTGCAAATCCACAAGCTGAGTGGTGCCCAAACTTTCCAGCCCACAAACAATCTTCAATCAGATCAGAACATCCCAGTACCATCCAGTCACAACAATGAAATACAAGTTGGCACTTTTGGGCCTTTCTAAACCCTTGTAACGCAATTCATGGTTAGTTAGGTTTTGGGATGTACATTTTTAAACCCTGGGTTAACTGTCTTGTTCGCATATTTATGAGGTCAATAACATTGATTGGACCAACACAGCTTGTGTCAGGGATGTGACCTGTTAACAGCTTGGCCATCTCTAAAAATGTCCCCATGTAGTTAGAAAAAACTTCACTCATAAAATTTTTTGTCACCTTTGTACATTATCATTTTTCTATCACATGCTGAAAATAAATAGCCTAATGTGTGAAAGTTTCTGTGACTACAAAGTTCATTTTTTTTTTTTTTTTATAAAATAAGCACTATTCATTTTCTAATTGGCGGTCAGTTAAAAAACGTACTATAAAAAAATCTAGACTAGCACCTAGGCCTATTGTTTAAGAGTGCACAAAAGAGATCACTTTTGATCAATTGAATGATCCCTTGCTGAATTAAAGCTACAATATGTGTTTTTTTTTCACCGCTAGGGGTCACTAACCTATTAAAATAACAAAGGCGTAGATTGATGACGCAGTGATAAGCGGAATCAAGCTGAATTACTACTCACACAGGTCAGTTTATTAAACAAATTAAATGCCGTTTCACTTGGTCTAACGTTACACTATCATACTAAACTGCATTTGAGTGTGTTGAAAGTTACAATGTAATTCTGTGTTAGTTTGTTGGCTATATGAGACCAACAATAGAATAACATACGGATCATATTTTAACATTTCATCATGTTGAGTTGAGCTATATAACATTGATTTGTTTTATGTACATTTGCTCACCTGTCTAATAAAGTACATGCAAGAGCGGCGTCTCTGTTAAGTCGAAGTTTACCGCGAAGCTCTCGGCATCTCGAAAACGCCATGCCGATATTGATCCTCGTTTTATTTCTCCTTTTGTTCCAAAGTCTGCTTGCCATGATCCATAATTTTTGAATGAAACAACAGTGTGCCGCTAAACATTACGCAGTTATCCATATCTGTCACCATGGTTACTATGGCAGCAAGCGGAAACCAGGGATAACACGGAAATTACGCCATGCATTGACAGGCACTATTTAAAATTGTGAATTTCTCTGAATTTACAAATTCTTGGAAACATTTAGGATAATGTAAGTCACAATTGAAAGAAATATATAACACTGTGCAAGTGGTTTTTTGATATTTTTATACAAAATTCTTACATATTTTATAAAGCGTGCCACAATTTGAGAACCATAAATCTAGCTGAATGTTCATTGTTTTGGGTTTTTGCGGGATGGCGATTAGGTCCAAGTCCCACAGTCGACTATGCCAGGTCTGGAATCAATAACTTTAAACACAACTGACGAACAAGCCAGGCTTTACTGAAAACAGCTTAAAAGCTTACAACCATACAGCGTTTCCAACAGCACCCTGACATGATGAACAATCAACTCTGTGCTTCTCACTTCCAGGTGAACATCCAAAGAGAACAGGCTGCAACTAAAAAGTTAAATAAGGGTATAAGACCCACACAAACACATTTTAATAATGTAGCTGGCAGAGAGCATTCAGACAGAAAAGCAGGCTGCCGCTTATTCATGCATGCGCCTGATGCAGAGCGACATAAATGTCCTCATTACAACAGCCAGGTTGCCTCTAAACAGCCTGTGCAGACTGAACTTCATAAGAAATAGGAAAGATGTGTTTGTTGCTGGAAGAATTCTACATTCATTCATCCGATTTTGCACAGAATGCCATGGATGATCAATTTTAGATCCGTTCGCATGCAAGATCTGGCTGTAGTCAATATCATAGGTTTTAACTGCATTAGTTTGCTTTACATTACATGTGCCGTTAGAAATGGACATTATGAACAATAACTGTTTCCCTGTTATAGACAGGCTTATAGAAGACAGAAGCGCTTTATCTAGCTTAATTTAGATGCTTTCAGTATAACTATAATAGTCAAATATTTATATAGAGAAAGGCCAAAGTACAAATGAAATGCAATTAAATAAGTGCTCTTAATGTGCTACAGACCCCCAGCTTGGCAAATCGCTCCGATTAGAAAGTAGTTCTAGTCAGCACTTCAGGTACTGCATACTGCAACAATTCCTCAGACATGCTGAATTCAGCACTGTAAACTGTATTTCACTGGAGAGCAAGAGACAGGTCTATCTGCAAACCGAACAAAAAATAAACAAAATCGGCCTCCATATTGTTTGGTCTGTAACAGATTACTCCCTCAAGCTCAGAAACCTCTTCTTAAGAGACAATTAGCCCATATAGCGCAGACAGTACAACTGTCTCATTAGAGCTGTGCATGCATGCATTTATTCTGCATGGACTGTCACAACATAACCTTACACCTACATTGTCTTTTTGGTATGAAAGGCTCTAATGTTTAAATGATACAACATTTCAGAATCAAAAGGACAGTTCAGCAGTATTTCAGTATGTGTGGTTTCAAGCAATGGGTAAAAAGAATGCGTCTATACAAACTATAAAGATAAATCCCAGCCTAAGAAACAGATGTTGTCAATAGCATTGTTCAGATCATAGATAGGGCTGCTGATGAAGGGATTGTACTCTAAAAATAAATAATATTTAACTAAAACAAATAAAAATAGAAGCTAATGATGAATTACATATTTTAATGACATTTCTAAGTAAAAAACCTTCAACCTTTTTTGCTTTTATGTCAGGGCAAAATCTGCAGAATGCGACATGATAATGTGATAAACTGAGCTAAGATTACTACACTTTTATAGGTAGCAAAAAGCATGATAAAATTAGCCAACATTTTTAATAAACAAATGCACTAGGGAAATACGTAAGATTTTAATCACATGCTCGTCATACACTCTGGAACTCTATAACCCATATTGTCTTTCTCCTTGACATACATACACACGTTACCCTTCTGGGTTCGGAGGCCATAACATGCATTTATGTAAAGACAATTTTCATATTACAAAAAAAAACTGTTGCATCCCACACCATCCACTGTCTCTATTCAGGCCACACCCTTGTCATATAGGCCATTGCAAAATTAGCGATTGCGATATTAGGCATAGTAAATAGGCTACTCACAGTAAATAAATAAAAAAACGAGATTTAAACAAAAAGACTAACTGTGTTGAGCTATTTGATTCGTTTTCTGTCGATGAATGTATCCAAACAGTTGCTCACCTGTCTAATAAAACACATAATATATTAAAGCGTCTTTGGTGTTTCCATGGTTTGCTAAAAAATAAAACCGGAAATCGAGAGTAACGCGGGTATGATGTCATTGATAGGCGACGCAAGGACACGGTTCGTGTCCTGGTTAAAACTGCTTATTTCTCTGGATTTAAACACTCTTAGAAACATTTGGGATAATGTACGCAAATCAACAAAATATAGGCTATGATATTGTTCTAGTGATTTTTAGATATTTTGATCCAAAAATCTTACATAGTGTGCCTTTAATGTGGATAGACAACTGTAAGAAAGTCATTTATAAGTTGATTTGATGATCAAATAAAATGTTTAGAAAATAATTTATTATAAAATAAATAAATTAAAACATTTTTTATGTTATGACAGATAAACGGTATATTGCAGATAATAAAATGAAGTATTTTCTGCAAATAAGTAACTAATTAAATTGTTTAATTCACTGTCATTTTAAATGCTGCAAGTGGTATAAAAAATTTATTTGTGTAAATAAATTGTAAAAAAAAAAAAGAAAACACTAAACTAAATGACTAAATCATTTTAAGAACTAAAAGTGAATTGAAGCATCACAACATTATAAAAGATTATAAAAACCATCTCAAATTCGGCCCAATAACTGATATGGTACTGATATTTTGTGCATCTTAAGAAATAATAAAGTAACATCTAGAAGGAACTATTTATTTCAAAATTAAGAGTTTCTTAATTATGATATTATTCTGTAAGAAAATAGTTCTTAACCACAATTCTCACATTTTTTGGTGAGAAAAGGGATTATAAAAGGTAAGTTCTCAGATTAAATACCACCTAGGGATCCAAAAAACATAGCTATTTCCTCTCTTTAATCTCTTCTTCCATCCTCCCAGCTATAAGTTTCAAAACCCCATAGCCGGCATGTGTGTATGGGTTCGCGTGGGTTAGTGGCAGTAACAGTATATGTGGTTTGGGCTCAAGTCTTCTGAAGTCAGAGAAGGCTCGAGACGGTACTCGCTCCACCACAAAACCACACTAGGAACGAGTGAGTCACTCTACAGTCACCTCCTCAGGTGGACAAGGGGAAGGAATGAGTGAGAAGGAAAGACGGGGACAGACGATGACTACAAAAGAAAAACATCATGTTGAATAGTACAAACAAGAGAAATGTTAGAAATAGAGCTGTGCGTGTCTACGCAATTCTGGAGTGTTTGAAAAACAAGGACATGCCACGTCAAATTAATTACAGATTTAAATCATGTAGAATAGATCCTGACATGGACAAAGAATACCAGAGGGATCTGTCATTATGGTGTTTCACTGTTTCCTTTCATTCACTTGAGTAACACTGAAAGCACCTATAAACTAAACAGCACTTCCTTTCTGGCAAATGTTTGTCATCCTAAACGGCAAGGCCTGATTTTCACTGGAAGGAGGTCACAATGTCGTAACAATATTGTAATATAAAACAAATAATTGTGTCTTTTATTTAGTATTAGAGCTACACAGCCAATTTCCTATAAGGGTTGAGCAACAAGGATTCTCAAATGAGCTGTAAAAAGACATTTTGACTTTTGCCCCCAACAAAATTTTGGCTGTTTACCTGCATCTCTGGAAAACATCATTGTGCAAGATACTTGTACACTAGCTGGGAAGGTGGGCCCAGATGTGTGTAATCAACAAAAGGGATTGATTTATCTGATCAAGTTCCATATGTAACTAATCATTCACTCCTGAAAGAGAGTGGAGACATATGGCTTGTGACTGACTGAAAAGTGCACTTCCTTGGTTTGTGGGAATTCTGCTGTTTTAACATTAAAAATCAGGCTCCATGCATGTCACTTGCTCTGTAGGACCAGAGCTGTGATGTCCAACTAATATATCCATGCTGACATTAATTGCTGATCCAATCCCTAAAATCAGAATAAAAACAGTTCCTAACTTGATTTGACTGCTTGGACCAAATCTGAGGTTGAATCCTAAATCGCCGGCATTATTTGAAGGGACAGTCATTTCATTTGTAGTGGTGTCTGAAAACCAGAGGATGTTATTGAGTGCACTCATTCTATCCCACATTGCATCGCAATGACGACTCGAGATGTACGCTGTACAAATGCACGCTCAACGGCTGTTCGAATTCGCTCACTCGTGAACTGTGGATTATTAGTGGATTAACATAGGGAATAGTGATTTAGGGTTTAAGGAGAGATTGACCCTCACTTAAAGAGATAGTTCACCCACAAATGAAAATTCTGTCATCATTTACTCACCCTCATGTTGTTCCAGACCTGTATGAATTTCTTTCTTCTGCTGAACACAAAATAATTTCTTTTGAAAAATATGGGTCACCAAACAGTTGATGGGCCCCATTGACTTTCATAGTATGCAATATAGTCAATGGGGCCCATCAAGCGTTTGGTTACAGAAATTAAAATTTTCTTCTTTTGTGCAGAAAGAAATGAAATCATACAGGTTTGGAACAGCTTGAGGCTGAGTAAATGATGACAGAATTTACATTTTTGGGTAAACTATCCCTTTAAGTAGGCCTATTTGTCCCTTTGTGTATTTCCATTAATATCCACATAGAATCACACACACACACAAGAACGACTTTTGTCTGCCACAGATGCACGATAAGAGATGCTAAAATGAAACCTTCTCTCTGAAGTATTCCCTCGAAGACAGCAGTTATAAGAAATGCAATAAACTATAATATATAGTAGACTATAGTGATTGGGAGCATGCAAATGAAAGTGAATTGGAAAGACACCATCCCCACTGTGAAGCATGGTGACGGCAGCATCATGCTGTGGGGATGCTTCTCTGCAACAGGCCCCAGAGTAGAGAGTTTGATGTGTAAAATAAATGCTGCAAAAACACAAGGGAAATCCTGGAGGAAAACCTGATGGAATCTGCAAGACACCTGCAACTTGGAAGAAGATTTGTTTTCCAGCAAGACAATGACCCAAAGCATAAAACCAATGCTACACATGGATGGCTTAAAAACAACAATGTTAATATCCTGCAGTGGCCAAATCCACAGTCCAGATCTCAAGCCGAAGCCAACTAAGAATTTATGAGTGGGCTTGAAAAAGCTCATGATCTCCATGCAACCCGACAGAGCTGGAGTAGTTTTAAAAAGAAGAATTGGGGGAAATTGACAAGATGTGGAAAGCAGATAGAAAGCCACAGTGAAAAACTCAAAGCTGCTGTTCAAGCAGACTCAGGTGTGGTTCAAACCAAACAAACGGAATTCAAACGGATTCTGGCCCCAAATCTCCTGTGAAAGCTCCTTAAAATCAATGACCTCATTAGCATCCTGACAACAAAAGAATTTCTCAAAGTTTCCTACATGCTGCTGCAAGATGTAATACAGCAGCAAATGAAACATTCACCAGTCCATTACCACAGGCACTCTGCCCTCAGTCCAATACCACCACATTCATAATTCACACTTTTATGCATTTTTCTTGTACAAGGTGTTGACTTTTTTTTTTTTTTTAAGTACTAAGGTGAGCCTCTGCTGCACAGACATTTTAGTGTAAACTGCAGCTTTGACACTCCTGCTTATTAATCAATGTACTCTTATAACCATCTCAACTACCAGCCATGATTAGTGAGGTACTTCCCTTTACTGTTAATGAGAATGATGATGACACAGAGAAAAACTATTCAATGTAAATGTGCCACTAGTTTGAGTAAGTACAGACATGATTAATTCAAGAGGGCCTGCCTTTAAATACTGGGTGAATCCTTTCTTAAGTATCACCTAAAGGATTATTAGGAACACCTGTTCAATTTCTCATTAATGCAATTATCTAATCAACCAATCACAAGGCAGTTGCTTCAATGCATTTAGGGGTGTGGTCCTGGTCAAGACAATCTCCTGAACTCCAAAGTGAATGTCAGAATGGAAAGGAAGGTGATTTAAGCAATTTTGAGCGTGGCTTGGTTGTTGGTGCCAGACGGGCCGGTCTGAGTATTTCACAATCTGCTCAGTTACTGGGATTTTCACGCACAACCATTTCTAGGGTTTACAAGAAATGGTGTGAAAAGGGAAAAACATCCAGTTTGCGGCAGTCCTGTGGGCGAAAATGCCTTGTTGATGCTAGAGGTCAGAGGAGAATGGGCCGACTGATTCAAGCTGATAGAAGAACAACTTTGACTGAAATAACCACTCGTTACAACCGAGGTATGCAGCAAAGCATTTGTGAAGCCACAACACGCACAACCTGCTCACTGATCACTGACGTTTGCCTACAGAACAACCACTGGCACTGCTCCCTCTTACCTAAACTCATTACTTCAGACTTATGTGCCATCCAGAAACCTGCGCTCTGCTAGCGAATGTCGTCTTGTGGTACCATCTCAAAGAGGCACAAAATCTCTTTCTCGGACCTTTACAATGGCTGTTCCCTGTTGGTGGAATGATCTGCCTAACTCAACCAGAGCTTCTGAGTCAGTAGCCACTTTCAAGAAACTGCTGAAGACATATCTTTTTCGGCAGCACTTGATTCAGTAGAATTAACACTTTCTCTTCTCTTCTATTCTAAAAAAAAAAAAAAAAAAAAAAAAAAAAAAAACTGCACTAAAATTAAACTGAGAGGGGTTATAGCACTTACGTATTGTTGTCCTACTGTTAGTTTAACTGCTTCTATTGTTCTCATTTGTAAGTCGCTTTGGATAAAAGCGTCTGCTAAATGAATAAATGTAAATGTAAATGTAACCTTGAGGAGGATGGGCTACAACAGCAGAAGACCCCACCGGGTACCACTCATCTCCACTACAAATAGGGAAAAGAGGCTACAATTTGCAAGAGCTCACCAAAATTGGACAGTTGAAGACTGGAAAAATCGTGCCTGGTCTGATGAGTCTTGATTTCTGTTGAGACATTAAGATGGTAGAGTCAGAATTTGGCGTAAACAGAATGAGAACATGGATCCATCATGCCTTGTTACCACTGTGCAGGCTGGTGGTGGTGGTGTAATGGTGTGGGGGATGTTTTCTTGGCACACTTTAGGCTCCTTAGTGCCAATTGGGCATCGTTTAAATGCCACGACCTAGCTGAGCATTGTTTCTGACCATGTCCATCCCTTTATGGCCACCATGTACCCATGCTCTGATGGCTACTTCCAGCAGGATAATGCACAATGCACAAAGCTCGAATCATTTCAAATTGGTTTCTTGAACATGACAATGAGTTCACTGTACTAAAATGGCCCCCACAGTCACCAGATCTCAACCCAATAGAGCATCTTTGGGATGTGGTGGAACGGGAGCTTCGTGCCCTGGATGTGCATCCCACAAATCTCCATCAACTGCAAGATGCTATCCTATCAATATGGGCCAACATTTCTAAAGAATGCTTTCAGGACCTTGTTGAGTCAATGCCACGTAGAATTAAGGCAGTTCTGAAGGCGAAAGGGGGTCAAACACAGTATTAGTATGGTTTTCCTAATAATCCTTTAGGTGAGTGTATAAATG
The DNA here is from genome assembly GCA_030578255.1 of Tiaroga cobitis. NCBI lineage: Eukaryota > Metazoa > Chordata > Actinopteri > Cypriniformes > Leuciscidae > Tiaroga > Tiaroga cobitis. Next base: position 28,161,232 of record CM060602.1, on the reverse strand, counting down.
CCTTTCTGCAGCAGAAAAAAAAACTATAATGATATAAAGATGCAAATGTCGCAAGACCATTTTGACATACAGCACAAATACAGACACTGGCATTACATTGCACTAATTAAACTGCACACATGATGTCTTCACAGGTACAAGTGTGACTCAAAGGGTTAGTTCACCCAAAAATGAAAATTAAGTCATTAATTACTCACCCCCATGCTGTACCAACCCCGTAAGACCTTCGTTCATCTTCGGAACACAAATGAAGATATTTTTGATTAAATGTGACAGCTGGATCACTCCTCCATAGGCTGCCTAAGAGATTGAAACCTGACGGCCCAGAAAGTCAATGAAGAAAATGTTTAAATATTCCATGTCACAACAGTGGCTCAACTATACGTTTATCAAGCAACGAGAATACTTTTTGTGCGAAAAAACAAACAAAAATAACGACTTTATTCGACTATTCCTTTTTTTCCTTGTAGGCCTGAAACGAGACTTCAAAAGATTTCCACGACGCATGCGCGAGAATTGCGATCTCCTTCTACTACTTCAGTTAAGTTCTCGTGCGTGCGACGAACGAAGGCCTTACGGGGATGGTACAGCATGGGGGTGAGTAATTAATAACTTAATTTTCATTTTTGGGTGAACTAACCCTTTAAGGGGACAGTTCAGTTCTGTCATTATTTACAAACTCCTGTCACCCCAAACCTAGCCTGTATTTTCAGCATCATTACTCCAGTCTTTATTCTTCAGTGTCACATGATCCTTCAGAAAATATTCTAATATGCTGATTTGGTGCTCAAAAAAGATTTCTTATTATTATCAATCTTGAAAACAGTTGTGCTGCTTAATGTGTTTGTGGAAACTGTTATACATTTCTTTTCAGGATTCTTTGAAGAATAGTAAGTTCAAAAGCATTTGAAATCCTTTGTAACAATATAGAAGTCTGTCACTTGATTAATTGAATGCATCCTTGCTAAATAAAACTATATTAACTTTTAAACAGTATAGCGACATGTGCTTAGAATTCTAACTATCTATAAAAGCAGTAAACTGAGTGTATATAGCTTGTTTGGGTGTAGAGAAAGGGGTGAAGTTTGTGCATGTATCTGAAACTACAAAAAAGGGGGAAAAGTGGATTTGTATGCATAGCCTGTAAAATAAACAGGAAGCATGAGATTTTGCCACACATATGACCTCTTTGAAATCTGCATAAGTCAGATAATGATGGAAATTCTGAATCTTGATCACAGCAAACCTGGTACTCTTGAACAAAGAGATGAATTGCTCATAAAATATGCACAACTCCATGTTCATGTGTTTACTTTGGCCCCACGTCGCACCTTGCTGTGAAGCTCTGCACTGTTACAACAAAGACATTTGTTCTGCATCTGCTCAGAACAATCCCAGTAATTACAGTGCAGTTTCCTCCACAGGTTTGATCCCTAATTGTGGAAAGCCATGCATTTCTGACCACACACATCTTTCTCAAGCACTGTGCAGGTGAATGGTCTCCTACGAGTAATCACTACAAAGTCACAGACCAAGAAGTTGAAGGAGAGTTTAAGATAGCAATCTTTTTCTAGCTATAGGTTTGTGTGCATGGGATAAATGTGTGTGTATGTGTGTGTGTGTGTGTGTAGTGATGTTGACATGGTTCTGATTGACCGGAAATGTTAAATAAGCATCTCTGCTATGAAAAGGGTCTCCCTCCCCCTCTCTCTCTCACCACATGTGAAACCACACAACGTCGTGGCAACTGCCAAAATAAACCTCAGCATCCTCCAAATGGAGAGTGCGTGTGTGCGCTTCCCTGCCGTGCAACACGGCCATACAGCGGCGTATTTAATAACCTTTTGCAAATCTCTGAAAGAATGTGTTCAGTGACACCGCAGAAATGAATTTCGACTGCCAATAGCTACACCATAACCAGCAGAAGATTCTCAGCAATCCTCTAAATTTCTCTCAAGAAGGTTTAAGTTTAAAGTCAAATATTTTGATGAGGAAAAAATGTTACTTGAGCTGAAAAAGGCTTTTCTCAACTCCTGTTTTTACGTTAACCCTTTCTAAACGTGTAACTCTGTATCTGATGTGAATACTGGGGTGTCAGGCACCAAAAAGGATGCAAAACACCATAAAAGTAACACACTATGGCCTGGTTTCACGGACAGGCATTAGTTAAATTAGGACATTTAAATAGCTTTTATGAACATGCCTTAAAAACATTACTGGTGTGCATCTTGAGACAAAACAATGGCACCACCAACATATTTTAAGTTCAAGGTGCTTTCTGTTAAGACAGCTCAAACATGTATTTCAGTCTGAGAAACCGCATATATATTCCAAGTCTTAAACCATACATCAACTTTTTGTGATGAATAGAGTGAAATTTACCTGCCGTCAATTACATTATGTGTCTTTCGAAAACATGCTTCAACACACATTCTTTGAAGGTCTGTTACAAATCTCTAATTTAGTAACACAGCAAATAGAAACAGATAAGCCTCTTTGTGCAAATGTTAAAACTCAGGTCCCGGTAAACAACAATGTACTCTAAATAGGCTACTGCACAAAAACACATACAGTGTGTCAAATGTTTTAGTCATGTAAGGTAAGCTTTAACCCAAGTAATATAATCTTGAAAATGGAATTGCTTATATAGGCTGTGTTACATATGATTTCCAAAACATCTGATGGAATCTTATACTGTAAAGCTTTTGCTGTTTCAATTCATCACCAGTGCCAATTCTCAACACCAAAAACAGCTACTGTTTATGAATTTAACAAATTTCTCAAGACAATTTTCCTGACATTGCTTTTAACCTTGCCATTATAAATAAGAGGACGTTCCAGTGTAAAACCATAGGCAAATTTCCAATCTTATGTCTAGAATGAACTTATTATTGTCCAACGCCGATGTTTCTAGATTAATAAGGCCTGTTTCACACTCCATGTGAAAGCAGCAAAAATCTCAGCAACAATGTCAATAGGTTACAAATTTCACATTGCCTGTCCCAGCACATACTGTATATCAGAAGTGTAGGTGTGAGTGGCGTTTCAACTCTGAGCCTAAATTTGACGTGTAGCACACTGAACTTAGTAATAAATTAAATAACAAAAACTGCAATATAGGCTTATGTTATGAAGCAACATAATATGCACATTGAGCAAAATGCTTAAAAAACATCTGGGTCAATGCAGTTTACGTACAGTGTTGACAGGCACAAACAGCACTTTCTTACATATACTATCGGTGTGAAAGCTGATGCAGTGACGGTGTTGTTTCACATTAACTTGAGCATGCAGTGTAAACAGGCCTTACTTTCAAATTAATTTCAGGGAAAGCAATGTAAATAACCACAATATGGATAAACAGGATTATAGCACCTCATTTAACAGGCTGGCCTATGATATTTACAAACTGCTAGCTGAGATCAGACACTTACACAAGATATTACATTCCCCAAAGTCTCATAATACATTAAGTAACATAGCCTACACACCCAAAGCAAATATTTAAAAACTTCTACCTTCTAAAAACAATGCAAAAGGTGGGTGTAACACATAATGCAAACAATCACAATAACATGCAGTTACATCATCATCAGCACGCAAATGTTGCCATTATACTTCATCCACAACAAAGTTTATAGAGAACAAGCTATTGTAAGAAATTTTCCAATCCCTGCTATTACCATTTCTACTTCTTCCAAACCATTATCACTAACATGCAACAAGGAAAATAGTACTATAACAATACAGGAAAATGTCAACACTGATAGCACCTGTTGACAGCCATGAATGTGTGAACTATCACAAAGTCTGCGCAGAAATGGATATTCTGGGAACTTTGAGTCCCACGTACACACTTAAAAGATTTAAAGTAAGTTAATTTATTCAACTTTATGTCACGAGATAATGAATCAACGAAGAAAACATCTCGCAGTGCAATTAAATACACAATGTCTCTGCAATCACACGGAACGCAAACAAACAACTTATTTATTGACCTTATAATGTAGTTAAGCAATTACTATTCAATTAATACAATATGTCACTTTTAAACCGGTATGACATGCGAACTGTATTCACTGTGCACAGAAATATGAATACATCCGTGTGAATCTGAACTTTGCAATGCTTTTAGGAACGTTTTGTTGCCGTTTCTGTGCTAAAGACTTGTTTCTATGCAGTATTATGTTCAGTTGGTGTTTTATTCAGCATAAACACATCTTTGAAGGCCCTGGCCTGTGATCGCACTGTGATTCCTATTGGCTGAAAATAAAAGTCGTAACACGACTGCACAGTGAGCCCATTGGGCTCCTCTTTTCTGCACGAAATAACGGAAATAACGGAACATCTTGTGCCTCACCTTCCAGGAATGTCCTCCGGCTCGATCAGAGGACTCTTGGTTAATTTGGGGCATGCGCCACATTAATTAGGTGAGTAGATCGACACATCTTCATAACTGTTTCTCCACAGCCATTTTTGGGCGAGACATTGAATCCTAAACGGTGGGTGTTACAATGTGGAAGTGAGGGATATTTATGTTAAACACAATACAGTGCCCGCGTTATTATACTTTTTAATAAAAAATAAAAAATAAATGTTGTAAAGCATCATTTTTACGCAAAAGACCATATATATTTTCTCACCATACATAATAAAGTTCCACATCCACCCCTTTTAAGAAAGAATGGTACAGCTCATACAACACCGGTTTGCTTCTGTGAATGCAGCCAATCGGAGACGACGAAAATGTCCCTCGCCAATCAGAGCAGCTATGACGTGCATACAGGTTTTTTTATTAGATTCAAGGAACTGCGGGAAATCTGAGGCAGACGAAGTAACCAGTTGAACAGGAATAATGCTGTAATCTTCTTCATACATTTAAAAGGGTGGTAGCCTAGTACCCAAACCATACTAATTCAGTAAGACTAGTGCAATAGGTTTTCAAGGCGACAGACAACGTTGCTTACATATTTAACTTCACTAATTCAACTAGAAAGTGGATAAAAGGAGGTTGAAGCTCCTGAGAGAGTGAAAGTGAAGACATGCACAGAAAAAGGCTACAGGTAAACAAACGAAACGACGAATGGCATATTTATCAGTCTCACTCATCAGCTCTCCTCTCACTTTGGTGTTTGGTAAACTGTATGTATTACTCAGTTTGTTCTGTGTATGCACACTGCTGCAGTATTATTGTAATAATGACTCAAAGATGCCATCTGTTGCTAACGTAAAGGGGTTTAGCAGAATATCCAAGCTGCTTTTTTTAAATACACTAGTGGGGTCCAAAAGTCTGACATCGTTCACCTTTTTTTCCAAGTAAATTTAGAGGGGGGTAACGCATTACAAGTAGTGTGAGTAGCCTACTTGTAATCAGATTACTTTTCAAGTAATTAGTAAAGTAACACCAGTGCCGCTGCTAGCCATTTTGGTGCCCTAAGCATAATTCCTTTATGATGCCCCCCCCCCCCCCCCCCCCCCCCCCCTCCCTAAAAAAAAAAAAAACATTTTCATTTAGGATTTTCATTTAGGGGGTATGATAAAAATTTTTTTTTTACAAATTAAAAAGTAACACTTTAGTTTAGGGACTTATGCTTACTATTATCTAGTTTCATTACTATGCAATGGCATGGTTTTATAATCACTATGTTCCCGAATTTGAGGCAGGTTAGCTAGCGGGTTCGGGGTTTCCCCGAGTAAATTTTGAATTTCTCTGAACTACAGATGTGCATTTTAAGATGTTGTGAAGGCAAAAAAAAAAAAAAAAAATTCGATAGCAACAGCTTTAAAACCATGGGCAACTGATTATTTTTCTCTCCTCATCAGCATCACACTCTTTTTCTCTTTGTTTTTATCTTGCCCTGTCTCTTCCCCTCCTAAAGTTGGCTTTTTTAATTTACTAAAGGCTACAATTTGTATTTTATTCTCAATATGTACACATTCATTATTAATCCTGTGCCTAACATAATGAAAACGGCTTTGTTCATGTTTCTTGTCCGCTCACAATGACAGTAGCCTAAACTATTACACTAGGCTACATGTTACATAGGCCTATTTTGGCGAAATTAGACAAAACTATATTAGTTTGCCTAATTATTTTTTGTCATTCGTTTAACATTTATGACCTAAGAAAAACCTGTCAAATATATAAAGTTAAAGGAATTGTAGGTAGGAATTGTATAAAAAAAACTTTTTCCAAATTTGTTTAAACTTTCTGTATATAGCAATGCATAATTAAAATGTAAGTACTCTGAAAAAGAAAGTATAAAAATCGAGTGTCTGTAGACCTCTCACGACTGTTTTAAAGACAGCTCATTATTTCCATTCACTCTACCCCCTCCCTTCTGGGCTCCTTCCAAAGCCACGCCTCCAAAACACATGAACGCGCGACTCCGACCGCTGAGCTGAAGACGCATTATTTACCTGAGACGAGCGGAGAGGAAGGAGCGCAGTGCATGTAGTGACATCATGTCAGAATCACATGTAATAAAAAAATCTAACTTTATCATAATGAAGATAAACAAATAAGATGTATTTTAGTACTCACTATCAAGTAGCATATTGATATTGGTAAAGTTTAAAATATATATTTATTGATTCGCTAACGAGCTAGTTATCTATAAGGCAAAGCTAAAAACAGGTTGCATGATACACGTTTTTCCATTGCCATCATTTACACTGTGATGAAGATGAATTTCATGTAACATTCATAACATATGGCGTTCTGCATGTAAGAGTTTATAATGAAAGCATTGTTGACTCTGATGAGGACTACACTCCAGAGACAAGTACCGCATCGTCAGCTCGAGGACAGATCCGGGGTCGTTGTCGATGTTTGACATGGTCGATGTTTAAAAACAAAACAAAGGCGAAAAAACGTGCAGGTAAACTTCCAGGTGAACATGGTAAAAGAGTTAGACAGAGGGTTAATATAATTCTAAGAAAAGTTCCTGGATGCGGATCGGCCTACTATCTGTTAAACATGTATTTAGTTATCTAAAGCAAAATTATGCACAATTCAACACTATAGCTATCATCTTGAGCTAGGCATATATATTATTTATCATTTCTAGTACGGCTCGCTAAGTAATGTTATGTTAGCTATATTAGGCAGCTACGTGTGCTAATGATCATGAAAACATAAAGAAAAAAATATGTATGATCAAAGTACAAAAAGAAAGATTTACCTGTCCAGCAGAAATATAGCCATCCAGGGGTCACTTTTCAGCCCCTTGAGGTCTCTCAGTCTCAGTTCTCGCCATCGCTGGAAAGCCACGCCGATATTGACATGCGTTTTATTTTGTTGTTTATCCAAAGACTTTTTGTTCATTACCTTTTCTAGTAACGTTACTGTCTTCCTTTTTTTGCCTGGTTTGCCTTCGCGAACTGCATATGTGAATTTTGGTTGGTCTTTCTCTGCCATTGTTTTGCTATTCCTAGGTTCTGTGCCTCTTGAATTCCTCAAATCAAACGGATGCGCGCGCAAGTGGGCAGGTCCTGTGTGGCAAAAGTGTGGTTGCCATGGTTGCGAGAGAGTGACAGTCGCCTAAGCCAATTCTGTGTTTCGTCCCGAATGTAAATAATGAGCTGTGTTTAGTGCAGATTAAACGGTCTAGAGTCACTCGATTTTTATATACTCTTTTTATCAGAGTACTTACATTTTAATTATGCATTGATATATACAGAAAGTTTAAACAAATTTGGAAAAAAGTGTTTAGAAAATTCCTACCTACAATACCTTTAAGTTTAGCTACTTACATCTTATCTCGCACTTGACCGTACACTGAAGCGTCGAGTTGCACTGTTAAAATTCGCGCTCAGCGTCTGTGAACATAAAGCCCGCCTACTTTGATTTGATTGGTCATCTCAAATATTCTGACATTGACGAGCAGTGACAGACCAATGAGGCTCAGAACACACACACACACACACACACCCTGTCCTCTGTTTCTGACGTGCTCTCTTTTCGGCGCCGCTGCGGATTAAAGATGAAAGATGAAGAACGCGCTGAATCTGATTATAACAAGAAGTTTGATGATTGATTTTTCATTAGGCTATTTTTGGTGCCCCCTCAGCACTTGGTGCCCTACGCACAGCGCGTGGTGGGAGCGGCGGCGCTGAGTAACACATTACTTTTAAATTTACAATAAAATATCTGAGTTACTTTTTCAAATAAGTAACTCAAGTTGTTCTCCCAATTATTGACTGACACCTCTCCTGTCCCCACGTTAGGAGAAATCGGGAGTGAGGTGCAGGCGTTGTGTGCGCTGTGTAAACATGATGTTTGTTGTAGTCGTTGAGCAGGCATTTACTCACTGCCACAAAAACAGATTCAGTATTCCTCAAAATTAATAAAAACAGTAAAATGCCAACTCAGAATATTACCCAAACCTGCAATAATTCAATATTATTGCATCATAATATGCATAATGCATCAAATTAAATATTTTACACGGACTTATGACCAGCTTCCTCTCCATACTGTAATGAATCCGATCTTCAAGCAAAAGGGACTGGGTGAAATATTGGAATGCTGCCAATCCACAATCTGATTTCTGAATTGTGATGTAACCTCAATCATAATCACACAGTGTTCAGTTATTGGCCAGAGAAGGACTGGTCACCCGACTGAGCCTGGTTTCTCCTAAGGTTTTTTTTCCTGATGTCACCTGATGGAGTTTGGGTTCATTGCCACTGTCACCTCTGGCTTGCTTGGGGACATTTAATATTCAACAATATTATTGGTTTGACTGCATTGACACTATTGGATGAGAACTGAACTGAGCTGGATGATGACATCACTGATTTTCTGCAGAACTGCTTTATAGATGAAATGAACTAATTTAATAATTGATGATCTTTACAACAGAACTGAATCAACACTGAACTGACTTCAGCTGAACAATGACACTATTTTCTTTTAGAGCTGCTGTATAGCCTAAAATGAACTGTTTGCATCATGCATGCATTTTCCTATCACTGTAAAGCTGCTTTGAAACAATCTGGATTGCATTTCCTTCAGCCTGAGGCTTATTCATTTCACTTTTTGTGTAAAGGGGCCTTTACATTTGCCAAAAATATAACTTTGGGGATTTTTTTTGTAATTAAAATCAAACAAGCCAGCCCAGATGAAAAAAAATTATGGCAAAATAACGTGACGCATTATTTTCTCGGGATGCACAGAGATGTCGGCTTTACCGAAGTTTTGGGCCGAAATGGTTTTAGAGGGCCTAAATCAGTGACCGAAACAGATGTTTAATTAGCACTTCTCTAATGTCACGTTTTGACTGTTCAGTGTTAACTACTGCACAGTTAAACATGTCAGCTGTGTGGACACTCTGGATTGATAATGTTTACTTTTAATCAGTAATATGATATGGTTTCTTAAATCTAAAATCTTTTTCAAGATAGCTATTCAATGTCCATAAACTCATTAATAGAAAAAAAAAACCGAGAAGAGCATTTTGGTAAATATATGCACTGTATTAAAAAATCATTATATTTTTACGTATTACTATTAGGCTATTTAATGTTTGAATAAATCTGTCATGAAGACAAATTATTACCGTTTATTGCCGTTTAAAAAATTGCCTCCAAAAAAATGGAGCAGAAACAATTCTGTTATTAAAAAAAAACTGCCTTATGTGCAAGTTAAATGTTCGTACAACCCAGTTTTAGCTATTTGGGTGTTGATAAGTTTGATTCATTAATTGATTATTTCATTTTGACTTTAGGCCAAGTGCATCCTGAATTTTTGGTTTCGGCCCAGAATTTTCATTTCAGTGCATCCCCATTATTTTCCATAGTAACACAATTGCTTACATTTTTAGGGAGTTGCGCAATATTGTAATGCATTACTTTTAAAAGTAACTTTCAGCTCTGTTAATCACAGCATCACTCAAAGAAGTTTACATGGTCAGTATCACAAATTTGCTTATTTGATTAATGACCTAGAAATAGTGCAGCATCTTTCATATTTTTTTATTCATTTTACACCATTGTATCCTTATTTTAAAACACTAATACTTAACTATTCCAGATTTTAAATCACATTTTGATCCAAGTTTTTTTTGCACATGAATCATGATCAAGCTAATAGGCCCAAATATTTTTGTTTATCTACTACCCCAGCCTCATTTAGTTCATCAGTTCAATCATGGCAGGATGTAATAATGTGCATATTTGCATAATATTTAAATATGGCTTTTCACTTGTTTCAAAAAGCAATTTTTTTAAGTTATATATTTTGCATTTTGCTTTTATTTGATAGGACTGTTCAGTAAGCATCAGTATAACAATCCAAGTTGTGGAGACGGTGGTACAATTGTATTTTTTTAACACATTGATTTGTATTCATTTGTTTCTTTTTTCTGTTTCTTGTGGTGGTTGTTATAGTTGCTACTAAGTCAAAGCACTTCCTGCAAAGGCTGTGACAATGACTCTAGTAATCTTGCACCAAACATAAACACTTACGTGATCTATACATTTTTTTAAAGCGAATATTTGAATAAAGTACAAATTGTGATTTAGACTCAAAAACATCCTCTCTTAGGTTTAAAATGAACAACTCCTGTTTTAAATCTATACTAGACAATTGTATTTATATAAGTGGTTCACAGCCTTTTTCCCTTTTTTATATGCAGTAGGAGGTTAGTTCACTTATGTGCGTACCGAATGTGGCCTGGCAAAGCACATTCAGAGAAAGACCTCTCCAGTTTCTTCAAATTAGTGTTAACCCAGTGTTTTTAATGAACCCCTTTATTTCTAGCAAATAGATGTGTAGCCAAAACAATTAGGCTACATGAGCAATAAGAACTCTTGCCTTGTGCATTTTGTGGTGTACTGTACTCTTATTGAATAAACTTCATACAATCCTGTACTACATAACTGTATTTTCAACAGTTACCTTCATCATACTTAACATAAGTGTGATGGAATCTGAGTTCTGTGGTTCAAGGCTTAGGCTGGACTATAAGCCTAGTAGCCTGACTAGGTCAGACTTCATACTTCCGCTCAATTTCAGTTCGCTTCTGTACTCAGTCTGAGATAGCGACCTATCTCTCAGTTTTCCTCCGGATTGAAAACAGCCGGCCAATCAACGAACAGAGGGCGGGCTGAGAGCCGTGACGTAGACGCTAAGCACCAAGTTTAAGATTGTATTTTAGGTTAGGGAAATCGAAAACGATCGAGGATATGGAGATACGGGATGCAATTCGCTCTGTTGTGGAGAATATTCCCGGCATTTGCAAACTGAAGCCTGAACAAGAAGAGTGTTTGTTAAACATTTTGAATGGAGGTGATGTTTAAGTTGGAGAGAGAGGTGATTGCGTTATGTGATTGGCTTACCGGTAACCAATGATTTTATACTTCAGTCAAGCCCCCCCAACCCCCACCCAAGCAGCAGCCATTACCGGGGCCAAGCGCAAGAAGCGGCAACAGATGCCATCATGGGTGGGGGTGGCAGACCAACTGCAGCAAGGAGAAATTAAAGACATTTGAAGATGAATTTTGGGCAAATGGCTAAAAATCATATATACAGTAACTTTTAAGATGATTGAATGGATTATCACTTTCGACCAATAGGTGGTGCAGTTACGAAATCGATATAATGTGGTCAGAGTGAGGTGACAATGACACATACAATGTTTGGTGTCAAAATGGCAAGGCATTCCAGCGATAAAGACTTAATAGTCATTTTGGCAGCATGCCTCAACTTTGCTGCTGCGGTATACGAAAACGGTTTAGTCTATCGTCACGAAATCCATAACTTTTAGCCGGCACGGTCTGGAGATGATATGATTCGATTTTGGTGAAAATCGGACGATTGGTCTAGGAGAAGTTTGAAAAAGTAGGTTTTGAAAGTAAAACAAGATGGCGGACAGGAAAATCGTCCAAATACGTCAAATTTGGTACCTATGTTCTCGGCATGACCCAAGGAATCTATTAAGAGCAGTGTCATTACAATAGGCATATTTATTCAAAAGTAATTACCATTTTTGGAAATTTAATTTAACTTTTGACCAACAGGTGGCGCTAACTCAAAATATTTTGAGTACCTTCAGGGGATGGTGTTGGTGGCAAATTCTGAGTTTCATAATGTTACAGCAATGCATTTGTTAAGTACAGCATTTTACATCACAAAACTGTATTGAAGTCAATGGGAATTTCATGTTTTTTTCTATTATAGCGCCACCAAGAGGAAAAATCCCCAACATTTTTTCATGTGTCTTCAGAATGAGCCCATATATGTGTGTGCCAAATTTGGTGAAAATATCTCAATATGAAAAAACACGTCAAAAATGACTGACAGGTGACTTTGATTGAATTTTACTACCCCTTACTATCAATATTTTGGCATTTGGGCATTGGCGTATAGCCAGCGACCTATGTTTCCAAACTTCTGACGGTGGTTTCGTCTCGATCGGACTAACGGTTTTGAAGATATTGGCAAATGTTTTTTAAGCGCTGAATCACAACGCTACTCAAACCGTAAGACCAAACCTAGCATGTTTGGTATCTGTGGACTTTCGTGAAAATAAGTCAACCATACCCAGAGTTATAAGCATTTGAAACATAAATTTTACCACTAGGTGGCGCTGTTTCGAAACTTCTCAGGCTCCTTCAAGGCATCGTACTGATGACTCATACCGAGTTTCGTAACAGTTCGTTCATGCGTTAAAAAAATACAGCATTTTAGCACATAATTCAAAATGGCCACCAGCCAAAATGGCAGATCTGGGAAAATTGGATATGAGTCGATTCAGCATGATGTCCTGAATCTAACGAGACCACTTTTATGATTTTTGGACAAACCGTTCAGAAGTTATGAGCAAAAATAGCAATTTTTCTTATCTCCGGACCAGTAGGTGGCTCTGCGCCGAAACGCAGCATGTAGCCTCAGGTCCTGGTTGTGATTACATGTACCAAGTTTGGTCTGAATACGACTATGCGTTGCAGAGATACAGCCTTACGTCTGTTTTCGCAAGCGCTACGTAAAATTAGTTTGTGCGTTTATCGAAAACGGTTTGACGAATCAACTTGAATTCCATAACTTTTTGTCGGCACTGCCTTGAGATGATCTGGTGCAATTTTGGTGAAATTCGGACAAACCGTCTAGGACGAGTTTGCAAAAGTACGTTTTTTGGACAATTCAAAATGGTGGCCATTTTTTATGAGGGAAAATGACGTCATAGGGTGCAATCGAATCGTCATGAGCTCAGGAATCAGAGGAAAAGAAGAATTTTGTGGATAGGCGTTACGGTTCAAAAGCTATTAGCATAATAAAAGAGAAACTTTGGACAGGTGGTGGCGCTAGAGGGAATGAGTTAGAGACACCAAAATTGGTGTATTTGATGTTGGGACTGTCCTCTATCAAAATGTCAAACCAAACCAACTTTCCTGCAAACGGTTCTATGGGCTGCCATAGACGCCCAGTCGGAAGAAGAAGAAACGGAAACGGAAGAATAATAAGAACCGGAACAGATACAATAGGTGCCTCCGCACCTTCGATGCTTGGCCCCTAAAAATACTCCAGCCGCGTGCAAAAACGCTTTGGTGGACACAGGGCCGAAGTCAGATGAAAAGAAAAGGTTGCCTTAAGTTACTTTGTTTACAGTCTCTTTCCCTCTTCCCTCACTACTTGTCTCAGGCATATTTGTAATGGTTTATGGTTGTCTGTTCTGTAACAGGAGCCATTTGAATGTTTTTGTCATGGTCATTAGAAAGGCAGAGAAAAGGTGAGTCAATGAATTGTTCCACTGGGGCCAGTAAGTGTGATGACCCGGCTGTTCATCAGCCGTCTAGCATAAAAGCGAAAGCTTACAGGATTCTTTTTCACTCGATTTCAAGGAAACTTGTGTTTTGGCTTCTTCTGAGAATCTCTAAATGGCACATTGAAAGTGGTAGTGGAGAGCTTCCTCAAATAGTTTTTTTGCAGCCTGCAACTTTGCCCTCTTCAGTATCAGAAGTACACCTGACATAGCTTTTCAGTTGTATCATCAACCTGTTTTTTTTTCCCTCTTTTGGACATATATTTTGACGTTTGTCCTTCGCACCCACAGAGGTGACATTGGGTCTATGACACGGGCTAAAGTCAAAGGTAAAAGGACAAAGCTAAAGTCATGAAAAAGGCAATGAGAGTGATTTTATTTATTTGGCATGCTGTCTTTCATTTCTTTTCATTTCATTTCATTTATTTCTTGTGTGTGTGTGTGTGTGTGTGTGTGAATGGATGATCTTGCTCGAACAGAGGCTCTGTGCCTCTTAGCTGCTCTAAAATATCTTTCTCAAAAGACATTTCCTTTAAGTAATCCCACCTGTTAATTCTTACTCCTTTTCATATCGTCCACTAATATTAACCTTTGGTCAAGACTGTGTAAGTAGCCAATTTATTCCTGTGCCCTGTTCAAGTTTACTGAACATCTCTGAATGTATTGTCTGAAGAATATAGGCAATAATTCACCTACCATTGGACAGGGTTCTTTTTTTGGGGAGGTCAGCGTAAAATAACAGGTGAGACATGTGACAGGTTTCTTCTTCTTCCTTAAAGGTGCACTCAGTATTTTTTGTGCTTATGTAATGCTGACAGATATGGCAGTCGTCTTAGATTAATTCTGACAAGCAAGCAAAAGCAAAGCTTAAAACAAAAGCAAACATTATAACCAATGCCAGTGCTATTTGCAGTCAGTAATTATTCATTTATTTATAATTATGTTTACTGAGATAATGTGAGCAGTGTTCAATAGGTCATGTGATCTCAACATGGTGGGCACCATGAGGTGACCCACTCCATGTTATGTAAAATGGTTTAGAGGCTATAATATGACTGGAGTCTTACTCTAATGTGAGTGTACATCTTTTTTTTCTTTTTTTTTACTTTTGAAAAAAAAATTGTGTAAAAGTTTTTCATGAGGAAATATACAGAGTGCATCACAAAAAATATTGAACAGAAATTAGCTTCATGCTAATACACCAAATCTATCCACAAAATGGCAGGAATTCTGAATGACTAAATACCTGCATAATAAACATGGAAATATCTAACCGCTAATGCGAAGGGAACAGACTGAATCAGTGGAAAACAAAACTTAGGAAAGTAATGAGGTGGATGTCCAAATGCCTTCTGTGGAAAAAGTTCCTTTGATGAAAGCACCTAACAACCGTTCTCTATTGGGTTCTCTTTTTATTTCTCCTTTTCTCTCAGGTGTGTTCACATCTGCACTTAAATGTAGAGGATCTTTTGCTATGCAGAGCCTGAGGTGTGTGTATGAGTGTGGGAAGCACATGATTCTCAGACATGCCAGCAAAATGAGCAGAAGAAAGATCTTGGTGTTCCAACATACACAAAATAAATTTTAGCTGTGGTTGTGAGGTGAATTTTTGACGGAACATTTGGAATGGATCTCAGCTAATCTGCGTGACAGACTTAGCTCACCCGTACAACCTGGATGATCCAGAAAAAATCCCATCTCATACACACACACACGCACATCAGCTATGCCGCTACTTCCCACACACTAATTTTTTCCCATAAAAAAAACTACTGGGAACGCAGATGTTTGCTTTTACTTACTAATTTTGAGTCACACATATTTTACAATGAACAAAAAAGTACATGAAACAATATCTGTTTACACGTCTTTGTCATTTTCAGTTAAGCAGTGAAAGTTGTATACCAGTTTTATGCTTACAGAAAAAAGGAGTTTGTGTTTGGTCATTTGGTAAGATTTAATTACACTTTCGATTGTATTTATCTATAGATAACTTATTCTACATTAGGCTGCATGAAGAATTTGATTACAAAATTGAGTTCTAGAAGAATCTGCTGGCTCACTGGATGTTTTGTTTTGGGAGTGGCCAAATTCTCCTGAGCGTCAGTCCTGTCCAGGGACACTCCAGAGAAGAGGAAGTGAGATCATAATGACCTTGTTCTTGGGAAGGGGGTGCGAAGTGTGATTGACATCTCAATCTTGCCTTCAAAACATTCCATTGTAAGGCCCGTGAGTTTTTCTGGGCTCTTGAATAGTTTTGTCGCAATGGCATTAGTGTTTGCATTTTCCATGAGCAGCAGTAACTTCAGCATAATACTAGAGCTTATGAAACGTAGACACAGAATGTTGGGGTTTTTTTTGCTTTGGATTTTTCTGGATCTTGTCTTAAACAATCAACTCGTTTTCTGGCCATGGAACTGTAGGACTCAGAAATCACTTTTGACTTTCAAAATTTTTTGCACAGATGTTTCCGCCATACTTGGCTCGCAGCACAGGGGAAGACAGCTTTCATTTGTATGTCCAAAGTTTATAGAACCATATGAAATCAAAATTGTTTGAATTGTTTTGTGGACATTAGTCCATTGAGGTTGAGTCCATGTTGAGGTTATTAGTGTACTTCTAAAAGTTGACAAAATTATTTGCGCTGGAAAATAGACCAAAAATATTGATTACTCATCTTGCACTCATAAGTGCAATTTGCACTTATTTGCTTATAATAAAATGCTCTGGAGAATGAGAATGTCCCTCAGTCTATAAGGTAGAAGGTCCATTGTCTATTGTCAATAGTGTGATGATGTACAGTATGAAGAACAGCTCACACAGAATTTACTTTTAAACCAAGCAGTTTTTGTTGGTGAACGCGGTAAAGCCACATGACCAACTTAACCCTCTGAGTGGACAAATATTTCACCCTCGCGCAAAAATTCTTAATTGCATGGGTTCCATATTGAAAGGACTGGATTTCTCTTGTGAAAATTTGCTAAACAGTCGTAAATGTGACCGCGCCTTAATACCACTTAACTGGCTAGCAATAGCAAATAGTTTCTGGCAAATGGCCATTAGAGTTCCCTTGATCTTTGATGGTCTGTCCCTAGTTTAAGATTATTATTACATTTTTGTTTACTGTCATTCTTTCTTTCTTTCTTTCTTTCTTTCTTTTACCTGTCAGTTTCTGCCATCCTCTGTTTGTTTTTCACTCTCTTTTTCTGTTTCTGCAGTTGTACTTGCCACCTGTGTTTCTCTTTCATTCCTCATGCTTTCTGTTCCTCTCCTCTGTTTTCACCACTTTAAATCATTCATTTCTTCAATGTGTCTGTGTGTCAGATGAGCCTTACACAAATAACTTTTAGCTTATTTTTCCTCCCTCTTTCTTTTAATGTACATTTTCATGTTTCTTTAGCAGTCCTTTGCATTTCCATTTCTCTTCCTTCCTTTTTCTTTCTCTCAATCCTTTAACCCCCCCCCCCCCCCCCCACACACACACACACCATCTTCTCCCTTCCCCCACACAGCTGGCGCCTTGAGCTGTTAGTCCAGATGGTTAGGAGGGGAGGCAGGGGCTTGTTCTCCATGTAGCCCCACAGCAGGCTCTCTGTCCTGGGCAGCTCTGAGTCAGCTCCCCCCTGGACCAACTGGAACTCCCCCCCCCCCCCCCCCCCCCCCCCCCAAACAGCACTGCCAGCATTAATCTCCTAAATGATCCCGCCAGGAGGAGGATCAATACTCATTTACAGAGACGCGGCCTGATCCCTTAATGTAGAGCAGTAAGGATAGCTTCTAACCCCCTCCCAAACTAATGTTGCTGTCTATCCTATCTTGTCTCTTCTTTTGCACTCTTTCTTCCTGTCTTCATGCCCCATTCATTCTCTTTCTGTTCGCCCAGTAAAAGGAAAAGGTAAATGAGAAGAGGTAACAGGTGAAGAAATGGACGTACAGTGGAAATATTACTGGATAAATTGCTTGCAGTATGAGGTCAGTTACTTTAAACCTCTTTGATGAAGTCACCACTCTGCTTCCGTTAAACTGCCAGTGGATGCCCAGTGGATTTAAACCAGCAGCTCTTGGATGGCAGATATTGTTGGGTTTTAATTTGGTCCAGCTGGGTGGTCCTGTCACCAGTAACCGGGAATAGAGGCTACTGGCATTCAGACTGCTATTTTAATAGCATAGTGAGTGCTATTATGCAGTTTTAATATTTGCAGTAGCATTATTTTTACTCTTTGTTTTCCGTTGTTGCGAGAAAATATGACTTCATGTCGAAATGGCAGCATACAAGGAAAATGGGAATAGACCGGACTTTCCACAGAATAATGTCCCGTCTTTTTCCAGTCGGTTAGCACCAGCAGAGAGAGAGTGCGTGTGTGGTTTTCAAAATGCTTCATCATTGATCTCTGATGAAGCCTGCCCTTCACTCCAATGCTTTTCTTCTTTTTCTTTTCCCTCTAGCCAGGGAACATGTTTTTCACCTTCACTCTGTCTCTGAGCTCACCCGCAGGCCCGCTTGCTGGACCATAGTGGCACCTGGAGCCAACTCAGCTGGGCAGCTGCTCTGGTCGCTGGCACATGGGGAGAATTTAACTGGTGCCTGGTCAATGACAATCTAAACCATGAAATTACATTTTACTATCTTGCCATTCCAAATCCTCACCAAGTCAGCACAATTTTGGAGGAGATTTCTTTTAGGACAGCATTATGTAGCAATGAAATTCACAAGAAAAGTTCAGAAGGATGATTTTCATTTAATCCCACCAGAAGTCGCTTACCTCACTTCTTCCAAAAAATTCTTTCAGCAACTCTCCTCTACCTCAGCTCCCAATTATTGCGATGGTTATGGCCAGTAGGGGAACATACTGTAGCTCAAACCCTTTCATTATGGACCGTCAAACCTATCCACCCTTTTCCACGTCGCTCTTTTCCATTATATGCACATGCGGTGTGTGAATAAATATATATAGGAAGGCAGAAAACCGAGTACTAACTCCCTTAATGAGATTCTATGGACATTAATGCTATTATTATCTGTTACTCTGTAAAGCCTCTGCACAGCCACAGAGCACTTTGTCCTGTTGAATAATTCACTGTCAGCAGCCATAAGGAGAGCAAACTGGCTTAATGATGAAGGGACAGGCACCTTACTCAGCTCTGTCTGTTGTCTGTTTGATGAAGTGAAAGAGGCCATGGGTTGGAGAGGGTTAGACAGATGACAGGGAGGGTATTTGAGGCTTCTACCAGGGGCATCTCTAAACTAATGTTGGGTTTTTCTCTGCAAAGATTCCGCTATGTACTTAGAGGATATTGCTTTCAACACAGAGCTTGTCTTCTCTCTAAACATTTAAAACGAAATTGCCCTGTCATTTGTATCCTTACCATTGTTTCATTTCCCTTTCCACTTCCTGTTCTCATGACCATAGCTCACCTGTAGAGCGTTTGCAGATTTGATTAAACATAGACGGCTTTGGAATGTTTAAGAAGGTCATAGTTCCATTCAGACCTTATTATCTGGGTACATTTTATGGAAATAGTTTTCCTAGTGTGATCATACTGCAGTTGAGATGCAAAACGAAAACATCACAGGATGTTAAAGGGATAAATTAACTTAAAAATGAAAATATACTACCCGCATGTTGTTTCAAACCTGTTGGACTGTTTTGTACTAAGGAAAAAAAAATGAAGAGAGATTCTGAATAAATTACTTGTTATGTTCCACATGTCGTGTACTTACTATAGAGTCAAGGTTATGATTTGGTTTAGGGTTAGTTTCTTGTAATTCTGCATAATTTACTGTTATTACTTAAGTAAGCACATAACATGTAACTAAGTCACCTTAAAACAAAGTGTTACTGAATAATTTACTCATTATTTTCTATTACAGTTACTCATTACATATGTCAAAAGCCAGTAGAAATTGCAATCATTGGTACTGTCTATTGATCCCATGCGAAGCGTCACCAGTAAATGGATTGCCCGCTCGCTTGAGCTACTTCTGACACAAAGGACAAATGAATTTGAAACGTTTGCTTTTGCATTTGCTCCAGTGTAGACAGCATCAAACACTTACAACGCTACTACACATGATAGAGTTCATGAGAGAAGTGAATTATTAAACTAATTGCTCATTTGAGTTGAATCATTTCACTTTTCAATCATTTCACAATTGATCTGAATAACTGAATCAAAAATGAATCAAATAATCTGATTCACTTAATTGATCTGATTAACTGAATCAAAATGAATCAGTTGATCTGATTCACTGAATTAAAAAAATTATCTGACTCAGCAGATCATAGTGATTCTTGATGAAGATTAGAGATAAAACACAAAGATATCAGAAAACTTACAGCAAATGAATCACATGGACCACTTTTATTAGACTTTTATGGTTCTTTTACATCCTTTTTAAAGCTGTAGTTCAAATACATTGAAACTGCATGGAAAAGAGTGACAGGTACATGATTTAAAATTTCTCCTTTTGTTTAATAATACGGATTCAGAACAACATGAGTATATAAATAATGACAATATTTTCATTTTTATCTTTTCCAATAGGTGGATTTTAAGAGTAAATAAATGGGAATTATTCATTGATTTTACACTGATTATTTTGTTGAGTATTTTTCTTTTAGCCTTGTGCAACTCACTTTCATTCACAGCATATCATTGTGAGATTATATAGTGTCTTCACTCAATCAATACGGACTGTACACTGCAGTCCCATGCTAAGTACACCACACCCAGTTGAGGTCTGACAGAAACCTGATAGTCATCAGGTACAAGAATAGCCCTATCCCGCCATTGCTGCAGCACTTGCTTTTGTGACCTGTGACAGAGAATGGCAGACCTTCAGATAGTACCGTGTTGGTGCTTCGTTCCATGTGTTCAAAGTATGAATGTGCTTGCTCCTATTTTGGCTGCTGCATTCATATTTCTAAAGAAATGCACTTAAGCAGAGAATCTTTTTCATTGGCCATTTTTGGCCATATCTGGCATTGGATGGCACAAAGGTTTGTTTAGATTAAATCTTAACTCATCCAGTATTATCTTAAACATTTCTCTACGTCAAACTTTTCTCTGGCCTTCAATTTCTTTTTACTTGGTGTCAGTTCTCTCTCTCTCTCTCTCTCTCTCTCTCTCTCTCTCTCTCTCTCTCTCTCTCTCTCTCTCTCTCTCTCTGTCTGTCTTTCTCTTTGCCTCTCACGCGCTCTCTCCCTGGTCAGAGTCAGAGGAGTAAACATCCCTGGGGAACAGCGAGCTCTTTCTTTGGGTGGAGGACTGAATCATTGCAGTGAGGGTCCCATGATCCTCCCTCTGCCTTGGGACACACACTGCATTCCTCCTCCTTCCTACTCAATCACACACACGTACACATACTCAAACACATATTTTCTTCATTCTTGAAAATGAATACGAATACACAGTCTCTCCTACAATACACATCTAGATGCGTATACATTTATGCCAGTAAAGAGATGGCAAAAGGCAAATAGCATTAGATCTTATGTCACAGTTATTTCTAAAGCTTTCGCCAACCTGAAAAACTGTCAAGTGCATTATGCTTATTTCACTAATGTGTTTGTCAAATATTACGTTACGATAAGATGTGCACTCTTTAAAAAACTCTGCCACTGATAGCATCAGTCATGTGTCATGATAATTAATAATTAATAAATGAATGGCACTACTTTGAAGTTCCAATCATGTTCCTTTGAATTCAATATGGACTAAATAAAAACAGTTATATATAATTCAAAACTTATGGGGAAAACTGACTAGCATATAAAAGATTTAAAACTGTCTGAATGATCTTGTCAGATACAACCATTTGATTTTTTTGGAAATTCTATTTGAAGTAATATAAATATAAAGTATATAAGAGAAACTGGGTCTTGTTAACACAAGGATTGTATGTCAGAACTGTGACGTTCTGAATCAAAAGGGGAGTCAAAACCTTGTTAAAAATCATCTTAAAGTAGTGTAAGTTTTGTGAATTTTATCCTTCAAGGTAATATTCCAATGTCATCATATTTTCCAAAAAGCTTTTTGGCTACATAAAGGCAAGGATCAACTATGGTTAGTGTTCTCATGACACTATTTTTATATGTCAAGTCAAAGCTTGTCACTTGTTTTAAATATTGTAATTTTATAGCTTATTTACTAATTACAGTCCACTAAAAAGTCATTAGATAATTTGAAGCCTATTTTACCTTTGACTTTTTTTTTATATATGTTGTGAATGTTTTGCACTTTGTTAATTTATTTATTGCATTATTTATTAATTACTTATTACAAATAACTGCTGGTTTAGATTGTGACAACTTACCCCATACCTGCATGTTGTCACAAAAGATTAATGTAGGGCTATGTTAACCGTACCTATGTGTTTTGTAATGGGCAATAACAATGAAAATGTAAAAAATAGTTATATACTTAAACATTATAGCCTAGATTGGATTAAATACTTTTTGGAGTAAAAAAGTGTGACAAGTAGCCCCAGTGTCCCCTATATAAAATGTTGCTGTTTACTTCTTGCTAAGACTAGTTTTATGACATCCAGATTTCTGCCTCATCATGAATAAGAAAAAGTTGCAGATTGTGTCGATGTGTATGTGTAGGCTATGTGTGCTAGTGCTTGCGTGCGCGCACCATAAACAGGTGCACGCGTCAAACTTTCCCCGCCCCCACTCTGACTGTAAAAAAAATATATTATAGCGCTTGATTCAGGTTGAATGTTTACCATTGCGCTTTTCGGTTGTAGTACAAGCTTGGAAATGTTTGTTTTGTCCAGACAGTTATACTTCTTTTGAGCTGTCAATCAACATAGATTTTTGAAGTCATCTACGTGTACATGGACAGGTTGATCAGTGACCGTTTCGGACAGGCAGCAGCGCCACAGGGAGCGCGTGGTGTGAGGGGCGGGAGTTGGCTAGAGACGGGGGTCTGAGCGCCAGAGAGAGAGGTATAGGAGCCAGAAGGTAATGTCGTAAAGCCGAGTGTCGTAAACCAGGTGCAGGGAGGGGAGGTGGAGTAGAAGGGAGGGAGGGGAGGTGTGGGGGCGAGAGGAGGTGACTCTCCAGCAGCATTTAGACACAGCGAAAGGATCATGGCGGATGGCCCCAGGTGTAAGCGCAGAAAGCAGGCGAACCCGAGGAGGACAAACGGTGAGTAAAAACCCTTCGCTTTGCTTGGCGACGGCTGATTTAATTCAACTCTGGACTCCGGGCCGCTGGCAGAACTTCTCGAGCCCCAAAAAGTGCTGGAAAGTAGCGCTGTGTTATAGCCCCTATCTGGTGTACCGTTATACCTGCCGCGCTCGCGACTCTCTCACCGCCTAGTGGTACACAGCGCGAGCGCGGACCGTTATACGCAGCCAGTCCCATACAAGTGAATCTCGCTTTTGTTTCCCCTTTTATTTCTCTTTGCCTTGAGTTCACTTTATAAAGCTTTATAATTAAACAAATGAATTCGATTCGAATCTGTTACTCTCATTGGTCGTTATTGTTGGATTTTCCTCTTTAGATTCGAACGAAATGAAACTTATTTTCTCGTTCAAAATGTACCTGTTTGGTCCGATGCGGGTGATTTGGTTTCACATGAACCAGTTTGAGCGATTGAAGTGGTGGAAATGCTTTCATAAATACGTGTTTATGAATAGAGCGGGTGCTTGGGAGGATTTTGTTTTATTTTCGTTGACAACAAACTTTGATATATCTGCAATGGGCTGTTCCGCTGTCTGCGTGGTAGCAGGTAACGTTAGCTAGCGAGCTAGCAGAATTCTAAGAATAACCTCTAATAGTGTGTATGTAAACATTTTAGCGTAGTGTTTATGAATACATGGGTTAACATCGCCGATGTGACAGTTTGGCTGGTTTCACTTGCTGTGGTACAGCTACGAGTCCCACTTTTGTAAGGTAGCTCATAAGAAACTGCCTTATAACAGAAGCACGCTTCTCAGTGTTGCTGCTGCATTGGGAAAAGGGGCATGTATGCAGTTCGCGGTGATGTTTGACAGGAAAGTTTCTTCTTGAACTCCGATTGAAGTTTACAAAGAAAAAAATAAGGGTGTGTTTATGTAACAGTCCTGCCAGTCTAGGCGTCCCTCAGGGACCGGGGCTCAGAGAGCTCTGGAGCACGATGCCAGTTAAAGCAACCTGTTTGTTGCAGCCAGCCTGCCACATTTCTAGTTGGGTGGTAACGCTGAAGAGAAAAGGAAAGGAATCCGAAGGGCTGTCTGCTGCTAGAACAACTGCTGCAGCCTATATAAGGAATGCGTATACATCCCGAGCAGCGCAGAGAATCCTGATAAATCGCGCTGCTGCAGCTGGACTTACTGCACTGACAGTTTATTTGTTTGGGGGACTTTATGCATCCGCTTTGTAATGCACGTGTAGGTTTCAGGTTTATGTGTGGTAAATAACTTAAAATCGTACTTGCGTATTTGCTCTCTTGAGTTATAACGATTGATCTGGTAAGCTGTTTCCAGGGCGGTATAGACGTGAGCCTTAGCTAATAATTTTACTAAGGAAATCGATAATGAGAAATGTGAGGGCGTGCTTTACTTCTCGCTTGCGCGCGCGTGTGATGGGGAATATAAACTCGAAAACACTTTTAAAATCATTTTTATTCATCCACACTCCGTCTTTTGTAGATTAAAGTGCACCGTTCAACATTCCGACGATTTATCTGCAGAGTTAAGTGTTTTTTGATAAAGAGATGAGTGAAGAAAGACACTTTTCCTCAGGCTGACGACATGCGCGCGCCATGTAGCGGTTCTCTCAGCGTGCGCGCGTTAGAGCGACCTGTAAATATGTGCTTACCTGATCGGAAGGGAAGACAAAAATGTCACTTAGGTTTTTCATAGATGCCATTTGACCATCTCGCTATTGTTTTTTTGCTACCTGAACTTGCTGACAAAGAAGGAGTCTTTCTTTTTCTCTCTCTTTCTGAGATACATTGGCTCATTTTGAAAGCAGACGGGAGGCGTTTCTCGTGCGTTGCAGCAAATGTCAACTTGTGCAGGTATAAAAAAGATGTATGTGCAGTGTTTCTCGCATGCCTTCTCACTCAGCTGCTTTTGTCGTTTGTTTTTAACTGCAGAACGGATGGGTGCCTGTTATCATTCGGCGTTCTGTAACGCTCTTAAAAGCATCGCTATTGCAAAGAGCATCCTCGGTACTTATAGGTGCTGAAGCATCGCTCATGATCTTTTTTCCATGCGGTAAAAGCATAGGCGTGTTCTGAAATTGTTTCGAAACCTAGAATAATTTTACACCGTGAGGCTTGAGGGTCATTTTGCAGCGCTTTTCTGCGGTGTTAGGTTGATATAAGTGCTTTGTCATAGAGCGTTTGGCACTGCTCACCGCACTGCAGGTATCTAAACGCACCTGAGCCGTGCAATAGCAGCTGCTTCTACCTTTTTTATCTTATGAACACCTTCAGATATAGGTTTTGATGACATATTATGTCATTATATTTCAAGCTTAATTCCTCTGTGGTAAATAAAGCTTGTTTTATCATTTTGATCTCAATCATATATAACTGTTTTTGGCCAAATTAATTTAAGTTTGTTCTCCTTTAAATGCACGCAGGCGCTTTATGCGTCCTGACCGTTAATTATTTGAAGTCACGGGTTGACCTCAGAGCGCACCCGCTCCCGGTGCGTGATGAACGCTCCCTGACTGCGCGCGTCCCTGCGTCATTAGCATACGCCCCTCCCCCTCCGCGCCCCCGTAAGGAGTGTTGATCAGACCGTGTATAATTGGAATGTGGCCCGCCTGAGTGCTTCACCGTTTCTTGTAAAGGCCAACAGTAAATGTTCACTGGAGGCAGACTGTCTTCTAGATTCACCTTGTGTTTACCAGACTTACTTTCACTTTAATTACCATAATCAAGATGAATGGAATGTTTTTATTTCAACTCACTTACTTTAGGACTATTTTAAATCAGCCAAAGAAGGCTTGACTTGAACACTACGAATTCGTGTAATGTTTAAAATCTACACAAGAAAATATATTGTGCTAAACTGACGTGCCTGTTCATAACATCTTCAGCTCTAATTATAATTCACATAACCTTCACCAACTGAACAATCCCTCATAATTAAAATGCCTCCCTTAGGTCTTCTATATGAAGTTGCTTGATTGTGGCTCTTATCAGAAGGCCTAATTGTTGGCACCATTGCTGTCCTGATAAGTCACTGATGGGACATGCTGCACTAATGAGTCTTACGGTTATATGGTAACACTTTAGTTTAGGGTCCAATTCTCACTATTAACTAGTTGCTTATTAGCATGCATTAGGATATTGGCTGTTTACCTATAAAGCAAATATTAATGCCTTATTTTGCATGACCATATTTTATATCCCTTAATTCTACCCAATACCTAAACTTAACAACTAGCCTACCTTACTAACTATTAATAAGCAATAATTGGGAGTTTACTGAGGCAAAAGTTGTAGTTAATAGTTAGTTAATAGTGAGAATTGGACCCTAAACTAAAGTGTGACCACAAATGCAAACAAAGTTGCTGTACTTAGAAAAAACTCTTGTCGTGTTGAAATGTTATGGATCACCCCAACTGGGTAACTCCAAAAGTTCAAAAAGTAAATATGTGTATTTATTCATCCTACTTTTTTTTTCGCCCATCAATAAAATGTTATTGACTCTCATGAGTCAGATTGCAGTAATTTACCTTCATTTGGAGTGTTTGTAAAAGTTACAGTGGTTTCTACACAGTGGCATAGGGGGAAGGGAACGTTTTTTCAGTGCTAAATCCTTTACACGGTGAGCATGTGACAGCAGCACTTCACCATCAGGTGAAAAATCTGTGATGTGCCTGTTGCTTTGGCTAAAGGCAGGGTGTTGACGCCGAGATGAGCTGTTGGGAAGGTGAAGAATGTTTTACAAGGTAGAGAATTCATTAGCTCTCTTTGACTTATGGCCTACCTTGCCTGAATGGCCTACCCTGAAAACAAAATGCTAAACTCTATAGAGATATAGCGATATATATATATATATATATATATATATATATATATATATATATATATATATATATATATATATATATATATATATATATATATATATATATTTCGATCATATACCTTATTGTATCAGACAAGTCTCTAATAAACTCCGTAAACTTGAGGCCCAGGGAACAGCCCACAGATTTTGAATCTCTGAGTGGAATGCTAAATAGTCAACAGTTTTTGAGAGCATTTAAAGCTGTTAAGGTGAAGTTATCTGTAGAATGTGAGGAAGGTGAACGGTGTCTAAACATCTTGAAAGCTGTGTGACTGTGCAGTGCAGCCTTAATCTTATTTAAAAGCACACTGCTTATATCACCAACTGCTTCGAAAGCCGACTGAGAGTATCTCAAGTATGTCACTAAGAACTTCTGAACATGCAGTTTCCCAAAACAATACAATTCTTGGAATCCGTATAAAGATAGGGTTCGGTTATTTTTATTAAACTGTGTGCCAGTGTGTCTTTTTTCACCTTTCCATGTGGGACTCATTTTAACGGCATTCCCGGCCGCTTGGGGTTCTCGCGGCGCGTAACATGAAGGCGATCAGGACCTTGAGCTGTAAACGTGAAGGTGCTAATAGTCCGGAAGACGACAGGTGTTGTTCACAGGGCAGCTCTCCTTCAGTCCCGTCCTCCTTTGGCCCTCTCCAAGAGTACTGCAGGGCAATTTGAAACCTCTCAGTTTGGGAATAGAGGAATGTGGCTGACCGGTATTAGCATGGCTAAGAAAATAAACATGGCAGCGGCTGGTGAGCGTGCTGTGCTTTGTAGTGGCTTTCTCTTACGTTTCAAAAGAACTTTAGCAAGGCTGTATTTTTATACCGAGACATTTTAGGAGAAGGATTTACACCTCTGAAATGAGCAGAACCCCCAAAGTTTTACTTGACTGCGTTTTTACAAACACTCACAGTGGAACACCCAACGAATGATGAGAAATGTTTAGCTTGTTTACTGTCATTACCTTCGGAGAGCTATGGCCAACGTCAGGCCACTGCCAGCTCTGTGATAAAATGGGTGTAGCGGAATTTATTTGGCTGATAAAACTTTAATTACTGCGCTGGGCTATTTCCACACCCCGTACCAGACTTTCTAGGGTTGAACTCAGTAAACACACATGCTTGTTTTTTCTCTTACTTTTGCACATTACGTAGACGCTTTATAGTTTAGGAAATTGTGTAGTGTTTTTTTTGCATGCATTTGTTCTTCTAGGTATATGTGAGTGAGGAGAAACCTTTTTTTCTTCGGGACATGCTGCTAGGGCATTTTTAACGCCATCTGCTAACATTTAGGGTCTCTCCCTGGTGCTTGAGGTTTAGCCGAGGTGGAAATTTTCATTTATCCATCATCCTTTCGTTGACTTCCTCCAAAAGTCCATCTGCAATGCACCTTCCTCTCCTCTCTTCTTCTCCTCTCCTCTTTTGACTCTTTCTCTAAGACACAGTAGCAGGGTGATGTTTAGTGACCTCTGCCATGGGCGCCCATGCATTGCCTCAAGTATGACTTCACTTTCCCCCCCTGTGCCATTGTGAGGCGTCCAGCGTAACAAATTGGCTGTGTGTTAAAGTCCCCAACACACAAATACACACTCTGTGAATAGATCTCTCGGTAACAAAGCTCAGAAGCAGCCCTTGTTTTTTTCGTCTTACCCCCCATTCCCTTTCAGTTTGCCCCCCCGTGTGGAGGTCACGTGGGGGAGGGATTTGTTGAAGATGGGGGTCAGTGTTTTGGAGGCCTGCTGAGGTGACAGTGAAGGACTGTTGTAAACTGGCAAGATAGCTCCTCTTCTCTCCCTTCCTGTGCTTTGCATGACAAACATGGCTTCCTTCTTGTGAAGGGCCGGTGTGTTAATGTGTGTTTAAGCACGTGAAAAACACTGTATGTGAGTGAGAACTTTGTAGACAGAGCGTGGTGGTGCATTTCTATTTGATTGAGGTCCAGTTTGTGGTTTCTCTTGCATTGTACACATTTGGTCGCTTTCTTTAGAAGGGTCAGAAAAGGAAATTGGCCCTTTTGTTTTGTTGATTAGGTGAATGAAAAGAAAAGAAAGGGAAATAGGATTCCATTATTGGCAAAAGTGATAGCCACTCAGGCCTTAGTACTACATATGACATGACAATACACACAACATGAGACAGCAAACACAACTCTTGTAATGTGACTTACACTAAAGTTTAGGACCGGTGGGATTTTTAAAATGTTTTTGAAAACAAATTCAGTAATATTGTTACATATTATTACAATTTAAAATAAGTAACTGTTTGTATTTGTATATATTTTGAAATTTAATTGATTCCTGTGATGGTAAAGCTGAATTTTAAGCATCATTACTTCAGTCTTCAGTGTCACATGATCCTTCAGAAATCATTCTAATATGCTGATTTGCTGCTCAAAAATGTTTCTTATTATTATCAAAGTTGTACTTCTTAAAAAATTTTTTTCGGGATTCTTTAATGAATAGAAAGTTCAAAAGAACAACATTAATTTGAAATAAATTAAAACATTAATAATTGTCTTTATTGTCATTTTGAATAAAAGTATAATAATTTTTTTCAAAAGAAAATCTTTCTGACCCCAAACTTTTGAATGGTAGTGTATTTGTAAACGAAACAATTTTTAATATTAAATAATGTAGGGCGGGACTTAAATACCTATAGATTTAATTAGAATGTATGGTTTATTGAATTGACTTTGTTATTCCTGTAAATGCTCTGTTTATTGAATAATATTATTTTTCCTTACATATACAGCCTTGATTATGCTAGCAGAGATATTGTTTCAGAGTGAAATCATTTTTTTTCTTTTGAATAACTTACACTGGTGAATTATGTTCCAAATCCCCATGGAAATTTATAGTAAATAGTGTCAATTTGAGCTTTATTTGGTCTTAAATATAGGATTCTTTTCCTAATCGTCCTCTGGCCTGTAAAGAACCCAGATCCGTATACGGTTGATTTCAGGTGCTGCTTAATTCCTGCGGCCCTGTCCAAATTTGGCTCTCAGCAAACAGCGCTCCAAACATCTCTATGCTTTTACAAATGGGGATTAATGATCAGCCTGTTCATTGGTCCCACGGAAGGAGAGGAAGCATTACTCCTAAACAAAAAACCTCCTTTTTATTTCCCTCTCCTTCATCTCTCCCTCATTTTCACTCTCCCCAGAAGAGCCCAGGTTTCATGAACCCTCTTTTTAGTTGTGCATGGTTGTACTTTATTGGTTGGTTTCTGTGTGTATTTGTGTGTGTGTGTGTGTGCGCGCGCTTAAGTGAGCTATTGTGTTTTAAAGCTTGTGAGGGGGAGAAAAGGGGTTTTGCTACCTATGCAGCGGGCCACTATCGGGCATAGAGGGGCTTAGCGGCAGAAGAAAAGGACTATTGAAAGAGTGCAGAGAGGGAGGGAACACTCTTTCTCCTGCTGCCTGTGGGAAACTACTGCCCATGCGGAGACATGCATTTGCATATGACCCATTCTCCTCCGAGAGGAAGACGAGATGTGAAGGAATCCTTGTCTCTCTCCGTGTCACTGTGTAGGTGGAGCGTTTGTCTGCTTGAGATGGAGGAACAAGTGTTGCAGCAAATGGGTGTCAACAGCGCTGGTCCCAGGACTAAAATATCCTAAAGGTGTCTGGATGGTGGAGGGGAGAGGCACGTACACACTCAGGCAAAAACACATCTCAGTAACACTTAAAGACTGAGTGATGTGTGATACCCAGATACACACATCATTCTAAATTCATGTCATAGGCTTTTTTAATATATGTAAAGTTAATTATTATTAATAAAGACTAACCTTAGCCCTACACCTAAAAGTAAACTTTTTGAATTAGAATTGTGCATGCTCATTTATTAAATTTTTATAATTAGTATTCTAATTCTCACTTAACATTAATCTTCAAATAACCTAATAATTTAGTAACACTGTTTCAATGTCATTTAAAAAAAGCTAATCTAAAATTAAATATATTATTTTGGTAAAACTTTACAATAGGGTTCATTAGTTAATGTATTATCGGTAACTAACAGGAACCATGAGCAATACATTTGTTTCTGTATTTGTTAATCTTTGTTAACGTTAGTTAATAAAAATAAAGCTGTTCATTAGTTCATGTTAGTTCACAGTGCATTAACTTATGTTAACAAGAATTTCATAAAGTATCAGTAAATGTGGAAATAACAAAGATTAATGAATGCAGTATAAGTGCAGTTCATTATTAGTTCATGCTTACATGCTTTAGTTAATGTAGTTAACTAATATTAACTAATGAACATTATTGTAAAGTGTTACCATTATTTTTTCATAGTGGATGTTATAAAGTTTTGATGCCTTAATTCACGTGTAATACTTTAAATGTTTATAGAGTTTTATTTTTTATTTATTAGAAAATGTTTAATATTTTATATGATATTTAAATATAAATAATTTTAATTTAATAATTTAGCGTCCATAACATTAATATAATATAATTATTAGTATCAACCAAAATTTCAATCTGTGGATTTTTTTAGGCTACATCATGTATCTATTTATATTATTTGTTAATCAGGATGTTCTCAAAGGGAGACTGACAATGATTTCTCCTGACAATTTTGTCTTTAAAGTATAGTTAAGTAAACCCGCAAACTAACACACTTACAGCTCAGATAAATGTACCTCCCTGCAATAGCAACAGCCAGGTAGGATCTTTCACAAGTATTGTGCTGTCTGGACCCAGCAGCACACATTCCACAATGTGTGTGTGTGTGTGTGTGTGTTTGTGTGTGTTTCAGTCTTATTTTTCTGCTCTATGTCACTGTGTTGTGTTGATCTCATCTAATAGAGTGTGTATGAAATAGATTCTCTGGATATAAACACTTCCCCGCAGATCTCTTGTCAGTGTGAGTCATATGAACAGGTGTGTGAGGTGTATGACCTCATCTAATACAATCATCTATCCCAACAAGTGTGTGTGCGTGTGTGTGCATGGTGGGAAGGTCGCTGCCACATCACACAGGAAATTAAGACTTCGCCCTCCTTCCCCCCTTTCTCCACTACTTCACTCTTTGGGGATATTATGTTTGTGTACACCTGTCCAAAAGACTCCGATCGGAGTCTGACAACTTAAGTGGCGTGCTCTTCAGGGATAAGCCTGCGTGTATGTGTGGATGACCGTGTACACCTGTTAGGGTTTCTTCAGTCCACCTGAGAATATGAGTGCTCGTAATTGGCTTGTGTGGGGGGTAATTTTGTGTGTCAGTTGTGCTGATACATTTATTGTTTTTAATAATATAACTTGGGACTATTCTTAAGGGCTATAGGATAGTAACTGAAGTCTCTCTCAGTCTCTCTCTCTCTCTCTCTCTCTCTCTCTCTCTCTCTCTCTCTCTCTCTCTCTCTCTCTCTTTTTCATGCATCTCCATAACTGGCCTTAAACCCAAAGTTTGTGTTTAACTGTTTACACAATATAGGCATATAGTGGACTTTTCCTCGACTGTTTTCAGTAGATTGTGGTGTAATCTAGTAGTTAAAGATCTGGGCTGGTAACCAAAAGGTTGCAAGCTCAAATCCCAGAGGAACGATCCATGAACGAACACCATTGTGCTCTGGAGCGAGCCACTTAACCTTAGGTTGCTCCAGGAGGGTTGTTCCTGTAACTAAAGGTGCAGTTAACCAAGGGATCTTGATGCCAAGGAGGACCCCTGATGATTCCCTTGTGAGGGATTGCCTTGCTAAAAAATATAGCCAGCTATATATTATTTGCTTTTAAAAATTGAAACCCATGCAGTGGGTGATGTTAAAGGAATAGTTCACTCAAAAATGGAAATGTTGTCATTATTTACTCACCCTCATATTGTTCCAAACATCTATTAGTTTCTTTCTTCTGTTGAACACAAAATAATATGTTTTGAAGAATGTTGGTAACCAGACAGACGGCACCCATTGACTTCTATAGTATTTGTTTCCTACTATGGAAGTCAGTGGGTGCCGTCAACTGTCTGACTACTAACATTCTTTAATATTCTTGTGTCGTGCCACTTACGTCTGGTGTAGACACGTTGTTTTGGTAGTTTTGTGAAATAGATTCACCATTTGCTTTAAAGGGTTAGTTCACCCAAAAATTAAAATTATGTCATTAATGACTCACCCTCATGTCGTTCCAAGCCCGTAAGACCTCCGTTCATCTTCGGAACACAGTTTGCGATATTTTAGATTTAGTCCGAGAGTTTTCTGTTCCTCCATTGAAAATGTACGGTATACTGCCTTGTCCATAAAGGAAATAAAGACATCATCAAAGTAGTCCATGTGATATCAGTGGGTTAGATAGAATTTTTTGAAGCATCGAAAATACATTTTGGTCCAAAAATAACAAAAACTACAACTTTATTCAGCATTGTATTGTCTTCCGGTTCTGTTGTCAATCCGCGTTCAGTGACGCTGGTGACGTAAGACGCTGCTGACGTGTTATCTGGTGCGTCTGTGTATTCGGGTTTAAATAAATATGGCTGGGCAAAAAAATGCAAGTCTTCCTCTGTGTCGAAATCCTTAGACATGTTTGCGAAGATTGTTTTGTTTACAGCATGCGTCTCCCTCAGACTGTAAACAAAGCTCGGGCGCACCAGATAACATGCCACCAGCGTCTTACGTCAGTAGCGTCACTGAACGCGGCTCGACAACAGAACCGGAAGACAATACAATGCTGAATAAAGTCGTAGTTTTTGTTATTTTTGGGCCAAAATGTATTTTTGATACTTCAAAACATTCTAACTAACCCGATGTCACATGGACTACTTTGATGTCTTTATTTCCTTTCTGAACAAGGACAGTATACCGTACATACATTTTCAATGGAGGGACAGAAAACTCTCGGACTAAATCTAAAATATCTTAAACTGTGTTCCGAAGATGGACGGAGGTCTTACGGGCTTGGAACGACATGAGGGTGAGTCATTAATGACAATTTTCATTTTTGGGTGAACTAACCCTTTAAGTTTAACTGGCACTGGCAGTCATTTTACAAACTTTCTCATTCTTAGCAGAATCATGCATCATTCATTTATTTCATTTATTCATTATTTTTACTCAGCGGCTCCCTGCAATACTCAATTCTGATTCTTCAATTGTGCCATCTAGTGGTCTGTTATTCTACAACAACAACCGCTACAACTGATAACAGACCGCTCGAGTCATCTTGAGAAAATAAAATATGCCAAATTAATATTTTGTGTTTAATTATTTACTTATGTGAGAGATAGCCACATAATAAGCAGGATGATTTTGCAGTAGGGTCTTTTATCACCCTAAAGGGGTTTAATCTGCTGACTGTGCACTATCCCTTAGCCTTGCCATGCCCCCCTAAATAGGGACAACTTTGCTGAAAAAAAACCCCCCTAAAACTACCTTTAACATGTTCTGTTCTGTTCTATTCAATTCTGTTCAGTGCGTAATATGGACATAGCAAAGGATAAGCAATGAAAGTCTTATCACCACCCTGAGTGTTTTCTAATCTTCAACCCTGTGTATAAAGAACCTCTGCTAAAAACGAAAAGCTATATTTTTCATCGCTTTAATCTTACCAGCTTCATGCTCACAATCAATCCCATCATTCCCATATTGCATCCATAATACGCAACAAACTGCAATATCTCCTGATTGATCCACAAGGCATGACAGAATATCAACACACCTTCAGCCGTCACCGTTCCGTTTTCAACATTTGCAGCCCTGTTGCATCAGAAAGTGAAATTACAGCTAGAAATAATGCATCCTCATTTAATGCTTTCAGCCCTTATCACATCAAAACAATGCTAAGAAGATAATGATGAATATGCTGTAAACTTCCATCAGCTCGTGGGCTCTCGTGGCCTTATGAATACAGCTCTTATGCCGGCGAGCGGCTGCACTGATAAGGTGATCTATCAAAGTGATGTATGAAATGTCAGGGATGCTGGGAGGCAGCGTGAGATGTCTGTTTTCTGAGGTTCTGAGGAGCTCTGCAGGGTTTGATGCGTTATGATTTGAGGGGGTACTCGTAATGCGTCTCTATCCACGGCTCCCTGGAGATGTGTGTGTGTGTGTGTCCTTGTCCATCTGAACTCCCTGGAGAAGTAGGATGTTAGCTCATACTATGAGTGTGTGTATTAGTCAGATTGTGAAAGGCTTTCTGCCACAGCGACTGTCAACACTGGTAAACATCTAGAAAGATGTGATGAGGGAAAAAGTGTATAAAAAATGCTGCATTGGCCAGATGAAATGTACTATTGTGACGTATTACAGCCTCTAGTACACAAAGTATTAAACAAGATGCTGTCAGTCCAATTAAAATGTTTCTTAAGGGTCTATGCGATCTGTAAGCTGTGTGTAGGCTTGACATGTGATAATGAATATGTTTAAGCGTGTTTAGTAAACTGTTTGTTTCTGCTCTCCAGTTCCATATGTTTGCCTCAGGTCCCCACAGATTTCCTCTGATGTCATCTGTCCATGTGTTAAATGGCATCCCGGGAATTTCTCACCTCTGCTAGTAATAATTATCCTGGGGTCCCGTGCGAGGTTGGGGGG
The DNA here is from genome assembly GCA_030578255.1 of Tiaroga cobitis. Lineage (NCBI taxonomy): Eukaryota > Metazoa > Chordata > Actinopteri > Cypriniformes > Leuciscidae > Tiaroga > Tiaroga cobitis. The sequence continues at coordinate 28,125,914 of CM060602.1, read as the reverse complement.
ATGTCATTGCAACATTTCCCTAATGTGAACCAGATTTGGTTCCATGCTCTCTCTGAACGTGATCTGGACATTTTTTAAGCTGTGAGCGTTCGCCTGTGCTGGTGCTGTCAGACTCCCCAAACCCTCCTCTGTCCGTCTGCACCTGGTACCTGATGGTATCAGAGCGTCCCACTCCATATTTCAGCCAATCACAGTGCAAGGAGTTGTATCCCTCCTGTATTTGCAGTACACAGTATTTGGCCTTGCCAAGTTTACCTGATAGTTACCTGATACTGAACTGGGGTTAGACATCAAGAGCAAATAAATCTTGTGTAATAATTTTGTTCTTTGCCTTGATCCGATTGGTGGTTAATATCTTGACGTCGACTGAAATGACGTTCGTAACATATTTTACTTCTGAAATAGAATATTTAATAACAAAAACCTGAATTTATTTATCAGGAATTGATTGAGGCTGAGCAATTTATTGCATTTTGTTTGAAGATTACTATTTTTTATTTTAATTTTTTTTTGGAATGGCTTGCAACAATGTGCATTATTAGACCAGAAAATTCAGGAAAACCATAGTAAATAAGTTTCATTTGGATTTTAAGGATGATCTTGTGTTTTTAGTCACTTTTAGTGGAACTGATTTCACCCAGCAGATACTACAGCATACAGGTGTTAATGTGTTTTATTTTTTGTCCGTTGTGTGCGTTAGCTGTGCTGGCAATGATGCTCTCTGTCCAAACTGGCAGATTAAAGTCCACCCGTCCTGATTCAGGTGTTTGCAGTCAAAACAAACACTGACCTTGCCATGTTCACCTGTGCGCTGTGTTTACCTGGTTACAACACTGACAAGAAGTGATGACTGAACTCGAGTCCAAACATCGGCAACAAATAGGAAAGTTTTTCCCTGATGTTTGCACTTCACATGAAGTGCATGTTCACCTGTATTAGCATTTGATTTTTATTTATTGTCATTAGTTTTGGAAACACTTCACAATATGGTTAATTTATGAATAGGACATTTTCAGCATTTATTAATCAAGGTTAATTTCTACATATACATTTTAACATTTCAAGTTGTATGAATTAACATAGTTGAATGTTTAATGAACAAACACAAATGAACAATCAATAGTATTTTTTTGTAAAAAAAACAACTAAGATTAATACATTTTGTAAACAATGTTGTTTATTGTTTTTTCATCAGACCTACTTCATTAAACAATGTTAAGAAATTTAATAGTAAAGTATTATCTTAATTGAATCGTCTTTCGTTATTCTTTAGCTCAGCTACATGTTTTATTCTTAAAAACTCCCAGGGTACACTTAACATTTTTGGCACACTTTCATAATGTGTTTGGAAACGTTGTTAGACCTTTTTGTTCTCACAAAGCTTTCACAGTTCTTCTGCAGCTCCCAGCTTCCCCAAACAAATCCACGACACTTTTTCAATGTCCTTAATGTTCCCGGCCTCCCTTAACACTTAAATAACAAAATCACAGTGCTTTCACAACATTTTCTCTGCTCTTACAGAGTACGGCAGCTGCCGCTCGACTCCCCGTCCAACTACAGCAGGTGCTGCAGGCTCACAGGAATTCCACTACACGTCTCATAAATAACACCTGACAAAAGAGAGAGAGAGAGGAGACATGGTACCTTTGATGAGTTAGACTGAAAGACTTCATCAGACATGGATTGTGAATAACTTTGCTTTTAAAATACAGGGTAAAGAAACAGGCGGAGGAAAGGAAAGAGACTGTTAAAAATGCACCAAAAGGAATGATGCATGAGGGTGTGTCGGCATAGAGAGGGGGTGGAAGTCAATGCAGGACATTGGCTCCATCCAAAACCAGCTGTCCAGTCAGCCAATAACTTCACTGGCAGCGCCTTTGTGTGAAAGCACCTTCTAAGTAAACTGCTTTTACAAAGTCATAGCATCATGTCAAATGATAGAGATAGAGAAAACCAAGCACTACTTATTTCAGAAGAAATTGAATCAGAAGTTTATTTTTGCTTCTTTCATGTGATTGTGGGATTTCATAGGCAATGAGGGACATATTTAAACTGCATACAACAATTAAAAAAAAACAAAAAACATTTTCATTATCTGCCAATTTTGTATTTTATCATTTGTCAATTTTTCTCGCTCCCTTAAATCGAGCTTTTAAGCTTGGTATTAATTGAAAACGTGGAGGTCACAAAAAGGATTTCTTTTTTTTTTAAATAAAAGGCAAATGGATGTGTTTGGTTAATGGATGCAGATGAGAACATGAAAGAGTGCTTGTGAATTCAAATCAAAAAGCGGGGAGGGCATTGTTCTGTTGTCTGGGAGTTTATAATTCCATAAAGAAAACCAGGCGACTGTGTTAATTTCTCTGTTAAAAGCCGTTAACGTCGTCGGGAATGACATTGAATGAGTGTCTCAAAAAGTGGCGGGATAATAATTAAGAAGTGCACATTAATCAGGTTAGATTGGGCATGAATAGACACGTGTAAAGTGATTAATTGAATCATTACTGTGGTCCACTAGCCCTGTTTTGTTTTTTTCAGAGGTTATTTACAAAAGGCTGAAGTTACTGATGCTTGGACGTGGCATATTTTTTGCTAAATGAATCATTTCATCAACCTGTCTGTAATCTTGTCCTTCGCCGATGGTACCAGCTGGTATCACACTCTGATGGGAATTTTAATTTCTGTTTGAACATGAAAGCTAGTGATAGTGATTGTTTTTCCAACAGAAAGAAGAATCACCCGTGCACATAGAACTGAGAACAATGCTAAACACTGCTATTTTGTGAAATCCATTTGGGGACCCAGTAGGGATGGGCAATAAAGTAAAAAAAAAGTTTCAGCCTTTGGAAGATTTTCAAGATATACAAATGTTCAAAAGTTTTGGCTCTTGATTTTTTTAAATGTCTGGAAGTAATGTAAAAAAGCATTTTATGCTTACCAAAGCTGAATTTATTTGTTCAAAATACAGTAAAAGCAATTATATATACTTAAAATAACTGTTTTCTGATTTAAAATATTTGTAAATAACGCAAAACTGAATTTTCAGCATCATTACTCCAGTCTTCAGTCACACGATCTTTCAGAAATCATTCTAAAATGCTGATTTGGAGCTCAAGAAACATTTCTTATTATCAGTGTTGAAAAATGTTGTGCTCCTTAATGTAAAAGTCTTTACTGTGCACTTTAAATGAATTTAAAGGGTTAGTTCACCCAAAAATGAAAATTAAGTCATTAATTACTCACCCCCATGCTGTACCAACCCATGCTGTATTCTCGTCGCTTGATAAACTTATAGTTGAGCCACTGTTGTGACATGGAATATTTAAACATTTTCTTCATTGACTTTCTGGGCCGTCAGGATTCATTCCCTTAGGGAGCCTATGTAGCAGTCATAAACCTCTCAGATTTAATCATAAATATCTTCATTTGTGTTCCGAAGACGAACGAAGGCCTTACGGGGTTGGTACAGCATGGGGGTGAGTAATTAATGACTTAATTTTCATTTTTGGGTGAACTAACCCTTTAATGCATTCTTGCTGAATAAAAGTATTTTTTTTTTTTAGGAAAATCATACTGAACCAAAACTTTTGAACACTAGTAGTGCATCTTGATTTATGTATTCAGTCTGAAATGACTTAAAATGTTGATTTTTGTTAAACACAAGACATATAATACAATAAGTTTATAAACTTTTATAAATAAATAAATACATTTTATTTTATAGAAAGTACATCTGGATTTTAATGCGGATACATCAACATTTTAATAAGATTTAATCTGGGACGCTGTTTAAATAGCCCTGACTTGTTAGCTAAAATAATGTTTCATATATTTTAAATATCTTGAAAGGCCCGGCTCTAGGACCCAAACATACCCTGGACGATGAGTCTGTGCCTACTTTCAGTGACCCCCATCCAGGCCAATGCAAACAAAACCAGGAAGAGACAAAGACAGATTACTTACCCAGGATGCACAGTCCCAAGGCCCTGCCCCCTCTCTCACACACACACAAAAACAAAGCAACACAAAAACGAAACAAAACAAACAAGGAAGTGCATGTAACTTTAGGAAAAGTGTGTGATTGTTGCTGACATGACAATGGAATCAGACTTTTAACACTGCAGGAGTTAAATTATTAGAATTAGACGGTCTCTCTCACAAAGTGTTTTGAAATGATCCCGTCACACACTGGATCTCTGTTTCATCCAATTCCTCTCACTAATACCAAAGTCTTGCAACACTGCTTTGGAGGCAACACTGTGTGCATGCCAACGAGCCTCTGTCTTCCTTTGTGCCTTTTTCACTGACTGGCCTTATTCACGCGCTGGGATAAATAAGCCTCATTCATGACCGCTGAAAGCCTGAGTCTGCCCTCGCTGGCACAGACGGCCCCTCTGCATGTTCCTGCCTGGCATCCGCTCTCCTGAGAGGGCACTGCCAGCCCGGCTCACCGCCCTGCCATTCTGATTGTGCTAAGACTATCAGTAAGCAAGTAATAAAGCTTTTTCGGAGTCATCAATACTCATTTTTGAAAATATAGATTTAGAAACATAATTGTAATGTAGGCTATTAAAGGGATTGTTCACCCAAAAATGAAAATTCTGTCATCATTTACTCACCCTCATGTCGTTTCCAAATCTATATGACATTGTTTCTTATGCGTGGCCTAAAAACATATATTAAAAAAATATATATATAATTTTGAATGAATAAAATGAATAATTTGATTAAATGAATACTTTTTAAAAAATATATTCACATGCTCCATAGAAGAAAGAACGTATTGAAATAGGCCAATTTCACAAGAGTTGAAAATTACATCTCCACTGTGTAAAGTTACTTCCGCTACGGGTCTGCGGGTTTAGTCTGTAAGTTGCTGTTATATATAGTCTACAACGAAATTCATTTGTAATTGTAACTTAAATGGCCACTCAGACCATGTTCAAATTTACCGGCAGGTGGTTTTAATTCAATGACTGTCATGTCACAAAAATCTGTACTCATTCAGTAATTCCCCTGCTTTCCCCACCATATGATGAGCATGTATTTATATAAAAAGTAAATTCCTTGTTCATATGTAGTTATATACAGTTATACTATACATGCTTGAAATATAGGCTATAGCAATAGCATCATGTATTAATATCACAACATTATATCCCGCATCCAAGCATATATTATAACTGATCCTGACAGATTAAAATTTGGTCAGATTTTAGATTAGGGTCAGATTATCACTATTAACTAATAACAACTTTTGCCTCAATAAACTCATAATTACTGCTTATTAATAGTTAGTAAGGTAGTTGATAAGTTTAGGTATTGGGTAGGATTAAGACGTAGAATATGGTCGTGCAGAATTAGGCATTAATATGTGCTTTATAAATACTAATAAACAGCCAATATCTTAGTAATATGCATGCTAATATAAGCAACTAGTTAATAGTGAGAATTGGACCCTAAACTAAATTGTTACCCATAATTTATTTCCAAGATCACATTGTACAACACACATTAATCACAGCCTTTGCACTAAGGCCTGTTGCCACCAATAATGGTAACTATAAAGACCTATAAGATAACTATATTTGCGTCCACACCAGTGGATGATATTATTCTGTTCATTCTAAGCGTGCTGCAGTTTTGTCACCTGTCGCTTTAAATGCTCAAGCGTTTTAAAGCAGGATGGATTGTGATTGGCTGTCAATGTTTTGATCGTTCATCAGCAGAAAAAATATCGTTCTGAGATTGATTCCAACAATATCATTTATCTGTGCTGTTATCGTAGTTATCGTCCATGGTGTGAACAGGCCTTTAATCTATTGTAAGCAGTGCAACTATGAAATGTACAACAGCAAAAGAACTACTACTAATGGGTTTGTTAAAGGGTTAGTTCACCCCAAAATGAAAATTAAGTCATTAATTACTCACCCCCATGCTGTACCAACCCCGTAAGACCTTCGTTCGTCTTCGGAACACAAATGAAGATATTTTTGATTAAATGTGACAGCTGGATCACTCCTCCATAGGCTCCCTAAGGGAATGAATCCTGACGTCCCAGAAAGTCAATGAAGAAAATGTTTAAATATTTCGTGTCACAACAGTGGCTCAACTATAAGTTTATCAAGCGACGAGAATACTTTTTGTGCGGAAATAAAACAAAAATAACGACTTTATTCTACTATTCCTTTTCTTCCTTGTAGGCCTGAAACGAGACTTCAAGAGATTTCCACGACGCATGCGCGTATTCTCGTCGCTTGATAAACGTATAGTTGAGCCACTGTTGTGACACGAAATATTTAAACATTTTCTTCATTGACTTTCTGGGACGTCAGGATTCATTCCCTTAGGGAGCCTATGGAGGAGTGATACACCTCTCAGATTTAATCATAAATATCTTCATTTGTGTTCCGAAGACGAACGAAGGTCTTACGGGGTTGGTACAGCATGGGGGTGAGTAATTAATGACTTAATTTTCATTTTTGGGTGAACTAACCCTTTAATACTGTGCATATTTAGAGATTTTAAGATGTTGATAACAGGAGCATATGTGAGGGAATGAGATTAAATATTATTGAGGGATGACAGAAGTGTTGCTGTCCAGATACGCGTCCAGGGTGTGAACGGTCTGTCTTCTCATAATGAATCAGCGGATCAGGTTTGTGAGAAGGGAGCTGCCAGCCGATGATTTCCCCAGCACATTGCAAAAAGCGCTGAAGTTTTTACATGGAGTGTGATAATGCACAGCCACACCAAACAGACACAGAGAATGATATTACCAAGTTAAGCGCCGTAATTTTGATTTAGTTCTTAAATTCAGCTCTTAAGACAGTTCAAACATTTCATGATATTTAATTTGTACAAAGACTTTGATTGTCGAACTGGTTCTTGTTAGGCTGCAACATTGTTGTTACCGAAAATAAGTTTACACATGCAGCGTAAGCCAATCCGGTTGCCAAAAAACCTGGAAGTGATGACATTTGGAACAACATGATGTTGAGTAAATGATGACAGAATCACTGTCTGCACTCTCATTGGTAGTTTTGTCTCCGCATATTTGCATAAAGTTGAGTTCTGCTCAGCTTTGCCTCATAACTATAGTTGCTCATGTTGCATGAATTTTCTGAAATCGAATGACTTCAGGTCTCTTTTTCACTGATTTTGAAGACTTGTTTATATTTTTCATTTGACAAGGAAGTCAGAGTCTTCCAGAGTTTAATATGTGTGTTATGTGAAAAAAAGGAAAGAGAAACACTATTAAGCAATCGTTTGACAGGTAGAGGACAGTGAGAAAGACACCAGAAGAAGAGGAGGAATGAAAAGAAGAGGGCAACAGAAATGGTTGAGAATGGGAATGCACCCATGAGATAAGCGTGTGAGACTCACATGGTTTGCTTGTGTGTGTGTGTGTCTGTGTGTCTGTGTGTGGGTGGATGATTTGGTTTGTGCATGCATTCCTAACCTCCACCTGAATGCTGACCTTACTCTGAACTGGACGTGCATCTTCTTTTTTTCTCGTCAAAAACGCTATTTACCCTACACTCCCAACCCACTAAGCACATTTCTTCATAGCTAATTTCTATAGAAAATTCCATAGAAAATTTCTCCACATTTCTGGCTGAGAGATGCATTTGGAAAGGGTGATAAGATAAAAAAAAATCTGGCACTGCTATGACAGCAGGAACAACAGGAAAAGTGCACGATGGAGGGCTGGCTTGTTTGAGACCGGACGCTGCAGAGAATTGCTGTTTTCTCTTCACCTCCATTTGTCATTTTTGTGGCATCGTTTCTTCTGAGGCTCCCATTTTCTGACCTTTTTCCTCCCACATTTTTGGTCTAGTCATGAGTCATGACTCCATTTACCACCAAAGAGCACTGTCAGAAAGCACAACACAAGCGGAAAATTGAACTGTTGACAATTAAGTTTCGCCGGCCTAAAAACCTGATACTTCTCGGATAATGAGAGTGATTAGGGATGCCGTTAGCTGAAGTCAAATCTCTGAAGAGTGGTAGAGGGGTCTGGGTTTGTGGTAAGCAGCCGAGGCAGACTATACTTACCCTTTAATTTAGCTTCTGTGCAGCCAATGTGCCCTCTGCCTGAGCTGTCATTTAGAGCTGAGCCCTCTCTCTGTCCTAATCGAATCAAAGCCTAATAAATCTATTAAATCAAGGAGAATCTCTTTAGCCCTACAGACGCTGGGGATGTCTAGACATTTATGGCTAGTGTGCCATGCTGGACCTTTGGAATTCACAGCCATTCATTCTTGTCTTCTGCTAGATATGAAGATGCGAGCCGATATTTGGGTCGTTTTGTGAGATGACATTTGGCGGATAACTTAGCTTGATTGCTGATTAACAGAAGTGGTCATTGTTTAGTGTCACATTATCTTTATTTTATCATAATTTATTAATTTTAATGCAAATTTGTTTATTTGAATTCATAAATATACATATATTATAAATTATATATATATATATATATATATACATATGTCTTCATATATGTATAGTGTGTATATAATATATATTATTTTAATGAGGTTATAATGTTTTTAATAATAATTTATGTATACATTTGACAATTATTGACTTGCTGATGAGTTAACTAATGTTTTTTTTTTCATACTTTTTTTTTTATTGCCCTCTCTGCATTTTAACCATGCACCAGGTTGTCCCATGGAGTCATGCAGCACTGAAGCATCCCATTTAGAGAGATTAACTTACAACAACACCATGTGTAATGATGATCTTGTGGCCTGGCTGGTTATTAATACGTAAATACGGCGGATTAGTCTGCTCGCAGGCTCACGCTTGGAGACCAGGATTATGGAAAAGTGCAGGAGTTTTGCTGCATGCCGCTTGCCTCATACACACGCACATGTGCACGTAAATACACAGACCACCTGAAGCACACAGAGACAGGATGATTAGTTCATGGTTAATCTTTTGTATTGAGGTTGATCTCTGTATGTCTGACGGCACCCCTCCCCCAATTACACTCAAGGACGGCTCGCCAGATAACGTCCGGGTCAGACCCTCGCATCCATAAACATGCTTTTATGCTAAGCCTTTACATCAAACACTGTCCATTGGACTTTTTTAGGCCCTGCATTACATATAGATTCATATACACTGCACATATAAACAGCAGATGGAATGGAGGACACGGGAGGGAATCTGCATCAATTTGTCCTGCTTTGATAACTGTATGCTTGTTCGCATCAGCCATAGGCTTCCAAACTGGCTCACATCAAAAGCCACGTCTCTCCCGTCACATGGTCTGCACAGGAAACATGATAATAGCTCCAATCATGCTGATTCAATCAGGGCTTCTCCTCGAGCATTCTGGAGCTAAATAGTTCCTTGTTGACTACATACACTCACAACTCTGCAAAAACCACAGAAAACTAGAATCTGAAGCTCTAGGCTTATGTACAAGAAACATTAGGGAACAGCAATCGGATTCAGTAAAATCGCTGTATTTTTTTAGGTGCTCTTTTTAAAGACAACATGAAATCAATATTGTTTAAGTTGTCAAATAAATGCCTACGCTAACGGTCGTCTGATTGTACACGATTCATCAGTGTGCATGATATTCTATAAAACAGTAAAATCAGTAATATTGTGAAATATTGTTCTATTTTAACCCTTAAATGCAGGAATGTTTCGCCAATCATTATTACATATTCGGGTCTGTAGCGATCCGGATCTTTATCTAACACGGATGGATCTCTACCTGTCGCGATAATATAAAAACTCTCCTGATATTAGAGTAACAATTACAGAAGAATAAAATACAGCATATTTTGTTACCTTTTGGAGTTTGGAAGGGTTCAGTTTGAGCAGATGTTTTATACCATCATCATCAGCGCCCTCGTCAGAGCTCATTTACCAGTACATTCAGCATCTGGCTCATATTCGCCATCTCAAACATATTCTCAAAACTATCATTTTCAACATCTTCAAAATCAATATTTTGATCGATGACAGTTTCTTCATTGGATCCACCACGAAGGGACAGTGACACTAATATTTGACTGCGTTCAGTATTTGCTCTGCAGTAAATCGCTGAGCCATTTGCTGATGTTTTGCTGATGATACTTCCTATTTTATTGTTTTCTGCCTGCGGTAACTATGAGTGAAACGTCACTTCATCATTGTGGAATAAAGGTGAATTGCACTTATTCAGTCATCAAAGATTCAATTATTGTTGTGCAGGAAAAATATATTTGTACTGTTAATATATTTTAAAATGTAACTTTTCCTGTGATGGCAAAGGTGAATTTTCTGCAGCCACTATTACTCTAGTCTTAAGTGTCAGATGATCCTTCAGAAATGTTGAATCCAATTGTGCTTAGTAATATTTTTGTGGAAACTGATAAAAAAATGTTCAGGATTAATAGAATGTTTATTTTAAAATATAAATGTCTGGTAACAGCAAATTCGGTTTCGGCTTAAACTTTCTTGGCTGTTTGTTTAAAAAATTTTAAAATTCAAATATAAAAAAGGCTAATGTGTATTTTTCTATATTAACCCATCTGACCAAATAATCCAGTCAAATCATGATTCATAAAATCCATTTATCCCACCTATACTGCATTACTTCCTATTGTACATTGTTTTACTTGGTAATGGGGCACATTATGTATGTTAAGCGCACTGCGAATGCCGTTGTTAAAGTGGGTATTCGTGTTCAGTGAGTAAGGTATAATGTGCAGTTGGTCATTATCACAAAATACCCAATAGTTTATTCAGAACCCTGATGCAAAGCAGATTCGTTTAATATAAGCTGAAATGATTTCATTATGTATAAGAAAGAGATCACAGATTAAAAGAGACATAAAGCTAGAATTGCTATAGGAAATCGGTGTCCTGGGACAATGGTCAATTATTCAGTTTAGCAGCCATACCTTTGATTGCAATTGACCAATCAGAATCAAGTATTCCAGAGAGCCATGTAGTAATGAACAAAACTGCTTAATTGTCAACTGAATGCTCGGTGTGGACCATATTTCAGTCTCTTTTCATGGTAACAGACTCAGAGGGTCCTTGCGTAACCCTGCCGTGGCTCCGCTGCCGTGGGTCGGCCTTGCGATTAGTGCAGCTCAATCCATCTACGTTATGGCTGAAATAGCTCCACATGAAGTAGTAAGCACAACCTCCTGACCCAAAAATGAGGGGCTTAAGAGACCAGCTGTGTGTGTGTGTGTGTGTGTGTGTGTTCGCCCAGGAGAAAGAGAGCGCATGTTTCAAAGGTTAAGCCTTTATGTGTGTGTGTGGGAGAGATTTGTAAGAGAGGAGAAGAACAGGTAAAAGTGTAGACCCTATTTATAAATCCCTCTTCCTTTAGCGTCTATCTCTCCTAATCTCTCTCTCTCTTCCTCCTGTCTTTCCTTCCTCTCGCTATGCTTCCTTTCGCTGTTCCCTCATTCACGAGAGCACCTTCATAGATGTGAGTAGCTGCATTTGTGTACCTGAGTGGGGTTTTATCGCCTTTCTGTCGCCATCTCCGAGTTGTTATCATGCACGATTAATGAGGTCGTTGTATGAAATAACGCAGACTAACTGCTAACACATTCATCCACCCTATCATCACAGGGTGTGTCATCCTGGGAGAGGACACAGGAAATGAAAGAGAGACGCTGCACCAATTAAACAAACGCTCTTCAAACTGTGTGTGTGTTTCCATCTACTCAAAATGTACTCATCTTCTCTTTTTTCATTTACACTCTCACTCGCACACCCACACACTCAGGGCGGCATCATAGACAATCATCGTGTCTGAGGACATGGCACAGGAAATCAGGGTTGTCTTGGAAACGGGGCCTTATTGATTAAGTGGTCATCATCGCTCAGCACATGTGGCTCAGAGGTGGACAGGGTTTTCCAACTCTCTCTCCTCTTTTGTTCTGCGTTCATGTTTCTTTTCTATTGTCTTCCTCATCCAAATCCCCACCTGGTGTTTGTCACTCCGTCACGGGTAATTTTGATATTTAATTTGTTTTTGTTTTTTTATGTTTGATGTTTTTGTGATTTATATGATTTTGTGGATCTTAGCCATATAGTATTTATTGGATGCAATATATAGGAAATTATTGTGAACTGAAATAAAGAAAAAGTAAACTGAACCTAAATTTAAAAATATGTTCATGCCTCAAGAACTGAAATAGAATCACAATGGCATTTAAATAGTTTAGTTTTTTTGTTATAAAACTGTATTAAAAACTAAATATTCTGACAAACTTAAAACTAAAAACATTTGACATCTACAGTTTCAGTTTAGCTTTTTTGTTGGTTAGTTTCTATTCTGAAACTAGTTTTTATTCCAATTTATTTTAGTTTTTCACACTGTAGCTTTCACTTTGATTGTTTCAGTTTATTTTACTTTTTTTACGAACAAACATAATCATAGATTGAAACTTGTGAAAATTAAACTAAATTGGACAAAAACTAAGCATTTAAACCTTGAGAATGACTCATTTGAAGGTCACACTTTATTAGGGTCCAATTCTCACTATTAACTACAACTTTTGTCTTAATAAACTCCTAATTACTGTTACTATTACTATTAATAGTTAGTAAGGTAGTTGTTAAATGTATGTATTGGGTAGGATTAAGGGATATAGAATATGGTCATTCAGAATAAGGCATTAATATTTGCTTTATAAGTACTAATAAACAGCCAATATCATAGTAAATCATGCTAATAAGAAATAGTTAATAGTGAGAATTAGACCCTGACCTAAAGTGGTTTCTGTTTGTTTATTGTTTCAAAACTAGAGTTAGCATCTCTGTCTCACAAACACACACACACACACACACACTCTCTCTTTGATGACATGATTCTGCAGTTCCTTTTTTGACATTTATCTCTCTTTTTGCTTTTGTTCACTCCCTCTGGCTCGTACTGATCTTGAGTTTGACTGTCATATGTCAGATGTTTTGTCTGTCGTGGAGCAGTGAAAGGATTTTGGCATGCTAGCTTTGGGATTTACTATAGGAAATCAGGACAGAACCATGGGCGTTTTTGTCGTTGGCTGGCAGTAAGATATTTTGAGTTTAGACAGATTAAGTCAGGGTCCTGAGGTCATTTAGATCCTGCAAGAGCTGGTTTATATGAATCTATCTTCTAACTAACTAACAAACAAACAAACAAACAAACATGTCTTAATGAAAATCTGAGGTTTATGTAAAGGTTAGGGGATAGAAAATATCATTAGCTCAGTTCAAAAAAGCAATAGAACAGTCTAAAACTATAGAAGGGGATTGAAAGCTTTGCGTGTAAGAAATTTAAAGGGATAGTTCACCCAACAATCATAATTCTGTCATCCCTTCAGGTGTGTATCAACATCTTTGAAGTCTGAATGTCATAGCTTTGACAGTTGCATAGATGTAACCTCACTGAACAGTGTGTGTGTGTCTGTGTGTGTGTGTGTGTGTGTGTGTGTGCGCGCATGTCTGGTTGTAATAGTCCATTATCTATCTCCTCTTCTTATGTTTCGAAGGACTGAGACACTGTGGAATGTAAACACTCAAGCAAAATAAACTGCTATTATCGAAAGTAGCCGGTGTGTTAGTGCATGGATGTGAGTAAAGAGATGCTGGAAGTCACCAAGTCGCCGTTAGTGTTCCTGTTTAAATACTGTATCTAAATGTATCAGCTTGGAAATCACAGGCCTCACTGTCTGAACTCCCATAGTTGCCACATTTGCGTAAAGTTGAACTTAAGCTCAACTTTGTCGCATCCGTCCTGTCACTCATGTCACCTCAAATCGCCAACTCTCATTAAAAATGAATAACTGTCAGCTGCACAAGTGTGAGTTGCCCTTAAAGGGTTAGTTCACCCAAAAATGAAAATTAAGTCATTAATTACTCACCCCCATGCTGTACCAACCCCGTAAGACCTTCGTTCGTCTTTGGAACACAAATGAAGATATTTTTGATTAAATGTGACAGCTGGATCACTCCTCCATAGGCTCCCTAAGGGAATGAATCCTGACGGCCCAGAAAGTCAATGAAGAAAATGTTTAAATATTCCATGTCACAACAGTGGCTCAACTATAAGTTTATCAAGCGACGAGAATACTTTTTGTGCGAAAAAACAAACAAAAATAACGACTTTATTCGACTATTCCTTTTCTTCCTTGTAGGCCTGAAACGAGACTTCAAGAGATTTCCACGACGCATGCGATTGAAGTCTCGTTTCAGGCCTACAAGGAAGAAAAGGAATAGTCGAATAAAGTCGTTATTTTTGTTTGTTTTTTCGCACAAAAAGTATTCTCGTCGCTTGATAAACTTATAGTTGAGCCACTGTTGTGACATGGAATATTTAAACATTTTCTTCATTGACTTTCTGGGCCGTCAGGATTCATTCCCTTAGGGAGCCTATGGAGGAGTGATCCAGCTGTCACATTTAATCAAAAATATCTTCATTTGTGTTCCGAAGACGAACGAAGGTCTTACGGGGTTGGTACAGGATGGGGGTGAGTAATTAATGACTTAATTTTCATTTTTGGGTGAACTAACCCTTTAAGAAAGTATGTGCCATGTAACATTTTTGCAGCACTTCCACAGATCAACCTTGAATAACCCAATCCTGAATAACTCAATTATTGCAAAATAATCTGATGAGCTTTTTGAAATACTCAAATTTTTCTTAAAATGCTTGGTTATCAGATTTAGATTGAGAGTGTGGAACTTTTCCTGATTAATCTTGCTTCAAATTTAAGCTGCCGTTTAGTAGTAAATCGTGAGGAGTGGGGAGTGAAAGTGCGCCACTCTTTTGAACGGCTGGGGAACATCACGTCATGGAAAACTCAAAAAGAAAAAGCGTATCGGGTCGTGACGAGTTCAACAGGAAGTTGAGGTTTTTCCTGCCAAGGTCACGACCCAGGAAGTACATTACCCCTGATAAGGGCTGGTGGGAATTCGGCCATTGTGGCAGTGTCACGAGAAGAGAGGATGTGGATAGTATGAACTGTGTGTGAGAGGGTCGGTGTGAAGGAAAGTTAAGCTAAATAAAGTCAGACATTGGATTCTCTGTTGTCTTCCTCTATCTGGTGCTCGGAATAATAACGTGTTCACTGCTTGAAACAACATTTCATGCTAGTCTCAACCTGAGGCAAAATCTTTGCTTAGAAAACTGATAACGTGATTTTACAAGTTAGAATAGCATTTCTCTCATGAATGTGTGACACTTTACAGTATTTGTCAAAAGTTTGGGGTCAGTAAGTTTTTTTTATTTTTATTTTTTTTATCACTCTTCTATTTTAAAATATTTAAAAAAGTTATTTAATTCTTTGATGGCCATGCTGAATTTTCAGCAGCCATTACTCCAGTCTTCTGTGTCACATGATCCTTCAGACATCATTCTAATTTGCTTAAGAAAAATACTTATTACTATAGATGCTGAAAAGATATGTTTTTTGATGAATAGGAAGTTTATACGATTTATTTGAAATAGAAATCTAGTGTAGCATTATAAATGTCTTTACTGTCACTTTTGAGCAATTTAATGTCTCCTTGCTGAATAAAAGTATTCATTTCTGTTCTTTTTTTAAGGACTTTTGAATGGTAGTGTATGCAAATATAGTATAATGCAGTTGTTTTTGCATTGGCTTATTAAGGTAGTTGAATTTGTTGTTTGAAAACATAAAACCACAGGCACCCTGAAAGAGCATATAGTATGATGAAAAATTGCTACATTTGTAATATGGATAGTTGGTAGGCTGCCGCTAATGTCTTTATCGTTCTAGTATTATATGAAGTTTCAAACCTGCAAGTCTGATCGCTTAAAAAAGGTAATAAGAGCACTTTTCATCAAGCTGCATGATTTGAGGTATTAATGATTGTGTTCAAAAATCAGCTTATTATAAAAACAAAGATTTGAATGGTTTTTCTTTCCCCCCTCCTGTCCAAAAAGACATGCGCATAAGATGTTTGTTCTTAAACAGTTTGTTTACCTGGAAAAAGACCTCAGTTTAAGGCGTTTACATGATCTTACATGATTTGAAAGAACCCCTAAGTATGAGCAATTTTAATAGTGATGCTAAGCAAACACCACATCTCACAATTCTAAAAGCCTAAGATATCTTCTTGCACGAGATGCTCAGCCATTAATATGGTAGCCTGACCTCTCTCTCTCTCTCTCTCTCTCTCTCTCTCTCTCTCTCTCGTGCGCATGCGTATGCGTGGGCGTTTGCTGAGTGAGTGCGGAGTGTGAATCGGAGTGTGATTGTGGAGTCCCTTCATTTTCAAAGGTCTGTTTTACTTAAGTGTTGTTTCTCTCACTGTTTTTACTGTTTATGGTCACAAAGCACTGGGGATATTGTGGTGAGAAAGGGGAGGGTGGGTTAGCCAGTTTTTTAAACTGGCTGCCATGGCGAATGCGGAGACGACGAGTTATGAGCAACTCACCCGGCAGCATGGAATAAAAGTGCCGGTTGGAGTTGAGTGCTCGGTCGAAGAATGTGTGTTAGCGGTAGGAGCGGTTGTTGGTGTTGGTCACAGTAGTATTCGCTCGGCGTCGAGAATGAACGGTGCTGTGGTGATTTTTTTAGATAAAACTGAAAAAGTGAACGCGACGGTTGAAAACGGGATTGTCCTTAATGATAGTTTGATCAAGGTTTTCCCACTTGTTAACCCAGCGAGAAAGGTTTTGCTGTCCAATGTGCCTCCTTTCATTAGTGATGAAGCGCTGCAACGTGAATTATCTCGATATGGGCAGTTGGTTTCGGCGATTAAGAAAATTCCTTTAGGTTGCAAATCCCCGTTGTTGAAACACGTTGTGTCTTTTCGTAGACAAGTTTATATGATATTGAGGAGTGATATTGATGAGCTGAATATTGTTTTTAAATTCAAAGTTGATAGTTTTGATTATGTAATTTTTGCAACAACGGAGAGCATGAAATGCTTTGGATGCGGGAAAGTGGGGCACTTGGTTCGCGCTTGTCCAGACAAAAATGTGTCAAATGGTACAGAAGATGAAAGTGGGTCTCAAAATCATAATGAAGGTCAGAGGGTGGAAAAAGAAAGTGGAGTTGGTGAGGTTTCGGATTTGAGTGTGGACAATGAAGAACCAGGAAGTAGTGGAGTGAAGAGTAGTGAGAAACGAATTCAAAAAGATGATGAGACAATGGATATTGAGCTTAATGAGATGGTGGGTGAACTACTCAAAGAGGACGAAGCCGCATTTAAAGTGCCATTAGTGAAAAGGAAGTCTAATCTTGTTGAAAATGTAACTAAATCAAAGAAAAAGGCACAAGATGAGATCATTACCAAAAGTTCTGGGGAGGTGTTGAATGCAAGTGATTTGTCTGGCTCAGAAAGTGAGCAGGAATGCTCTGAAGGTCCAGTTGAGGAAGAGATGAGACTAGACTACAGTGGTTACAGCTTGGAGAGAATGAAAAATTTTCTCCAGCGTACAAAAGGAATGAGAAATGTTGAGGTTATAGATTATTTTCCTGATCTTTCTTTATTTATTGACTCAGTAAAGGTTTTAATGAAACAAAAAGGTGAAGGATGTCTATCAAATCCTGAGGTGTATCGTCTAAAAAAGATTGTGCAAAAAGTACGTCCTCAAGCATTAAGTAATGAATTGTCACAAGAATAGCGGAGTGATATGGACCTGGCTTTTTGTTCTTTTTTCATCCCCCATAATGAGTAATTTTAAAATCTCTTCCCTGAATGTAAATGGGGCGAGGGATGTAAGCAAAAGAGCGCAGATTTATGAGTTAATGAAGCTAAAAAATATTGATGTTATGTTTTTGCAAGAAACTCACAGTACTAAGGAAAATGAAGTCGAATGGATGAAAGAGTGGGAAGGAAATATTGTTCTGAGTCATAAGACTGCTCTGAGTGCTGGGGTGGCTGTTTTGTTTTCAAAGACTTGTCTACCAATATCGTATGATGTTACAGAAGTAATAGAAGGCAGATTAATTAAGGTAATAGCAATGTTTGAAAATGTTACTGTGGAATTAATAAATGTCTATGCGCCTGTAAAATCAATAGAAAGAATGTTGTTTCTTGAAACTTTATGTGAAAGTCTAAAACAATGTAACACAGACAATAATTTAGTACTGGGTGGAGATTTTAATTGTACAAGTAATGATTTAGATAGGAATCATATTGAGCCTCATATGGCTTCAAGAGGTAAATTACTAAATATAATTAAAAATTGTCAACTTTGTGATGTGTGGAGAATTTTTCATAGTAACGAAAGACAGTATACATGGGCTCATGTAAAAGAAAATTGTATCTCTTTAGCAAGATTGGATTCTTTCTATTGTTTTAATCATCAGAAACAATGTTTTAAATCTTGTGATATTTGTCCCGTTGGTTTCTCTGACCACTCAATGGTAGTAGCATGTGTTTTTATTAATTCTATTAAATATAAGAGTGCCTACTGGCATTTTAATAGTGCTTTAATTGAAGATGCTAATTTTTGTAAATGTTTTTCCTTTTTTTGGTTGGGGTGGAAATCTAAAAAGTCATCATTTACATCAATACAACAGTGGTGGGAGATTGGGAAGGTGCAAATACAAACACTCTGTAATCAGTACACTTTTAATGTTTCTAGAGACATGGTTCAATCCATAAGAAGTCTAGAGATGGATATTGTTGAACTTCAGGCTTTAAATGGAGCCTCTGCAAATCCCAACCAACTGCGGGCTCTTAAAGGAAAAAAAGTAGCCTTAGCAGATCTATTAGGTACAAGGTCTCAGGGGGCGTTGGTTAGATCTAGATTTCAGAGTCTTTCTGAAATGGATGCCCCGTCCAAGTTCTTCTTCAGTTTAGAAAGAAAAAATGGCCAAAGAAAAAGTATTCAGTGTTTACGGTCAGAAGATGGGAAAGTTCTGACTGAGGTTTCTGACATTCGAAAAAGAGCTGTCGGTTTTTATAAGGAGCTGTATTCCAACAGTGTTGTGGATGGCCAGTTGATGGCTGAATTTGTGTCCAATCTACCAAAAGTGAATGAAGATTCGTATGCAGACCTGATATGTCCCTTAACAATAGATGAACTTCTTAATGCTGTGCAGAGTATGAAGAATGGTAAAGCTCCAGGATTGGATGGGTTGCCTGTTGAGTTTTATAAGGCATATTGGCATTTGTTGGGAGAAGATCTACTTGCAGTTTTAAGTGATAGTTTGGACAAAGGACAACTGCCACTAAGCTGCAGAAGAGCTGTTTTAACTTTGCTCCCCAAGAAAGGTGATCTCAAAGAGATAAAAAACTGGAGGCCAGTTTCTTTATTATGCACTGATTATAAGATTTTATCAAAAGCTTTGGCGAACAGACTGAAGAAAGTAATTGGACAGGTTATACATTTAGATCAATCCTATTGTGTACCTAATAGATCAATCGTGGATAATATATCCTTAATTCGTGATATTTTGGACGTTTCTAGACTGTTTGGGAAAAAATGTGCCCTAATTTCCCTAGATCAAGAGAAGGCGTTTGATCGGGTGGATCATCAGTTTTTATGGTACACTTTTGACACTTTTGGTTTTCCACCTGCTTTCACTGCCTTGATTAAAGTGCTTTATGAAAATATTGAAAGTGTACTGAAAATCAATGGTGGTTTGAGTAGCCCTTTTAAAATACAAAGAGGGATTAGACAAGGATGTGCCTTGTCAGGTATGCTTTACTCA
This sequence comes from Tiaroga cobitis, assembly GCA_030578255.1. Lineage (NCBI taxonomy): Eukaryota > Metazoa > Chordata > Actinopteri > Cypriniformes > Leuciscidae > Tiaroga > Tiaroga cobitis. Next base: position 28,106,265 of record CM060602.1, on the reverse strand, counting down.
ATAGCAATAGAACCCATGTTAAATAAAATTAGGACTCATTTAGATGGTTTTATATATGAGAGTACTTTTCCACCTATAAAGCTTTCAGCATATGCAGATGATGTTTTAGTTTTAACCAGTGGACAGGATGATATTGATAAGCTGGTTGACATTGTTAACATTTATGGAAAAATTTCATCTGCAAAAGTAAACTGGGCCAAAAGTGCAGCATATTGTGTTGGAGAATGGAATGAAGGAGAACTGGTATTACCTGGTGAAATGGTTTGGTCCCAAAGAGGTCTGAAATATCTTGGAATTTTTTTGGGTGATGAAATAATAATGCAAAGAAACTGGGAAAGTATTGTTGAAAATGTAGAAGGAAGATTTGAAAGGTGGAAATGGCTTTTACCTAAAATGTCCTTTAGGGGGAGAGCATTGATTATTAATAATTTAGTAGCCTCCTCATTATGGCACAGATTAACAGTTTTAGAGCCTCCTGAAGGGGTTCTTGGTAAAATACAGGTCAAGATGATCAATTTCTTTTGGGATCGATTACATTGGTTACCAAGGAATGTTTTGTACCTTCCAAAGGAAGAGGGTGGTCAAGGGGTCGTGGACCTTATAAGCAGAAAAGTAGCCTTTAGGCTACAGTTTGTTCAAAAGTTTTTATACTGTCCCAATATTTCATGGTTTGGACCAGCCTGTTGCCTTTTAAGTAAAGTTGGAGGGTGGGGTTTCAGAAGAAATATCTTTTGGACAGATTGTAGGAGTTTTAATTTGAAGTTTATCTCACCTTTTTATGAAAGTTTAAGAAGATCATGGTGTATGGTACAGGTCAAAAGGTCAGTGTCATATCAGTCTCTGTATTGGTTTTTGGAAGAGCCTTTGATTAATGGTGCTCGACTCGATCTATGTGGAGAGACAACTTTGTGGTTGATGCAAACTTTAACAAAAGCCAAAGTTGTTAAAATGAAAGACTTAATAGAAGTGGCTGGTATCGCGTTGGACAATGTTGATGCCTTTGCAAACAGACTTGGAATTAAATCAACAAGGACAGTTTATTTTTTCTTGAAGAAGTGGAGAGAAAATTTGAGTAAAGAAGACTGGAACTTTTTGTTAAATCAAGCTCTTCCTGATAAAACGGATAATTTTCCCTGTATGGTCATATCCAAAAGTGTAATAGAAAATGAAAATGTTTTGTTGACCTCAGAGCATGTGAGAGACATAATGTTTAATGCAATTGGAGGAAAGAGTTTATATAAAGTCTGTGTGAAGGTGATAAATAAAGAGAAGTTAAAACGTATGGATACACCATGGAGAAATCATTTAAGTGTTGATTCTGATGTCAAACCTTTTTGGGGCTCTTGTTACAAACCACCATTGACTAAAAATGTGGGTGATCTTCAATGGCGAATTTTACATGGAATTGTTGCTATAAATGCTTTTATCTCATTGTTGAATCCAAATGTGCAAGATAGTTGTCCGTTTTGTGGTGAAAGAGAAACCATATTTCATTGTTTTATGCATTGTGAGAGACTAAGACCTTTATTTGGTTTATTGGAAATTCTATTTACTAATGTTAATGAAGTGTTTACAATGATTGTGTTTATTTTTGGTTTTAAATATTGTAAAGGAAAAAAGAAGATAGGACGATTGCTCAATTTTATCTTAGGTCAAGCCAAAATGGCTGTGTATATTAGTAGGAAATATGAAATTGCTGGCAGTAGTAAAAATGTTGAATTGTTGTTTAAGGGGCTCATAAAAGTAAGGATAAAACGTGATTTTATTTTTTATTCTCATATGAAACAATTGGAAACCTTTGAAGATGTGTGGAGTGTACAAAGAATGTTGTGCTGGATTGAAAATGACACATTGCACTTTATTGAAGAATTTGAGTAAGCCTAATATTTTGAGTAGGCCAATGTGATTTCTTGTTATGTTGTGTAGTTAATAAAGGTGTGTTAAATCTCAAAAAAAAAAAAAAAAAAAATCTCTCTCTCTCTCTCTTACTTTGAAACTGAGACGTTGATGACTTTGGTGTGTTTTTCTTTCCTTGTCTCTGTTCTTTTTCTTACTCCTTTCTTTTGCTCTCTTTCAGTTCTCTTTTCCACCCTTTTTTAATTTCTCCTGCTACATCAAAGCACAGGCTGGTGTGTAGGCGGTTAAATATGGGCCCAATGTCAACAAGCTTTCTACTTTTTCCACTTCTCCTTTTCTTTTTATTCCTCTTCCTAGACCTGGAGGATATGCCCTCCAGCACAAACACTATGCATTCTTCTTTTTTCCCCAGTAAAACATCCCTTTCAATCTTTTCACTTAGGGGATATATGTCATTTTCTTGTCACCATGTCATGGGAAATCGCGGCTGAACGACTGACCGGGTTCATTAGCGCCAGTTGAACTCAAATTCAAGCTCGCCGGTACGGGGACAAATCACTTAAACTTCTTATGATACCAACAGCTTAAGATGATGTACAGGCTGTCTCTGAAAACATACCCATTCTGCCTAGATAGGCAGCGCAGCAGGTTTTGAGACAAAGCCATAATTAGAAGTCAGGCGAATTTATGGTACTGACTCATTATAAATCATCTAGTAGCACCAGATATTCCTGCAAGCTCAGAGGCATCACAGTTTTTCTTTATCGTGGATTCTGTGCTGACTTAATAAAGCTGTCTGGAGATATAAGAGAAGGATGAGATCCAGACGCAGGGAGGATTGAGGAGAGGTCTGGAGCACACCTGGTTTACACACACATACTGTTGCGCTCTAGTGTGTGTTCTGATAACTTCCATCCCTTCAGTTCCCGTTTGATTTCTTTTTAAATAAGGAAAAGACGTTGTTAAAGATAGAAAAAGGAAGGGGGAAGGACTGTAAAATGGCACAGGAAAAGGCGTCAAAGCAACAGTTCTAGTGTGACGTGGCCCTGGCAGTGGAGACACATTGGGGAACAGATTCAGCTGAATGAACAAATCACACATACAAGAACACACACATGTCGAGTTAATGCTGTCCAGAATGGTTTTTTTTTAGTATGTCTAAACTTTTGTTTTTGAGTGGGTACATGTTTGAGTCTATACAGTGGCCTCAATAGTTTTTAGCTGCTTTTAAAAATGTATGAATTTTATCGCATTTCGTAACAAAATGTCTAACTTAAGTGGGTTGTGCAAAGAAATTATGCTAGAACTTCTCCCAGAATTAAAGGATTAGTTCATTTAAAAAGGAAAATTCTGTCATCATTTACATCAAATGTTTGGTTACCGACATTCTTTAAAATGTCATCTTTTGTGTCCAGCAGAAAAAAGAAATTCATACAGGTTTGAAACAACTTGAGGGTGAGTAAATGATGACAAAATTTTCCTAATCCTTTAACTTCACTTTTCTAAACCAATTTTGCGATGACTTTTAACCAGCTGGCGTTTTCTAGTGATTTTGAATTCGCCTCAAGTTCACTCAGGTATCTTAACAGAATAAACATTTTAAGTACAGTAAATGATTCACTATGTTCCACTAAAGTGTACTTGTGTTGTTTTTTTCCATTAAAATACATGCTATTTTGATGTTTTGTTTGCAATGCAATGACTTTCATATATTTAAAAGTGTTGCATAGCACCATGTTCTGAGTTTTTTTGTTTCACCTAGCCGTAATAAGTGTCAGGCAACAGAGCAATTTGTCAGTAGCCCTGCACCACATGTCCACTCCAACTATCCATTAAACATAAAATATTTTCTAATTGGCTGTTATTGTCACATCGATCGAGTAGCACATTCAGCGTTGACAGAGAAATGTGTTGCATCGCTCCTGTAAAGATGTAAGTGTTTGGGGCCACTAATATGTTTATGGGAAAATCAGAGAGAAAAAACTGTGTTAACTGAATGCCTGGGTTGATTATGTTCACTTTGTGTCTAAAAAGAGAATTAGGGGTTAAAAAAAGGGATGCCAGGAGGGGCAACTTTTCCCCCAAACCCTGGGCAGTAGAGCATTTAAGCCTTCTCTCTCTCTCTCTCTCTCTCTCTCTCTCTCTCTCTCTCTCTCTCTCTCTCTCTCTCTCTCTCTCTCTCTCTCTCACACACACACACACACTCACACACACACACACTCGTTATGGCTTAGAGCACATGCTTATAATGCCGGCCTATAGTCCAGAGATCATGTCTTAGAGTAATAATCATTACACTCACAGACTGTGCCTGATTGTTGCTGCAAACCCACAGGTGTGTGTGGAGACGGCAATCAGATGATTGTAATCTCTAATCTCTGTTGTTTATATGACGTGCTGTTTGTTTGTCTCAGATGAAGAGGATGTGTAGACCTCAGGTGTTTTTTGTAGTATTATTCCGCTCTAATTTTGCGAGAGAGTGAAAGCATAAACGAATGTGATCGTTTTGAGAGAGCGATTAGGCTATTTGACCACTGGTTGTTGTGTATGTGGTGTCATTAGTGTGTGGGTGTGTGGAGGCGTGCGATGAAGATCAGCAGATGATCATGTGTTTCATACACTGTGGTCTCTTTGCTACACCAATAACGAAGACTATCATGTAGATCAACAATGTCTGAATGAACAAAGACCATTTTGCATGCTTTCCTCTTGCTTTTGTGCACATCTGCATGTGTTAATGCGTGTGTATGTGAATGTTTTGTATTCGGTTATTTGGTCTGGCAGGTAAATGTCACGCATGGGAGTGTTGCCTAGCTACAAAAATCAAATGCCATTAGCCCAATGAGAGTAAGAGCGTGCTTCACATTCCTGACAAAATAACATGTCCACAACACCACGCCACTCATCTGCATATACACACGCTTCCTGTGTCCTTTACATTTCTTCAAATAATTAAAAAGCAAATGATGCGTCTTTGAACTCTTTATTGATGATGGTCCGGGTGCTGATGAAGAACTCATGCTTTGTTACACTGTGTTTCTGACTCTGGTTTTAGACAGTGTTTATAGATTTGTGCTGCATTCACGTCTCATTGGAATTACTGTAATTAGATGACGACTTAGAGAATTTTCTCTGAGCTGTTCACATCCTTAAAATCATTTATTTATTTTTGGTTGCAGTTTTCACAACACTAAAATGAATTGTTGTTGGTCACTTAATCACAATATTAATGCACCTCTATAAAACTAAGGGACTAATTAACAGAACAGAAAGTCTTTGACCCTTATACTTCTTGTGTCTTTTGTAGCGTCCCGCTCATAACGTGCCGCTCAAGTTAAAAGACACTCAAAAAAAAAAAAAAAAAAAAAAACATGTCTCTAGACCTTGCGTTTTTTTCTCATCATATATGATATAAGATTTGTAGAAGTTGCTGGTGACAGTCACAACGGTAAAGTGAGTTCCTGTAAATTTCCACATTTAGCACTTTTAATTACGAATTTCGCCAAAAAGACGTGAACAACTTGAAAACCTCAACCAAAATGTATCGCCATTATTACATAGTGCCTTGAGTTCCTGTTTTACAACTTGAAAAACTCAACCAAAATGTATCGCCATTATTACGTAGTGCCTTGAAGTTCCTGTTTTCTGAATATAAAGGCTGTGATTGTCTATATAGTTTAGGTATTTAACTAGAAGATCAGAGAAGACACAATATGTAGAGTTATTGTGAGCATTTTTGCTCCGCCAACAAAAATAGTTCCGAACGAAGTCAAAACGAGATTAACAGTTTTGTATTGCTGACAAATCCTGCAAACAGTGAAACGCGCTTTTATACTAAATATCATCACTTTTGGAACACCGCTCAGCCAATCAGATTAGAGGACCGAAACTAAGTGTTGTATAATAGAAAACAAGACAAAAAAGGGTTTACAGATGTTTCTGTTTGTTTTATCTTTAAAGTGTGCAAAAAACAAAAACAAAACTGCCTTTGGGTCTGCTTCAAAGCTTACAGTCCTCTCCTTTCCTCTCCTTTCTTTTGCTTTTTCCCCTTTGCACTTAAGTGGGAATCAGGGACAAACCGTCTATCAGTCACTAAACACACACACGTCTCTGCACAGCATTGCGTCACACCCTCCCATTGTGTTTATTAAAAGCTGCATATGTGAGTTTCCTGAAGTGTCAAAGGATTCGCAAAGTTTAAAGGACAAACGCGCACACAAATGTTTAACTTGTCTTAATGTACTACACTATCTTTTTAAAGTGTCTTGTGTGCATGTGTTTGTGTGTGTTGGGAACTATCACAGGAAAGGTTGTGTTCGGAGTCACATTGACTAATAGAATTAGGTCAGTGTGGAGAGTTCAATACAAATGCTCCTCTCAATTATATTTCTATAGAACAACATTTAAGCTCTGTGTCGTATTAAAGCAAATAATGAACGTTTTGTGTGTGTGCACTTGTCTAGGTCAGAGATCCCATTAGTAAAGGTGAGAGGAAATTAGAGATCTGTGTTGTTTTACATTGAGCGATTTGTCAGTGTGCACATTGATTTCTGCCAGTGTACATCTTTCTCTTTCTCTCTGACACACACGCGTGCGTGCACACAAGTCACAGACAAAGAGAAGCTTCAGTATGTCAATATATCTGTCCCTGGTGACATCATCTATCTGTCCGTTCAGCCATTTGAGCTCTTTTACCGTAAAATACCCTATTTACTTTCTTTGTACAGATTCCTGATCTTATTATTCACTATTCATCGGTCCAAGCTATTCCAAAGAGAAAAGTGTTTGTGTTTGTAATCTTTCATGCATATTGCTCCGCCCCCAACCACCTGGCTTCATCCAATCCAATCTATAGCTGATGGATTAAAGCCAGGCCCGCACCACATATTTGTCTTGTTGAATATCATGTTTCACTTCGAAATACAGTGCAGTATGTCACATTAGTGAAATAAAATGGGTTGAGGATGTTTTTTCATGTTGACTGTAAATAGTGCTCTGTGTGTGTATCTGCAGGGAGGCCGTTAAAATCTTGTGATCGGTGATCAAAGTAAAAACAGAACAACTGATCCTTGTCACTTCTTGTAATTAGTGACTACACCGACACCCAGGCACTTTTTTTTCTCTTTTTCCTGCAAGTCTCAGCACACACACTTACACTCTCTCGTGGCTGGTTAGGTTAGATATATCTCGGCTGCCCGTGATTGTGTAAGTGATTGCTGTCCTGCCCGTTTAGTAGTGTGTAATGGAGCAGCACTGGATGGATCAGTGAGCTCCAGGAGACGGGGCCTCAACCCCACCTCACTGCCCGGGAACAAGACACCCTTCTGGGGCTCGGCCAGACAATAGCAGAGCTTAAAGAATCTCTGAGATTACATTGTAATCAATGTTTTTTGTTTGTCACTTTTGATCAATTTAATGCATCCTTGCTGAATAAAATATTAATTTCTTAGTTTGTCTTCTCAGGAGTGTAAATATATATAGTAAGCTAATTGAGATTAATATATTATGTTCTGATTTGGGCTGTTGATGATAAAGTTAGCAAAACTTCACACCAATTAACCAATCGTTATTTGTCCATCTTCAAATTATTCCCTTCGACCAATAACTGTGTCCAAAATTGTTCCTTGCCAACAGATAACAAATTTCACTTCATCAATTTTCTGTATTCTCGCTTGCTTTGTATAACGTTTAATTCGGCGTTATATGAAAACCCATATCTTTACAGTCACCAGAGATCGAGTTGCACGGGTCTGTGAAGCAAACTGCCAGTGAAATTTGCAGATCTGTGCTTTTTTTTGAGTGTGACGTGGGAGAGTTTCTGGGGTTGTTTTGTTGACTCATCCCTCTGCCTCCAGTGGGAGTGTTGTGAATATGTGTGTGTGTGTACGCCTGTGGCATCTCTTCACCTCTGTAAGTGTCAGGCTGTCTGAATGATCAGCTTTATGAGACCTGACCTTTAAATACAAGAGTCTGAGCAGCCCCCTCTCTCTCAGTCTTCCTTTTTCTGACCATGTGTGACAGGATCTGCCTCGGGCAAACTCTCCGTCCAGATGAATATGGACTTTGACAGCGATGCGTTGTCTTTTTAAGTCGTTAACAGTTTTTTTTTCTTAACCGCTGTATCTACTCACAGCCCAATCTCTCGCAGATCAAATGCCGTTGAATAATGTCATTTTGAATAATTTAGGTCGGAAAAAGAGGGACCGTTTATCTGTTTCCCCCTCCCCCATCCCCAGCGCCGCATTAACAAGAATAGTCATCCTTGCTGCAGACTTCACCTGTTCTCACAATCCAACAGCTGAGACTGCGGCTGGGCCTCCTGTCTGTCTGGACCACAGAGCAGTTTAATCCGGTTTAAGGTGTTCTCAGCCTAGACGTGCTGCATTAGAATGAGCAATTGAGAGAGAAAAGCACCAGCCAATCAAAATGCTGTATCGTTAACTAAAACTAAAACCATTAAAAATTGTTTTTGGTCATTGAAATAAAGCTGAAATAAAATGGAATATAAATATTAAACTTAAAAAATTTAAATGAATATTAGAAATGTTAACTTGGCAACTAACGAAAATGAGTTTAAATTGAAGTAATACAATTACTAAATTTAAAACTAAAATAACATTTTAGATAAATATAATAAAAAATAATAAATGACAAAAGCACAGAATAAACTTACTTAAAATTTAAATGAAAACCAAAAATATCAAAATAAAAGCTAATTTAAAAAATATATATATATATAAAAAAAAAACGATATATAAATAATGAAATGAGACTGCATCATGGCTGGAAACAATCAGCTCGGCCAAACAGTATTCAGGATCAGAACTTTATCTTTTATAATATTTTTTTAACATGATTATGTTTTCTTCATAACAAAGTATTCTGTCCTCTTTGTCTGACTAAACTGATGTGATATTTGGGAAATGTCCTGCGTACACACACACACACACACACACACACACACACACACACACACACACACACACACACACACACAGTGTGTGACTCGGAAACGATTAGTCATTTTAAGAGCATCTGAATCTCTCTCTCTCTCTCTCTCTCTCTCTCTCTCTCTCTGTGTGTGTGTGTGTTTGTGTTGGTTTGGATGTGTGTATAAATAAGTGTATCTATGTGTGCTGTTCAGTTTGGTTGAGTTAGTCAGTCAGACAGACTGTTCAATGTTTCGTCTAGACACCACTGCCTCATTCACTCATTCTTTTATTGATTATTTCATAGATTAAAACTTTTTGACAGTGTTTGTGTCCAAGAGAGTAAGCAGACACAATTACATCTCTGGAAAAACCACCAAACAGGGAAACTTGTACACAAAGGAACATTTTATAGCTCAGGAGGATTAAGTGTTCGCAGTTTCATTGAAATATCAACTTAGTTTCAGAGTTTTCTCCCCCTAAAATCCTAATGCTTAAGAGAAATAAAAATTATAAATATGATTATAAATATGTTTATAATGAAATCTATAGGCCTATAATATTTGGTTGAATATTTTATTTATTTATTATTTATTCTTTCAACTACCAATAAGAGAGTTTAGTAGTATGTAGGCTATAGTCTGTAAGCCATTTAACCATATTTAACCCATTTAACCATTTAAATCACATTTTACCATTTAAATCTACATCACTGAATTCTTCACACTTTCCCCCCAAAACAAATACAGAAAAAGCCAGTGGATTGATGACTGAAAGAATAAATAACGTATATATCTCATCTGTTGCATTTGAGTGGGAGAGAGTGAAATCCCCATTTCCTGTTGACACAGGTGTTTGGTCATGTCTGTGTGTTCTCATACAACAGTTTGGTGCTTTCTTGTGTTAATTTTGGTAGGGTTACCTTGACGACGGGACTTTCCCACCCTAAACAAAGTATTATGTTAGCGTCTAAATCCAGCACACTGAACCTCTGTCTGATCTGCTTATGAAGACGAGTTTAAGGATAGAGGGAGGCAGATCTGATGGAGGGACGAGTGGGAGGAGAGAGATAGAGAAGGTTGTGAAACTGTATGACGGAAGGTTCAGGTTAGTGAACCATATCTGCAGGTACAAGACTGACTGACTACTCAGCAGGCATAACAGATGTTTCCTCTCTATATCTACAGACCGGTGAAGCACAAACACACACACGAACAGACACAAAGTCTAGCACTGCACAGACACAGAGCAGGTTCTGATAATGCACGAGTGCCACAACATACCGCCCATGCTTTCACTAACAGGTAATGCACTGCCATGAAACTCACACTTACCGGTATAACTTTCTCTCGGACTCTTAGTTTAGAGTTTTCAAATTTGTCCACCACATGTATTATGCCTGTGAATGGAGTCGGTCTTACCTCAAATGTAAACATGCTAAAGTAAGAGCTGACGAACTGAAGCTGTGCGCTCTGTTATCATAGTGCAGGTATGACCACTCTCTCTGACCTTATTTAGAAGAACCCAGTTGCGCTGAGCAAGATTAGCTCAAAATACACTCACATACTCTCATGTGAAGGCCAGACACACCTCATGAATTCTCAAAGTCGCCCTTGCTCAAGCAAGCACACACACACTAACATGCATGTATTCCTCGCTATGCATTCCTTCTCTTAGCACATCAATGTTAACACTTTTATCATTCATATGAACCTGCAGTCAAGCGAGGTGGAGCCTACATTAGCAATGTGTTTGTGCTTGACATCCACTATTCTTCAGTGAATATAGACAGCCTGCTGTGGCTAATTAGCTTCTTAGCATCAGCTGGATAATGATGCACTTGTGAAGTGACGCTCTTATCAGGACAAGTGGCGCCACCGCCATTCATGACTTGTGTGTACTGACTCCCAGAGGGCAGGAAGTGGGAAGGAAAAAATGGGAAAGCAAGGAGAATGAGATGTAGGAGTGTGAATATTATGTACTTTCAGTTAAAGGGTTAGTTCACCCAAAAATGAAAATTAAGTCATTAATTACTCACCCCCATGCTGTACCAACCCCGTAAGGCCTTCATTCGTCTTCGGAACACAAATGAAGATATTTATGATTAAATCTGAGAGGTTTATGACTGCTACAAAGGCTCCCTAAGGGAATGAAACTTGACGGCCCAGAAAGTCATTAAAGAAAATGTTTAAATATTCCATGTCACAACAGTGGCTCAACTATAAGTTTATCAAGCGACGAGAATACTTTTTGTGCGAAAAAACAAACAAAAATAACGACTTTATTCGACTATTCCTTTTCTTCCTTGTAGGCCTGAAACGAGACTTCGAGAGATTTCCACGACGCATGCGCGAGAATTGCGATCTCCTTCAACTACTTCAGTTAAGTTCTCGCGCGTGCGCGTCGTGGAAATCTCTTGAAGTCTCGTTTCAGGCCTACAAGGAAAAAAAGGAATAGTCGAATAAAGTCGTTATTTTTGTTTGTTTTTTCGCACAAAAAGTATTCTCGTCGCTTGATAAACTTATAGTTGAGCCACTGTTGTGACATGGAATATTTAAACATTTTCTTTAATGACTTTCTGGGCCGTCAAGTTTCATTCCCTTAGGGAGCCTTTGTAGCAGTCATAAACCTCTCAGATTTAATCATAAATATCTTCATTTGTGTTCCGAAGACGAACGAAGGCCTTACGGGGTTGGTACAGCATGGGGGTGAGTAATTAATGACTTAATTTTCATTTTTGGGTGAACTAACCCTTTAAGTTGCAATGCATCTGTAGCCTAGGTTGTGCCATGGTGCTCTTGCAGGAAACCGGTTTGAATATATACCACTTTGACTTGATCTTCTTTTAATAGGGATGCACCCGACCCTATTGGTCACTGCTTGTAGTCAGTATTGGAGATTTAATTTCAGACTCTTGTTTCAACCAGTTTTTGGTTTTTGATTACTTTTCTGTCTTGAAGTTCTAACTTGAAGGATGGTTTAAGTACGCTGCCCACTTAAGAGCACATACCACATAAACATAAGATAGACATAAATAGTCTCATAACTTAGTGTAATGTAGTGTAAAATAAAATGATTAATAAAAAAAATATATATTATATACATATATATAATATATAATATTTATTATATATGATCTATTATATATGTAGAATATTATTATAATATTATAATATTTTCTAAATATATTTTTTTATATTTTAGAGTGCAACTGTAATTTGCAACAGTAATATATTTCTGACAAATATTTGACTCTGACAAAAAATATTTTAGCCTGTAACTGCTTGAACTCTACTTTCCACTTTTTTGTTTTTCATTTCAGAAAGCAAACAATTTTTCATATTTTTTCATACTAAATTAAGTAGTTGATCCTTCACATTACTGATTTAAATTTATCTATTTATTTATTTATAGCCAAAATATTAGTAATTTTTCTTAGATTTTTATTTTTAGATAAAACATTTTTTATCAGACTGTGACATGAAATGAATTATCAGCTCATTGATCTCTGCCAGAATTTTTATATCAGTGCATCCCTGTTTTTACCATCTCTCTTCCTCTCTGACATCACGAACAGAGACGTTCATCACATGAATGCTAAATGCTTTACAAATGGGGCCATGCTGTGTTCCATCTGCTTCTGTTGCCTCGATGACATCTCCTAGGGAACAGGTCGCCCCCTACAGCCCAGAGCAGAGTGTGCAGCCCAAAGCCCAGCCTCTGAAAACAGAGAACAGAAACATAATGATACAGGCCGCATGTGGAATCCGAGTCTTTCTCTGGAATGGGTTTGCACACTCCCCAGACGCACAGAGATGTGTGCGGTGACAGGCTTTTGTTTGATGTAATGGCTCTGTCTTGTTGTGGTTAGAGTGTGTGCGAGAGAAAAAAATGCTGGCTGGGGATGTGGTTTGAAGCCTTTGACACAATGTGTGTGTGTTTACCAGTGAAAAAAAAAGAGTTTGTGTGTTACAAAGGATTCACAGTCAGTCAGAACATGCATGGTCCAAAAGGGTTTACTGCACTTTTCTAGTTCTGCTTTGTTATTTTTCAGTTTTCGAAAAGAAAAACAGAAAAGTGTGTCTTTGTGTGTATTGAAGCTTTGGTTTATATATAGCTCAGTTCTAGCGCAGGGTGTGTCTTCATTCCTCCAACGCTGCTGTATGGATACATTCTTCACACTATCACAAATCCAGCTATGCGTTTTACAGTTATTAGAGCTGCTACTTTACAAATTTTACAGTTAATGACAGGAACATCCATCAGGATCCATTCACTCAGCAGGTTTGATTTCCCATCATCCTCTTCACATGTACTCATATTACAAAATGGCTTGTACAGGGCTAACAAGATTTTCGCTATGCGGTTCTTAAAGAGTTCTGAGTGGTTGCTAAGGTGTTGCTATACTGTTGCTTTTCTGAGTAGTTTTAGTGAGTCGCAGTGAGGTTTCTAAAGTTTTTCTATGTGGATTCTAGGTGGTTGCTAAGGGGTTGCTATGCATTTACTAGTGTGTTTTGGTGGGTGCTAGTACTATGCAGTTAAGATGTTATGCAGTTAAGAAGACGTTCATATGCAGCAGATAGAGTCTACTCAGTGGGTGTTCAGGCATTGCAAGGTGGTTGTGATCCCGATCTAAACTGATTTGTGATGCTGCCTGAATCATAATGACACCGTGTTCATTCGTTGGCCAGAGGAGAACTGGCCCCCTACTGAGCCTGGTTTCTCCAAGATTTTTTTCTCCATTCTGTCACATGATAAAGTTTGGGTTCCTTGCCACGGTTGCCTCTGGCTTTCTGAGGTGGGGACACTTAATATTCAACAATATTATTGATCTGACTTTACTGAACTGAAATGAGCTAGACGACAACAGACTTTTTTCTGCAGAACTGCTTTATAGATGAAATGAACTAATTCAGTAATGGATGATCTTTATAACGGAACTGAATCAACACTGAACTGACTTCATCTGAACAACAGCCAAAATGCATAATTTTTCTGTTATCACTGTAAAGCTGCTTTGAAAAAATCTTTATTGTATAAAGCGCTATATAAATAGGTGACTTGACTTGCTAGAGTGTTCTTGGTGGTTGAACGTGATTTTACCAAGTGCAACATGTTCCTGAATCAACATCTTTGTTGATCCTGGGACAACATTTCAATCAACCAATCAGATTTGAGGGGCAAGTTTAAAGTTTATGTCAAGTTTCTAACAACCAGGGTTAGGTGCTTCTACATCGGTGTCATTTACCTATCATTTCCCTCTGATTTTAGGGATAAGGATTAGGTTTAGGGGTAGGGATAGGGTTAGGACAAATTTTTCAGATAGCAATGTTGTTCCAGGGTCAACAAAATATGTTGATCCAGGGACATGTTTTACTTGGCAAAATTACGGTGACTGTTCTTGGTGGGTGCTAAGGCGTTCCTAAGGTGCTAGGGGGTTGCTAGGATGTTCTAGGTGGTTCCTAAGGCATTGCTTGGGTGTTCTTGGTTGGGGCTCAGGCATTGCAAACGTGTTCTCTGTGGTAGCTAAAGCATGAGGTTGCTAGAGTGTTCTTTGTTGGGTGCTAAGGTGTTGCAAGGGTGTTCTGGGTGGGTTCTAGTAGGTTGCTTTTTGCCCCAAATCAGATTTCAGTACATGAATGGGATTTTTTTTCATCTGTTTAATCATTTGAAGTATCGCATCAGAAACGAGAGATGGAAACTTTTTTTTTTAAATCCCTTAATTCGCAAACAAGTTTTTATGCTCGCTTGATGTGGTTTTTGACTTGTGAGAAAAAGAGTTCATGTAAATAATGGGAGATGGAAATCCATTTGCCGAATAAATTCTGATGTATCAAACACTAAACCCATATGACTAACCGGCTGTTTCCGCTTATGGTGTTTTATTTATTGTTGGTTACTAGGTTACCAATACCACCGTCATCCACTTGAACAACTTGATGGAAATGCTCCTAATTAGCATTTGGTTTTTCTTTTTCTTTTCTTTTTTACTTTGAAAAGATTCGCTTCATGTTTGGGTGGAAACCCAGCTATTGTCTGTCAAATCAAACAAAGTAACAGCACACCTATCCTCATCAAAATGATGATTTGAGGAATCATTCAAGTTCTAGTCTAGTTGCGCTCCAAAGTTATACTTATAGCTTTGTTTAAATCGCTAAAGCCATGTGAGCAACAGTAACATGCACAACTAATTAGTCTTTGCAGTTGAAATGCAACAGTGCAGCATGTTCCTGCAATGAAGGTTTTTTT
Source organism: Tiaroga cobitis (assembly GCA_030578255.1). Taxonomy (NCBI): domain Eukaryota; kingdom Metazoa; phylum Chordata; class Actinopteri; order Cypriniformes; family Leuciscidae; genus Tiaroga; species Tiaroga cobitis. The sequence continues at coordinate 28,091,230 of CM060602.1, read as the reverse complement.
TAAAAAGCCGACACAGCGATCTGTCGTTATGGTCCAGCCACTCAGGGAGAGTGTTATGATTGGACATTCCACGCATAGCTTCTCTCACCAGGGTTGGAGGAGCGAACTAGAAGCTCTCTCACTCCTGGACGAACAAACGAGTGAAAAAACCCAGCTATTCATTCTTACTGTATAGCCTCCTAAAACAAACAGCCATTCTCTCGCCGCAAAGATAGCTTTGGAAAAAAAAAACACGTTCATAAGCTCTAAAGGCAACTGTGTTTGCAATGGTAACCCAATTATAGGCCATTAAGGCCACCTCGTGTTGTCATGTTGGTTCGGGCAGACTTACAGGTATACAACCCGTTACTTTCCATACAAAGCTCTGGACTTTGGGAGGTAAACGTGGCTTTCGCTGTGAAGAGGAAAGCATGCTGTAATTTACTGCTCTTGTGCCCCCCTCAAAATCCCTTCATTGGTGATAAATCCCATGAACAGAATCCTGAGCGAGGTATCAGTGTGCCCCAATGATTATTTTCTTACACCACAGGCCACAATGATTAATATGTTCTGCAGAGAGTGTTCCAGGAGAGAGACACTCCTGAAAGATTTAACGCACTGTTTGTTCTCTTAGCACATTTGATTCTTACTGGCTAATTCTATGTATCTTCTCGGAATAGCAAACTATGCAAAGGTCAGATAATTTATGTTTTTATTCATGTACCATATCATTGTTAGATATTAGAGATCGGTATCAGTTGTTATAGTATAAATACCATCCAAAAATGTGGGGTTGGTAAGATATATTTATATACACGCACACACACACATCTATATTATCCCGTTTTTACATTTAGATTACCTTTGCACTCATCTTATGCTACCTTAAAGTTAATCTTTAAAACCAGTTGAATTTAGTAAGACTGTAAAATATAATAATTTGCAAATATCATAAATTAATATCCATTTTCATACTGTACATTATAATATTTTGATGCCTAAAATCACTTGTCATTTAAAATGACAGATTTTTGTTTTTAGATATTAATATTAATATCGGTGTATTGCTAGATTAGTTAATTTTGAACCAGCAACATGTCTTACTTGTCTCAATCACGCCATGCTTGTGCTTGAATAACCTCTACATAGAGATTGAGAGGGCAAGTAGCAGATGAGAATGTTGTTAGTGGCAAAGACTCATGGGAAACCTGCAGCTCACCTTCCTAAATGACAAATCAATAACTCTTGTCTGCCACAAAGTCTCATCTGTCTTTTATCTGAGCTGAAGTTTAGATGGAAGAAAGTTCAATTCATTATTTAAAGTCTCTTTATTTGATGTACTATACTGCTAACAAGCAGTTGACCTCTACCCTGGTCAGTCAGTTTGTGTACGTGTACTCATTTAGGGAACTCTTTAATAGGCATTTATCTATCTGTGCCTTGACAAATATCACTGCAGTGCCCTATTAAGTGGTCTCAAGCATGTTTGCTTCGGAGAATCACCTGGAGTTCTGGGAATACAGGCTTTATCATGCAGGTAGCCTACAGAGTAGCAGATTGGAGTCCAGTTTTTGCCCAGTCAACATATCACCTCACTAGGTTGATTGTAAAATCCATAGTTGAGGCATAGCTGGAAAACTGATTGACCTGTAGGAATGTAGACTCATTAGGCTAATGGTTTCATAGGCTGACTTGACATATTCATAGTGCTGTGCATGCCGGTAACACATGCAAAGACCATTGAATGTTTCGGTGGAATGTCAATGTTTGTATTTGGAAAAGTGTATGGGATATTTTGAGAAATATTGTAGGAAGTACATTTAGCAAGCAACTGAGTAATAGTAGAGCCTTGGCCTGGTGGCTAGCGCACATAGTAAAAATACAATAAGCTGTAGTTCAGTATCCCTCTCCGTCATCATTTCCTGTTCTTTTTCTATTACAGGGTTTTGAAAAATATGTTGATCACCTTGTGAGGAACCTTCTTCCTAAAATATAAAGGCAGTTTTTATCAATTACAATCCATATACACTACAAGTTTTGAAAAAAAGTATCTCATGCTCACCAAGGCTGCATTTATTTGACCATAAATACATGGGACACTGACCTCTAACCTCTCTACTTTAAAGTACAGATGTTGAATGTTTTATACTGTCTTTTATGTGTTTTTTATTAAGGACAGTTTGTTCTTCCCGTGCCTTCACACCATTTTAGTTTACAGCTCCAGCATAATGTGAGCTATTCCTTTCTCGGTAAACCGTTTGTTTAGTCACTTTTCCTGTGTGTACCTCCTGAAGGCTGTAATGAAATTTCTCATGTGGAACGGCGGAACAAGGCTCGTGGCTGTTTGTCATGGATCATTCACAGTGAGCTCACACACGGTCTGCTGTCCCTTTACTTCTGTCTTCTGCTGACTAGCCACACCGTTTGCTTCCCTTGGCTGAACAGCCTGATGGGATTGGTAGCATCTCCTTCACAGTACACCGAATTGACTGTTGTGGTGATCCGTGCATCACTCAGATAGGTTTGACAGAACTAGTGGCTAGTGAGCGATGGGTCTATCTTTATGATTGTGATTTTTTTTTTTTTTTTTTTTTTTTTTTTTTTTCATTTGCTATGGACAGCATTTTTCAATCACGGCACATGTCGAAACTCTACTTTCAGGTACATAGACATGGCAAAGGTCTTTGCTGTGATCCATGACCTTAAAACCAAAGATGGGAGTGTGAGATAGAGAGAAAGAAAGAGGTTAAGAGGTTTGTACATGCCCAGAACAGGTGGAGAATGAAAGTACAGGCCAGAGAAATAAAAGAAGATTGAGAGTGTGAGAGGAAGAGCAAGAGAGAGAGAGAGAGAGAGAGAGAGAGAGAGAGATAGAGTGAGAGTTGGTTAAAGAGTGCAACAAAAAGCACAAAATCAGCTGAATGTAAATGTGCCAGATAAGCCCGGTAGAAGAGATATTGTGTGTGCGTGTGCGCGCGTGTGTGTGTGTGTGTGTGTATGTCTCTGTGTGTGTGTGTGTGTGTGTGTGTGTGTGTGTGTGTGTGTGTGTGTGTGTGTGTGTGTGTGTGAATCTACGGCCAGCCCCTCTGCTGACTTTGCTCCTCTCAAAGGAAAATTGATTTGGCCAGAGAGAGGTACTTAGATGAGTGGAAAAGAAGAATGACGGAGAGCGAGAATGGCGAGAGAAATGGAGAGAGAGAGAGAGAGAGAGAGAGAGAGAGAGAGAGAGAGAGAGAGAGAGAGAGAGAGAGAGAGAGAGGAGGAGGATGGAGAGGAAGGCTCTTCTACGTACCTATTTCTTTCCCTGCAAAAAGTGCACACCTGCTGTGTATGGTCAACAATGATTCACATATATTACCATGATAATTACTCCCAGTCTTTTGTGTCATGTACATTTAATGTGTAAATATCTGTATTGGAAAATTAGCTTTTTTTTCTACCAATCAAAGAGATAGATCACCCAAAAGTTCTTGCATATTTGACTTACCTTTATATTACTCCAAAGACTTTCTTTCTTCTGTGGAATATAAAAGAAGATATCTTGAAGAATGCTTCAACTGTTTGGACCCCATTGACCATGAACACACACACACAAAAATGTGTTCTTCAAAAGAAAGACTGACATAAGGGTTAGTAAATGATGACAAATTTCAGAATAACAGTAATACAGATTCCTCAGGTGGCCACAAACTCTACATCCAAGATATATAGAAGTGCTGGATGTTTCCTGTCACTGTGTTTGAAACTGTCTTTCTTTTAGCTGAATTTATAAATCTGAGCATCTAACCTCCTCTTGATTTATGCATGCTCCATTAGAGGCCTTGTCCTGCCAGCACTTACCTTTAACGAATGAGAACTTGTTGGGCGAGCTTACCACTCCGTCATCCGCTGTTTTAATAGAATGTCAAATCACACTTAGTCTAGCATGCAAACACATACATTACTAATTAAGGTCGTCTGGCCTGTTACAGAAAATCAATGGTGTTTTAGCTCGATCTCTCTTTCTTTTTTCTGTGCTGCTGAAATGGAGGTCAACCAGTCCCTCCTCTTTGTCAAAAAAGTAAACAGGCATTTAAACGTTACAAAAGGCCTTTTTTTCCCGATTGCACACCAATAAAAAGACATGTTTCTTGTGTTGTATGGTAAATGATCTCACTATTATAGCACCTTGATCGTCATTGCACGTTTGAGATGATATGATTACAGTGTCTGACCATGTCCACACTGAACCGTTTGGCCACAAATGGTTTTAACACAAGCCATTCTGATTTATTGATTCAATCTCGAGTGATTCTTTGTCTTGTTTCATTGGCTCACTGAAAGACACAGGAACTGCTCCACTACGATTTGGTATTTAATTGAATTATTCCCTTAAGTACACTTCATCTCTCTACATCTCTTCAGTCATCTCTCCCGCTTCAACAATCAGCTTCATCTGAGCTGCTATTGTCTGGCTCTATCTTGTAGTCGTTTTCACCAACAGCGTCTTTCCAAATCTTGAGGGTTTCATCAACCCTTTTGTGGTTTGCAAGCATTTGCAGGCTCCATATGTTAACATTCTCTTTAAGTGTTGTGTTTTCTCTGTCTCTGCAGTGAGTAACTACAGTCATGTGCTGGAGGGCCAGTCAGACTCAGATGATGAAGATAAGCTTCACATTGTGGAGGAGGAAGGGAGTCTTCTGGACGGGGCTGACTGTGACAGCGTGGCCCCTGACGATGACCCCAATGGGGCCGCCGACCCGGACGGCAGATGGGATGATGGTGAGTTATCAAGAACTCTCTGTATATTGAGTCTCATTTTGGGTTCATCTGATCCTGATCAGCCAAGTTTCTCAAGGAGTGTTTACAAAGGACATGTTCAAAAACAGCTAGATGTAACAGAACGCAGGTGTTTCAAGATGCATATTTTAAAAGTTAGACTATTTTTAAATTGACATGCTGTTTCAAAATGGCAAAGCTTGTGACAGGATGCTCCAAAAACAGTGCTAGACGTGACGCAAAAGCCATAGACGTCTGTCTGAATGTGTATGGGTGTTGGTGCGGTGCTTTTCCATGAGGGTTTGCTATGTAAACTGTCTAAAAGCTTACTGTCGTCACTCTAATTAAAGCATATATAAAAAATAAGATAAATACTGAGAAAATCTAAAGGGGGAAAAAAATCAAAGACTATAGATATGCAAAGACGATTACTTATCTATATGGCGGAATACGTCCCCGAAAGCAGCATGGTTTGGTGACTTCTGCCTCACTATTACTGGCAATGGACAATGTAAGTTTTTGTCAGTGAAATTTCATAGAAATTTAGCTAATGTCAACGCAATCTAAGACTAGAATAATAATAAAAAATCATGGGGAAAACAGAAAAAATCATGGGAATTCATCATGGAAATCCTGTAGATAAACTAGTTGGCTTTTCAAATTGACTAGTCAGTTAACAACAGCTTCATCATCAACATTATTAAACTTACACAAACGTTATTTTAAGGATACGTGAACTGTAATCTCTCTTAGAGACAAAATTCAACACCATTCTTTTGCTGGCTTTCAAGCACAGGTATTTTCCTCAGAAAATTTAGACCAAGTTTTTATTGTGATGCTGAAATCTTGCCTCTATCTGGATAATGATCTATCTTGATAGAGGGTGACTGGGATACAATAGAGCTCTTTTTTCTTTTTACAAAAGGCATTTCTCCTGTTCTTGGGTTAATATGTATTGCCTGCAGTGTGGGGATTGTTTATGCTTGAAAAGGTGAACACAAAGTCTGCTGTGTGTGAGCTACCAGCATGCTATTGTGCATTATGGTTAGTGTTGCGGGACGCAGGCATCATGGCAGGTAATATACCGCTGCTATAACCACAGCAACTGCTTGCACAGCAGCCTCGCGTTCAGTTTTTTCATTCAGTACATTTTCTACACTCTCCACTCTGTATTTGTAGGTTTGCTCCAGAAATTCATAGTTCTCTGTCATTTTAATTTCTGCCAGTATTCATTCATTCATTCATTCCTCTCTCCCGGCTTCTCTGTCAGTTCTCTGCAGGATGAAGCTTCAGTGAAGGAGAAAGTCATTGTTTTTGGCAGAGCTCTCCAAACATTAAACACTTCACAGAAACCTGAGTTAAGAGAAAGGGACTACACTCTCGCTCTCTCCCTCTCTCGAATGTTTCTTTTTACCTCCATACCACCTTCATCTCTTTGTAGTCTTTCTTTGTTCACCTGTTGCTTCTTTGTTGTACAGTGTTCTTTCAATAAAGTGTTGTTGTAAGTCTCTAATGTTTTCCCAGAATTCTTTGCGTGTTCTTCCTTTTAACATGTTACAGCACAGGATCCAAGCACCTGTTGCACCTTTTCTCCTTCATTTCATGCTTTAGCCTCTCCGTTGCCAATAGCTCAGCTGCAGAAAGAGGCCCAGATATACGAGGCATTAGGAAGTGTGTCACATAGAGAAATTGGTCTGCCGAGATGTAATGTGCATTGTTCTCTTTTCTCAGATGTCGTGTTTGAGTTATATACACTTCTCTGCCTAAGCTTCCCATCATTCATAGAGCTCCGGGCTGTAAAACAGCCACTAGCCATAATGGTTCAGCACTAGCAGTCCAACTCTCACTCTCCATTCCAGGCTATCTGACACCTTTCATTATTTTGTTTTTTCTTTCTTTTTATCTTGGCAGCTATCTCTATTTTAGAGTACCATCTAGCTTAGAGACAGTACGGCTGACTCTCTGTGGTCTCTCTGTCTGTGTTTGTTTTAAGGCTGCAATTCTTGCGCGCCCCTCTACCTCAACCTCCGCTTTTACTTTCCCTCCGTCCGTGCTATACTTCTCTGCACTTCATTCTTCACGATCAGATGACTGGCTGCTCGCTCACTGTCAGCTCTCATGTTCTCTGAGATGAAAAGGCTCCCCTCGCAGTCATTTATGGGGAAATACTCCGTAAACCAATACATGATTACTGTCGCATGGATAGTGACGCTGCATATCCAATTTGATATGTCATATCGCTGTATTCCCCTGTAATTTAACCACACATTTCTTGAACAGGCATTAGGAATCAGCCATTTACGTAATGCGGTGAGCATAGGCACCTAGCATAATGGAACAAGGAACATGGTGGATGGGCTTACCTAATTTTTTACTGTTGGGGAGGATTACATTCTATATTTGACTAGGTTTTAAAGTGCCTGAGCATATGGTGATGGAGTAATTGGTCACTGGGGAATGTGCTGTAAGTGCCTTACTCATAATGGAAATCCCACCAGAACTTTAATCAGGAAAAGTGAAGCTGGTGAATTCTGGGAGACGTAGTGCTGGCTGCTGGTCTGCGCTGAGAGGCACACAATAAGTGTATATAACTGTATATAACTGTAAATAACTGTATGTATGTATATATATATAATATATATATATATATATATATATATATATATATATATATATATATATATATATATATATATATATATATATATATATATGTATATATACACTCACCTAAAGGATTATTAGGAACACCATACTAATACTGTGTTTGACCCCCTTTCGCCTTCAGAACTGCCTTAATTCTACGTGGCATTGATTCAACAAGGTGCTGAAAGCATTCTTTAGAAATGTTGGCCCATATTGATAGGATAGCATCTTGCAGTTAATGGAGATTTGTGGGATGCACATCCAGGGCACGAAGCTCCCGTTCCACCACATCCCAAAGATGCTCTATTGGGTTGAGATCTGGTGACTGTGGGGGCCATTTTAGCACAGTGAACTCATTGTCATGTTCAAGAAACCAATTTGAAATGATTCGAGCTTTGTGACATGGTGCATTATCCTGCTGGAAGTAGCCATCAGAGGATGGGTACATGGTGGCCATAAAGTGATGGACATGGTCAGAAACAATGCTCAGGTAGGCCGTGGCATTTAAACGATGCCCAATTGGCACTAAGGGGCCTAAAGTGTGCCAAGAAAACGTCTCGGTTACGTATGTAACCCTAGTTCCCTGATAGGGAACGAGACGCTGCGTCAAACGCTGCGGGAACGCCCCTGCGTTGTGCGTCATGAAGCACGTATGGAATCAGCCCAATGGAGAGATGAAACGTCATAGGCGGGTGACGTCATCGACCAGGAAACTATAAAGCACCCCAAAAACACAAGCGCATTAGCTTCTGATAGGCTTGAAGGAAGCGCTAACGGGAGTGCCGGGAGTATGGCGGAGCGACGCAGCGTCTCGTTCCCTATCAGGGAACTAGGGTTACATACGTAACCGAGACGTTCCCTTTCAAGGGAACTTCGAGCTGCGTCAAACGCTGCGGGAACGCGAATACCCACGTCGCCATAGGACCAAATGACCGTCATGTGAGACTAGCGCACAGAGGACGAGAGCACCTGTGCCCCAGGGGTAGAGCTTAAGTCTAGGTCATAGAACTTAATAAAAGTATGCGGTGAAGACCATCCAGCCGCATCACAAACATCACTCAGGGAAACCCCCGACAAAAGAGCTTTAGAAGCAGCCATACTCCTGGTAGAGTGAGCTCGGACAACCAAAGGTGAAGGCTGGCCAGCCGACTCATAAGCAAGTGAGATAGCCTCGACCACCCACTTGCTCATTCTCTGTTTAGACGCAGGACACCCTTTCCTGGGTGGCCCGAAACATACAAAAAGTTGTTCTGATTTCCTCCACAGGGCAGCTCTGTGGACATAAGCGTCTAATGCCCTAACAGGGCAGAGTGAATTAAGTTTCTCCTGGTCCGATGACATAAATGGAGGAGGACAGAAAGCCTGCAGAACCGTAGGTCTAACGATATTAGTAGGAACCTTAGGAACATAACCTGGTCTAGGATGCAGAAAAGCTTTAACCATGCCAGGTGCAAATTCCAGGCACGAGGGTGAAACCGACAGAGCCTGCAAATCTCCGATTCTTTTTAGTGAAGAGATAGCAAGCAAAAAGATAGTCTTAAAAGTGAGAAACTTCTCGGGAACTTCTTCGATAGGTTCAAAAGGAGCTAGGGAAAGACCTTCTAATACAACGGCCAGATCCCAAGTCGGCACCCTCGTACGAACTGCTGGCCTCAGCCTCAAAGTGCCACGGAGGAAACGAGTTATAAGCGGGTGTCTCCCAAGAGAAACTCCACTGAAAGGGACGTGGTAAGCAGCTAGTGCCGCCACATACACCTTTAGTGTGGAGGGGGATAACCCTGTGGAGAAGCGCTCCTGCAGGAATTCCAGCACTGCACCCACTGGGCAGTTAACTGGGTCCTGCCGGTGTTCTCCACACCAAGAAGTGAAAAGTTTCCACTTCAAGGCATAAAACTTCCTCGTGGATGGAGCTCTGGAGTTAAGAATGGTCTCAACAACCTCGGTTGAGAGACCGGAGTCTATGAGCTGGGCCCCCTCAGAGGCCAAGCCCACAGTTTCCACAATTCTGGGCGGGGGTGAAGTATCGTGCCCCCCGCCTGGGAGAGTAGATCCCTCCTGACCGGGAGCTCCAAAGGAGAACCGTCCAGGAGAGAAATCAGGTCCGCAAACCATACTCGGGCCGGCCAGAACGGGGCTACTAGTAGTAGACTGACCCCGTCCCGACGGACCCTCTCCAGAACTCCTGGTAACAGAGCAATCGGGGGAAAGGCGTACAGACGTGACCTCGGCCACGGCTGCACCATAGCGTCCAACCCCAGGGGGGCTGGATGACTGATGGAGAACCACAGATGACAATGCGTGGTCTCCCTGGAAGCGAATAGGTCCACCTCGGCGCGACCGAAACTCAACCAAAGGAGCTCCACCACCTCGGGGTGGAGTCTCCATTCCCCTGGCCTCAGCCCCTGCCTCGACAGGGAGTCTGCTACCACATTCAAATACCCAGGGAGATACATTGCTCTCAGAGATAGTAGCTTCCCTTGGGACCACAGGAGGATCTGACGGGCCAACTTGTAAAGCCGGCGAGACCGCAGGCCCCCCTGATGATTTATATAAGAGACCACCGACGTGTTGTCTGATTGAACTAACACATGATGGCCTCTCAGGTCTGTTAGGAAGTGTTTCAGAGCCTGAAACACGGCCAACATCTCTAGACAATTTATGTGCCACGATAGATGATGATCCTGCCACAGACCTTGGGCTGGGCGACCACTCATGACCGCCCCCCACCCTGTGAGGGAAGCATCCGTCGTTAGCGTTATGCGACGACAAAGAGCCCCCAGCACAGGACCTTTGGATAGGAACCAAGTTTCTCTCCACATGACCAGAGCACGAAGGCAGCGCCGCGTGACTTTGAACGTGCGGAGCGGATTTCCCGTCGGGGAGAATCCCTTGGTCCTGAGCCACCACTGTAGCGGTCTCATGTACAACAGGCCGCAAGGTATAACGTTGGACGCTGCTGCCATCAGACCCAACAGTCTCTGAAACTGCTTGACAGTGAGTAGCTGGCCTAGCTTCACTTGTTTCACAGCTGAGAGAATCGAAGCGATGCGGGTCGGAGAGAGTCGCGCCCGCATCGAGACCGAATCCCAAACAACACCCAGTAAAGTGGTCTTCTGGGAAGGAGATAATACACTTTTCTTTGCGTTCAGCCTCAACCCCAACTTTCTGATATGAGCGAGGACGACATCTCGATGCCGAACCGCCATCTGCTCGGTCTGAGCTAAAATCAACCAATCGTCGATGTAATTGAGAATCCGAATGCCCTGAAGCCTCAGAGGCACTAGTGCTGCATCCATGCATTTCGTGAAAGTGCGGGGAGATAAAGCTAGGCCAAACGGAAGAACCCTGTACTGGTACGCCTCGCCCCCGAAGGCGAACCTCAGGAACTTCCTGTGTTGTGGAAGGATGGACACATGGAAGTATGCGTCCTTCAGATCTATCGTGACAAACCAGTCCTCGGACCTGATTTGAGACACGATCTGCTTGATAGTGAGCATCTTGAATTTTAGCTTCCCTACCGAGCGATTCAATATGCGCAGGTCTAAAATTGGACGCAACCCCCCATCCTTCTTTGGAACGATGAAATATCGGCTGTAATAACCTGACTCCAAACTGGGAGGAGGAACCCGTTCTATAGCCTCCTTTTGAAGGAGCGTTTTCACCTCTTGTTCCAATACCAGAGCCTGCTCGGGGCCCACCACTGTGTGCAGAACCCCTCTGAATTTTGGTGGACGACACCTGAACTGGATAGCATAACCCTTTTCTACTGTCTGCAGGACCCAATGAGATATTTTTGGAAGGCTTTTCCACTCTGCCAGAAATTCTACTAAGGGTACCAGCCTCTCGAGACTGGCCTCTGGTGTAACTTGAGCAGCAGACGCAGCGCCCTGTAACGGCGCACCGGCAGGGAACAACTGGTCTGACCGCTCTGAGACCCTCCTCAGAGGGAGCGAGCGTCCCTCGGGAAAGCGCTCGCTGGGATCATCTGTGCCCCGGCATAAAGGCGGGGTTGGCAGAACGAGCCCCTGAGGGCACCGAGGAGGAATGGGCACCGTAAAAAGAGGTGAACACCTTTCCGCCTCGGTGGGGACCACCCTCAGTATCCTGAACGACTTGGCGTCAGGACTTCTTCTTAGCCGAAGCCTTCTTAGCCAATATAACTGTCCTCAGATCAGTTCTACTGGTAGAAGGCTTCGGCTGAGAGTGTCGCGGCTGAGCCCACTGTCCAGCAGGGGGAGCACGAGACGCGACACTCTGCTTCTGCTGCGCTCTACGTGATGAGCTCATAGACGGCCGGGGCTGCTCCCGCCCAGCAGCCCCAGGGACATGAACTTTAAGGGGAAGAAACTTTTTAAAAGCTGCAGTTTGTTTCTTTTCTTCTTGGAATTTATCGATAACTGAATTCACAGCATCACCAAACAACCCCATGGGAGAAAGAGGAGCATCTAAAAGAAAAGCTTTTTCTCTCTCTTTAATATTAGTCTGATTTAACCACAAATGTCTTTCTGCGGCCACCAGAGCTGCCATAGAACGACCCATTAATTTGGCCGATTCTCTGGTGGCACGCAGAGATAAATCAGCAGCCTGACGCAGTTCTCGAACTACGTCAGTACTGACCTCCTCACTCTCATTCATGTCCCTTAGCAGATCAGCCTGGTATGCCTGCAAGATTGACATAGTATGCAGACATGACGCAGCCTGACCTGCTGCCGAATATGCTTTACCCACCAAAGCCGAAGTGTTTCTTAAAGGCTTGGTGGGTAATGCCGGTGCCTTAAAAGATGATGCTGCTTCGGGGGAGAGATGGCTCGCAAGCGTCTCTTCCACACGAGGCAAAGCACCATAACCATGAGCCTTGGCTCCCATAATATTAGCGTATGTTGAAGTCTGAGGACTAAACACTCTATATGACACCGGTCTTCTCCATGATTTCGACACCTCGGTGTGGAGATCATGGAAAAACGGCAGGCACCGGCGTGGAGGCTGCACACGTGACGGCAAAAATCTCTCATCCAACTTTGATTTAGAAACAGACTCCTGTCTAGTCACTGGCCATTCAATATTAAGTTTTTCAACAGCTCTTGTTAACACCTCCATAAGCTCATCACTCTCAGGAGTGTGGGGTGGCGAATCCTCCACATCTCCCTCAACACTAACAACATCAAGTTCCTCAGAACTGGATAGCTGCAGCATTGGTGCCTCAGCCTGAGCGGAAGAAACCGCAGTGCGTGCTTCCGAACCCGGGACTGAGGCACTGGATCTCACAGGTGAAGGGAGAGATAAGGCAGAGCCCGTCTCAAACCCCGCTGTGAGATCCATCTGCGATCCCCACGATAAGCGCCGCCGCTCTGCCTCGGCAGAAGCGGGACCCGAACCGCGGGGAGCGCGCACCGAACCGCTCTCCTCAAAGAGCGATCGGCGGGAGCGGAGCGTCCTTAACGGCAAACGCTCGCAATGCTCACAGTCTGCTCCCTCGAGAGCAAACTGGGCATGCTGAACTCCCAAACAAACAACACAAAGATCATGTGTATCCCCGCTCGTTAAATAACGCGAGCAGGGAGGAACACACTTTCTAAACTGCTGTTCGTCCGCCATAATCTCTCAATATATATATATATGATAAATTGTTTGTGTGGTGCAGGGTATGTAAGACAGACAATATCACACAGGGACAGATTCACATGTAGCGCGACTGAAAGCACAGAAGCTAATGCGCTTGTGTTTTTGGGGTGCTTTATAGTTTGCTGGTCGATGACGTCACCCGCCTATGACGTTTCATCTCTCCATTGGGCTGATTCCATACGTGCTTCATGACGCACAACGCAGGGGCGTTCCCGCAGCGTTTGACGCAGCTCGAAGTTCCCTTGAAAGGGAACATCCCCCGCACCATTACACCACCACCACCAGCCTGCACAGTGGTAACAAGGCATGATGGATCCATGTTCTCATTCTGTTTACGCCAAATTCTGACTCTACCATCTGAATGACTCAACAGAAATCGAGACTCATCAGACCAGGCAACATTTTTCCAGTCTTCAACTGTCCAATTTTGGTGAGCTCTTGCAAATTGTAGCCTCTTTTTCCTATTTGTAGTGGAGATGAGTGGTACCCGGTCGGGTCTTCTGCTGTTGTAGCCCATCCGCCTCAAGGTTGTGCGTGTTGTGGCTTCACAAATGCTTTGCTGCATACCTCGGTTGTAACGAGTGGTTATTTCAGTCAAAGTTGCTCTTCTATCAGCTTGAATCAGTCGGCCCATTCTCCTCTGACCTCTAGCATCAACAAGGCATTTTCGCCCACAGGACTGCCGCATACTGGATGTTTTTCCCTTTTCACACCATTCTTTGTAAACCCTTGAAATGGTTGTGCGTGAAAATCCCAGTAACTGAGCAGATTGTGAAATACTCAGACCGGCCCGTCTGGCCCCAACAACCATGCCACGCTCAAAATGGCTTTAATCACCTTTCTTTCCCATTCGACATTCAGTTTGGAGTTCAGGAGATTGTCTTAACCAGGATCACACCCCTAAATGCATTGAAGCAACTGCCATGTGATTGGTTGATTAGATAATTGCATTAATGAGAAATTCAACAGGTGTTCCTAATAATCCTTTCGGTGAGTGTATATATATATATATGTATATATATGTATGTATGTATGTATAACATATTTATATATATATGTGTGTGTGTGTGTGTGTGTGTGTGCAGCCTAATATTTAAGATTCTTTGATGAATAGAAAGTTAAAACAAACAGTATTTATTTGAAATATAAATCTGTTGTAACATCATAATGTACTGTCACTTTTTATCAATTTAATGCATTCTCATGAATAATTTCTTTAAAAAAAATCTTACTGTCCTCAAACTTTTGAACTACCTCTATATACATATATATCAAGGCAAACAGATCAGAATTATTCAGTATTATCATTATTTTGTAATATATAATATTAATTATTACAATTCTGAATCATTTTGATCTTTTTGCCCTTATAACTATAACCTCCACCTATTTACTTCTGATGGACATTCCAGGTTAGAGTGTTTTATGTCCATCAGTTTAGGAGTTTTGTCTGTTCAAACCAGTATCTGATACAGGCTTCATTTAAAGGGTCATGTGAACAACCTCAGAAAATTCAGATTTGAGCAGAAAATCAGATTTGGTTCACATTAAGCTGCGGTGCATGTTCAGATGTGAACCGTAACTGTTTAGTGGGTTTTATGGATAATGGAACTACACTCACAGTTCCTCACAAGATTTTATGCACATATTCCATTAGTTTCTCAAGTTAACCGTCCCAAGTTAAAGTAAATCTATGAACTGGGTGAGCTTTGACACTCATGCAACTAGTGCATCATTCTCAAATCAAACCAAGCCCATCACAGAGCACTCATGCACTTTATCTGACCTTCACCCTTAATGTGTTTCACATGTCAGGATGTCAATATATCATAAGTGCATGTATTGTACTGTACGTGTGTTAGCTACTTCACTGAGCTTAGACTACAGCACATATCTTTTTCTTTCTGTTTAAAGGAAGTTTTAGCTTGTTGTATAATCACAAGATAATCTCTGTCTGCCTCTGTCAACAGTTTATTATTGTATGGCCTGAGGGGATATTGTCCCTCACAAGATGTCACAGGACTTTTTTTAATGTGGTGTAATAAACTGTTGCACCTAGATTGTGAACGTTTCTTAGAACTGGTGTAATGTGAAAGATCTGAGTGTAGAATGAGGAAGGACACTCGTCCAGCCTCACTAATATTCATGTCTATCTCTGGCCCACTTATAATGTGAGATTGTCACGGCCACAGTAGTGTTGTGATGTCATGACAACAGCATGCTGTAATGGCTGGCAAAGCTTGGAGCAAGAGCTCTTGTAATCATCTGTTTTTTTACTAGCAGAACATCTCACACCCAGATTTCAACACGATTTAAACCTCTCAGGAACGTTTGGGAGGGACCTACTGAAACATGTGCCATTGAAATCACTTGAGACCATGATAGAGTTTATCTTTTTCAGTGTGTTCATGGTTTTTCTGTCTGCAAATGTCAAGAGCATAGTTTAAATGAATATGCAAATGAATCTATATAACATTTGCATAGTGTTCTGTTACTCTTCTATTCTAGTGCCTACTTACATGATGACGGGCAGTGTTACTCTGCTCAGCAAAATTACTGAAAAATATGTTAGTTTGCAGGTGTGATTTTATCAACGAAGATAAAATTAACTAAGATGAGACGAAAATAACAAAAATATTATGAGAAAACAATAACATTGCAAGATATTAACAATATGTTTTTAGATTTATTTTTACGTCATATTTTGTTATCTTGATTAAACCCAAATGTTGGATACATGCAATAAATTAATACATGTTTCTACTTTTGTAGATTATCGTAAACTAAAGTCATGCCATTTCAGTCAGAATAAAATGGAATAAAATTAATAATTAATTTTATTTATAATTAAAAAATAAATATATTTTACTATTATTAAAATAATAAACATTTAAATGTTAACAATTAAAAACAAATTATTAAATGAAGTGATAATAATAAAAATACTGTCAATTTAACATACATTTTCAAGAGTAACATGTTTTTGACTAAAATAAATAACTGTAAAATAAATTTTACAAAAATAACATAATGACAGGATATGTCTTCTTTGTATAGAACCAAGGACGTCCTTCTATAACGTGGTGAGAAAATCTTACTTGTCAGACAAATAAACAGTGTCAGTGTGAATCAGTGTCCCTTATGGAGACATCACTGCTGACAAGGGTAGAGTGCACTACAGAAAGAGCTGCTGAAAAACAGAGTGAGAACAAGCAAAAGAACACGGACATAAACACAAAAAAAGCCTTCTTCATTTAGTTTTTCTCCCTCACATATTGCAGGATCTCTTAAATCGTTCCGACACACAAATGCACAAATGTCCTCAGGTGTTTCCGAATGTTGTTTTGACTCGCTAGCAAATGCCATTAGTTGTAATTGCTGACATTGCGGACTCATTTTCAGCATACGCATGAGAGAGCGCATAGCTAAGGCACAGAACAGTGTGCTGCCCGGGGGCTCAGTTTCTCCTGAAGCCTTCGCTTGTTCATTTGCAATCGTTAGTTGAACCAATCTTTCGTTTGTGAGCAAAAGAGAATGAGAGTACATTTCTCAAATTAAAGAAGCTCGTTTAATGGGGACGTTGAGCTCAGATTGTGCATTAAGCCCAAAATTGAATTAGCTGCACCAGAGTCATTTCTTTTTCATTTGCTTTTAATAGGTAAATGTGCATTTGAGGACTAATATGTGTTTTTGTGGGTGTACATACCCACATACATGAAGCTATGTATCTAAAGCTCATATCTACTCAAACTCCACTAAGTATTTAGCTAATGTACTGTTTAATAGTGAGTCACCACTAAGTATTTTGGCTGTTGTTTGCTCTGATTCAAATGATTCATCCTTCATATTTTTATCGTGCACTGGGCCATATCATACAAGTGTTTACTCTGTCCATAGACACAACAGTGAGTATGTATTTGCATGTGTTGCAGTGAAAGAGGAGTGCGTGTCAGACGAGGATGAGAGGAGCAGAGATGCTTTGGTTGAGGAGATGCTCCAGCAAGGAGACACGGCAGTCATCTACCCCGAGGCTCCAGACGACGAACCGCGTCAGGGCACACCAGAAACCAGTGGACATGATGAAAATGGTAGACATACACGCATCACGCACATTGTAAAGATCACTCACGATGAACACAAATACAGATGCAGGAGCAAGTGTGTGAAATTCAAGTAATATGAACTTGGATTTGCCATAGGTTTGTGAGATTTTTTAAAGCATGTGTGACATCAGAGATTGCTTCTTGTGAATAGCAAATTCAAAATCTCTTTTTACTTATTATGTTTAATCAATTTATTTTTGTTGATCTATTGTTGTTCCATCAAATTGTATAACCAATGTATGCAGGTGTTAAACCCGAGGGTTCACATACTTTTTCATTCAACGGTATTGTACATGTCTTTCAACAGACACAATAGCCACACTTCTCATTGACCATAGACCACTAATAAGTCTGAAACGATTTTTGTTACACCTGCAACACCTGTGCAAATCTCCCATACCTGATCTACTTTCTCACGTCCCTGTTGCTGTGTTTGTGTGTGAGAGAACGTTTCACCTGACCGGAGGGAGAAGTTTAATAGGTTACCTGTTAACAGGTAATATGTTACCTGTGTGAGAGCTGGACAGAAACTCGTCCAGGTGTTATCTACTCATTTTTCGATTTGACATTTGATTATTTTGACCAAGATAGGTTAATGAAGGATAAAACTATAAAAGTCTTTCCTTAAATTTAGACATTTGGTTTGAGAAATATAATGACAATGGTGTATCCGAATTTTTATGCAGCATAATGCCATTGCAATTAAACATATTAATGTCTTAATAAATTATACTATATTCGTTTAATTACCAGAGTGCCCTGCACTCAAGTGTTAAAGATTTGGCATCCGTGGCTTTATTATTTTGTTAAAATGTAACAGGCTTCACCAGAATTTATTTATTATAATTTTTTATGTATGGTATCCATTGTTCATCCATGTAATTATTTGCCTCACCCAGCTGCCAATCCTTGTTCTTTTCATTGTGGCTTGTTGTTCTTCAACTCTTCATGCTGGAAAGATTTCAGAATGGGAAGTGTCATACATTAAAGATCTTCCCTAACTCTCATATTCTCATTCGTCAGTGCATTGATCCATGTCTAAATGCACACACATACACACACTGCACAGATAAATGATCTATGCCAGAAATCCATGCAACTGGATTCCTTTCTATTACATATTTGAACAATTTAGTAAATAATTGTATGCAAATTTGCAGACATTTGCAGCTACTGATAGATAACATTTTCCCCCCCATGTTTCGCGTAGAAAAATATGATAAATACACCCAACTCTACTAATATGTTTTCTTTTCTTTCTCTCACTCTCAGGCACGCCAGACTCATTTTCTCAGCTTCTCACCTGTCCGTATTGCTCTCGTGGCTACAAGCGTTACACCTCACTGAAGGAGCACATTAAATACAGACACGAGAAGAGCGAGGACAACTTCAGCTGCTCTCTCTGTAGTTACACCTTTGCCTACCGAACACAGCTGGACAGACACATGACCGCACACAAAGCTGGCCGAGAACAGGTATTCTGTCCTTAATCTTTAATGTTTGTGAGCAGTGTGATTTAATGGCATATTTTGGTTAACTGTGTTAAATCTACTATTGTGCATTGTTGTGAAAGCCAAAGATTAAAATCCAGACTGAAAATGGTTGGATTTAACACATGGGTAACTCACAAGGTTTATATCACTCATGCAAGACCTATAGAAAAGTACCAAAAGCTGTCAAATGTAATAATTAATGTTGTCATTAAGCAATTCAAGCATATATTTCATATAAAGGCATGCTTTTCATGAGATTTTACACTTACAGGTAAATAACAGCAGTATTGTTCACCCAAGTATAACGCATTCTCTCTTTCATTCTTTAGCGGCATGTTACTCAGTCAGGTGGAGGAGGGAATCGAAAGTTTAAATGCACTGAATGTGGCAAAGCCTTCAAGTACAAACACCACCTGAAAGAACACCTGCGCATCCACAGTGGTGAGGGCTGCCTAAAATCTGCTAGAATAATGTGTGTGTGTTTGCAAGCATGCATATGTGTGTGCAATCATTCACTTCTTTGTACAAATTTGTAGGGCAATTCAGCATTCAAATACTTCAAAGAACTTTCAGTACTTACTGTCAAAGAGAGTTTGTCCTTTAAACATTGCGTTTTCTTTAAACATATTCATGGCCTTTACTGTTTGAACAAAAAAAGTTTTTCTGAGTTGTAATATGCTGCGTCCCAATTCGCATACTATCCGTCCTAAATAGTATTCGAAAATAGAATTAGTACGTCCCAAAAAAAGTACGTTGAAATGAGTGTCCCAAAGAGACCCGGATGGTCTACTATGTCCGGTCAGAATCCGAAGTGCAGATCGTTGCACACTCTAACAGCTGATATTGCCCACAACCCATCGCGCTTTGGACGAGGATTCGGTTAGAACTACAAACACGACTGAAAAGTGTTCGAAAACTACAGACATGGCGGACGCGCGAGTCCGACGGTTATGGAGAGAGGTTTAAATAAAGGGGTTTGAGTGATTAATTATCAGTATCTAACCTCTAGAAAATGTATTTATTCAATGTTGTCCACATTATATTGCATCTGCAGCATTGTGAACTTTTGCAAAGATACGTTTAGCCATTCACTTTTAAATGCATTATTATATTCAAATTCCAAACACATGAGTTGAGTCTCGGCATGAAAGCCCCATGACTGGCAGATGATCGTGCGACAACAATTCTCTCCGAAATGGTAAGAAGTTATATTAGATTGAATGGAGGATTTTAACTGTGACGAGATGATTGACAGGGCAGTTTACGGTGACAGGATGCACGCGACAGATCTGTCCGTTAAAGATGGCGAAGTAGTATGTCACAAAGCTTGCCTACTCTTTTGCTACTCACTCAAAAGTATGTACCGTATATACCCGAATATAAGACGACCCTGAATATAAGACGACCCCCCCATTTTCCAGACTTATTTTTGGGGAAAAAATCTGGTTTTCAACAGAAAATTATTTGAAGAGAAAATTTCCGAGGCGTTGTTCCAAATGCCTCGCATCACCTGTGCCTCGTGTAGAGGTCCACTCGTCGACGGAGACCGGCACATATGCGCTTCCTGATTGGCCAATGGCCATGACTGCGGCTACCCTGAGTGCGACGGGATGGATTTAATCACCCTGCGGGGTCGTCTGGCCGTTTTCGACGACGATCCGGCTCCTGCTCTCTCTCTCTCTCTCCCTCTGCTCGAGCCGCGCAAGAAAAAGCGCCGTTCACAGAGGATGCCAGAGCGGACAGAGACAAGCGAGCAGAGACCCGCCCCCCGTTCACATATCGCGTCTGCGCGCTCAAGTTCGTTATTTCAAATGTAGGCGCATAATGAAAGCGACGCGCTCGTTTTTTCCAAGCGCGTCCGCGCCGCATCGAGATCCTCGGCGCTCTCGTCAGTCGACGGCGCGGGAGAAAAAGGCTATCAATTGATTCCTCCACTCGAATATAAGATGACCCTGAATATAAGACGACCCCCCATTTTTCAGCCTATTTTTAGGACAAAAACCTCATCTTATATTCGGGTATGTACGGTACTTTTTCTTCACAAAAAGAGTACATACTTTTAGGGCGTAGTATAAGTAGGCGAATTGGGACGCAGCAATAGTTTCTTTTTAGGACCACCATTGAGGTGACTTTTTATTGTACTTGAATAGATTTCCCCTCCATTCTTTCGATCATCACAAATCTGAAACATACAGTGGTGTCCTCAAAAGTAAAAGCAATAGAGTTGAAGACCTTGTTATATGTGAAGTGTCACTTGTTTCATTTCTTTATTATGTGTGTTTTTTAGGAGAAAAGCCTTATGAATGCTCCAACTGCAAGAAGCGTTTCTCTCATTCCGGCTCCTACAGTTCCCACATCAGCAGTAAGAAGTGCATCGGCCTCATCTCAGTAAACGGGCGGCCACGACCTTCTCCCGCGACTGGGGCTGCCAAGACCCCGCAGTGCTCTTCCCCATCCCTGCCAACCTCTTCCCCTACAGCACGTGTTCAAGTCAGAGACAAAGTGGACAACAGCAAACCCCTTCAGGAGCAGCTTCCCTTGACGCAGATCAAGTCTGAGCCGCTGGACTACGAGTACAAGCCTGTGGTGGTGGCCCCATCTGCTAGAGGCGTAAATGGCATGTTCCAGGGTGGGGCGGCAGCCCCTCTCCAGGGTGCCGTACAGGCTGTTGTGCTCCCAACACTGGTATCCCCAATCAGCATCAACCTGGGGGACTTACAGAATGTGCTGAAGGTAGCAGTGGATGGCAACGTCATCAGGCAAGTGCTGGAAAGCACGCAAGCTAAAGGGCAGCAAGCAGGGTCAGGAATCGTTGGAGCAGGAGGGTTGGGAATTGCTCAAGCATCCCAGCAAGTCATCCAGGCCATTAGTCTTCCCATTTTGGATCAGGATGGCAATGCTAAGATCATCATCAACTACAGTCTAGACCCGTCACAGGCCCAAGCACTCCTTCAAAGTCCGAAGAAGGAACCTTTGGGGTTGAACACGGAGGTCTGCAAGGCTCAGAAGCTGCCAGAGGACCTGACTGTGAAGACAAATAGGGACAAAACCACCATCACTGTGGATGAAAAGAGTATGTTACACAATGACACAACACTTAAGCACTGTGGTAAAGATGGACATAGGGTAAACGGGAAAAATCTTGACGGGAAGATGGACTTGGAGGAAGGACTATGTCCTGGTCAGCCTCCTCTGAAGAACCTTCTCTCCTTGCTTAAGGCTTACTTTGCCTTAAACAATGAGCCCACCAAGGAGGAGCTGGCAAAGATATCCGAGTCTGTCAGTCTTCCAGCAGAGGTGGTAAAGAAGTGGTTTGAGAAGATGCAGCTGGGACAGATCTCCATAGACCCCTCCTCACCCCTGGCTGAAGACGGGCAGACCACCCCTAGGGATTTGGATGGGACTAGAGGTGGATCACCCAGAACAGAGCCGGATGATCAAATGAACTCAGAGGAGCCAGGGGAGAGGGAATTCAGTAGTCCAGTAGAGGACATAGCAGCTGGGGTGAATGGAATCGAGAGTGTCCCTACATCCCCTTCACCACTAAACCTATCGGCCGATGGTCCTGTCCCAGCCAGGACTCTTGAGGAAGGCGAAGGACCTCTCGATCTGTCGCTACCAAAATCCGCTGCTACAGCTGCTGTGGCTAGCGGTCACGTTAACACTGTTTACTCGGCTCAAGAGGAGCCGCTGAATTTGACTTGCACAAAGAAGGAACTGCTCAGCAATGCAAGCACCAATGCTGCCATATTTGCCAGCCAACCAAGTGCCAATCCCATAAACATTGTGACCACTCAACTGCCCACCCTAGTGGCTATCACTGACCAGGGACAAGCACAATGTCTACGTGCACTTGCCACCACTAAACAGACCATCTTGATCCCACAGCTGACTTACAGTTACACCACTACATCCTCCAGCCCAGCAGGGTCCGACACACCACAGAAGAACGTTATACACGTCAATGGCATTAAGGTGAGGACCTCACATTCATAGGGATGGGGAACGTCGGTCCTGGAGGGCCACTGTCCTGCAGAGTTTAGTTCCAGCCAAAAACAAACACACCTGAACAAGCTAAATAATGTATTCAGGATCACTAAGGCTACAGGCAGGTGAGGTTTTTTTTTTCAGGGTTGGAGCTAAACTCTGCAGGATAGCGGCCCCTTCAGGACCAACGTTCTCTATCTCTGCTCTAAACTAACATTCGAGTGTATATATATATATATGTGCCCACAAATGTATCCTTGGTTATATTATTTCAAATACAATGATCTGGTTTTTCTCTTGATGTAGGAGGAGAAACAGGAGATGGGGTCAGAGGTCACCTCAACATTGGAAGAACAGACAGACTCAGACTCAGGGCCGACGAGGAAGAAGATGAAAAGGACAGAGAGTGGGCTGTACGCCTGTGACCTGTGTGACAAAATCTTCCAGAAGAGCAGCTCATTGCTCCGCCATAAATACGAACACACAGGTAGGATTCTCACACACCTATATCACCAAGGAGAAAATTAGACATTAAGAAAGCAGTTAGGTCTGTTTTTAGATGTTCCTTCATACACAAATGGTTGGGCATTCATAGAAATATGATTTGAAGTGATATTGAAGGGGAAATTATGACAGAATATGTTGTATTGCAGTAATTTTACCTATTACACTGGGAGCAGAACTGAATTTTAAGTTCCAACCACTGTTAAATTACACGTGCTGGAGGGTGCGGTGACTTATTTTCCCTCATCCTCTGGCCAAATACATTACCTTCTCACACCGAACCCAGGCTGTTACATCAGTTCTCTGTTTGTAATTTACACTCCTCCTCCCGCTTTTGCTCTCAAAACATGAGAAGTTAGCAAAGCCAAGAGCAGGTCACCTCTCACTGTTAAGATACCTGGCCAAAAAGCGAGCAGCACTCATCCAAATGACATCACAGCGCCTTGAACCACAAGTTATGCTGTCTTTTTTCTCTGAAGCCACAGTTTATAAACTTCCAGTCCTTGGTGGAACTGGCCTGTCTTGTGCACCACAGCTTGTTTTGATTCATTGTTTGGTCTTATTGTCCATGGCTACATAACAACATGTAATGCAATTCTTAATGCCTTAAAGATCCAGGGTTGAAGGCTGGGTGTGGGTGGATTTTCTAGTGCTACATGGAGATTACAAGATTTTTTTCCCCCGGCTGGGACCCTTTACAAGTTGAACTGTGTGACAGTGGTTTTTAAAGCATGCATATAATTGACGAAAATGAGTCAATTTAATATGTTGTAATGTTGCATAACAGTGTCAATCAGCTAAAAAACAATTATTACAAATTTCCAGTGTACATGACATGAGTTTTAACACCTTCAAGGTGCGTTTACATTTGCCCAATTAGCACCACTTACACAGAAATCACTTTGGAACAAGCAGTGTTCCATTGGTCATCACAGTGCATTTGCCAACTTGAACATGCAAAATATGCATTGGGAACTTTTTCACCCTATTTAAATTATGGGATTTCTCCTGCAAAATTTGCAGAGCAATGGGAGTGACTGTACCTTAAGATATAGAGTAACTAACAGAATATGGAATTAACAGTACTTCCATCCCTTATAAGTCTATAATAATCTCAGAAATTATTGTATTTCACCATGTATATTCCGGCAACAGGATAAGTACTCCAAGATGAATACTAATAGAGTGCAACTTCTTCCTGCAGGAAAGAGGCCTCATGAATGTGGGATCTGCAGCAAGGCCTTCAAACACAAGCACCACCTAATAGAGCACCTGCGCCTGCACTCCGGAGAAAAGCCGTACCAGTGTGACAAGTGCGGCAAACGCTTCTCCCACTCCGGCTCCTACTCGCAACACATGAACCACAGATACTCCTACTGTAAGAAAGAGGCTCAAGGTCAAGGGCTAAGCCAAGGAGTCGAGGAAGAGGACAACCACGGCGAGGAGCAGCCTCGGACGGGAAGCGCTGCGGCCTCACCCCCTTCCCACCTGGACTCGGACGAGCGGGGGAGTAGTACCAGAGAGGATGAGAGTGAGGAGGAGGATGAGATAGGCTCTGGGAGCTTAGTGGATGAGGATGAGATTCAGGTGGTCAAGATTGGAGAAGAGGGAGATGAAGACGACCAGGGAGCAGATGAAGATCAGGAAGGGAAGGGAGAGAGGATGGAGGAGGCGGAACAAGAAGAAGGTGAGAGCGAGGAAAATGACGGACAGATGCTGAAAGTTGTAGTGATGCAGGATGAATGTGAAGAGGAAGAAAATAGGGAAGAGGAGCGAACGGCGGAGGAAGCCATGGACACAGGAGCCCCTGAAAACATGAAGGACACGACAGAAAGAGACAAGGAAAGAGAGAACCCGGCGGACAATGAGAAAAACAGGGAAAATGAAGAAAACACAGCCGCTACGAATGGAGGCGTGAAATGAAGAGAAGCCACAACTGTGTTTTTAAGACCCTTATTCCTTATGAAGTTGTTTTACAAAATTACTAATTTGAAGGAACAAAAAAGACGTTTTCTCTTTGCAGATGTTTCTCTCTCTTCCTGAGAACTGACTGTGTTAAGACGAGAATGAGGAGAGGAAGAGAGCGTGACTGCTCTTACGCTGCATTTAAACCCACTACTGTGTATAAACCCCCAGGTGTGCCTGATAAATACGAAATAGTTACTTTTTCCACAAAAAGACGATTTTCAGTGTTTGAGTATGGTTTGTATAAATGCAAAGTTTAACGAAAAAACGAACAAAAACAAAAAAGCAAATGATCTCATATACGGACTGAAAGCTATACACGTTTTGGCTAATAATGTTTTATTACTAAAACGCCTTGGGTCAATTTCTTTTATCAGTATTACTAATTTTTGTCACTCTCGGTTTACCCTGAAAAGCTGTACAGTTGGGTGAGAGAGATTTCTATACGTTTTTATTGCCAATGAACAAAACTCAGTATTTTCTTGCATTTGAAGGAAAAAGTATCCTGTGCACTACCATATTCCCAGTTTACCTATGGAACACCTATGTGGGCCTTGTGTTGTTTAATGTCTACCTTCCAGTATTAGCACCCCAGACGCTATTCCCTAAGCCACGCTAGTGCTCGCTAGCACATCATTTGTCTGTCGTCTCATTTCAAAGGACACTGAGCCTTAAATGTAAAAAAAGATTGATGTGGTTATGGTGGGAGGGCTTTAATGAATTCCAAAAAAAAGCCAAGACATCAAAGAAAAACCTTAGACGTAGTCTTCATCATGTTTCAGGTGATCGCCATAAGTCCCTTCCCCACCCATCATCCACCCTTATGCAAAAACATGCATGTTGGAAGTGCCATTGAACAGTGCTGTGCCGTTGCTGTGACGCCTCCGCTAAGCAGTACACTCACGTGGGGCTCATGCTGTCTTCGTTTTTAGTAGCAAAATTTTGGACCCCTGCACCTAAACCACTAGTCCTGACTAAAGGACAAGACTGCCTCTTTTTTCTTTTTTTTGATCAATCCAGTATAAAGACTACATTGCATCAAGAATTCAGGAAAGACGATCGATGAGCAAAAAGGAGTAAAAAAAAAAAATCTCTTTTTTCAGCCTTGAAGTATTTTCCCCGTTTGGTGCACTTGTTTCTCTTGTTATCTTTAGCAGCACGACACTTTTTCTTCAGGTAACAAATGTAGACAGATGTGATCAATGAAGAATTCACTTTTAGTGTTTTTCGTTTTTTTTCGGTCAGCCTTTTTACCTGTCAGTATTAATTTTTGTTTTGTTTGTATTGAAGTTTTTTTGTTGTTTGTTTCAGTGAACATTGTGTAATTTTTGTTGTTGTTTGTTTTGTTTTGTTTTCAGTAAAGGCAGTATTACCCCTCCCATCCCTCACCAGTATAACTTTACATTTTTAGTTTTAGAGACCTTTTATATTTATGTGTCTTATTTTTGTATTTTCTTTATGGTTATTTATTACACAATGTAGTGTACAATACTGTAGTTTGTATTAATACAATAATATATTTTAGTATGAAGAATAATTTCAAAGATAAATGAATACAAAGCTGGGGGAGAAACTCTAGCATTTCAAAGTGTTTTAAAACAGAAAAGTATAATTTTCAAAATGCATTGTTTGAAGAAAAAAAAAAAAGACAAAAACACCCCTTAAAGTAAATCAGAACTGTTACCTTTTACACGTCACTTTCATGTTATTGTCTCTTACCCCACTATACTTTGAAGCTACTGAACGTCTGAAAACTAATTGTATGCTATACACGCATGAGTCTTTGCTGTTGTATCGAAAGATTGTCCTTCACCATGAAACTGTGCTGCCCTTTTAATGAAGCCAAAACATCATCAATGTGTTGTTTTTTTATTATTATTTTTGGTTGTGCCAATTTGTGACTCTCTTTGTCTACATCAAGGCAACAAAGTCTTTTATATGTCCCTGTTTTAACCTTTTTAGTGGTAGCTTTTTGTTTGATTGTTTTATTTTGTTTTTTAATGACTCCCCATCTCACAATAAAATACTTCAAGAATTCAACATTTACAGCTTTTCTACAATATTTCCATTACGAGAGATGTAAATCTTCATTGGTTAGAAGAGTTATAGGCACATATTGCAAAAGATGAGGTGATTTTTATGATAGAAATACAGAGACATTCACTGTGAATAAAATCCTCTATAGCACCAACAAAAATCATTGATTGGGATCAGGTTGCCATGCAGGATTTTGGATGGAGGGCATGAATTATTAACGCAGCAGAACATAAATCTATGATCTGACTAAAGTCTGAAAATTATGTGATGCATGCTCAACCCTCTACTGTAGGGAGAATAGACTCGTGTTTGGGTGTGTCAAACTGCCATAAATAATTTTGTTAAAACAGCAGCCAGAATATTATTGAGCTCTGTGGCACCTGGATGTTTCAGTTTTAATGCAATTGTAGAAGAACTCTCTTTACTTCTACAAAGCTTTATGAACCGAGTGGTCTTCGGAACATTTATCAAACGGGACACTCAAAATCAGAAAATATTTCTCATGACCCCTCTGCCATGGCAACAATCTGAAAAACACACAGTTTCAGCAGTAGCTGAAAGCTGATGGACAACAGCACAGGAACAAGCCAAGAGTGGAAGCCGAGAACAGAACATCCCCTGGGAAATTTGGTGGATAGCACAATCAAATACAAATAGCCCACATCTGTGCTCAAAACATTAGCCTTTACTTAAAAATCATGTTTATTCACTGTGCGTAGGCATGAGGATTAATGCTGCATTCACAAAATCACTGAGATATTCCCATCAATATTTTACTTGGATTGTTTCAGCACACTTGGTTTTAATCAACGGTTTTATAGGTGGAAGAAGCACAGTTGAAGTTCAAGTTTAATGTATAAGGCTCTGCGACATTTTCTGCTGGTTATTGCATATCATGCAAAACTAAATTGAATAGCTTGCTTTTCTCTGCATTTCCTCTGTCGACAGAATGGATGATAAACACTGCTTGACAGCAGCAAGTTATTTTATGATGATCTTTAGGCCATCATCCAATATGAAGTTAAATGTGCCAAAAGAAATTGCAGTATTAAACTTTGGTAAGTAGATTATGCACCGTTTGTACTAGACTACAGATACTGAAATTGGGAACCTCACAAATTGATCGGTTTTGTGTGTGTGTGTACACTATCCGGACAAAAGTATTGAGACACCTTCCCATTACACCAACAGGGACTGTAATGACATTGCATTCTAAATATATGGACATTAATATGGAGTTGCATTTTGGACGAATTGTTGCTAGTTTATTGAGGCTGCAGGAACCACCTAGTAATGCATTACATGAACTAACTTTTCTGCATCAGAAACAGATAACATGTTCCATAGCTTAGTGATGTTTTTGAGGTGGAAGACGGCTGTTTTTGTGAAACACAAGTTGCTGTCAAATATAACACCCAGGTAGAGGATGAAATAACAGTACATCCTTCTAAATGCAAATTGAATTCTAAGAGATTCTGTGTACAGGTTTTGCTCCAAGTAATACATCAGTCTTCAAAATTACCGGTCATCTTATACATATTTTTTATATAAGTTCTTCCACTCCAAACTCATCCATGTCTTCATGAACCTTGCTTTGTGCACTGGAGCACAGTCATACTGGGATAGAAAAGTGCCTTCCCCAAACTGTTCCCACAAAGATGGAAGGATAGCATTGTCCAAAATGTCTTGGTATTCTGAAGCATTAAGATTTTCCTTCACTAGAAGTAAGGGGTCAAGCCCAACCCCTGAAAAACAGACCCATACCATTATCTATCTTCCACCAAACTTGACATTTGGCACAATGCAGCCAGGCAAATAACGTTCTCCTGGCATGCTCCAAACCCAAGCGTGATTCGTCACTCCACAGAACACGTTTCCACTGCTCTAGAGTCCAGTGGCGGTGTACTTGATGATGTGAGGCTTGCATGCAGCAGCTCGACCATGAAAAACCCATTCCATGAAGCTCCCGACGCACAGTTTCTGTGCTGATATTAATGCCAGTGGAAGTTTGGAACTCTTCAATCAACACATTGTTGATCTCAGCACTCGGTGACCATGCTCTATGTATTTACATGGTCTTCTGTTTCGTGGCTGAGTTGCTGCTGTTCCTAAACGCTTTTGCTTTCCACTAATACCACTTACAGTTGACCATTGGAATATCTATAGCAGTGTTGAAATTTCACAGACTGACTTATTGCAAAGGTGTCATCATATCACAGTACCATGCTTGAATTCACTGCTCTTCAGAAGGACCCATCTTTTTCACAAATGTTTGTACATTAAAAAGGTGTGATGGAAACAACTGGATTCAATAATTAAGAGTGTCCCAAGATTTTCGACCTTACAAACCTATTCAACATTGATAATTATAATAGAAAAATTTACCTGAGCACCGAATCAGCATATTAGAATGATGTCTGAAGGATCATGTGACACTGAAAACTGGAGTAATCATGCCGAGAATTCAGCTTTGAATAAATGACATTTTAAAATATAAAACAGTTCCTTAATTTTGTAATAATATTTTGCAATATTACTGTTTTTACTGTATTTTTGAAAAAATAAATGCAGCCTTGGTGAAGATGATAGAGGTTCTTTCAAAAGCATTTTTTTATGTTTTCAAACTTTTGACAGGTAGCCTGCTGTGTATATATATATATAACATATGTAGGGGAGACCGGGGACAGTTGCAACACTTTTTGAATTTGACTGTTACTCAGAGATGGTTTAGATTAGACAAACAAATTGTTTATACAACAATCTTACATCTGTCTGTTAATAGTCTAAACCATTTAAAGATAATTACAGAATCTACATTTTTCACAATTTGCATTTGAATGTAAGGAGTCAGATGTTGCAACTGACCCCAGGCCCGGGGATAGTTGCAACATTGTTTGGGGATGGTTGCAACATGTTACAAATACAATATATTACAATACATGTCAGTGTTAGAAAAATATTATTATTATAAAAAATGTAAGTTATAATAATATTACAGTGTTATTTATTCATCAGCTTTGATTAGATGACCATTATAGATTTGTCTAGATGACTATATATTCAAACTGATATAAAACACAGTAGGCTTTTAGTGACATAGGAAGAATGGAACAATTTGTGAGGCAATTAACTTTTTAGCCTATTGTCATGCAAAACATTTTTTTTTTAAACTTTTATATGCACGCACGCACACGCACACACACACACACAAACCTCCTGCCTTTGCTCCAACTTAATGAACTATATAATATTTAAGTAAAAACTTATTTAAAAAAATGTTAAAAATCCTGCTATGTGGTCTGTTTATTTATTTATGCATTGTACGGGGACAGTTGCAACAGTTGTTGCAACCTTCCCCGTTCTTGTCAGTTCAATAAAACCTCATCTGCTAGCTAAACAAGGCTACCTTGATACATGCTAACCATACTAGCTTAAAGTTAACATATCACTCATTTAAACCATATAAGTTTGAGCTCAATCCCAAAAACAGTGACAACAGTTTAACAAAAATAAAGCTCAAGAAAAAAAACACTTTCATTCCTCAAAAATAGTTTTCCGTCAATAAATCCTGGAGCAGCTCAGAAATCTCCTCGATATTTTCTCTGGAAGGCGGGGCATCCAGCTGAGCATGTGTAGTGTGAGTGTCATCACTCTAGCTTGTTTCTGATTGGAGAAAAATTACATGTTGCAACTGTCCCCGGTCTCCCCTAATACATCAGTTATAACAACCGCATAGAAACACACACAAAAAAAACACACCCAGCAACTGCATAGCAACGCTCAAAATGTTACAATGGTCCTATATTCTTCCATACCTTAATAAGAATGGTGACTTTTTCCATCTTGACATCACATGTAGAGTTTCATGTTAGTGACTTCAGTGCAGTTTGGCTGGACCACCTAGGCGGGATACATTTTCAGCTGATTTTTTTTTTTTTTTTTTAACAGTGGAGAGACTAACAACGAATTGTTTGACAATCATTTCAATACGCCGCTCAAACATCAGTGGTGTTCTTTTCTGAGGGCCTCCACGAACTCATTTGATCTCAGCGTGATGTCGCCACACTCCTCAGCTGCTAAGACCAAACCTGACCACAACTTTCTGATGTTTATATAAGGCAGTGCCCCTCCATTTACTCTCTAATGAGCTTCTAATCATTTGCACCTGTGCAACAGTGCACCTGATTTTCATTTTAGGCATTTGCTGCATGTGGAAATTGCATTTCTGTTTATTTAAATAGTACAAATGACTGTAAAACCGTACTCAACCCTATATGACCTAACCAAATCTTTCTATCGATTCTGATTCAGCTGAGAATACTGCAGTGAGACTGTGCCACAGGGCAGGATATTAACACTGCCCCACATGTGCTAACAAACATATATACACATGCAAACACGCATGTTATTATACACAGATATAACAAAAGAAAAAACAACTGTTATTAATGTTGCTGATATAGCCTATATGTAATAGCATCTTCCCTTGGAGACTGTAAGAAAAGACAAACAGCATCACTGCTGTAACATGAGCACATAAATTGAAGGTTTACGCTGATTCATTTATAGAAGCTACATGATCTTTTTGTCCACATTGAACATCATCAGATAACTGCCCCTTCACTGCAATTTTTATTTTCTTATTTGAAATAAAAAAAAAAAAAAAAAACCCTAAGATGTCTAAATATCTACACACCCTTAAAACAATATAAACAAGATCCTTAAACAAGAAAAAAAAATCAAGCTCATTGAAAGGGCGGAAATGCTTCAAAAAGTTCCTAAAAGTAACATAATAATCTTTTTTATTATTATTTATTTCAGTCACAAAAAGATATTAAAATATTTTAACACATTTTGTTCACAGACTTCACACAATTAAGGTAAATGTTTTTAATCATATATCTTGAACCATTATTTATGAAAAGGCACATTTTGTCCTGGTCAAATTAAATATTTATAATGCAAAAATACTTGAAATTTAAAAATACTTAAAAAATGAACCATAAAAGTTAGAAACCATAAAAATGTTTGTGGAAAATTGTTTCAAAATCTATGAAAACAGTATAAATACTTCTCACGTTCATTTTAAACTACAGATTTCACTAGTTTCAACTCAACTTTTTATCATCTCATGCATTTTTATTTGTCAGACAAATTAGTTTGAAATGAAAAACAGCATGACACCCTGGTTATTGTGTTAGGTGAACATTTCACAGGTGAAATGAAAATACTGATGATGTCGTCTGTCCTATAGGTAACACAGGTGACCTTTGGTGATGATGTCAAAAGCATGCTCTGGATAGCACATAGTGATTTAATTACAATCCCCCACAGAAAGAGTAGCTTGCTTTTAAATGGCAAATATGAGCCCAAAACCAAATTCAAGAGGTGATCTGTTGTCTTGCTCTCCCACACACACACACACACTCACACAAACACACTTACTCCACGCCAGATGGCTCAGGGTACAAAAATCAATTAGATCACCTCAGGAGCAGAGGGAATTCATCCCGGCCAACCCCAGCAGCCCCTCCTCAGGTCTGAGTACAGGAGGACTGAGGTTCCCCTTCTGCCTCATCACCTCAGCTCTAATCTACTTCTCTCCGCTGCATATACACACTAACTTCATTAGACGAGCAGGGGGAGAGGGAGAGGGAGAGGGAGAGGGAGAGGGAGAAATAGGGCACGCTGAATATCTTGAACTGCATGAATCACCAGAGCTCCTCTAAACATAACCGAATTGCGAGAGTATACTTAAGAGCAGGAGAGAGAAGAAGAAGAGAGCTGTAAGGAACATCAAAATGGATTTACTTTGCATTGTCAACCCTTGCCAGCTCTGCTTTGGAGGAGAGGAGCAGAGAAGGAGGGAAGAGACTATGTAGGTGGATTCTGGGAGAAGGATAATGTGCAATAAAAAGAAATAAGCTGACAGCAAGAATTAAGACTGTGGAAGGGCTTAAAACATGATCTTCATTACACCCTAGTGTTCATATTACAACATTACATCGATTTCAGAAATTGACAACCCCAGTCCACATTCGCTTTCATTATTAGTCTACAAATTATTCCCAGTTGTTGTGTTCCACAGAATTTGTTTTTTATTGAATTCAAACTTTAACAAGATGTTGCAGGCTGTATGTGAAAAATCTAGACACCACAACTGAGCAATAATAGAAAAAAAAGAATGGTGATTAAAGGGATAGTTCACCCAAAAAATGAAAATTGTGTCCTCATTTATTCACCCTCATGTTGTTCCAAATCTGTATGAGCTTCTTTCTGTTAAACATAAAATAATTTATTTTGAACTCTGAAGAATGTCAGTAACCAAACAGCCCAGATAGCATACATATCCGGGCCTCATCTGGGCCAACTATGGCACATATGGCTCAGTTCTGCCAGTGGCAAAGGTCACATGGGCCATATCTGGCCCACACACGTCAAACCGTTTTTAGTGTGAGTTAATACTATGGGTGCCGTCAACTGTCTGGTTACCAACATTCTTTAAAATGTCGTATTTTGTGTCCAGCAGAATAAAGAAACTCTTACAGGTTTGGAACAACTTAAAGGGATAGTTCGGCCAAAAATGATATTTAAACCATGCATTACTCACCCTCAAGCCGTTCGAGATGCATATGTCAATCTTGTTTCAGACGAACACATTTTCAGTTATTTTAGAAAATGTCTTAGACCCTTCAGTGGATATAATGTGAAGCAATGGGGTCCACCTCCTTCAAGTCCCAAAATGTGAATACATCCTTCACAATAGTAATCCATCCGGCTCCAGGGGGATAAACGAAGGCCTTCTGAGGGTAATCCGTGCGGTTTTGTCCTAAAAATATACATATTTAAAACTTTATAAATGAAAATATCTGACTTCCGGCAACGATCGACACGCGTGCGTTCACGCGCTTTCGTGTTTTGTTTTGCTCTGCTCTCTGGCTGCGCTGGCGCGTTCGTTCTACGTCACGACAGTTCCTACACTACGTCTTACCTCGTACACCGACTTCCATCACCCGTGAACGCGCGTCGATCGTTGCCGGAAGTCAGATATTTTCATTTATAAAGTTTTAAATATGTATATTTTTAGGACAAAACCGCACGGATTACCCTCAGAAGGCCTTCGTTTATCCCCCTAGAGCCGGATGGATTACTATTGTGAAGGATGTATTCACATTTTGGGACTTGAAGGAGGTGGACCCCATTGCTTCACATTATATCCACTGAAGGGTCTAAGACATTTTCAAAAATAACTGAAAATGTGTTCGTCTGAAACAAGATTGACAGATGCATCTCAAACGGCTTGAGGGTGAGTAATGCATGGTTTAAATATCATTTTTGGCCGAACTATCCCTTTAAGGGTGAGTAATGATA
Source organism: Tiaroga cobitis (assembly GCA_030578255.1). Taxonomy (NCBI): domain Eukaryota; kingdom Metazoa; phylum Chordata; class Actinopteri; order Cypriniformes; family Leuciscidae; genus Tiaroga; species Tiaroga cobitis. The sequence continues at coordinate 28,056,765 of CM060602.1, read as the reverse complement.
CATACAATTTTAATTTGGGGTGAACTATCCCTTTAAATGATATGCGTTTCAGACAGCTATTAAAGACCAATCAAAGACGGGAGAAAAATAATAAAACAGTCACGTCTTATTCATTGTCAATGGTGGTTACGGCCCTGTTTAAAGATACACATTTCAAAGTGAAAAAGCTGCATGTATGATGAGTAACGTTAGACAGCAACCTGATTGATGTTTAACATTACACGCGTGTTCTGTAACGTTACCTCTCCGAGCTACTATCTTCTCAGCAAAACTGCACTGTAAAGAGGCTGCGGCACCTCAGAACATAAATCATCAAGAGTAGGGTGTGAAGATATTGTGTGAGTGTGTGTTCTTGTTAGGGTAAGTGTGTGAGCTAAACTCACGGGAGCAGCAGTCAAAACACCGGCGCGAACACCCATCATTTATCACGCACACGCTCGCGCATCAAGCCTATGATTTCATAGGCCGTAATTAAAAAGGCACACAGCACTATTTATAAGTCTGATCGTCACTTAGTAGCACTAATAAGGATGTTAGTTGAAGAAACACATATTATTAAGCCTTAGGAGAAGCAGGGGCTCTGTTAGCATGCACACATGCTAATAATTAGCTGCTGACGGGGTCTAACACCACTCCACTCCACGGGCCTGAACAGGATTAATCAGCCTGTAAAAGAGACCCACCTCACGGCTTCCTGCAAGGACACCGAGGCTAAATCAGCAGTTGGAAACAAACTAATTAAAGGGGGGAGAGAGACCGAATCACTAGAGACTAGTGAAGAGAAGAGAGGCATTGCTTCTAAATTACTGTCAGTCTTATTCACAAGATGCCTGGCTTAAAGGGTTTCAATCTGTCTATACCCAGGATATGTTTAAGCTGATGTATGTGGAATTTTAAAGCTGTAGTGCTCATTGCTTCTCATTTAACTTTCGAATCCAATTTTTGTCTACACTTTTCTTTGTGTAAGAATTTTTAGTCCTATTTTAAAGCTGGCGTGCATATATGCATAGCATGCTAGGTCAGGGTATATTCTGGCAAACCTTTTGCCAATCACGTCTAGTAATCAGCAAAGCAAGCTGTGGTACACGCCAATGACCAACAAGCGATGGGTAATTCGCAAAGCACAATGCTATTTTCTGTTTTCCCAGCACGATACCATAGCACGGCATAAAGTAATAGGTTTGAGAAGTAAGAGGCGGGGCATCAGTTAAAACATTTCAAAGTTAAAGTTCAGGCAAACAGGTATTAATAGACAAGTTTTAGTCAAATATTGATTGTTTATAGCTGAATTAGTAGAATGCAAAATACACAACCGATTTTATGGTTTATAATACAGCAATCTTATTGGGGTAGACGGTTGAGCAGTGCATTCCTTTATGTGTCTGGTACGTGTTTATGAATGATCTGTCAACGACGCTGTTTGACCGTAGCTTAGACTACAACAAAAATATTAAGTGACAACCATGTTTCAGTAACGATCAATTGGATAATGTTTTGATGAACTTACGAATCAACTTAGATGAAGTTACTGTCAAAATCATAGACTGTAAAAAATAGGTCAAAATAGATGCGTATAGCCCTCAATTTTCAAAGCAGCTTTACAATGAGTAATTTTGTAAGCTTTAATATTGAGCAGTTTTATTATAGCTAGACGACGATATCACAAAATATATTGCTGATAAATGATACACTGATTGAGAGTTAGGCAGCCTAGCTATAATATTAGATTAATTTACCCGATAAATCAGTGCCGCTTTTAGTGGGCAATGAGCATGACTGCATGAAATGGCATAAGGAGAGATATTTTATAGGCTGAGACAATATTTTTCCGCATGCCATGCAGGGCTCCGTAATTTTATATAATTTATGCTTCTACTTTTTTCCATTAGGATCTGTGAATAAACAACTTATTTTACATAAATGATGTAATAATTCACTGTATTTCAGTAAAACATCGGATAAATCTGAAAGTGTGATTTATTTTAAAGCAAAACCACGGTGACAAATAAGACAATAGGCTAACAAATAGAATACACGCCCTGGCCACTGGGTTTTGTGCGTACAATGGGAATAAAAACCGCGCAGTGCTAAAATGTGAATATATATATATATATATATGAGCCATTCCACCGAAAGGGTGACATTTCTGTCCCCAGGACATTATATGCATTAAAAATGCATGAAAATTAACTCTAAAATACATTTTATTATTAATCAAAATGTCCTGCTCATTACTACAACTACAAATTTAAAATGTTTAATTAAAAACATTAATAAAAACTACATAGAACACACAAAAAAAGCATTTTCTGCATGTCCCCGCTCTCCATCTCTAAACTTTACTATGAAATATGATGATTAAAATCCTTCAGAAATCTTTTTTGCATTGTTGTGTGACTTTATATCCAATCTATGCTTTAAAATGTTTTTTTTTTTTTTTCATGAGAAAAAAATATTTTATCTAATATTTTAGATAAAATCCACATTTTAGTCCCCGGGTTTTCACTCAGTCCGGTTACCCTAACACATCCCCCCCTCTGAAAAACTTGGAATATTCCACAAGACACATTTTCAACAGGAAGTTGCATCATCTGGATCTTCTGAAGGCAATGGGAAGACCATAAGTAAGTCCTCACAATTTAATTTCTGTATATTTGATGAAATTGTAACTATGACTGAGAAGGTCAATCTCAACATGCTGTACTGTTACCTAAATTATTTCTTAGATTTTATCCATTTATTTTAAAAATATAAACTTTTGGTAAATCACTAGAATTTGTTACGTGTCCTTATGCTATTAGCATGTAGGCCTATGCTATGTGGCCATATGTCATGTATTTGATAACTTTTTACTTAAAAACTCAATCCTGTTACTTTCAGTCCTGTTACTTGTATGAAAAATAACAGGAGTGAGTTAAAGTAACAGGAGGGAGTAGAGTCCTCTGTTTTGTTAATTTAATACTGTAAATATTAGTTGATATTATACTATTCACCTGAATCATGAGGTTTAAGGTTGCATTTACTTAAATTGTAGACATTAGCATTAGTTTTACAATGTGAACACCATACTTCCAGGAAGCCAGTCCACCACAAAGTGACTTAAACGTTTTGTCTTTGTCTTTCTTATATTTTGTTGAAGATGGATAAACCCCATACTATGTAGGTGCCAGAAACACCCACCTATGGCATGCTGCACTGGGAAGAAGCAAGACACACCCGCAACCCTCTCTTTTCTCCATTTTTTGTCTTAACTTCCCTCTTTCTCCCTCTCTCTCTTCTCTCTCTCCTTTTTTCTCTTTCCACCTCCTTCGCTGTGAAGTACTACTAGCACATAGTAAATCACTTCAACACAGAAATCTTATGCACACATAGTCATGTACACTTTCTCTCATACACACACATGTAAAGTCTCTCTCATACACACTCATTCAGACACTCATTCCTGTTAGCCAATGTTCATTCCTGTTACCAATTGTTCATTCCTGTTACTAATTTTTTTTTCTAAAAAAAATAATGTTAAACCACTGTTTTTATCAGTTTTGTTTGGTTCATCATTTATACATTTATTTAATCAATTAAATTATTTAAAGAAATTACAAACTTGAGGCTTCGGTTTTCTTTAAAGTAAAAAAAAAAGGGTTTGTGTTTTATATTAAAAGACACCTTGCCATAATATATAGTGATTTTTTTTGTCACAAATATCAATTATTTGAACATATAACCAACAATTTCTTTAAAATAAACACTTTCTTGTGGGGAAAACAAAGGAATTAATAGACATGCTTTTAAACATGCTTTTTAAATGGCACATGAGTTTCAGTAACAGGACTGAGAAAACATGCGTCCATATTCTGCTTAGAAACCTTGTAAAAAATAAATAAAGTTGCCTGAGATTGACCAATGCACATTTTGAATAGTTAAATATGTGTAGTAATAGATTCAATGTTGAAAAAAAATTTAAATTAAAGTTTAATTTTGAAGAGTTACAACAAGCAAATGTCACCCATTCGGTGGAATGGCTCTCATATATATATATATATATATATATATATATATTAATTTTTTTTTTTTTTTTACTTAAACAGGTGTTATTATGTCGATCTATAGCAAATATTATGTTGTTCAATAGCATATTTAAGCAATAGGCCTACATGTTCATATCACTTCTTACTGGGTATTTTATTTATTTTATTATATTATTAATACCTGTTTGCCTGAACTTTAACTTTGAAAATTTTAACTGATGCCCCGCCTCTTACTTCTCAAACCTACTTTATGCCGTGCTATGGTATCGTGCTGGGAAAACAGAAAATAGCATTGTGCTTTGCGAATTACCCATCGCTTGTTGGTGAATGGCGTGTACCACAGCTTGCTTTGCCGATTGCTAGACGTGATTGGCAAACGGTTTGCCAGTATATACCCTGACCATGCTATGAGATATTTTACAAAATGGTTGTCATTTGTATCCTCCATATACGTGTAAAAATGAATAGTTGATCTCAGGTTCATTTTTGTAAACACGTCAGCAAACAATTTTAGTAAACAATTGATAACTGAAATATGGATATTTGCAGAAATATCAGTGTTAGCCTAATTTTTCTAAGGGGCCGTGTACACAACACCGTTTTCAACTAAAAACAGAAAACTTTTTATGCGTTTTGGCCATTCATTTAAACGACAACAGCGTTTTGGGGGCCTGTAATAGCAAACTTTTGAAAACGGGTTTCAAAGTGCAAGTTTTTGAAAATGATACTGTTGTAACAGATTAAAGTCTGAATAGAAGTTAAGGCTATAGGAATGTTCTGTTTATGTGTGTGTGTAACACATTCTGCCCTTTGGGACTTGCTATAGGCAAGAGAGAGATGGGCAATATTATTTTATTATTCAAGAGTGTTTAGGCGAACCCAATACAAAAGCTCGGTTACACATCATCTTCCTGTAAACTACAAAAGCGGGAATTTGTGAAAACGGTGGTGTCATGCGCACACATATCAGTCTATAGACGCCTAGTGTTTCTTTACAAAGTGACAATTGCCAACTACTGGCCTGGCATGCATAATACAGCGCTTTTAGTCGTTTTCGTGGATCCGTGTGAACGGGATTGTTTTGATAATGCTTTCGTATGTACGCAAAAGATGCAAAGGAAAACCTTTTCCGTTTACATCGTACCCTAAGAAGCACCATATCATTTTCAAGCCTTTGTAATCTCAAGTTTATTTGTCAGCCCTTTTACTTTCTTATGCCTCATATCTCAAAGTAAACATTTATCTAGGAATGGCACAATGCATATGTGAACACATGAATATTATTTGTCTGATAGAATGTTTGACATCTTCCAAAATTAAAAAGGAGCAACTTATCTGGCACTCTGGAAGTGGCACCCATTTCTTATAAGTGACCAGCATATTGGCACATTCTCCAGCAGCCTCATGCTGGAGCCACTCTATAAAACTCTGGCCAGGGTTCTTCAGGTGTTCTCTTCTGCAGGATTTACAAGCTCTTAATGCTGGGTCAGATGATGGAGTACGGATAAACCAATCAGGCTTCACCCAGGATGAGTAAATGGACATGCAGATGGGTCCATTATCTGTCAGGCTCGTATGATACAGCAGCTCTATATTTACGGCCTACTTAATGGGGTTGATTGTATTAGTGCACATGGAGGGGGAATGGCTCTATCACAGACATAGTAGTTCCAGCTTTGTGCAATTACCTTATGTAAATCCCGCAAGCAGGCGTCTATTTAAAATGCATTGAATTTCCCAATGCAAAACCATCAAGTCCAACCATGCGAACTTCATTAATACCAAAGCATGGGCAGATAACATTTGAAGTACTGCGATGATTACTTTAGCCAATGCCCGTGTGCATTTGTTTTTTTAAAGGATACTTGAGATGGTATTTGGAAAGACTTGCTAAATGGAGCATTTAAGCACAGTAGCCTCAGGAGTGTCTTAAGTGAGGAATAATCGCAACTTTACATGAAAGTACCATCAATATTTACACAATTGCCTTATAAAAGACAATTAAGGAGAGGAAATGGATTGCAGCATCATGTTTGTTCTGTATTCGGCATGGGTTACATCTCTGTGCAAAAATTGAATTAACGGTCAATAATTTCGCACAAGAGACATCTTGAACAATACCACATTCTACTACATTTAATGCTTAAAGTTACACAGCAGACCGATGCTTATCAGCTACTGGGACATTCCTATAAATGTCATTCAGGCTGCATGCATAACGATTTAGAGCCCACAAACAGAGTTTACATTTATATATGGCCCTATAATAGTAGTTACCATGTCAAATAAAATGTTTTCATCTGCCCTCCCCATACAAGTTGTGTTGCTGTCAAAGATGAATGTGATTGGATTTTAGAAAATGTGGCTTTTTTTCTTGATCTGATAGGCTCATTCAGCCGGCTTTAACAACAGTGAATTTTTATTTCTTATCAGAGCAGTTGCACAAAGCAGCAAATGCATGAAAATTTTCCATGTGTGTTTTAATGAAGACAATTACTCAGTTTAGTTGGGGCTCCAAAACAGAGATATGAAAATGAATCCCAGTAGAAGCGAATTCAGAGAAGACTCGATTATTGTTTATGAAAGTCTTCAGTCACACATGCTTTAGGCACAAAACATGTTCTTGGTCAGAGTCTGTCATTCATTCTGATCAGGTGGCAAGATGCAGCAACATAGAAAATGATAGACATGTAGAGGGGGAAAAAAGAAGAGTCAAAGTCATGAATGTTTTATGGGTCATAATGGCTTTCTCATATTTCCTCACCACACTTTGGCCTCCACGGACACACAAGACCAGGGGTTTTCCTGGCACCTCTGCCCCACAGACACGCAGCAGCATATGGTGTGCAATTCAGACACCTCTAGGGCCCTGGCTGCAGCAGAGTGTGGTCAGAGCTATGAATTATGGATATGAGCTAATTGTTTTCTCATTTGGAAAGTCTTGCTCTTTTGAAGTCGCATAGCTCATGGTTTCTAGCAGGTGTTTGATTGGATCAACACCCAGTCTCGATTCTGTCATTTTCCATGCCACTTTTTCACTGATTAAAGGTGGTCCTGTCTAGAAAAACAAAGTGAGTTATATATAGCTACACTGTAAAAAAAGTTGTTTTAACTTATAGTTTTTGTTCTGCCTTAAATTTTAAGTGTAGTCAACTCGAATATCCAAGTTGTCACTTAGTACAATTTCACATTTCAAGTTGACTAAACTTAAAATTGAGGCAGCACGAATACTTTAAGTTGAAGTAACATGTTTTTTCAGTGCAACTTAACTAAACATAAATTTAAGCTTTAATGAGATTATTTTGCTGTGATTTAAATCAAACTAACTATGCCAGTGTTTTACTAAAGCTACTGAAGAAAGGGTTTAAAACAGAAAAGCTCTGCACAATCCGCTCTGCTCAAATAAACAGGATTTATTTTTGTATTATAAATCCCTGTAAGGAAGGAAATGGTTGATAGTTCCCTGCGTCATTTCATATTATCAGTTTCTGCAATATCGAGATGAACGACACATGAACAATAAAAATAAACACTAGACTAATAACTCAGGCATTATCACTTTAATATTATCCATGAGTTTTTGGCTTTTTAATTAGGATTAGACATCAATTTCAGAAATAGCAGTTAGTCTGAAAATTACATTCAAAATGTGCAGTTCACAATGCGTGATGACATCACCCCTCCCTCGCCCTACCCATCACTTATTTCTTTTTTCCATACATCAATAATATTAGATCTTTTCACTTGTTATTGACACACAACTTCAAGCCATTACACTTCAACTATTATTGGTATTTTTCTTTGTTTGTACAACAGGGTTCAAGTTTTTGTTGAAGTAGTATGTACATATACTTTCTGAATTTGGTTAAAAACAACACAAAGGCGGCGTTTACCATGCGTACCTTCAGTTAACACTAACTGCAGTACTATTTCCAGTACCATCCTGTCAATTTGTTATCAAGCAGCTTTCCATCCAGGGGCAGAGCAGGAAATCGGAGATGAATATTTTTCGGTATTGATTTGAAACTGTGTAAGGCCTAAATGCCGATATAAGCATCTCACCTTTCTTTTTCCAGTAAGCCCGAGAGATACGAGGGCGAGAGACGAGCTCTCTGACTGTTTTTGAGAGGTCTTGCTTTTGAACTACACAACATATATCAGGTTCACATCTGGAAAACAACCTGTTTCTCCTGCACACTGTTACACAATTCGGCACAACACAGTCCATATATTCCAAGGAAACAACACAGGTTTGACCTCAAGCACGTGAAAGTCCTGATATTTCATTAAAGGGAGGGCCATTGAATTAAAAAGGAGTTTCTCTGTTGGATAACACAAAAGACACAAGTGTGATGAGCATGTCTCTTATCCAGTAGCGTGACGTCCTGAAGCAAGAGGCACATGGCCTTTCCGGTAAACTTTAGGCAAGTGCAGATGGAGGGCAAACATGGGTGGATATGGAGAAAACACTCTGGGAAAAAAAAAAAGAGATTTTTCTCTGAGCCTTTCTCATTTGAAACAGGATTCCTGCCCTAATACTGATTATTAATCATTGTCCATTTTAATCGACCCCATTAGCCGTCGGTCAGTAGTCATTGTCAAATAATACTGTCTCCTAATACAGTGCACTTTCAGCTTATTCCACAGGAAAAAAATGAAGAAAACAAAAACTCTGAGTCAAAGAGAGCCCAGATACAAGTCAGACACATGTCTCAATGAATAAAACCCCAAAATCAGTTTTACTTTTAAACATTTCACAGCAAAGAAAAACTCAATCTGGTGAGACTTGAAAGTGTCTGCTCAGTCAGTTTTCATTCTAGTCGTCAATACTGGCTAAGATAAAGTCCATTCCAGTTCCCAACTTAGGAAAATATTCAAATTTTCCCCCAAAAAAGAGTGCATAAAGGAAACTAATGACCAGCCCTAATTGTCCAAAAGTTCATCTAGCTTATTCTAAGCCAAGGAATGACGATCCAAATGGAAAAAAAGATAACATTTTGTATATCCTCAAAAAAAAACAAAAAAAACATTAAGTGCATAAATAACCTTCCTGTATTCATTTTCTTTGCTTATATCCAGTCATAAGTCACAGTAAATCCACTCATGTTTGTTTATATACACTTTTAGGCTTGGTCCACAGCAGTGGTGCGTGTTTGTGCGATGGATATGAGATGTTAAACTTCTGGCGTTGTGTTCTCTGGATTGATTCTCAGGTGGTGTCACTTAGAGATGTTCTACCTCCCAAAAATGTTCTCATACTCCAGAAGGATGAGTTCTACAATCTGGTTTTGATAGACCATATGAACCGCCATATTGCCCGTCTCAATCTCCGGCCTCAGCAGGGTTGGGCCGAACACGATAGCCACGCTCTGGGTCGTCATCCTGTTCACCTCGCCGTGATCTATCACTCTGAAAAACACAGAGAGAGTCTGAGAGTCTTCCCTTGCTTTCCTGTAAATTGGTTAAAAATGTAACCATCGTCAACAGAAGAGCTTCATTTTTTTGCCACTAAAGAGCTTCCGTTTGTCTGACAAACAAATCACGAAAGGTGAATTTGTAGCAGGTAAATGCATTTTTGTTTTGCCATTGATTTTACTTTTAAATAAAAATGTTTGGGTATTGTGCTTAAATTACATAAATACAAATGCCTTTTCCCTGCAACAGCAAAATGTCAGACCGTAATTTTTCTGGAACGCAATGCCTCCATCCTCCATTTTGAATTACAGTAGACTGAGAGCCATTTAAATGCAAATGGAGCAAAGGCAAATGTCATTGTGCGTGTTTGATATAGCAATTACGATTGAGACTCAACGCCGGTCTCAAATTACATTCAGAATTACACAGTAAGGCACATCATACAACAACATGGGGAAAATGATTCACTCTATATGTACAGAGAAAATGGAGTTTTCTTTGTTTATTTCCCACTTCATTTTAACTTTGAGTTGATTTAAAGAAGCCTGAAGTACGTATACTAAGGGTGTGAAGGTGATGTCCCCACAAAAAACATCTTCTGAATTTGCCTTAAAGGGATAGTTCACCAGAAAATGAAATTGTCATCAATTACTCATTGTCTTGTTGTTCCAAACCTGTACGAGTTTCTTTCCTCTGTTGAACACAAAAGAAGATACTTTGAAGAATGTAAGCAACCAGACAGGTGACATTGACTTCCATAGTATTTTTGTTCCTACTATGGAAGTCACTGGGTGCCGTCAACTGTCAGGATAACAACATTCTTCAAAATATCTTCTTTTGTGTTTAACAGAAGAAAGAAACTCATACAGGTTTGGAAGAACTTGAGAGTGAGTAAGTAATGACAAAACTTTCATTTTGGGGTGAACTATCACTTTAAAATGATGTGCATGAACAGACACGTCTAAATATAGTGTTGTCATTTTAGATTCACTAGAGATTATGGGAATCTAGAGGGACCGAGGGACACTTCGACTGCTGTCCTTCACAAAGCTAAGAGCAAAATTAAAGTTGAAATATACAGTAGAAAAGAACTGACCTCACTAGACCAAACGAGACAACTCCCTAAAGAAAGCCCAGAATGATTAAAGATTCATGTGACTCTCACCTGCCACTGAGGAAGCAGCTTTATAGCTCATGGTTATTTTAAGGTTTGGAATGGATGTGATAACAGAGGTGGAGTTAACAATTTATAGTTATGAAAAGTGCCTTGATAAACCTAAATCGACAAGAAAGATAAAAGAGCAGTTTTAGTAATGGATTAAAGACTGGATTGCCTCCTGAAGCACAATAACATGATGCCTACAAAGACCAGTACACTACTTCTTTTTTTTTTTGAAGATAATAATTAATAATAATAATAATAATTCATTACATTTATATAGCGCTTTTCTGGGCACTCAAAGCGCTTCACATGGAAGGGGAATCTCCTCAATCACCACCAATGTGCAGCATCCACTTAGATGATGCGACGGCAGCCATAGTGCACCAGAACGCCCACCACACACCAGCTTACTGGTGGAGAGGAGACAGAGTGATGAAGCCAATCAGTGTATATATATATATATATATATATATATATATATATATATATATATATATATATATATGGGGATTATTAGGAGGCCATGATGGACAGAGGCCACTGGGCAAATTGAAAACTGAAAATTTGCTATCAAAGGAATAAATAACATTTTAACATATACTGTATATATTAAATCAGAAAACCGATATTTTCAATTGTAAGGCTATTTTACAACACTGTTTTTTTTGTACTTTATTTTTGATAAAATAAATACAGCGTTAGTGAACTTAAGAGACTTCTTTCAAAAACAATAACATATCTTACCAACTTTTGAACGGTAGAGTAATTCAATTATGTACTCAGGTATTTTTTTCAGTACTTTATTGCAGACATAAATAATGAATTGATCAGATATTCAGGCAGTTGTTATTGATTTTTTTTTTTTTTTTGACTATTTATCGGTCAATATTGGATATTTACTTGCGCATGCTCATTTCCTCTATTGTTACATTTAGGTTATATTTGCCAACATCTAAAACTTAATCTTTAAAAATATAATAATTTCATAAAACCGTTAAATGTCATCTTTATCAAATCTCAAAATAAACCATTTTCATACTAAATTCAGGGTTGATTTTAGTATTTAGTGTTTTATTTATTTAGGCAAAATAGTATATACATTTATTATCAGCCAGAAGTAACAAACAAAGTAAGAAAACATTTTAAATATCAATCAGTCTGTTCCTGTCTAAATGGGCAGATACTAATACTCAACACTAGATGACGGATACTAAAAGAGCATCAGCAACATAACAGTTGCGTTCTCCACATCTGCCGTTTCCTGTGAAGCTCCCAAGGTTGATGTCACCGTCAAGAGCTGTTTACACAGGCTGTTAACTAATTGAATTACATTCCTGCTGCATCACAATCACAGACCTGGATTAACCACAGCACCTCACGCTTTCCTCCATACAGCCCTTCATGTTCTCTCTCTGTCACTGTCTTCTGCTCTCTCTGTGGCTCGTGCATCACACACACACCCCACTGCCAATGGCCATGCATCAGTAGGATGTGGTGTAGACCCTTCCCTCCAGTCTCTTCCTGTCCCACTCTCCTGCTCCACATGTCTCTCTCTCTCTCATAATGATGTAGCTGGCTAGTCTCCAGGTCTGTCCCAGTAATGGATACAGTGAGATAACTCGATATAGGCCTGCTGTGCAGAGCACCGACCACACCCTCCTCACCTCCAACAATCACACACACCAGCATGGCCCCAAATCAATAATGATGAATGATGATGGCTTGCTTGGAAAGGAAGGCTTATTAACTCAAAATGACAAATCAATCCTTACAAAAAAATGGCCTAGTGTATAATACACAAAAGTTCCAGTAAAAACAATGTCAGGTGCAGTTCCTTACCTTTTTAGGTGTTCAAATAACGCTTTCATTGTTTCCTGATTGGGTTTTGGCAACTGTTTGATCAAGTCTTTTATGGATTGGACTCGCTGCTTGTAATCTGAGTTTTCTGAAAAACAAGCAAAATGAAAAAACAAAACAAAAAAACAACAGGATTAGGATACTGTTGAGAATGAGATGCTCTGGGAACTGGGAAAACTATTTCCCAAGTCAAACTGCTCCCTCTTGTGGTTGATGCTTTATTAGTCTTCGGAGTGTATAATAATACATGCTGTTCCCTTATTAATAAGAGCATCTAAAGAACCATTTTTACACTACTGTTCAAAGGTTTGGGATCAGTAAGATATATTCTTTTGTAAAGAAACTTATACTTTTATTCAGCAAGGATGCATTAAATTGATCAAAAGTGACAGCTCTGAAAAAAGTATCAGGGTTTCCACAAAAATATTACGCAGCAACTGTTTTCAACATTGATAATAATAAGAAATGTTTCTTGAGCAGCAAATCAGCATATTAGAATGATTTCTGAATGATCATGTGACACTGAAGACTAGAATAATGATGCTGAAAATTCAGCTTTGCCATCAAAAGGAATAAATGTATAATATGTAAACATATTTTAAAAAGTGATTTTAAACTACAATGTTTCACAATGCAAAGAGTAATATTTATTACATTTTTTCACTGTATTTGTGATCAAATAAATGCAGCGTTGGTGAACATAAAAGACTTCCCGACTCCAAACTTTAGAACAGTATCGTACTTGAATAGAGTCAAAAAAATTTCATAATTTTATGTAGGTTTAAATATGAGTTTAATCCCAGGATTTCAGATCTCTAAACCCCACAGTATGTAAGTTTACAATAAGAAATTGTAAAAGTTCAAGGAAAACGAAAACAAAGACAAAATGAATCATTTCTGAGCTGCTCAAGCTTTTCCAGCTCATATGAAACCTAGATGCATCTGTTTGGGAATCAATCAAACAAGTACTTGTCTTAAATAAAATATTTTCCCGAACAGAGAAATGAAAGAACTCACTAATGGCTTCGACAAAGTCATTAAAGGATGTGTAGGTGAACAGAGGCTCTGGAAGCTCCCGGAAAAACATCTTCAGAGCACCTGTGGTCACGTGGATATCCTCCCATTTACTGTCTTCCAGATTCACCTTTTCATCTGCAGACACATAAACACACCCTTTATAACAAATAGAAACTGGATGAAATATGAGTCAATTTCTGTCTGAATGTTTGTTGTTAGCTTTCAGTGTAGGAACCATTTGTTTTAGTATAATATATATGCTATCAGATTTTATTAATATTTTTAATTAGCTTTAATTTAGCTATTTTGAGTCTTCATTTTAATTTTAGTTTTAGTAATTTTGTTACAAGCTTTTGCCATTTTTTTTATTATTATTATTTCTGTCCTTTTACATTTATTTTTATTTCAGTTTAGTTATTTTAGTACTTATTTTATTTTAGTTAGATGCTAAGGCAACATTTCAAATGATCTAATATTTATATTTCATTTCAGCTTCATTTCAAATGACTGGAAATAATTCTTAATATAGATTTTAGTTTAGTTTTAGCTAACAATAACAATGATTTGTGAGACCTGTTTGCAAAATTGTATCATTTTACAAAAAAAAAAAAAAAAAAAATCCCTACCATGATTGACGGCAAAGCGCAACTTCTGTATGACGGCCAGATTTCCACTGACTCTGTACAAGCCATCAACATTTAAGCCTGAGAAAGAGATGCAGAGAAATGAGACAGGAAGTGGATGTTGTCTGAGAATGACAACTCAAAGAGTGTCTTAATAATCAATCACAATCAATGAAACACAAATAAGTACCTGTATTCTCCACATGCTCAATGCATGTCTTGACAAAATTAGGCACAGAAGTGCCTTCTCTCTGACACAAGGCAGTCAAACTGCAGCCAAACACTTGATCTGAGAACAGACAGGAGGGTTACCAGCGGTGTCTTCTAACAGAACCACTTCCTCTTTATGTACATCATTCACAAATGCTAAAAAAGTTTTGTTAACTGCTTTATATCAGGGTATGTTACCTTTTATGTAGCCCTTGTCCCTGACAGCCTGTAAGGTTGGTCTCCGTGTGAGAAACTTCTTCAGCTTCACTCTGGTCTTCTTCTGTTCAGACGACTCCATGCTGGGGTTCTTCACTACTGCGCAAACACACACAGGACTCAGCACAAACCCTATATGTAGGTATGATTTATTTGACAAATTGATGTCCTCTGTACCTCTGTTTTTCTTTGAGTCTCTGGGGTCTTTCTCTTTGTCGTGTTTCTCAGTTCCAGGAGACTCGGGCATGTCCTCTTCAATGGCTTCATCAGACTCCCACGCCTACAACACATGCATCATCGTTACAATGTGATTTTGAATAGTTTATTTCATATTTTTGCACTGTGTTGTATGGGTATTTCACTCACATGTGTGTTGATGGTTTCAGAAAGCGCTCTGAACCAGTCATTAATAACACTGTCAATCTCAGACTGAATCAGCAGCTCTGTGCCCACTCGTGTCTTCAGCTGCGGGGGTCAAAGTTCAAATCAGGTCAGATTCAGTTACAGTAAGAAATATTGGTCACACTTTAGATTAGGGTCCATTTCTCACTATTAACTATGACTTCTGCTTTAATAAACTTCTAATTACTGCTTATTAATAGTTAGTAAGGTATTTGTTAAGTTTAGATATTGGGTCGGATTAAGAGATGTAGAATATGGTCGTGCAAAATAAAGAATTAATATGTGCTTTATAAGTACTAATAAACAGCCAATATCCGTATATGCATGCTAATAAGCAACTAGTGAGAATTGGACCCTAAACCAAAGTGCTAATGAAATATTACAGTTAATCTTGGAAAACTAATATTATAAATGTACAGTTGCTATGTTGCTTGGCAATCATAAACATGCTACAATTATGCTAATGTAACTGTATTACAGTAGGCTACCTGATGTAATGTATTTGGATTTTCATTACTAATAACTCACATAAGATCTAAGAAATACTAAATAACTAATAAAATAAGAAATAAATAAGCTATTTGTTTACCACTGTTGTCTTATAGTATTGCTGTTGCCATTAAATATATAAAAAAACATGTATTATTAAAGTAATAAGCCAGTAATGGTTAAATTACTGTGAAATACAGTAATTTGACCAGGGTTAAGAGTTCTAGGCAATGTAAAAACAACCTGAACAAGTGATACAATCACTGTAACCAACAGTATCTCATGGCGTATTGCTTTATCTTCTACTAATTCATCAGGAAATTGCTCAAAGAAATTCAGAGGTAAAATCAGCTGACTCTCACCTCAATTACATGCTTCTTGCTGGACTTTTCTTTGGATGCCCACTCGACCGAACCTCCTCGGAGGTCCACTGTGAATTCCGGTTTGGACTGGTTGCCTCCAAACTGTAATAACAAAGGTAAATTCAACAGCTCAGTTTAAATCCAGGGCACTCTTCATCAATTAATCATCATCTGAGAGTTATTTAGGATTGTCTTTAGTCCAGTGCTGTTAAACGTGAGCTATATTGTTGTTCCTGTTCAAAAGCGAGTTATGGAGCACGCTACATTTTAAGTGTCAATTAGTTATGGGTGCCAGGGAATATCCACTAATAGGTTAGACTTACCGGTAAATATTAAATTCACAATGCACACGCTTCACTGATTTATAATTCATGACCCAGGTTTGCAAAGAACATTCTCATATTTTGCTTTGCGCAATGCTAAGCTCCACTTTGTATGTTGTGATAATACATTCAAATAGCATAAAATAAATGAGTCTGATTATGCAGAAATGCATGCCAGCTAACGTAAGGTTCTTAGTGCATCCAAATTTTCATTTACTAACTCAAATCAGTTTTAAATTCAGCCTCTCTTGCAGGAGGAACTGACTTCAAGCACAAAGCAGGGGGCGATAAGTGAGGCGCACAGGCAGAAAGTAGAACGTGCACAAATAAAATGGGAGACAAGCTGCCCTGCTCAGCTGATCTCAGAACAGCTCTGCATCACATAACAAAAATTAAATTATATAATAAAATTAAATTATATCAAATACCATACATTTCTATCCTATGAAACCATTACAAATTGCAGTCAACTTTAATCTGAGCAAAACTGTTCCTAGATCAGCATAGAGGGCACATTCATTCAGTTCAGAGAGGCTGACACATACAGAAGGAGCCCGGCCGCGTCTACAGTGCGTATAGGACACAGCAGGCCGGGGCTTAATCGAACGCTTCCAGTTACTTAGCAATGAAAGGAGGAGTTCAGGAAAGGAACCATTGCGGCAGTACGACTTTGAAGAGACAGAGAAGAGATGAAAGAAAGGAAAAGAACATAAAGAGAGTGATGATGCATGAAAACACACTCACAACACACATGGGAGATATAAACGAAGGAGAAAGGTACAAATCGGCAAGAGATCTAATATTTATAGTAAATCTGAATACTACTTTATTATGTAAAAGCATCCAGGCGTCTTTTGGTTCACACTTGTTGAGCGCTGAATGCACCCTCCATAAATGCAGGCAAATTTGCGGCAGACTATGGAGGAGCCTGCCAGAATTCAAAGCATGTCGATTGAAATTATGCTGTCAACTGTTATTACAGACTACCAAGGTCAAATACCCTGATCTATCAATCTATTCAAGAGGAAAATTGCACATTTGCCCCAGAGCAAAGGGCCATTGTAACCTGGTATGAATACATACCCAGCTGGTGGCGCTGCCCTGACCCTTTGCAAAGAGTAAAGAGGATCCCTGAAGGACAGTCCAGGTGGAGGCCCAATTCTTCCTGCAGGACAATAAAACAATAAGAGCATCTGTGTCACTATTCTAAAGATCAAATGAGAAACTAGAAAAGGGAATCACCAAGAACTGCATAATATGTTTTCTAAGTGCTCCTATTATGCTATTTTAAAGGCTCCTAATTTTGTTTTGAAGGTTTATCGTCTCCTACAATAGGTTTACATGCATCCAAGGTCAAAAAACAATAATTTTCTCATAATATATATCGCAGTATCACCTCTTTTCTCACAGTGTCTGAGACAGTTCGATCAAGCTTCAACCCCTTCTTTTACTCTGCTCTGATTGGTCAGACTGTTTAGAAAACAGAGCACGTCGGAAACAAAACGTCCATTACCATATTTGAATTTCAGCTCTGAAAGCTTCATCGGCACTTGTATACATACACAGCGATACGAACAGTAATGATGGCGTCGGTTTTACCATATCAAGGCCTCATTCTTAGAAAAAGCAAGTAAAGTGGATTTGCTTTCGCAGTGCAGACATGTTGACAACACGAACTAAACTCTTCCAGTTTCAGCTACAGCCACGGTGTTTGAGGGCGAATTTACTGAAAACTCGTTTCAGCTGTTCAGAATTGATTCTTTTAGGAGACGAAAACTTTATTTGTCGTTTACTCTGATCTTTGCAGACATTTTATATTCACAAACAACTGTATTACATACTGCATTAAAGGTAATATTTGAAAAAAACATAATTAACCACTTTAATGACCATCTTTGTAGCATCAACCAATATCAGGCAACAAAAAGGCTTTTTCTTTTAAGAAAAAATGAAATACGGCATAATGCATAACTATTACTATTTTAGTATATCTATTTCTCCATACCTATAAAAGATAAATTACCTGACTTTCTTGCCATGTTCAGTGATCTTGGTGACATTGAGAACACCACACTTTTCTGAGGGCTACAGAGAGGAGAAAAATGAATAAAAATTAAAAGAAAAGAAACAAATCAAAGGGAAACCGATTAAACAAAAAGTAAATAAATACATAAAATAAGAACACTGTATAAATATAATGATTATAACAGTATATAGTATACGTTCTTATTATTATTAGCAGTAGTATTTAAATTAGGCAATTTAAATTGCATTGTTAATTCTGATGACAACATGCATTTAAAAGAGAACTGAATGTTACTACACTGAAAAGGCACATTCACAGGTTAAGGGTTATACTAACGGTAGAGGGGTGTTTTGGTGAAGAGGGGCAGGAGTCTGATTCAGGAGAGATGTGTTTGGCATTTACAGACTCCTGTAAGTCATAAAGCAGAAAACGTGCAGTGTTAAACAGGGTTAGAGGATGAATATAAAAAGAGGTTAGATCCATTCTGAAGGTAGTTAAGAATTTCCTAAGAGAAAAGGGCTGGTGTTTACATGACAGGTAATGGTAAGAATCACAGTTATCTCAAATTATTTGTAAGAATTTGGACAAGATGTTGTTGACATGTTAGTAATAAAAGAAGTTAGTAAAAAGGCAGCAGACGCAAGCATACACGAAATAAGCACACCCAGATAAATCACGTACAAGTCATAAAGAGCACATTTTGAGCAGGTTTTGATTAACCCAACTGATTTATTTCCTTGATTCGCATGAAAACACTTCAATTTGGGAAGTGAAGAAATCAAGAAGTCTGTAATCACATCTGATTGGTTACAGCATAATGAAGTGACTAACTTCTCTGTACAGTGACAGACCGAAGCCCCCGGTGAGGCGGTTCACGCTGAACCATCTGTTTTTGAATGGCAGCTGGAATGAAAACCATTGTGTGACACAAGAGCAACATAATGTCAGGCTTGTTTCATTTAGCATCTTTATAGAACCAGCATGATTGAGTGACAAAATTAAATACAAAACACATGCACTGAGGTTAAGAACTCGCGCTCTCCTTTAGGAAATATATTTGGTATGTGTTAATCTTCACTGGCATCTGTGTGTGGGAAAAAAATGACTTTGACAGCCTCCTAATTGGCTTTTAGGCTACATGCTGGTTTTCATAGTAAAAGAGGTCCTGAGAGTTACATTTTGGAGTCAGTGTTTCCCACAGGATTTTGGGAAACTGTGGTGGGTGGACCTCGGTCTTCTTAATGAATGGGAAGCAGAAGCACCGACATCTATTTGTGGCGGTCATTGTTGATATTGTGGTGGGCCGCCACAGATAAATCAATGTATGGGAAACATTGGGAGTCAATAATAACAATAAACACCCAAAAAGTCATAACCCAGGGCAATGAACATCAAAGCAGTTATGTTACTTT
Source organism: Tiaroga cobitis (assembly GCA_030578255.1). Taxonomy (NCBI): domain Eukaryota; kingdom Metazoa; phylum Chordata; class Actinopteri; order Cypriniformes; family Leuciscidae; genus Tiaroga; species Tiaroga cobitis. The sequence goes on along the minus strand of CM060602.1, from coordinate 28,037,226 downwards.
CATTAAGTGCTGGTCTATTGGAGTTGTTTGTTTCGTTATATATATATATATATATATATACACTGTGTACACACACAAGCGTTTTATTGAGTAATATTAAATAAATACTAAGAACAGGCAATAATATTATAAAGCACAACCATTTTCAGCTGTGATCGTAATAAGAAATGTTTCTTAAGCACTAAATTAGCATATTAGAATGATTTCTGCAGGATCATGTGACACTGAAGACTGGAGTAATGATGCTGAAAATTCAGCTTTGCCATCACAGATGAATATTTTCAAATATTTTCAAACAGAAAACAGTTATTTTACAATATTTTACTGTATTTTTGAGCAAATAAATGCAGACTACAATAATAAATAAAAAAATACCTCAAACTTTTGAATGAGAGTGTATGCATTTATGTATATATTACACAAAAGAGAACTGTATTGTGAAGAACACTTGTTTGTGTCCAACAACATAGACGTGTACCTTATCAGTGATGTCCAGCACATATGTGCTGTGTCTCCACTTGGTCAGCACAATGGGCTCCTGCTGCTTCCTTTCCAAACTGTGACTCTTAGGAGCTTCTTCAGAGATTGGGGGAGAGAGATTATACTGGGAACAGACAGGAAGGAAAAGAGAGAGAAAAATGTCCTAAAACCATAGGTTAAAGCCAGAGATGACTGGGTGGGGGGGGGGGGGGGGGGGGGGGGGGGGGACGGGACTGAGTCCAGGAAGTGAATTTTAATGGGGCGACGGAGTGCCAGTTCAAAATGTAGAGCATTTTCACATTTTAGCCACATTAATAGCCTTCAAACACTATGCAAATGTCATAAATATAGTAGGATTTTCTGCATCTTTTTAATTCTACAATGTTTTGAAGAAACGAACAAAAAAGGTTGGTTAATTTATATATGACATAAGTATAGACAGTGATAAAAAACACAGAAAAGAATAGAGCACAGCCGCTGTCGTACCTCTCACCTCACCGTCCAGAACACCATGTGCGCTCAGATCCCCTCCTCCGAACATAAGCCCGCCCAACCCGCACAGCCCCCCATGCTGTGCTAGCATGTGTGTATATATGTTATATGGAATGAGTGTAAGAGTATGTGTAATAAAAGAAGAGAGTGTGCTCCGATAAACAGTGCCTCTGAGGCACTAGAGACACTGATCTCGACTAACTCGATTAGGGAATCAGGGTTACTTTTAGATTTTTCTGGTAAACCTCCAACTTTCCTGGTTAACAGAACACTAGAGCTAAAGCAGGCAATGAACACCACATTATTTAAAGACAGGAGAAAGACTGTCTGGGTGTACCTGGGAAAAAGTTTTACTTACTTTTGGTAACTCCCATTCTGAACGGGATCCATCGGCACTATAGTAATACGGCCGTCCTTGTTCATCCACATGCTTAATCCACTACCAAACAAAGAAAAATATCTGTTACACTATGTATCATTCATAACAAAAAAGGTGTGTTAATTGGTGTGAGATTTTGGTGTGTAAGCAGCTCTTTACAGCACCTTTTCATTGTTGTATTCAGACACATAGAGTGTGTGGCCATGTTCATCCAGTTCCTCAGACCAGCCTCTAGGGGGTGACCCGTACTGACTGTCTGACTGACTGGAGTGTGTACTGGGACAGTTCTCCTCAGAGGACAAATGCTAGAGACATGTGGGACAGTAGGACAAGAGAATGAGAAAACAAAAATGGCAGAAAGACAAAGTGAATCATAAAAAAAAGATAAAAGCATTAATTTAAGTAACTTCAACCCTATAGCATGGTGCTAACAACACTGGCAACGCTTTTTATTTCCATGAACTAAACGAATAAAATGTATTCTTCAAATACAACGTCACTTGTATTTGTCACTTTGAATAAAAACATAAATGTAAATGTTACTTTCAAAAATGATTATTATTATAAAATAGTATAATGTTTAAATAGTAATAAATAACATTATTATTATTATTAACAGTAATAAATAATACATTATTACTATTTAAAAAATAATATTGTTTTACTATTTTACTATTATATGTATTAAATACAAACACAATAATAACGATAATAGTTATAATTATTATTATTTAGAAAATAATAATACATTTTAAAACCGATATAGTGCATCTGTAACCGATAATATTTTAACTGATAAACAAAATATACCATGCCCCACTTTTATTACACCCAAGTTTAAGTTTTCACCATTAGGATGGCAATGAAAAGAGTGAAACTTAGATCGAAACTCAGGCTGTCCTAAATGAGCTCGGGAAACGGGTCAAACTATTTACTCTCGTAAACACAGGCATGCATGTTAGCTCTTACAGTATCCATTCCAGAACATTATTTTTGTCATTTTAAATAATAATCCATTGTAATAGTAATATCAGCTGAGAATGAGTTGCTCCACTCTGTCCTGTCTGATCTGGGTCAACTGCCTGTTGAAGCTTAAATATATGAACAGCATTTTTCAAAGGCCTAAATATAGACTGAAGACCTACTTCAACTTTGGCCTAGTTCAAACTTTCACATGCACAAGCATGTGGGCAGGCTGCACGATTAATCGAATTTTAATCACGATAACGATTTTGGCTTCCCACGATCAAATTCGCGTGATCGAGCGATATTTAAATGCGTCATTCCGTTCACAGAACGCTCCGTATCAAAGGTTTTTTTTTTGTTGCAAAGCCAATCTAGCACTCCGTAAACCACTGTCTGATCACGTGCCTCCATGAGCCCCAGTGCGCAAGAGAGACCGGCGAGTGTGTCTGCGCGCGAGTGACAGTGCACGAGAGAGACCGAGTGTGTCAGACAGGTGTGTCTGCGTGCGAGCGACAGCGCGCGAGAGATACCGATTGTGTCTGCGCGCGAGAGAGACCGAGTGTGAGCATTAGTAAATTGCATTAGTAAATTGGTACATACTACATAGTAATATATATTTACTATATAAGAGGCAATGAGGCATGGAAGTTTGATTAATGGACTCCAATAATCAGTACTACAACGTCTTGTTTTGAACTGTTGTTTAACAAATAGAAATAATTCAAGCACATAAACTTTCATATGGAGAATTAAATTGAATCTATTTATGCAGTAAGACTTCACAACTAATCACTGACACTGTACCACAACATTTTACATTTCTTAAGCGTCAAATAACAATGACTCTGAATTTCATCCATTAATCGAACTTCCATAGTGCAGTTCTACGGAGCCCCTAAAGGGACTTGGTGGTGGAAAAAAATTAGGATGGGAGAATATTTTTTTTTCAAATCTTTTGCGTTCCCTTGCAAAACCTTTGCGTTCCCCCGAGCAACTTTGCGTTCCCTCGCAAAACTTTTGCGTTCCCTCGCAAAGATATTTGCGTTCCCACGCAAAATGTTTGCGTTCCCTCGCAAAGTTATTTGCGTTCCCACGCAAAAGTTTTGCGTTCCCTCGCAAAGATATTTGCGTTCCCAGTCCACGCAAAACCTGTTGGGAGCTCGGACAGACACTTCCTGTCCCGCTGGCAGTGTTTCAGAGCTCCGTACGTTAATGAAGCGTTTCATAGTGCTTGAACTTGGACTCAAATATAAAGAAATGCGGTCAGTGCTTAACTCAAACAGGAAGTTTCTGTCCGAGCTGCCAACAGGTTTTGCGTGGGAACGCAAATATCTTTGCGAGGGAACGCAAAACTTTTGCGTGGGAACGCAAATAACTTTGCGAGGGAACGCAAAAATTTTGCGTGGGAACGCAAATATCTTTGCAAGGGAACGCAAAAGTGTTGCGAGGGAACGCAAAGTTTCTCAGGGGAACGCAAAAGTTTTGCGAGGGAACGCAAAAGATTTGAAAAAAAAATTTCTCCCATCCTAAAATTTTTTCCACCACCACGTCCCTTTAGGGGCTCCGTACAGTTCTGCCTTGAAATGTTCTCATTTGGTTACATTCTGTTATGGAATATTTTTTGTTTATTGATTGTATATTTTGCGCGTTGTATTTACATCCATTATGCAGGTACAATATTTTGCTTCCTAAAATATATTTACACAATGTAAAATAAAAATAATGCCCTGTTTAAGTTTTGCTACATTTTCTTTATTGTTTTATTTATTTTTATTTATTCTTTAAGGAGATGCACTGAGTTTTGGTGAATAAGAGGACCTGTTTTATTTTGATGCACATAGTTGTACATCAGCAGGAATGTATCACAATATGGATGTGAAAGCAGTTATAATTAGCCTATGTGACAATAAAATTTGTTTTGGTTAAAATCAACAAATAATCGTGATAACTAATCGTGATCTCAATATTGATCAAAATAATCGTGATTATCATTTTGACCCAAATTGTGCAGCCCTAGCACACAGTCACACTCAAATTAGCAGAAAGACATCAAGATATTAAGACATATTTACACAGTTGACCAACGTGGATTTTTCAGTGTACATTTTTCCAGTTGTTTGTTACCTCCATGTCTCCAGTGTTGGACGTGTCCCCGCGACTGACCCCGTTGTCTCGTGAGCGGGGTGGTTTCCAGGTCCTCTCTTGAGTCGTGCGATTGTAGTAGAAGCTTCTTCCACTCGAATCTTTGTGCGTTTCCCAGTCGCCCAGGATGTGCAGAGGGGAGGAAGCGGGAACAGGTGGGAGAGATGACTGAGAGATCTTCAACTCCTGGAGGTTTGTGTACACGGGGGACTCGGGTCGACCCTGTCCGGTGGGAGATATACCCTGTGGACAAAAACAGAGAAAGAGCAGCGGAAAGTCAGAGGAAAATTGTCCTTTTTCAAAAGAGAAAAAAAAATGGCTCTCCAGTTCTGCATGAACATCAACATTTTGTTTAGCAGCTTGAATGTAAATGTCTCAAATGACACACATCTGACAAAGCAAGAAGGCCAAGAGAAATAAAAGCAGCTAGTAAAACTGTGATTGATTCTGCCAGCCAGTGAAGAAATTCTGAGAGAGATCCAAGAGTCACAGGGGGCTCAGAGAAACATCTGCCAATTATTTTATTGATGCTTTCATGGCTGACAACTGGCTGGATTTCCACACTGTTCGTTTAAAACAACTCATGTTTTAAATGCAAATAAAGCATGGGGAGAATTCAATAAAGTTAAAAATCAAGCATAGGAATATTTGCATATGATTTACCAAGAAAGAGACAGAGAACAACAGGAGGAGACGGTTAAAAAAGCCGTTTCAAAAGATCCAGACATCACAGAATGAACATCTGTACTTCATTTTTTAAATGACTTAAATGTATCAATCAGTCCTGGCAAACACATAATTAATATATTTTGTTAAATAAATAAATAATAAATAAGTTGCTTTGGGAAAAAAGTTTCAGAAATGAATCAATTGTAAATATAATGACAGTAAAACGGTCCAATAGTTCAGTAGAAATGTCTGCTTGGTACACATAAAAGTATAGAAGTCGGTCAATTAAGAAGTCAGCCACTCTTTCGGTTGTTTGAAAGAGTTATTATAGAAAGTGTCTCTTCCTCATTAAAAGAGACGACGTCGTCGACTCCTCGCTGCTGAAGACGCTGTTATTTTGGTGCAACCCATTGTGAGCTTCAACATAATAACCACACACTACAAACCACAGTGAAATTGAGCAACTGAAAACTCACATATACAGGAAGAACAGAAACAGAAGCCAGTCTCTCACCTGAGTATCAGACACTACTGCTCCCAGAACAGCAACAAAGTCACCAGTGACTACTTGATTTGAAAACCTAATACTGCAACTATTGGCAAGTTAGAGGGTAAATACACTATCTGTGAATGCCTACGCAACAATTGGGTGACATGGCTGAGGACCAATCCAACAAAGCAATGACCGATTGCTAACCTTTGAAAAAATCTGACACGATTCCTGTTTTTATGGAAAGGCCAGTTGGCAAAGACCTCAAATAGTCAGGGAATTTGGAAGAGAGGGAAAGAGGCCTGTTGGCTAATCCATCCTGCCTTGCATGGAAACATATGGGACTTCCTGTCATACTGAAATAATAAGGTTTATCGTGATAATAGACTCAAAGCTGATCTAACATTTTCCAGTGCAGTGTGACTGCGTGGCATTGGGCAAAACATTCCAAAAGAGAATCCCAACATTACATTCATCTAAATGCTTTTTGACTGGCAGTCAAATATTCATTTATTTGTATAATAGCCACTAAACTACACCATGCTAGTTTTCTTTCAAGCGTACATAATAAAAATGATATCAACTCAAATTGATATTTTATGTCCATATATTTATTTATTTATTTGATAAGTGCCTGTGGTTTATTCGTGTTCGTGACCAGCTCTTTACTCTTTAATTAAAAATGACATAAAAAAAGAATGGTTCAAACTTTTAATGTTAGAATAATAACAAAAAAGCCAAGAAAATAATCTTCGCCAATTTTTAAAGGCGGCAGCTGCAGCAAACAAGATTATTTGAATCTACTTTTAAGCACACGCAGGGTAAAGAAATAAATAAACTGCATTACAATATTAAATTAACAAATTAACAGATTTTTACATTATATAAATGATCATTTAAAGTATGATTTTAACTGTATAATATAATATAATATAATAACCACTTGAAATTAATTAAAACATTAAAAAATACATTGGTAAATGTCACCTTCTGACTCCTGCTTGTCTCTTGAGCTGTAGGTCTTTTTCTCTTCACTCTAATGGAGATACTGAAACTCGACTCGACACCTAAATATCTGCATTCAAAACCTCAACCCTTGTTTGCATATCTGTCTCTTGCTCGGTCTCAACCACGTGCACACTGTACCTGCAAATATAGACTAGCCTCTACTGGATCATTTCATAAAAAAGCTGACCCAAAACTTTAACCCTAACCCTAACCCTAACAGCAAAGTTCATTTCACTCAGTGTATGTACAATATTGCGTGCACAAACAGAATCAAAGATGAACGTATTCAAATCCACATTCAAACACATGCCTCCACATTGAAATCTGTAGAGCACACCCAAGACGAAATGCACAGCACACACATATACGTGGTAACAGCTGTGAGTGTACATGAACTAAAACCCATATAGTCCAGTCATTTTATGAAAAAAGGTTGAACAAATTGCAACAGAAGCAAACTCAACTGATTTTGTATCCTCAATATGTCCTGAGTAAGGAAAAAAAAAGCCCCGAAGAATCCCATTAGGGGAAAGTTTAGAAAAAGACCCAAATATATCCCATTCATACGCCTATTCATTCTTTTTCTCACGTGAAAAGGGTAAACAATTTTAACCTTTAGATATCATCATGAAAATCACTGAGTTGATTACTTGCATCAAGACAAACAAAAAATGTAGTACAAGTTTTTTTTTAATTGTTTGCTAACATGGACAAACAGTGCATAATATAATTACGTATTAGTTAATTTGCATAATTACCCAAACAGATCTAAACATTGGGTATAGCAGGTGAAAATGTTTTTTTTTAATCTTGTTGACATATTACAGTAAAAGACTTAATGTTAAGGTCTGAATGGAACCCATTTAGGCTAGCCATGAACATTAATACAGGAAGAAGTACTTTAGAAACCAGCCTTTATTAATTATTATTGCAGAGATGGGGTTTGGGCATTGAGTGTATTGAGTACGACTGTGCGTAATTAGATTTTTTGATCCAGACACTTTTTATTTCACCTACCTTTTCTCTTCTGCATTCTCCTTACCCATGTCTCCTGTTCTTCCCTCAGACTCATCCCCCAGAAACAGTCCCACTGACCCAGCCCCAAACCCCATCTCTGCCATAATAATTAATAAAGGCTGGTGGTTTCTAAAGTACTTCTTCCATGCATGTTCATGGGTAGCCTAAATGGGTTCCATTCAGACCTTAATATTAAATAGTTTACTGTTATAGGTCAACAAAATTCTACAAGACATTTTCACCTGCTATATTTACCCAATGTTTAGATCTGTTTTGGGTATTTATGCAAATTAGCAGTGTTGGGGAGTAGTCAACTACAAGTAGCGACGCTACTAACTTAAAGGGTTAGTTCACCCAAAAATGAAAATTAAGTCATTAATTACTCACCCCCATGCTGTACCAACCCCGTAAGACCTTCGTTCGTCTTCGGAACACAAATGAAGATATTTATGATTAAATCTGAGAGGTTTATGACTGCTACATAGGCTGCCTAAGGGAATGAAACCTGACGGCCCAGAAAGTCAATGAAGAAAATGTTTAAATATTCCATGTCACAACAGTGGCTCAACTATAAGTTTATCAAGCGACGAGAATAATTTTTGTGCGGAAATAAAACAAAAATAACGACTTTATTCGACTATTCCTTTTCTTCCTTGTAGGCCTGAAACGAGACTTCAAGAGATTTCCACGACGCGCACGCGCGAGAACTTAACTGAAGTAGTTGAAGGATATCGCAATTCTCGCGCATGCGTCGTGGAAATCTCTCGAAGTCTCGTTTCAGGCCTACAAGGAAGAAAAGGAATAGTCGAATAAAGTCGTTATTTTTGTTTGTTTTTTCGCACAAAAAGTATTCTCGTCGCTTGATAAACTTATAGTTGAGCCACTGTTGCGACATGGAATATTTAAACATTTTCTTCATTGACTTTCTGGGCCGTCAAGTTTCATTCCCTTAGGCAGCCTATGTAGCAGTGATACACCTCTCAGATTTAATCATAAATATCTTCATTTGTGTTCCGAAGACGAACGAAGGCCTTACGGGGTTGGTACAGCATGGGGGTGAGTAATTAATGACTTAATTTTCATTTTTGGGTAAACTAACCCTTTAACTACATTTTTCAGTAGCTTGGCAGTAGCTCAGTTGCTTTTTAAACAGTGTAGCTTTTCCAGTAGCTAACTACTTTTTTGCAGCAAGTAGCGGTGTAGCGCGAGCAAAAGCTACATTGCGTTTTGTTGCGCCTGCGCGAATCAGCGCGATGCAAGGATATTCTTCTTCTTGTTAGATTACAAACTAATTTGTTTGCCATTACCGCCACCTGTTGTTTAATCACGCATCTTGCGGCTAACGGTTCACTGACGTACAGAAGACCTCAAGCACAAATTTAAGGACGCACATACAGGTGATTAATGGCCATTTAAAATGTATTAATTATCCTGCTTTATTGCTCTCTATGTTACATCAAATTTCTATTTCTGATTTAATTACAATGAACCGCCATGATCTGTCCGCCAGTTTGGTAATGAACATAAAAGACCACTAAAGTTTGCGCCATCGTGTTTGTCAGTTGAACAAAAAATGTCATCTTAGTTTGTTTATCGCACGACAAAGGCTTTGATCTAATTAAATTGCTGTATAGATTTGTTGTGACTGGTTTCAGAGCGAACCGAACCGTGCTCACAAGCAGCTTGTGATTCAGGTTCTTCTTTCACAGTAAAATCTGCGAGCTCCATCACTGCATGTGAGCGAGTTTAATGTGCATTTAATGTGCATTGTCAGTGCCACATGTGAGCGCTTGTTCAATGTATTTTCTTGCCAAAATGCAACCATCTCACAATCGGTATTTTTGAGAAAAAGTCTATACATGCAATTTACGTATATTTTGTTCTTGCAATGTTGTAGTTGTTGCAATTTTGCACTTTTGACAAACAGTCTGAGATATTTGAGTGTTGTGTGTAATAAAACAATAAAAATCATAATTGTATTGCATTGTTTTAAACACCTCAGACACTTATTCAGTAATTTATAATATATGTTGTTCAAAAAAAGCAAAAGTAGTTTCAATGTAGCTAGCTACTTTTTGATCGTAACTTGTAGTGTAGCTAACTACTTTTCCAAAAGGGTAGCTTGACTGTAGTTTAACTACTTTAACTAACGAGTAGCTTGTAGCTTGTCAAACTACAGTTTCAAAGTAGCTTCCCCAACACTGCAAATTAGCACATATGTAATTAGTTTATGCACCATTTGTCCACGTTAACAAACAATTGCAAAAAACTTGTAATACATTTTTTGTTTGTCTTGCTGTAAGTAATCAACTAATTTTCATGATGATATCTAAAGGTTAAAATTTGTACCCTTTTCACGTGAGAAAAAGAATGAATAGGCGTATGAATGGGATATATTTGGGTCTTTTTCTAAACGTTCCCCTAATGGGATTCTTCGGGGCTTTTTTTTTTCCTTACTCAGGACATATTGAGGATACAAAATCAGTTGAGTTTGCTTCTGTTGCAATTTGTTCAAGGTTGACCCCCATTTTGGCTTAAAATGACTGGACTAATATAGGCAAAAGGATATTTAAGTAAGGACTCTTTTAATAAATGCAGTCAGGTTGCAGGTACTGAAGTGTGTCTGTAATCATGTATATGAGTTCAAACTGAAGTACTAGCACACATGAATGCCAATTGGTTTCATGTTATGAGAAGTCTGATGTTCCAGAGATGTTTTCAGATTAGATGTTCGGATGCTAATGAAGTCCTAGTTAGTTACCAGTCACACACACACAGGAATCTGTTGGCTTCTCCACATACGCCTTCTCATTCAGACAGCACAAAGGTACAATAGATGCAACGGCACCAGTCACGGTAATCTAAATTCTGCAAGCTTTTGTTACATTTTCTTGAAGCAAAGAAAATATTCTTTCAACTTTCGATTAATCATCATCCATTCATGGATCTGTCCATCATCCTCCAAGTGCCAACCACTCTTATCATGCTAATGCAACCCACAAGTCTTGCCATTTTAGAGATACTCCGACCCAGTCGCCTCGCTATAATTTATTAAATGTCAAATTCGCTCAGATCTTTATTCCTTCTCATTTCTCCTGCATCCAACACATTGATTACAAGAAACTGATGGTTTACTTACCATCTAATCTACCCAGACCATAATATTTAGCAATGTTAGCATATGACAAATGATATTCGCTTCACCTATGATGACTGCAATGTTTTTACACTTTATCAGATCCTCTGCTGTTCTCTTTTTGTGATTGGCCACTAGGGGTCCACATTAGACCATATAACTGAGTGCAAAAGAAGGATTATGTGCAAACATGGTAACCTGCATTCCTTTCCTTCCTAAGCACCTCACCAGCGTGTGTGTAGTGTGTTTTAGAATGAAAAAAGAAACCGGACAAAAGTAAGGTCCACAATATGCATTTCTAGGGTCTTGGTCTTGTAAAGTCCTTTGATTAATGGTGACTGTGCATTATCCTCTGAGACAATGTCGATTTATAAAGTTCAGAGATCATTATAGAACAACATTTGACTGCAAAATCCCATTACAGAGAGGTTCCATTAAGGTTATCCATTCCATGCACGCATTTACTTAAAGACCTTTGTGTGCTAAGCTGGGACATACTCTAAGATGGTTACATAACAGAATGAATGTGTAAGGTAAGAAAGAGAAGTGAAAAGACCATTTGAATACTTGTTTCTTTATGGATGTGCTTGTGTGTAGGACAGGGACGTTTTCTACACAAAATACAGGCTAAAAGCCACATGAGAGAAGGCAGTGACTGTGATTGGCTGATTACCTCTTCAGTGGACTAACGCCGACCTATCACGTTCATAACAATTGCTAATTACAAAATATAACTCACTCATATAGATTTGCAGTTTTGGTCACTGGAGGAACACTAATGTCAACTATTTTACATTTTGGCGAATTGGTGTCAAATTTGTACCATTTTTACCTGTACATACATTTGTACCTTGCTGGTGGTTATGTAGGTGTGGGGTTAGGGGTAGACCTTCAAGCTTGCTTTTTTTCAACAAATTTTTTTTTTAAACAAATTCATACAAATTTGCCAAAATGTAAAACCGTTACAAACTGCCATAATATTCAATTACCAAAACATTTTCTCATAATATCAGGTTGTTTCATTAATACTTCGTCTTTATACTTGCAGCCTTCATGACACTGAAAAGAATGACTATTAGAAATAATAATAATAATAACAATCTTTCATTTATCTTATCGCTCCCTTTGTTTTTAGAGGGCACCATCTTTTTTCCTCCATCAAGAACTCCCCCTTACACAAAGAAAGGCTTATCTCACTCTCTTTCTCCTGGACTAAGTATGAATGACCAGTATAACCTACATTTCCATCTGACTGCCTGCAGTCAGGATGCATCCACTCAGCCACACATTAACACATCTGTAACATATGCACGGCCACCCAGTCACCTCCCCCAGAGCCCCTGGAGCCACATGGATGTGTGTGTGCTCAACTGAACATGAGGTCTATATCAACTGTATGAGACCACAGTATCAACTGCAAGTGTGTCACGAACAACACAACTACACACACACTTCAATCAATAAGTGAGGCTACAGGAAGGCTAATTTTGTCGACAGCAAACTTTATGGGGAATTTTAGCTGTTTCACACCTCAGTGAGTTCAGCGATCCTCAAACTCTGACAGAGAGACAACCAATTAACCTTTAGGTCTTCGGCAAAATGCTGCGTGATAACACACACCAACAGACCACCCTGTGCTCATCGCTAATGCTGACGGCTTCTGTAAGACTCAATGAGAATATGCAATCTCAGTCAGAGCAGCATGAAGAACAGCTGTACACTTTTTTCCTCTGAAGAACTGCAACAGATGTCGAAAGGGTACAAATGCAACAAGAAAAAAAACCAGATTGAAATTAAAGAGGAAAACCTGGCAAAAATGATTACAGTGTTTGCTTTGCTTTAGTTATGCACAGCCTTTAAGAAGCACATATATCCATCAATCCATCCATACATGTATGTATAATGTAGATATATTATGTATATAGAGCTAGACCTGTTTTTTTTTTTGGTCCAAAAAATAAAAGTCAGTATAGGATACAATGTTGTTTTGGACCTCTTTCTTTCTTTTTCTTTCTTTTTCTTTCTTTCTTTCTTTCTTTCTTTCTTTCTTTCTTTTTCTCTTTCTTTTTCTCTTTCTTTTTCTCTTTCTCTTTCTCTTTCTCTTTCTTTTTCTCTTTCTTTTTCTCTTTCTTTCTTTCTTTCTTTCTTTCTTTCTTTCTTTCTTTCTTTCTTTCTTTATCCGTCGTAAACAGTGAATGTGGCCGTAAATATATATGTTTTTCTGTGATTGCGTAGAAGTGCGTGTGTGTATGGGGAAACCTGCAGGCGGTGTGCTTTGATGGTAGTCCCAAATACACTACGGCAGACGGTGCGTCCCGCGTCCATGCAAATCCCTGTGTTCTCATTGGTTCCCTTCATCTCCCCAAAAACCCCTATTAATTATTCAGAAATGTTAGAGAGGACTCCTGAGCAACACTCTGTTCTCTGTGCTCAAACCACTGCCTGTGAGTAAATGTCCCATATCTTCAACCTACAGTCTGTACACACGCACACAACTCACATGCTGGTCTTCATTGTTACCAATCCATGTTTTCCATAGTTTTCCATACATTCAAGTATTTGGAAAGACATGCTTTATTGTCCATTATCGAACATAAAACTACAATTCTGTGTAGCTTGATGCTACACAAAACTGGAAATTTCACACTAATCATTATTATAGATATAGGGGGAGTTCAAAATATGGGGATGGTTGTCACCTAAATTAGCTTAAACCAGTGAGTTGTGATGTGAGGATGCTCCTGGACAGAAGGGCTGGATTGATGATTCTTCCTTTATCTCTCTCTCTCTCCCATCCCCCTTATCCCTCTCTCTGTCTTTCTCTCTTTGTGTTGCCTCTATGTGCTGACGAATGCAATGGCTTAAAAAACTGCACTACTGAAAAACTTAATTGAACTGACCCGCTCTGCAACACAAGTATAACTTTTCCACTGTTTGTATTTTTGTCGACATAATGCATTTCCTACAAGTTCCAGTATCTACAGCAAAGCAGACTGTAGCTGGGGGGAAACTACTAATCCTGACCTGTAAAATCTTAGGTTGACCTTTGGGGATAAACTCTTCCTTTTGATTCATCTATTAGGGTATGCATTGACCTCCAGCATTGGAAAGTAACTAAAAAGACTATTGTGTTCAAACAGAATAGATTTTCTATAAACAAGCTATTTGTTCCAAAAAGTAGCAAAGAAATGGGAATTTGTCACAAATATGGTGTATGGAGCATTACAACCATGCTCCAGAGTCCAGGGCTCAACGCGGCGGGTTTTTTCTACTGGCCCGGGTGGGTTCAAATTTTTACTTGCACTGCCAAATATTTAATTGGCCCCCAACACAAAAAAAGTAATAAATAAACAAATAAAATAGGTCTGGTAATTGTTTTTGACCCATGTAACCTTAATAAAAAGTTTATGACACAAAAAACTACTAGCCTTACTGTATAAATATAATATTAAATTTCAAATATTGTTAACAGTAAGTAATAAAATACAAACAAATAAATCAAATTACAAGCAAAAGTATATAAGTACAATAGAACAAACATGCAAATGAAATAAACAATGCTTTTCAGGTTGGTCTAACAATAGTTTTCAGGTACAGAAATGAACTAAAGTAATAAAATAAAAAGTACCCGGACCCATCCGGCGAGATTCTGAAGTGAGCATACGATGAACACTTTACTATCCCATGAGGCCACAGGAGAGGACTTGTGAATGGCAGTGAAGTGACGCAACGGCTGTTAGGTCACATGATAACGACAACATGGAGAATGTACGTCCAGGTTACATTCATCCTACACACATTGATACTTACTAACATACAGTACTACTTACTAACATACTAGCCGATTTTAGTTTTTTGGTTGTGAAATAATTACTTATTCAAAAAAAATACCTACTCAAAGTATGTGATTTTGGACGCACCCTATGTTTACGAGGAAACTCCCGATATGGGCACTTTGCCATAATTTTGCACGATTATGTCCGTTCAAGAGCAAGATGACATGAAAGCCACTTTCTGGGTGTGCGCATTGAATGCGTGTTGCTCACACAAACTTCTCAAAAAGTGCACGATTACTGAATTGAATTCTCTTTTGCATCTTAAGCTTAAATATTAAATTGCAAGGCTTAAAAATACGTGCAACACACTATGGGGTTAACGATGGTCTGTACAAACTAAAAAACACATTTGCCATGCACACACACGGACAGGTAGGTTCACAGCAGCAAGAAAGATTGTATTTTTCTCCAAAATACAGATTTAATGTACCAGAGCTAGAGCCTTTAAATAATTTTAGTTAGGCTATAACATAATTTAATTAGTTTCAATCAACTAATTATCTAAGAAAATCAGGACAAACACACTTATAACATCCCAACAACAACTACAATAGAACACAAGTATAGAGATCTATACTCTGATATACCAAAACACTGTTCACCCAGTGTGACTTTACTCCTAGATTACACTTGACTTGATTTGAGGTTAGTGCTTATCCAAACAAAAGATCTTTATCAAAACACAACATCCAGTCTAATTGATCTAAAACGCATTTTAAAAGGTACTAAAGTAATGGTTTATAATCATAATCGTATAGTTTTTTTTTTTAACCAGACTTGCTGGTGACCTGAGATTCTCTGCTGTGTTTATTCTCTCACTTCCCTACGGGCAGTGAGGAACTCACCAAAACCCATTTATTTGTTACATCAATACTGCAATTGCATTTTGGCTAACTTACCAAAGACCTTTATCAAACACTTACAAAGAGTTCAGAATGCAGCAACAAGACTGCTGTGCTGACTCATCCTGGACTGAGGAATCACTTAAATCCTTTAGCTCATTGGTTGCCAGAACTGATTGCAGGATCCTCCATTTTTAAATGTCTTCACGGTGTTGCACCAAACTACCTCAGCAATATGATAATGAAACACTTGAGACCAATGTGTAAAAAACAGCAGGTGGGCTGAATGAACATGCAGATTCAATCTCTGACAACAGGCGGCACTTATTGAAAAGCAAAAATACAGCGGTTACCCTGGCTACTATAGTACACAAAGTGCTGCCCAACTTTCTTTCCAACTTGCTTCGTTATAGAGAACAAAGCAAATAAAACATGTTTCAAACAGCCTTTCAGATTTTTGTATTGACTATGGATTATCACCACCAAATACAAGAATATCAATTTGTAAGTGACACTAATTCGTAGTTTTATGTAACAGCTAGGCATGTGACCAAAAGTTTAAATCTTATTGGTTTTCTTCACAATGCGATGAAAAAAAATAAAAGTTGCATTAATGGCATGCGAATGTTCATGTGGGCCTAAACAGACATTAACATTAGTCTTGTTGTGAACTTGCTTGTACCTAAAACATGGCCGGATATATCAGTCTTTATATTCACTGTTGTCTCAAACTGTGAAAAACAAGCAAATAGATATGCATTTAATTTTTTTATTCTGTCTCACACAGAGAGCATTACTGTCAAAGATACCATTTTACAAATATAATATGATAAATGTTCTGATTAAGTTTTTACTTTTTGAAGTATGTGTGTTACCACTTCAGAAATGCATTTATTTTCAATAATTCAACAGTCTGTCGTAAATTACTACTTTCGTTTTAATCTTCAGTGAAGCACTTTAAAAGGTGCTTTATAAATAAAGTTTTGCTTATTTAGAGAGAACAATGGACAATATTTCAGTGCATCATGCATAACAGGAAATATTAAGAAACACCACATAATGTCTTTTGATCGTATCTTAGCATAAAGGAAATGCCTTCTAGCCTAGATACTTTCCTCTTTCTCACTTAATCACAGACTGATAATTCAGACAGAGTGGATTTATCTGAACTGATACTGAAACAGATAATCTTGTCAAGGTGAATCAAATCAGAATCGGCCAAACAAGCACCTAGATGCAATGATGCAATCAGTGTAATGATGTATCCAATAAAATAAATCCCAACTGTGTGTCCTAGACTCAAATTAAGCACATGGCTTGTTAACAAAGGTGCAGAGTCATTGCGGTGCACTTGCTGTGCTAGATCACTATGGCTGATTTACTCAAGTGTTGTTCCCGGTGTTGGTCCGTCACCCCTGTACACACAAGCACAGCAGGGTTAACGAAACGTCTTAGACTCTCGTCGAACGTCTGCCACATGGACTAAAGGAGATGATGGCTCTTGGTACAGAGAGCACAATAGCCATTCAGGCAGAGCTGCCCTCAGAACAACTCACAATGACTCAACAAAGAGGAACAGAAAGATGAATAGACAGAGAGAGACGATTCGGGAGTGAGAGACACAGCCAAAAGGATTTTCAAAAGTGTCACTTTCTCAGCACTGAGGCATGGATGAGCAAAGAACTATGATTTCCGAAAGATTTGTGAAATAGTCTGGAAATATGAAGCTCTGCATTGGAAACAACCAAAAACTTTTCTCTATGGCAGAACTGAAGAGCAAGTTTGAGGGATTGTGGGAAAGGAATTCCATTTATGCAAAACTATAGGAGAAAGACATTCCCAACGCTCAACACAGCAATATGAGGACATATGTTATTGATGCAGGACACCCATGCCTGCCCTGGACAAGACCTTTAGCTGCAGAAATAGACACAGAACAATGTGTCTTTATCACGATGACCACAAAGCCACCGTACTGACGGAACAAAGCTTAAGTGTTGAAGACACTTTCCTGAATGACATGGGTTAATCAGCAAAAACACGTCAATAGCTGCAATGACGCAACCTGTACTTGCGTCTCTCGCCTCAGTGCTGCTCTCCGTTAAAAAAAAAACAACTGACATCATCCTTCTCTCCTACACACTGTCCATTTCTTGTAGGTCAAGTTATGTGTGGGATTTCACCACAAAACTATAGAGTATTCCAGTCGTTAGACAGCATAACAGTGAATTCCTTGTGAACCTTGTGTAACACTGCAGCTAATTAAAATAATAATCATACCATACATATACATACATGACAAAAATACAGTAAAAACAGTAATAATGTAAAATATTAATATAATTCAAAATAGCTTTTTGTTTTAATATATTTTAATATATTTTTTGTTTTAATTTATTTTAATTTATTCCTGTGATGGCAAAGCTGAATTTTCAGCATCATTACTCCAGTCTTTAATGTCACATGATCCTTTAGAAATCATTCTGATATGCTGATTTGCTGCTCAAGAAATATTTCTTAAAGTTATTATCAATGTTGAAAGCAGTGGCATGGCTTAATATTTTTGTGAAAACAGTGAAACATTTTTTCAGGATTATTTGAAGAATAGAACAGCATTTTTTTTAAATAGAAACGTTTTGTAACATTATGAATCTCTTTGCTTTCACTTTTGATCAATATAATGCATCCTTGCTGAATAAAAGCATTCAACTTTTAAATGGTAGCGTATATTCTTATTCTTATTATTAATAATAACAATATATCCAACACACTACATTTTTATAATTATTATTTGATTAACATTTTTATTTCAATTTCAAAATATGTCACAAATTTACATATGGATGACAATTATCCATGGATAACATTTATCATACATAAGAAGCCACACCCTTAAATGAGAACCCAACCTACATTAAACGTCTTCCTGTATATCACAGCATTCTCATTTTCCCCATTCAGTGCTCAGACACTCACCAGGTAGTGTGGAGATCGAAGGTAGGAGAACATGTCTCCTGTGGATCTGGGGCCAAAACCGGCCCCCGCTGAGAAAGTGAGGTCCTTCTTAAAGCAAGAGGGACAGCAAGCGATACAGAGAGGGCGGAAGAGAGAAATGTAAGGAACCAGAGACAAGAGTCAGTCACGGCTTTCTAACTCAAAGCCACAAAGAGGCAGGCAGGTGCTTAAAGAGAGCATCTTAGTAGGTTAAATATAGAAGCAGTAGCGTTCTCTTTAAATAGGCTCACTCATTAGGACACCGGTCTTAACTATTGTAGAGTAAAAGAGAGAGAGCAAAGCAACCACTAAGAGAAATCATGACAGGGTGGCCTTGTACGCTTTAGGTCTGCCAACAGAGGTCAGAGGTCACAGCACTAGAGATCAATGGAGATGCAGTTCACACGCTCCACAGAGAAATGGTGGGATTTCAATCGCCATGGTTCCTGTTCATGAGTCTGTCAGGGTGTAAGTTTGAAGCTCCATTCACACTGACAGTGATTAAATCACTAGAGGTCACCAAGTTACTGTGCTGTTGGTTGCTTTTGAACATTTCAACTCGACTGCAGTGTCAGGTGGCAAATCACATGAACTTCACTGACCAAACTCCCACTGGTAGTTGCCAATTTTATATTTATTATCGAATTTAACTCTGCTAAACTTTGTTGGATGACAATTAATGACTTTCTTGTGGTCTACACATCACTGTCAGTGTAAAGGCTTGATAAATAAATACTTTTGTCCTATTTTATTATAATATCTACAAGTACACCATGTGTAGGTTGATGCACTCTGAAAAGTGAAAACACAACAGTGCTATCAAAACATTGCTGTTTGTTTGAGCTCCCTAGCCAGTCTGACATAGCAACAGTGGCTGAACCAATAGCGTGAGTTTGGGCCGGGGATTTTTTTTTTTTCAACCAATGGCGGACGAGGGAAGTGTTTGGGGAAACCTGTTTAAAAACAGTCAAAGCTTGACCTGCCTTGAGTCAGCAGTTTTGACATTTCATTGGCTGGTCAGTTGCCATGCAGGGCTTTGAACAAAGAACAATTTTGTGAGTGCCCTGTGTGCCTAGACAAGCTCTATGCCATAAGTCTTCTGCTGATAATTTGCACACGGTCACGTCGACTCTCGTGCCCAATACATCACACCCACTCACAACCCCACTCACTGAATAATGCATGTAGTGATTACGGTGTGTGGCTGAGTCTGAGAGAGACTGGTGTTTACAATTCTCTAAAGTACAACCAATGTCCCCTTTCTGTTGACTCGGCAGCCATTTTCGCAGCTTTAATAACACATCTATGTCAAATAGATTAGCCAAGAAAATTAGCCAAGTTGGCTAAACTGGCACATTTACATAAATATTTATTAATGTGCATTGTCCCTGTAACCCTGTAACTGTATAAATAAACTTGGTTCGCAGTATTTATAATAATAATAATACTATAGAGAGTACTATCAAAAATTTTATGTCAATTTCCAATTAGATTTTTTCATTTTATGGCCAAAACAAAAAATATAATCTATTGTGTTTCATAGAACAAAAAGTCAAACAGGTTTTGATTGACAAGGGTGAGTAAATGAGGACAGAATTTTCATTTTTAGATGCACTATTTAAATAAATCTCTCTCACATGCTCATGCAGAAATGGTCACTATGGAGATTACAGATATGAATGAGAGGGTGAATCAGGTTAATTAAAAATTAAGACACTCTAAATGCTTATGCTTTTATCAAACCTCTCCTGCTTTAAACAACATGATAAGAAAAAGGCAAGGTTAAAGCGTGACCGGCAATCTGGACAAGAATACTGTACAAAAGAATGTGTACATGTGTTATCACTTCTGCAGAGGTGTGAGTATTACCAAGTCTGTCATAGTGATTATAAGAACTCAACACTTGTCCACCAATTCAACACTCAACTTTTCAAGAGCTCTCTTCCTCTCTGCTTCTAT
This sequence comes from Tiaroga cobitis, assembly GCA_030578255.1. Lineage (NCBI taxonomy): Eukaryota > Metazoa > Chordata > Actinopteri > Cypriniformes > Leuciscidae > Tiaroga > Tiaroga cobitis. Next base: position 28,016,816 of record CM060602.1, on the reverse strand, counting down.
ATTTTATGCACTTTCTCCTTCCATAAAGGTGACCCACATAGCACCATCCCTACGTGCAAACATATAGATTTTGCTGTGCAGAGTTAATCCAGCATTAAACCCGTCACAGAAACCTCCAATCAGACACTTACATATACAGTTTAGCCTCAGGGAATTTTGTAGGCTGGATTTCCATGATTTTAAAATGTCAATTCAAATCCTTCAGTGCTACATTCATAAGAGCGCTTCAGAGACATCATTGACATTCTTTAGGTCGATCAGAAGTAACGTGATCATTTTAGAGCTCAATCTAGTTAACAACAACAACACTGAGACAGGCACAGACATAGAGGAAATAATACGACTGTGAGGAACAAAAAGCCAGACAAAGACAGGAAATGAAGTCAAACAGAAGTGTTGTCTGGGGTACAGGTAAGAGACAGCTGCTCAAGTAAAGTTGATCAAAAGGCCTAAATAACATATACAACATGGCCTTTGTTTCAATATTTACATTTATTCGTTTAGCTGATACAAGACAAACCCCATCATAAACACATTTAAATAAATATAAATAAATATTCAAGCAAGAAGGGAAATTTAACCATGAACCTTTGCAATTACGTCATCCTCTCAGCCTCAAGTTTTGTTTGAGGCACCAAGAAGCAAGTTACCAAGATAATCACAATCAACACTGTTAAGTCTGCTTTGTTCTATTATGTCTATATGAAATAGTCTTATGTACTGATGACGGTGGTTGGTCGTTTTGCAGTGGCTGATGTGAAGCTGGATTCCGCAGTGTTTTCGGAATGATTTTAGGTCAGACAGGTCATGGAGATCTTTTGCAGAGAATCCAAAATTTCCCTCGACCTTGAAAATTCAAGAGAAATAATGAGAGGAAAAGCAGAAGAGAAAGAGGCACCCACTAAAAACTTCTGCATTAGCCATCATGCAGCTTACGTTACTCCTACAGACTGAGGATCAACTAACATCACCATGTCCCAGCGCTTCCATAAACCCTTAACTGGCACACTACACTCTGCTCTTCAGTGTTATGTCCAGTCTGCATTAGTCCAAATCCTAAAGATCAAGCTTGTTTGTCACCATTCTTAGTCTTTTTACGTTACAGTCGATAGCAATATAAGAACAAAAATAGTTCCTCCGGAACCCAGAGTTACGTAAACAAGGGAGACGACAACAACATTGTCATCTGGATTATGGCTTTAAAATCTGATTTACCCTTTTTGCCCGGGAGGAGAATGACCTGTTAAGATGTCAAACCACCACAACACATCAAGACATGTTCTTATTCATCTTGAAATGTTTGTTCATGACTCAGGGTTTTGAATCACAGGAAGAGAAGAAAATGAGACTCCTCAGACATCATTTGGTACTGATTGTTCATGTAAATAGCAAATTGTTGTTGAGTGTCAGTAAGACGGTCTCTTCCTGTCTTGGAGTACGGCTTGCGGCAAAATGCAAGATTTTTTACCTTTCCATCTAGTTATCAATCAATATACCGGCCAGGTTGATAAATTGGCAGATATTTGGTTATTTAATTAGTCAATAACCATGTTTGCTTGAACGGAAGTATACAGAAATATATGTCTTCTATTTGAATATATTTTAAAATGTGATTTAGTCCTGTGATGGTAAAGCTGAATTACCACAGTATTCAGTCACGTGATACTTCAGAAATCATTCTAATATGTTGATTTTGGTGCTCAAGAAACATTTTTATTATTATCAATGTTGAAAACTGTTTTGCTGCTTAATATTTTTGTCAAAACCATGATACTTTTTCTTCAGGATTCTTTGATAGAAATAGAATACAATAAAAAGTCAGTGTCCCATGCCTGTAAAGTGCAGGAGATTCAGATGTAAATCAAAACAAACATCACAAAATTAAATGACTGCTATCTCCAATATGTTTCTAATAAGTCCAGAAATTTGTCGTCGCTGTAACTCTTCCAGTCTCTCAAACATCCTTCTGCACTATTTCACTTTGTCCCTCCCACACATTTAGCCTCAAACAGATATCAAAACTAGTATTTGACATCTGTCAACTCAAATTCATCTGTGACATTCTCTTTCTCTCGCCCTTTGGCTGACTGACTGGATGAGAGTATTTTGGCTGAAGCGGAATGGTAAAGAGACATGGAGGCTCTTCACCCCCCTCAGATGTCTGATAATGTGGCTTTTGTCAGTAATTCAGCCCATTGGAGGCCTCTGGAGTCTCATTCTCTGTCTAGTTCAGTGATGACAACACTTCCCCTCCAGTTGACTTAGATTCAGCAAGTAACTCCAGGAGGTGAAGCTAAAAGCAGACATTTAATTCAGGATAGACTGCTGTGGTTTCAAAGCAAATAATTGGGCTTTTGGCCACTTTGTGCATGTGTTTATGGGATTCAATTTTTATACTCCAGGGCTTGATACTTATAATGACACAGCATGAAATTTAGAGCACACAGCCCTAAATAAAGAGACCTGAATCTAAACACAAGTCAGTTCCGCTGTTCCGAGTTATTGTTTGGGAAAAATAAAAGTTGCATCACAAATGACGCACTATTCACTATGCACTTATACACTATGTACTTATGCACTATGTACTCATCCATGTAGTGTAATTAAAGTTGCGACTGTTGAGTTGATCTTAATTAAGTGCATCATCCGGGTATTTAAAATGCACTTTTTGGAAGTTTTAGTGTGAACACACTAAAAAAATTGTGCATAAGCATAAATGTAATTGAATCTTGTAAGAGGGACACACCATAACACAAGCGGCTCTTTGAGTGTTTGCTTTGGTTCTTCAGGCTCTCTTTGTGCCAGTATAAAAGGGCCATTTTGGGGCACCCAGTGCTTACTGGCACAAACATCCACCCAAGCCTTTCTTTCCAATTGCACAAGCAGACAGCAATCCATCACACACTGCACAGAGAGAGAAAGAGATATTATTAACCTCTCCAAAAAGGACATAAAAGAGTATAAGATGAGTAAAAGGAGGGATAGAAAAACTGCCCTTTTAAGAGACAATTAACATTATTGGCTGGAACTCAACAAACACCAAACCCACTGTAGAATAAAGATTAGATTGTAGACGTAGATTAGATTGTCGTTTTAAAATCCTCACCAAATGTATGCACATACAACCATGTCATGCTAAGAGTGTGTGTCACATTCCCCTTAATCCAGTTCTTTCCATCTGCCCCCAACCCCCTCTTCTTTATGGAGGTACCATAAGAGGCTTTTTTATGGGGGTGGGTTGTGTTGGATGCAAGAAGACAAGGGGAACATGCTTTTATACTCATTTGAATACACTCCAAATCTTTCCAGGTTGGTTGACTCAGAAGATGGCATTTTGAGAGATGTTTTTAACTTCAGGCTCTGAACTGATAAGACCTTGCAATTTTCCCAACAGCACTGAAAGAGAAGTTAGAGTGAAACGTGAGAGCTAGAAGCACTCAGTGGCCAGCGATCCAGAGGGTGACAGGAAGGATAGCGAGAGTGGTCTTTGACTGGGGTCTTCAAACCATCTGACTAGACAGTGTGTTAAAACACAGGATCAGACAAGCTGATTTTATGAGGATTACATGAGGGGAGTGTCTTGTTGGAAGATATCACAAACTGTCACTCTCATTGACACGCTTCTCCCTATGTACCAGAGATTAACAACCCTTCAGTGGAACAAGATAAAACATTATGAAAAAAGTCTTGTACTTTTTGTCCTTTTCAGCAGGACACAATGTTGTTTTGAACTAGGGGTCGACCGATTATCGGCGCCGATATTGAGCATTTTTATGGTTATCGGTATCACCCATTTTCAAAACCGATTTGCCGATAAAATAATTTAATTTTGAAATGCGCTATATTTGGCTCTGATGCAGCCACCTCTGTCAGAACTCACCACTCTGTAGACTAGACCAATGTCCCCGCCAATCTGATTTGTTGGGAGTCACGATTCCGGCCAATCAGCGTGGAAAGCTGAAGGCACTGAAAGTTTTGCACTCTCTCACACCGAAAGCACTTGCTGACTGGAGCTGCTTCACTGATCATCAGTTGTCTCTCAAAGTTAAGGCAGCAGCAGACTTTGCTGAAGAAGCAATAAATTACTACACTGAAGTTGCAAAACACCTAAATATAATAGGGCCCTGTGATTTCCGCGATGCAGAAAACACAGACGGAATCGCGAAATCCAGTCATAAAAACGGAATTTACTGTATAAAACGGAATGTCACGGAATTTGTCAACTTCTTGATGAAATAATAAAAAGCAGCTCAGTACAAATCAAATCGAATGTCAAACCGCAAAAAGACTGACGTTATTTAAACATGAATCCTGCGTATCTCTAAATGAATGGCGTAGACGCGTGATTTCATTTACCACACACAAACACAGGAGCACGCGTAATGCTTGAGCCGTTTTCAGCCTCAGCCCTATCATATGAAGACATGATTGCATAAACATCATCTTCAGAGCCGATTAGTCACTTCATGAGCTTTTTAATGCTTCAACAGAAAAGTTATCGTCATATCTTAAACACACAGAATTTCAAAGATCTCCACGGCAACCCGTCAAAATAAAAGTTTGTTTATTCATAGGGCCCTGATAATTTTATTTTTGTTAAACTTTAAAAAAATTGAATAGGTTTGATGATTTCAATTAATTAGAAATGCTTTTTGATTACTAAAATTTATTTTAACCATTAAAATAGAGTCTTTAAGTTTTACAAAATGTTTACAGAATTCTGCTGGGTGCTCCCCGCACATTTTTTTTGTTTAGTTGTTATTATTATTATTATTATTAATGTTATCATTAACAGTTCTCAGATTTAAAGATTTATTTAAAAACATTTAAAGAAAGTAATTGTCAAAACCCTTTGTTATTCTTAATTTTGACATTAACTTACATTTTTACACCAGACATAGGCTATATATCGGTTCAAAATATCGGTCTACTAGATCTGTAATAATCAGTATCGGCATCGGCCCTGAAAATCACATATCGGTCGACCCCTATTTTGAACCCATCGACTTTCATTATATGGACCAAAGCTTGAAAATAGCTTTAAATTATCTTCTTCTGTTACACACATAGAACAAAAGTCTCAGTAGGAATGACATGAGGGTGAGTACATTTAAATTTTTGGGTGAACTATCCTTTTAAGAACTGACACTGAACCCTGACTGTTCAGGTCTGTGTATGCTATTAACTCTTTCCCCACCAGCATTTCTGATCATTTTCACAAACTTTCATGGCCCCCTGAATATTTTGTTGTATGAATATCTGAACATGTAATATATACACAAGAACATGCTCTGCTTTAAAAAAAAAACTGAACAAAAAACTTGCATTCTTTTTTATCAACACTAAAATGTGGGCAAGTTTCCTAAAAAACAACATTTTAAATAAAAAGCTGAGAAAATAGTGAAAAAAAGACTACGCCCGGATCGTATTCAGAATGATGATCAAAACATATTTGTAGAGTAGATCGAGTCCATCAACATCCCCTAAGCTTGCACAGTCCTAAACCATTTCCTAGGTCGACATTAGGCAGTTTTGATTTATATGCCGTTTAATGTTTGATGATTATTATTTTACATGTTCATAAGCCATGGTTCTATCACTAGTTTCCGCTTCTTCGTCTGTGTTTTTATCCGGAGATTCTGTACTCTTTTAGAAGATGCGTAATAGCTCCCTCTACTGTATAACAGTAAAAACATGGATTGCCGGAAATTTCCATCAATGGCAGAGAAGCGTTGTGTCATAAGTGATAGAAAATTCTGTCAATGTCGGGGTAAGAGTTAATATTTCAAAAGCATCTCTTTATGTAATAGTGAGATTAGCGCAAGCATAATCTACAGCTCAAAAAACAAATCTTTGTGAACCAAGTGGTATTTGGTGCAAGAAGGCCAACGGGTAACACCCCGGCAGGGTTATTTGTGTGTTAAAGGAAGTGCATCATTAGGTCTTGCTTGCACAAGTACACTGCAGACACAAACTGGCACACAAATATACACATACAGTAATACTGAAAGTGCAAACAGACAGTGGACAGAGGAAACTTCTTTAGTAATGACTTCCTGTGTCCTTCAGCCACAACTGAATCACAGTAACACAAGCTGGCAAAAAGTGAGAGTGTACAGACGACTCAATGTACACACACAAATGTGAAGTACTGAAACCAGTGAAATTCTTCGCCCTGAGGATCTTCTCTTTGTTTTGACATGCTTGCTAAAACTAACAGCTTTGCAAATAAAACACATACACACATCTCTAAGTGACTGATAATCAAACAAAAACATGTCTGGGTCACATTTCACACAGATAGTACATGGAAAAACTCCCTTGAAGCATACACATTACTGTTCAAATGTCTGAGGTCAGTAAAAAAAAAAAAAAAAGTATTTTTGAAAAAAAAAAAAAAAACCCTCTCCTATGCTCACCAAAGCTACATTCGATTAAAAAATACATTAAAAAACATGAATAATGTGAAATACTATTTTATTATATATATTTTCAGCATCATTACTGCAGTCTTCAGAGTCAAATGATCCTTCAGAAATCATTCTAATACTAATTGTGATTTAGTATTCAAGAAACATTTCTTATTATTATCAATGTTGGAAACATTGAGCTGTGGAAACCTTTATACATTTTTTCAAGATTATTTGATGAAAAGTTCAAAAGAACAGAATTTATTTGAAATATAAATTGTTTGTAGCAATGTAAAAGTCTTTACTGTGACTTGATCAACTTAATGCATTCTTTCTGAATTAACTTTTGAATGGTGTAGTAAATTTAAATAATATATGATGTTTTGTTTTGCCTTACAGCAATGACAGAAATGTTTTTGCACTGCAGTAATGAGAACTTGAGGAAAGCATTTTTAATTGCTGTAAAAATGGCAATGAAGAAAATATAGTCCAAAAACAGGCTTTATTTTTTATAAGTAAAGCATGATTTCTCACATCTTTCTCTTGATTTTGGGTCAATCTGAACTGGACATGTTCTTCACCTGACTATTTCTTTGCAATGGTTTGTCACAAGCATCGACAAACAGTAACTTTCAGCTTTGAAGGCATTAACCAGGTGCCAATCTTCTATACTGGAGAGTGACATCAAACAAATTATGGCTTTTCAGACACGGCAGGACACACACAGCACTGAGACATCCATCTCCACAGTGAAATCCATTTCATTAATTAACTCGTGAGAAGAAACACAGAGGAGAAGGGTCATCAGCCAATCACAGGCGAGGACAGTAGAGGCCTGTGGCCTTGTACTTCCTATCCTCTAGTCTACACACACAGATGTTGAAAACTGTGAGAAATCCATTAGTAAGTTTGCTGACTGCAGTGTTAGCATAAAAAAGTTCTCTAAAATGTGAGTGGCTTGATTCTTTGTGAGTGGGCAGATCACTCCGGATCATTCTACAGTAGTGGTTCACTATTGTCAGTCACTGATGCACCTCAGCTCAGCAAACCGAGATGTAGAACGTTCCCTCTGACAAAACCACTCATGCACTGCTGAGATAATGTCCAACATCATCAAAAGGTCATAAACCCCTGTGAGGGACGGGTTACCTAAGTTCAGTCAGTGGCACAATGTTGTTTTCGCTCTCTCTCATCTGTTTGACTTTAGCCTTTCCCACAGTTAAATGTCTCTGGATGTATTGTGGCTGGGCTGAATTGGTTTAAACACCAGAATAATGTGAAACGGGGAGAAAAGTATTCGTAGTGACATAAATTGATTCGCAGAAGTTTGCTTCTTTTGTATTTGTAGATTAATTTTCATGTTTCTATGGTATACTGGAAAAAAAATTAAGCATTTCATAAGATTTAAAGGCTTTTAATGGCAAAAAACTTGAATGCAAAGAGTCAACATTTTTACAGTGTTGACCCTTCTTCATAACCTCAGTAATTTGCTCTGGCATGCTGGATATTGCTTCTGGCTGATAGAGATCCATTCTTGCCTTATAGTGTTCAGAGTCTGATTGTCCATTCGCCATTTGAGGATTGACTCAAGTTCTCTATGGGATTAAGATCAGTGGGGTTGCCTGGCTACGGATCCAAAATGTCCATGTAATGATCACTGAGCCACTTCACTATCACTCTTGCCTTGTGACATGGAGCACCATCTTACTGGAAAATGTATGGATCATCACCAAATTACTCCTGGATCGTTGGGAGAAGCTCCTGCAGGATGTTTCAATACCATTCTTTATTCGAGGCAGTGTTTTTGGAGAGAGCCCACTTCCTTGGATGAAAAGCAACCCCACACATGGATGGTCTCAGGATGCTTCACTGTTGGCATGACACAGGACTCATGGTAAAGTTCCCCTTTTCTACTAAGGACAATCGCTTTCCCAGATGTCTCAAATAGTCGGAAGGGGGCTTCATCAGAGAATGAATGTATCAATCCTTGTACTTCCTGCAGAATTTCAGTCTGTCCTTGATGTTTTTCTTGGAGAGAAGTAGCTTCTTTGCTGCACTTCTTGACACCAGGTCGTTGTCCAAAAGTCTTGGTGCATCGGATGCACTCACACCCACCTGCTGCCAATACTGAGCAAGATCTGCACTGTTGGTGACACATAGCTGGAGGAGACAGTTGCTGGACACTCTGGGGCGTCCTGAAGCCTTCTTTACAGCAGTCGAATCTCTCTCCTTGAAAAAAGGTAACCATTGCTAAATAACACAGCGCTTCTTCCCACCTTGTATAGCAATCATTCTGCTCTTATAATCCAATCAGAATGATTGAGTGATTTCACCTGGCTACAGCTTGTTCACACTTTCCCATGTGCTGATGATATGATTAGTGAAATGATGTTAGCTGGTCATTTTGTGCCAGGGCCAAAAAAATTGTTTTTTTGTGTGATAAGGTCCATTTGTAATTATTTAAAATGCATCTGATCACTCTGCACAATAATCTAGAAACACCACAGCAACTGAAGTAGCAAACTTTGCGAAACACATTTATGTCAAGGCTGTAGATAGAAAGATAGTGCCTTTATTACTTGTCAGCAGTCTAGACATACATTACCAATCCACTTTTTAGATAACAGTAGTAAAATAGAGTACTACACTTTTATTGGTAGCTGGATGCGCTCTACCTGACTTTCCAATCCCATCTAACAAATAAACGAAGTAGTATCAACCACAATTTTGTATGTCTATTTTTGACTTAACTCTAATTGCCATTCCAATTAAATAAGACGTTGGATTAAAATGCTAAATAACACATTTTTATTTCAGAGAGCATACCGTTCAAAAGTTTAGGGTATGTATGTTTTTTTTTTTCATTAATTAATATTTTTATTTATCAGTGGTGCATTAAATTCATCAAAAGTGACAGTAACAATATTAATCATTTTACAAAAAAATTTATTTTAAATAAATGCCGTTCTTTTGAACTTTCTATTCGTTAACGAATCCTGAAAAAAAAACCCACACAATATAACAGTTTTTACTGTTTGATTAAATAAAAGCAGCCTTGGTGAGCAGAAGAGTGTTTTCAAAAACATTAAAAAACAAAACAAAAAAAAAACAATACTAATCCCAAACTTTTGAACATTATATCCTCTATGAGTGTGTGTCCGAACAGGTTATAGTTTGGGTACAAAATTGTCCCCAGAAGTGATTTTTCAAAACCTCCCTATTGGATTTTAAGGACACCCTCAATTGAAAAATTCATAAATAAAGCTTTTTTTTTTTTTTTTTTTTTTTTTTTTTACTTATTAAAAAGCAAAATGTTTTCTTGTAGATTTAGGCAACTATAATTATCTTTACATAAAAAACAACAGAAGTCTATAGTATGTCTCTATTTATATTAAATGTGTGTTAGTCTATTTAGACTAAACTTACCTCACCCTCTGGACACATTCTGCCCCGACAACATGTCAGCTGTGCTCATCGACAGCAGACAGACAGAATGAGTTCGAGACAGAGAGATGCTCTGACAGCACGAGGTTACCAAACCACCCCCACACCACCCCAAACACACATCGATTTGATGTCCACTGCCATCTTTCAGCCTAAAGTCCATATTTAGTCAAAAATAGAGACGGACATACAGGAACAACAACAGACAGGAGAGAGAGCGAGAGATCTTTGATACATGAGTAAATATTAGATTAGGGTGAGCTGTACTGTTTTCTGCCCACTAGGATCGGTGGGCCTTTATTGGGTTATCCAACTAAAGTCGGTGTGTGTGTGCTGGGACAGGAATGACAGGAATGCTCGGGCCTCCTTTACTGTCAGGGAAGGAGCTGCAGGAGACACACACTTCTAAGACTCCTTTGGGCCTGTAACATGTGAGCTTAACAAAAGCGTCAATGATACAATACTTACTTAAATAACAATGAGTGTACATACACGCCAAATCACGGAAAACCAGCAGAAACAGACTGAAACATTAAAGAAGCTGAAGTACAATAACTGTTCAGTCACACAAAGGAAAACACCCAGCTGAGGGGGCTGAATTTAATTTTGTGCAGCTGCCCATTAGAAAAGCCCCTTTCTCTGTTATAAAAGCTATTCGTAATCTTTTATTAGAGAGGTGACATGTTACTAATCCCCGGGTCAAGCGTTTGTGTGTCTTCTTATGCCTTATTATTATTTCAAGTTATTTGAGTCTGTCATAAAAAGATTTAAAAAAAATGTAGAATAAGGAAACATAACATAAAAGTGAAAGAGTGGGGGAGGCAAAGGGAGTGAGAGCCGGAAAGTGTGTGTGTGCGCCTGCAAATCTGCTTCAGGGGTGAAGATAAAGTCGAGGCATAGAAAAAGGCGAGAAATTGGGGTTCTAAATCTGTCCTCTGTGGGCCACTCTGGTGGAGTGTTGAGGGAAACAGATTTGGACCTCAATCCTTTCAGAGCGCAGAAGCTGCCCGTTCATAAGTGGAGAGGAGGGATCAACGTCAAGAGGGACGCGGGCAGAGAGGATGTGACTTTGGGCTAAAAGTAATTATACAAATAGTTCCCCCATACTGAAAATAATAAATGACATTCTTTATTCCAGCGTTGTTATTGGTAACTTAAACTATTAAAAGTTGAGTAGAGTAGAAAAATAGAATAGAAAAGAATATTGAAAAAGCTGAAATAAAATAAAATATGAAATGAAAAACAGAAATGTTGCTTAGCAACTAACTGAAATAAAATAAGTTAAAGTTGAAATACTAAAATGACTAAAACTGAAATAAAAATGCATTACAAGCTAACTAAAAATATAAAAATACTAACAACTTAAAACGAAAACTGATTGAAAATAAAAGCTAATTCAAAATATTTTTAAATGCTAAACTACATTTTACTCCAAAGAACAGAAGACTGTTCACACTTCTCTTTCTCATTCAGTTAAGTAGTGCTGTTAATTGTTAAGTCTATAAAATCCATTAAAATGTAGTCTTAAAGGCTATTTTGTGTTAGAAACATAACAAAATAATTATTTTCTTGGTTATTAACTGAAAACAATAACTTTCATGGGCAGAGGGGACATTTGGAAGAGGGGGACATTTTCAGCAAATGACTTACCGGTAGTTACAATAAAATACAATGTTATTTTATGGCTTCACAAGACTTATGATATTTTGTGTTTTTAAGGGTATGGAACCATGAGGCTCAGTAATTGATGGTGAACTCCTTCTTTAAACCAAACATCATACATAGTAGAAGATTAATGAAATTTGGAGGCCAAATATTCTTTGTAAGGGATAGTTGTTAAAGGGCTGATTAAGTAATCGCATGGTTTAGTATTAGCAGCTGACCCTAATGGACAAAGCCTGACATGGACAAATCCCTCAAAAGCCCAGTGTACTGTATGTTCTTTTAAGCCCATATATGTGTGCGCGTGGTTAAGCTAGTGTCTAGAACCTGACTTTGAGAAGCATCATGATTATTCTCATTATTTGACAGCAAGAGGATGGTGGCTAGAAATCTTCTTGATGTTGTCAACCAAGATAAGTAATAGATCCACTCAATGTGGCATTCCAGAAGATCAGCTCAATATACATGACAAGCTACAGGTTTACAAACTCATGCTTATTGTCCTTATTGTTAACAATGATGATCTTATGGATACCAAAATCTAAATGCGCATCTTTCCATCAACATACAAAACGGGAGCAACAGCATGATCTAGTCAGATATGACCTACTTTCTATTCTCCCACAATCCCCTTTGTTCCCCCAGCAGCACCCTGTTTCATAGAGAGAGAGAGAGAGAGAAATGGGGGAGGAGGATAGTAACAAAGACTAAACACCCAACTCCACATGACGCACCCTGGGACACTCAAAAAGCTCAATCACTCAGAAACTACTTAGTACATAATACTGTGGACCCCAAACTGCAGAGCCCCTTGACACCCAAGTAGTGGATTAAACATAATGCATGTGTTTCATGTTTCAATTTGCTCAAAATAAGTCTTCAAAATCTCCTATTTGTGTATTACATAAAAAAAATATAGCTTTAATTTTTAATATCGTAGAGTGAAAGCGTGCACACACAGGCCCCGTTTACACGTACATGGTCATTTCGACAAACTGAGACATCTCTCTTCGTTTGAGCCCTTAGTTTATACCCGAACAGAGAATTCGCGTCTGAAAACGATTCTTTCTAAAAACTCCGGCCAGAGTGGAGATTTTGGAAAACTTCGTTTGCACGTTTGCATGTAAACTGAGAAAACGGAGTTTTAGGCAGAGGACGTAACAGTATGCGACAGAACTTGCACCTGCGTCAAAAGTGCGACCTTGCGAATCGATTCGCTCGATTGGCTTACGTGGGCTTGAGCCTATCGTTACACTACCACCTACAGGTTTGTCATGCTGTTGACGGCATATATACACGAGTTCGTGTAAACGAACACTTTTCTGAAAACTGACAGGTGTGCACAAAGTTATTTTTGATAAACGGAGAGTGAAATGTCCGTTTATGAAAATAACCGGCCACGTGTAAACGTAGCCACAGAGAGTCGCGTTTCAGATAGCGCTTGAACACTGAATTCATTTCTCTTTCGCCCTCTCCTTGCACCTGAACGAACACATAAACACAAAATTGTGTCAAAATACCCATCTTGGCAAGTATTCTCATAAACACAGTCATTTTGTCTTAATTGAACGTAAACAGTTGAGAAAGAAATCGGATGTGTATCATTATATTGTATCTGTGCATCAGGTCTTAAAGTGAGAGCAGCCTAATATACCTGCTGTGTCTGGATATACCTGTTTGTGTCATTAATGTTAATAATCAAACAACAAAGCACAGCTTTAAAAAAAATAATATATAGCTTTAACAAATATTAGTCTATATTTCATTTATATAGTGAACACTAGAGTGTTATTTTACATTTAGGCCAAATTATTTCATTTCTGTACCTGAATACTACAGTTAGACCTTGCTTTACTTGTAACTTTGTTATATTGTATTTTTAATCTATGCTACACTATTAATAAATACAACTAAAATACTAAAACACAATATAAAATAATTTTGATTTATTTATGATTGTTAATATAGAACAATTGTTTTATATAATTTTTTTATTATTATTACAATTACACTTAAATAAATATATTATTAAAATGATTCATTCACTAATTTCACATGTATTATATATATATATATATATACACATTTTAATACATACATTACATAAATGCACACCCACACATATAATATATTATGATACACACATAATGTACCGTGCATTCAGAGATTGTAGACTAATACAAGCAACTTTTTAAATTCAGAAACGACTCTGTAAAAAGCACAACAAGTGTTGCATTTTGAGTCTGACGTCTCTACCGTCTTAATCAAACCCTGAGAGGTGGCCACAATTTCCATCACCATAGCAGAGGACAGACTGCATCTCCTGCTAAACAAGTCTCACACGGCGGAAAGGATGGAATGCAGGAAGAGAAGAGAAAAACACTGCTGAAACCAATTTAATCTGACAGAAAAGAAGACGTGCAACCGTAAATGTCAGAGGTAAAACCGAAGGAGGGATAAAGGGGAAGAAGTGAGGAGCAAATGTTAGATTAGTCTAGTAGTAATTGTTGGAACAGCAGATAATGACAGTCAAAGGATGAAAAGGAGCATTTCAGGGAAAGATAAGTGCTTAAAATGTAGAGAATGAAAGCCAAAGACGACTTTTAAAGAGATAAAGGCAGAACATGAGTACGTTTGGGAGGGAGAGGGAGAGAGAACAAATGCGTGGGAGAGGAAGGAGGAGGGCGAATGTCACTCGTTCTTACCTGCATGTGTTCGGTAGAGCTGCTGCTGAGCTCATCTCCAGATTCAGAGTCATTTCTCATTTTCTCCAACCCATTTCCTGGTGACACGCTCCCTTCCGTGTCCACCGTCAACACACCTGGGAGTTTCCCCTGGCAACCATGCTCTCGTGGAGGGGATTCCGCCCGCCCTCGTGGAAGTGTGGGGTTGCCATGGTGATAGTTATGATGGTTGTTGTTGAGCAGAGTCAGCTCTGCAACAACGCTCTTCATCCCCGGGTTCTGATTGGTGTCCCGCATCAACAAAGGCGGGGTCAGTTGCCCTGGCAATGGGGAAGGTGTCGTTGAAGGAGGTGGCCTGCCAAAGCTGGACCTTTCCGTAGGAGCGCGTTGGTTGAGATTTTCATTCGACGATCGGCACTGGCTGATTTCAAGGACGTTGGGGGGCTTTGCGCGAGGTTTGGGCGGTGGCATAAGGGCACGTCGGACCTCTCGGACGTACTGAGCGGGGACATAAAAAGCCTTGGTGCCCTCCTCCCGCCGAACTTGCCACCAGTCCTCATTGGTTTTACGAACCAACTGGTAGCATTCGCCCTGCCGTATGGAGATGAGTTTGTCTTTCGCCTTGTACTCATAATCGAACTCCACCTCGATATATACCTGCCCCGGGGCGATGGACAAATCACAACGGCCATCCCGTTCCGTCATGGCTCTATCTGTCCGTGCGTTATTCAGAAGACAGACTGTGAGTGGATCCACATCTCTCTCTTGCTGTGTCCGCACGGCTGCAAAAAAAGAGAATGAGATTGTTAGCACACAGGGATTGAAAAAACACACATGTTGAAAACTGTGGTACTGTTAATCAATAGCAATTGTGACAGACTTGATCTGATCACACATTACACAAAAAAGTGCTACTGTACTTTCCAGCATCAAGGACAGACGCATGGTAACCTAATCATGCGCGAGGACGCCATGGCAACTAACATATCAGTAATCCAATGATCAAATTACAATGACAGGTCTCAAGAAACATAACCGTGCTCACTCACACACCGATCACTGAGTGAACCGAGTGATATTTTCCAGAGTATTGCCTGCAGATCCCTTTCTACCATCAACATGCATCTGTTTGCTCCCATATCCCACTCTCACATGTACACAATCCCCCTTAAGCATTCTTAGGTTAAATATACACTGTCATGTTCACATATGGTGCTTACAGATGATGGATTGTGACAGCCTTGGGCCGGATATAAAGAGCGGCTGGATTCACTCTTCCTTTCATTTCTCTGACTCCTTTGTTCTTTTAGCCCTTTTGTGTATATGGAATAAAAGGTATAACTTTCTGATGCATACTATGCACAAAAACTGCAAGTACTTTCTGATCTGGCCAGCTCCAATCTAATTGGCTGGGTTTTTAAGCAACCTCTGATAGATGATGCACAATCTTTGAAACAAGCCGTTTAGTCTAGTAAATGCACTAATGTTCGGAGGTTTGGGGTTAAAGAAATAATTTATCGAACAAGAATGCATTAAATTAAACGTGACAGGAAAGACTTACATTGTTTAAAAAAAATTCAATTTCAAATAAAGGCTGTTCGTCTGAACTTTCTATTCATCTATGAATCCTGAAAAAAAAATGTATCACAGTTTCCAAACAAATATTAAGCAGCACAACTGTTTTCAGCATTGATGATATTAAGAAATGTCTATTGAGCACTAAAGCAGAATATTAGAATGATTTCAGAAGGATCATGTGACACTGAAATAATGACTTCTGAAAATTCAGTTCCGCCGTTTGAGCTGAGCTGATAAATGGTCAAACGAGTAGCATTGTTTTGTTCTGCTTTTGGCGTATATTATATTGAATATTTATCGAACTTTTAGCGAGGAAAATTATATCGCAATAATTATCATTTTATCCCACAGCCCATTTTTACAGTGTATTAAAATAGAAAAAGGTTATTTTAAATTGTTACAATATTTAAAAATATTACTGTCTTACAGTATTTTTGATCAAATAAAATGAGGCTTTTGGGAGCATAGAAGAGACTTATTTAAAATAAAAAGAAATCAAAAAAAAAAAAAATTGAAACCAACACTTACCCCAAACTATTGAACAGTAGAGCATTTCAAACAATTGATTTTGATATTAGCGTTTTATTTTTTATTTATTTAGTCACAATATAGACTTTTGATATCGTCCATAACATGAAAACAGTTATGAGCTAGACTTTATCCCAATAATGCAAAGTTTGGTTAAGGGAAACTAACATTTTAAAGACACACTCTCTCTTAACTAAGCCATTAAACCTTTCCTACTTAAACTTAATCCACATGGTCTGTCCTAAAACAGTCAGTCATGGAAGCTGATGGGTTTACTAAACATTTCAAAATAGCAACAAATATTATACAACCTGCTCAGTGTGTGTGAAGCCATGCGGCGCTGTCAAATTTTAGATGTGGATTTGATGTGACATAAGGCACCTCTCAAAATAGCCATGGAGGAAAGGGACTGATAGAGGTTACTAAGACTGAATGAAACTGAATACCGTAACCAAACACAGACTACACCGATCCCTCCACTGAGAAAACCTTGCACCGTTTATCAAGCACATGCCGCATACAAACAATTCACTACGCAGAAAATAATACCTAATCAGTTGAATGTATTTTAATCATGTGGCACATTTCCACATCAAATCATTCATTACATTAATAAAGCTGTATCAAGTTTGCTGGATGTAACCGTTTCTACTGGAATTATCACAATCACATTGATTGAACCAATATGATTTACCTCAGACCCCAATTTGGCTACATTGACCTGACCTAAAGTAATTCTCTTTCAAATCAAACTTAGCTATTCAAACAATGCATTTTCCATGAAAGTCAAACTAATTACAATATATTTTATATTGTTTTGCCTGTCTTTTCTAAAATATCGCTACTACCTTCCTGATCATATACAGCAGGACAGGACACAGCTGCCTTTCATCCAAAAGCTTCACAAAACTTTGGATTTTCAACCAAGCTTTAAATTGATGAAGAGAAGTCAGCTTTCTTTATAAAGATCTTCATTTGTGTTCTGAAGATGAACAAATGTCTTACAGGTTTGGAATGAAATGAGGGTGAGTTAATTGACAGAATTTCCTTTTTAGGTGAACTATCCCTTTAAACTTTTACACTGAGACAGTCAAAGGGACTTTGTCATGATGATAAACCATTCAACGCATGTACTAAAACATCATTAGGGTCCTGAACCTCGTGAGAAAGACATAAAACTGAAGCCTGTTGCTGAAACAAAAACGGTTTCTCACAATTGAGCTTCTCAACAACCACACATCTCTTCCACTATACAAGTTGACCCAGCATTGATTTAACCAGCGTAGAGCTGAAGTCTGTCTACTCTCCCTCTGTCTTCACATTTTGCAGTAAAGACTCGTGCCAGTCTTGGCAGCAACTTCAATCTCTCACATTCTTTCATTTCCTGCATACTTCATCTAGCCCTACCGCAGGCACTCCAATATATGGGGAAACAACAAGACAAAAGAATCTGATTCATAGAAAACACCAAATAATATACAAAAAGAACAAAAGACTAATGAAGAGCATGACTGGTAAAGGAGAGCTGCTAAACGCCACCGACTGCATCTTACTTTAAGGGGCTGTTCACACAGAATCTGTTTGCATTTCAGTGCGCTGCTTTTCAATAGTTTTTAAATGTAAACGTGCACTAGACAGACATGTTTGACCATTGCGTTTGAGCCTCGCATCATTTGCATGCAGTTTCTCCTGAATGACACGGTGTTCAAAAAACGTGCCGCTCAAGTTTAAAGAACTTTTAGAAGAACGCAATTTCAGACCTTTGTTTTTCATTCCACTGCTCTGCGTCATGTATTTAAATGCAAAAACCTCCTGGATAAATGGACCCTTAGTGTGAACTGATACCGTAAGGGACACATGCCAAAAGAACTCAGAACATCCAGCACTGAACAACTTATTCTGTGAGAGAGCAGATAGATGGGTTCTGTACAACTAACAACAATTAATAAACAACTATTAATCAACTACAATATAAACAACGTTAAAAGTGATTGGCCTTCTTAATTGAGTCTCTACTGAGGAATACAAATATTTGTGGTCGGAGCGTTGCATTTATTTGATCAAAAATAAAAGAAGCATTTTTTTCAGGATTCTTTGATAAATAAAAAGTTCAAAAGAACAGCATTTATTTGAAATAGAAATCTTTTGTAATATTATAAATGTCTTTACTGTCACTGTCAGACCATTTTTGTTTTCTCTAATACTAACTAACCCAACCTAAAGTTTAGAACAAGCCTGTCCGCTAAAATGCCCCATCCTCCCTTGACACCATGAACCATAACTTGAGCTAAACATAGTGCATCTTCTCCCTCTGCCAATAACATCCACACTTACACACAGGATCCCCAGGTGTCAAGCATGTTTGAAAGCTCGTGTTGCACTGTTATCACTTGAAGGAAGTCTGAGGAATAAAGGCCTTCAATGATTTCCGATAAGTGAGGGACATGGCGACATTTTAAAAAGAAACATTATTAACATAGAGGGGAGAATAACAGGTGAAAGCTCTGATGGCAGTTTTCAACCAACATTAAAACAGCTTGAGGTAACTCTTATCAATGCTTTTTGAAGAGTAAAGCAGATCTTCATTAAAGTGAGCAAATAGACTAATTCAGTCGAAAAAGTAGCACACAAGAATTTTTAAATCTACCATGTGTCTCCCATCTGGGGACTTGACTGCTAACCAAAGTGGAGCTTCTATAAACAAGGAGCAGATGGAAGGTCTCCTCTGGGTGTGAGTGCAGTGTTAATGCGGCCAACGCAACGCATAAAGTTGCTACCAACTTTGCAGCAAGATGAGTGAGACTGTCACTCCAGCAGAAATCCCATATCATTGCAGGTGGATATTGATATTCCTATTCAATTTGACTGAATTTCACATAGCGCCTCTATATACAAACTTACAGTAAAACCCAAAGCAGTACCAAAGAACTTTACTATCAAGACATTAGCACCTATTACAAATGTGAATTATCATTCAGAAACAGGTAAAATACAATAAGCATTGTATCCAGGGATTGACATTAACACCCACCAAATGCAACACACTTTGGCAGGTTGAATTTGATAATACATTTTTCAACTGTAGTCTTTTAAAAAGGCATCTGAAAATAATAACTAAGTGCAATGTAGTGTTGTCAAATATTGGTTTTTATCAATACTGAAGTTTCCGAAATGCTTCCCATGCTCATTTTCCGCAGAATAGATACACGATACCTCTGCACTTTCTCGATCTCTCATCTCTACGACAGCGAGTTGACACACAAACCAGCCTCCGCTCACTCACTCGTTTCTTTTCCTCTGATGAATATTGTTGGTGTTACAGGGCTTAAATTTCGGCGTGGGAGTGCATGTACTGTGCATAATTTTACTCATTCCCGCATGTTTTGTGCTCACACCCAAAGTGCGCACACATAAAGCTGCCTTTCAGTACAAAATTTTTTTCTTTTTTGCTGCTTATTACGTTGAATATACACAAAATACTCAAAAAGCTGGTCTTAGAGTATTCGCTATTCATGTAAACAGTCAGTTAAGTGAACGTAAACAGTTGAGAAAGAAAACCTATGTGTAACAGTATAATGGATCCTAATTATGAGATTAAAAATATCTATATGGCAGTTTTTTTGGCAAAATTGTGGCCAGTGAAATGCTAAGGGGCTAGTAATTTTAAAAACCACTAGCCAGATGAGCAAAAAAGTTAATGTCAAGCCCTTAATGTCTCCATTTCAAATGCTAACGTACTACAGAAAGGAGAAATAAATTGACAGCAGTTATCTGTATGTAACAATATAAGCCTACTAATCTTTCCTCAGCTTTAGGTTTCAATACTATTGCTCGAGAAAAAAAAAAGAAAAGAAAAAAAAAAGCCAGAATAACCAGAGATTAACCAGATTCAAACCAGAAGAAAAATATATGGATGAGCCACACAAATTCTTTCACTTTCAAAGCAAATTTGAAAGCCATAGCAAAGGTTGAGTCACAGACACAAATGCATTGAACTTGAGAAAAAACATGTCTCTGTTAAATCTCACTTTCCCCAAACGGAAACAAGGCTTGTAGTGTGACATTTACACTCTGGGCATGATCAAATTAAGCATTGCTACACAGTGGTCTTTAACATTACATAACATTTAGCAGCACTAAAAGCCAACATGAAACGTCTCCGGTTACTATCGTGACCTCGGTTCCCTGAGAGGCGGGAACGAGACATTACGTCATACTGACGTATATGGGAACTCTTCCCTTCTCCATTTTCACTGAAATCTTATAGGATAACGCCAGCTGGAGACAGCTGGCCAATTGAAGCAAAACATGCAAATGCTGACCGGTCCGCGGGCAGTATAAATAGAATGGACGCGACAATTACGTCAGAATCAAGACTGAACGCTAGCACAGCTGATCAAACGGCGAGCACGGCGGTTGACGTAATGTCTCGTTCCCGCCTCTCAGGGAACCGAGGTTACGATAGTAACCGGAGACGTTCCCTTTCAAGGCGGTCACTTCGACATTACGTCATACTGACGTATATGGGAACTGTATAGAATCCCGCCGTGAGCGCAGTGAAGATAAGCCCTGAACGGGGTCAAGCTACACTCCCACAGGAAACACAGTTCTAAGCCAGCAGCGCCGCTAGAAGCACTCAAAACTGATAGGCGAAACTAGACCAACGTCTGCTCCGGCTTTACCAAGTTGTGCATCCACTGCAATGAGGCGAAGGCTGCACTGGACAGGGCAGCACAACACCATAAGCACTCGAGCACAAGAGCTAACACAGTGTCGACGGCATAGCGGTGACAGCTGCATAACCTTAAGCCACACGCAGTTAACAGTACATTGGAAACTACTGCGTAATGTGGAAACAGCTATGTAACCTTATAGTCATAACACAGAGTTAGCAGCAATGATAACTCTGCAATACAGACTACTGCACAGCTGGTGGTAACAGTTTCATGAGTACATTGATAAAACTCACCGAACCCACGACGCTAAGGTGGTGCATCAAACTTGGAACCATGGCGAATGTGTTCTGAGAAGACAGCCAGCATCCCTAAATCCCGTAGGCATTAAGCAACCATTTAAAGCGTCGAATTCAGAGAGAAAGTCTCTGTATAAAACATCACGTCCCTAGTACCATCCACCAAGCACACAAACAGCTGGAAGACTGCTGCCTAGTGATCCACGTACATCCACAAATCCCTTACAGGGCCAACATCACTCTGAGCATCGGCATCATGCGAGGCTGAACTCAGCAGATAAGGCGGTCAGGGATCAACCTGTGCTCTGAACGGTGTAAGCGACTTCGGAACGTAGCTTGGTATCGGACTGAGAGTGACGCTGCAGTCATCAGGTCCGAGACAATGCGACACTATTCACTAGAATGAGCGTAAGTCTCCAAGTGCTTCGCTGGGGCGAGAGCCGGTGGTAAGGCCATCTCAGGGAGAGCTCCGTCTCAGCACTTGTCAGTGTGAAGTGTCTTGCTCAACTAAGGACCCAGCAGCGGACACACAAGAAGGTTCCACAGCTTGGGGCTGGGGTGCCACCTTGTAGAACATAGCCAATGTTCTATAGCCAATGTACAGAAGTGCACATCAACACATAACTGAATGTACATAAACAGTGCCAGTGGCCGTAGCGACAACAACTGTGAATATACGCAGTTAGAAAATAGCCCCATAATAGCATAGCACCTCAGTAAGCACACAAACACAGTCGTAACTGTAGCTACAACTGTGAATATATGAGTTAGCACAGAAAAACCAGTTGCCCTGATAGGAACGGGGCAATATAACAGCGCAGCACATGCACGTACAGCATAGGTCGCTGTAGCCCCAACTTAATACACGCAGTTAGCTCAGTATTTAGGCACTGAAGGATACGGGGCTGCATGAACACATCCATTTGTAAATAAATGCAGCGCATGTCGCCGTATCGACGGAGACTGTGAATATGCACAGTTTGACTGGGATAGCTAGTTGCACTGAAGATACAGGGCAACATGGCAGCATAACACAAGTAAGTAAGGAATAGCGCATCCTTGCATGTACATAACGCAGCGTAAGACGCTGTAGCAACAGAAACTGTGTAGAGACAGAAACTAAGATGCATAGTTAGATTAGGATGGCTAGCAGCACTGAAGGAAACAGGGCAGCATTACAGCATAACACATCCGTTTACGTACATACATCCAGAACTGCGAATATGCACGGTTAGATTAGGATAGCTAGTTTTGCACTGAAGGAAACAGGGCAACAAAATAGCAAAAACACGTCCTTGTACGTGCCGTGTAGTCGCCATAGCGACAGAACAGAATATGCAGTTAGATAGGATAGCTGGATGTTGCACTGAAGGATAGAGGGCAACATAACAGCATTACCCATCAGTGTGCACATTTCAAACATCTGAGTGTATAATGCGGTGCAAGTCGACGAAGCGACCGAAACTGCATGAATATGCACAGTTCACATAATGGTCAGTTACGTTCGCAACATAACTGCATAACGCTTCAGTGTGGACACAGATGCAGCGCAAGTCGCCGTAGCGACAAACTGTGACTATGCACAGTTAGATAGGATAGCTAGGTGCACTGAAGGATACAGGGCAACGCGATAGCATAGTCACATTAGTATGTACAAAAACACAGCGTCAGAGGCATCGCGACATCGACTGTGAATACATAGTAAGTCAGAATAGCCGGTTGCACTGATGATACAGGGCAATATTTAGCGGCGTAAACATAGCACATCAGTGCGTAGCGTGTACACAGCGTCAGTTGCACCGCACAACAACTGTGTACTCAATCAGAATAGCCATTTGCACTGAAGGATACAGGGCAATGTATAACGGCATAAATCATAACACATTCAGTGTGTAGAGTGTACATAGACACGGCGTCAGTTGCATCACACGACAACTGTGAATATGCACTGCGTAGTAATCAGAATAGCCATTTGCACTGAAGGACACAGGGCAATATATAATGGCATAAACCATTACACATAACAGTGAGTTGTATGTACGTAACACAGTGTCAGTTGCATCGCGCCACACTGTGAATACGTAGTAATCAGAATAGTTATTTGCACTGAAGGATACAGGGCAATATACAACGGCAAAATTCATAACACAGTGTGTAGTGTGTACATAAACATAGCGTCAGCTGCATCGCAAAACAACTGTGAATACGTACTGCATAGTAATCAGAATAGCCATTTGCACTGAAAATTACAGGGCAATATATAATGGCATAAATCCCAACGCATAACGCTGTGTAGTATGTACGTAACAGCGCCAGTTGCATCGCACAACAACTGTGAATGCATAGTAATCAGAATAGCCATTTGCACTGAAGGATACAGGACAACAACGGCAAAATTCATTACGCAGTGTACCGTGTGTACGTAACACAGCGTCAGTTGCATCGCACGACTGTGACTACGTAGTAATCGGAATAGCCATTTGCACTGAAGGATACAGGAACAGGGCAAAATATAATGACATAAATCATACACATAACAGTGCGTAGTGTGTACGTAACACAGCGTCCATTGCATCGCAACAACTGTGAATACGTAGTAATCAGAATAGCCAGTTGCACTGAAGGGTACAGGGCAATATCGTGGCATAAGCATAACACACACACATATCAGTGTACATAAACACAGCGTCAGTGGCATCGCACAACTGTGAATCAGAATAGCCAGTTGCACTGAAGGATACAGGGCAATTTTTAGCGCCATGAATCATGAACACATAACGGTTTGTAGAGTGCACGTAAACACAGCGTCATTTCATCGTACAACAACTGTGAATACGTGGTAATCAGAATAGCCATTTGCACTGAAGAAACAGGGCAGCATATAACGGCGCGAATCTTAGCACATATCAGTGTGCAGTGTGAACATAAACACAGCGTCAGTGGCGTAGCGACAACACTGTGAATACGTGGTTAAATCAGAATGGCCAGTTGCACTGAGGGATACAGGGCAACATATAAGGGCATAACAGTTCAATCATAGCACATATCAGTGTGCAGTGTGTACATAAACACAGCGTCAGTGGCGTAGCGACAACAACTGTGAATACGTCGTTAATAGAATGGCCAGTTGCACTGAGGGATACAGGGCAATATATAAGGGCATAACAGTTAAATCATAGCACAAATCAGTGTGCAGTGTGTACATAAACACAGCGTCAGTGGCGTAGCGACAACAACTGTGAATACGTGGTTAAATCAGAATGGCCAGTTGCACTGAGGGATACAGGGCAACATATAAGGGCATAACAGTTAAATCATAGCACATATCAGTGTGCAGTGTGTACATAAACACAGCGTCAGTGGCATAGCGACAACAACTGTGAATACGTCGTTAATAGAATGGCCAGTTGCACTGAGGGATACAGGGCAATATATAAGGATATAACAATATATAACGGCACAAATTATAGCACATATCAGTGAGCAGTGTGAACATAAACACAGCGTCAGTGGCGTAGCGACAACAACTGTGGATACGTGGTTAAATCAGAATGGCCAGTTGCACTGAAGGATACAGGGCAGCCTGACGACATAAGCTGTAGCTGTGCACCTCCATTACCAGAGCGGGGCGTCCTGGCGCGGCGCTCTCCGTGGCCTGTGTCGCCACATTACCGGTCCCGCCCTCTGCCAACGGTGAAGATCCGGTTCGTTCGGGTTCGAACCGTTTTGGCGGCTGTAGCCGAATTAGGCGGGACGAGGTGCCGACGAAGAGAGACATCGAGGAAGGCTGGACCGTATAGAGATCAAAAGTTTCGGTGTAAAGTCTGGCCGCGGCGAGACTAAATTTTATATGCTGCGAGAGCTGGGATCGAACACGGGTCTCCCGTGCGACGGCTTTGGGTTTCGCCACTGAGCCACAGGGGGAAATGCCCACTTTCGCGCCTTTAGACACAGAGCCATGGCCTTGCCTCGTCTCTCTGGATGCGTCTTTCGCATGACTTACCATAGGACGTCGTGAAGACGGAATCTTTCTTGAAGTAGCCTGGTTGTTTTTAGATACCGGGCTATTCAACTCTTCTTTGGGCGTGAGAGGGCCCACCAGCGGCCGCTGGCGGCAGTGGGCCTCATCCCAGCTGATGCCCGGGTTTATGAGGGCGCGCACTGGTAGACCGGCACATGCCTGTCGTCCGTGAGCGCGGCCTCGGTAGATCCTTGTTTGGGTAGAGCGAGTCAATACCGCACATATCTGGCATGTAGCAGCCATCGGATGCGGGGAGGAAACGTGGTGAGTAACCTCTATTGCAACTTCCACGATGACTTCAGATAAGACTTCTAGCGTGAAGAAAGAGATTCTGACGTAATTGTCGCGTCCATGCTATTTATACTGCCCGCGGACCGGTCAGCATTTGCATGTTTTGCGTCAATTGGCCAGCTGTCTCCAGCTGGCGTTATCCTATAAGATTTCAGTGAAAATGGAGAAGGGAGGAGTTCCCATATACGTCAGTATGACGTAATGTCGAAGTGACCGCCTTGAAAGGGAACTAATATCAAATCAGCAGTTGTAAATTTAAAGGCAAACATCATGACGAGGTTCACGATATGATATTTTTTTCTTTTTTTTAAACACAACTACCTGTATGTCTAAATTTGAAACCTGGGAAAATCCTGAGTTTTAAAGCAGTGTTTATATATGGCTGACAGATAACAGAAATCATTTTGAATCACACAGTCTAAGCCAGGAGGATCCTAAGATTAGCCAGGATTACACTCACAAACACTGTCATCTTCTTTCGAAAAATGTTTTATTGCGCAAAATTAAGTGTTTTGGTTTGATTAGCCTAGTTTTCAAGTGATTTATAAGCACACGACAAGAAAAAAAAAGTCTTCAAAAGTTTTGCAAACTATTAGTTGTATAATACATCTGCGATGCTACCATACACCCATTTCTAATGGATGAAGCCTTGGCCTGGGAGAGAGGTCATCAGGTGGTCCTCAACCTTCACTGGGTGTTTCGACCCTTGACCACAACACCCTCCAGTTGGCGGGTCAGCAGTGACTGGCCAGGTCACTGCCCCTCTCCTCCAGGCTTCCAGCTTGTGTCCTCTCTCTTGTGCCAGAGCCAACAGGAGGCTCTCTCTGACGCTTCTCCCAGCCTACGAATGGCTGCTTTCCTTAAATGGCCCCTCAACCAATCTTTGTTAATATATTCCACGCAGATTGAGCCGGGAATCCCCGACATCCGACTTCCACTGTCATCAGCCACGCCATCCACCCCTTGTCCCGGCAGTCTTGGACAAGTTGCTGGTATTTGGCTTTTTTCCTCTCTGCAGCTTCCTCACAGCCCTCCTCCCACGGCACTGTCAACTCCACCAGAATAATCTTCCTTCCCTCTGGAGACCACATGATGATGTCAGGCCTTAGAGTTGTGGACAATACGGCCTCGGGGAAGTGGAGTCTCCTCCCAAGATCAACCTCCATCTCCCATCCCTGGGCTGACTGCAGGAGATTCTGCCTGGCTTGGTTGGGGATGACAGGTCTTTGGCCCTCTTTCACAAATGCGATGGTGGTCAGGAGTGGTCTTGCTTTGGCTGGTTGCTTCTTCCTCCTTTCTTGCTCCAGGATGTCTGCGAGCACTGCCAACACCTTATCATGGCGCCACCTGTATCTCCCCTGTGTCAATGCGGTCTTACACCCAGCCAGAATGTGCCCCATTGTTCCTTTCCCACCACACAACCTGCACAGTGGGTCCTCCCTCATCCCTCACCTGTGCAAATAGACTGGGGTTGGTAAGGTGTCGTACACTGCTCGGAGTAGAAAAGATATACGGAAGGGCTCCAGCCGCCACAATTCACTCCATGTGATTGTCCTCTTGGGGAGGTTCCACCTCGTCCAGGCGCCTTGGGTTGCGAGCTCGATGGATTTTGCTCTTCTCCCTTCTTCCTCAAGGTTTCAGACTTCATCCTGGATCATGGTTCTCTTCTCCCTCGGGGTGGACTTTGACCACTGCTGAAATTGTGCTGTTCCTAGACCCTGTCTTCCAGTGCAAGGGTTTCCGATGATATCTTTGGTCATGAGAGAACTTTCTGCCTGGTTAATTGCCGTGCTGGCGGCCCACTTACGGCCAGATCTTGTCCTTACTCCTGCTTCCCTGGTGAGTTGGTCTTGAGAGTCCCTATATGTCAGGGACTGTCTGCATTTGGCGACTTTAAACTCCTCCACCACTGAAGACAGGGGAAGCTGGAGCTGGCCCAACCTCATGTAGAGCCCCAAGGTTGTAAAGCTCGGGGGTACTCCCAACCATTTTCTATGGTGCTTTATGCTATTCTTACATGCTATTTAAGAGAAAGTGAATGAAGTGTTTTGTTCATTAGTGACTTGTATTGTGTTGACAACTTTTTTTATAAAATGTTGTGTAACGAACTAACAATGTAATGTGTGGAGAATGGAAGTGATGAGTAAACAAGATGGATGAAGCTTGCTACTCCTTCTCTGCTTAATAACACAAGTAGTATTTGATCCCAGTAGAAACAATACAATTAGACAGGGCTTAGATTAAGCAAGGAGTAGGCCTTAGTTAAATTAGGACAATAAGCTTTTATAAACGTTTCTTAGAAAAGAACATTACTGGTGTGCATCTTGAAACAAACAATGGCACTGACATATTTTAAGATATTTCAGTGCAAGATGCTTTCAGTTAAGACAGATTAACATGTATTTTAGTCTGGGGCTAGGCTTTAGCCTTGTCTGTGAAACCGGGCATTAGCCCACATACTGATACCAGGGGCCTCATTTATAAACGTTGCGTACGCACAAAAGAAGGCGTACACCGCTCTCTACGCAATAATTGGTATTTATAAAAAGCAAACTTGACGGGAAAATGTGCGGTCCTTCACACAAGCTCTGACCCAGGCGTACGCACAAAAACGGGTGAAATGAGAAATGGCGACACTGTCGGCAGAAGGAAGAAACATGTGAAAGTGTGTGAAACTGTAGACCGTTGTGTTAAAGAAATGGCAATACTGGCTCTCATAAATAACATGAAGACTTCACAAAGCAAGTCTTACAATTAACAGCCTACATGAACACCCGTTTGATCGATCTGCAGTGTAAAACGAACAAAATCAAACGAAGATAACAACAGAAATGCAAATTAACACACATCTGCAAAAATAAAAGTGAAATGTGTTCTGCAATAATAATTATTGCATGTTATGCAATTCATCCTCATAACACATCTGTAGCTTGTCAGATGCAATCAAATGGATGGTAATAAAATGCCATGCCATCACAATGCGTAATGACGTAATGCGTAATGCAACCTTAGCCACTCAAGTGCCTTTTTTGGCATTAATGCCCACACTGTGCCCTCCAAACAACATTTTACTCCTGTTTTCCACCTCGCCAATGATAATTTCTACTTCACATTGAGTGAAGTTACGTTTCTTGGTTTTCCTCTCTGTGTTTGCCATGATTTCGCAATCGATGAATATTAACTTGTGGGTGTTTCACGGACTATTTTTGGGCAAATATGGGCGTGACATGAAGCCGCAAAAGCTGCGCTACATTTAGAATTGATTGTGATTTATTAAGAGAAAACTGCCTAGGATGTGCGTGCTCACGGTTTTATAAATCTGAATATTTCTGTGCGTACGCACGTCCTATGTTTCATCCGTACGCCACTTCTGACGCAAATCCTAAGCAAAGTTTTATAAATGAGGCCCCTGAACATGACACTAAATGCCAAAGTGTCCATCAGATCAGACATAAGTCTCTCATTCCATGGCACGACTTTCACCCACATTTGAACTAAAAGACTATACATTTTTTCATGTGATCAACACAGAATTGATAGACTCACCTTTGACAGTGCCTGTTTGAAATTAATTTGTGACTTTCAGTAAAAAAAAAAAGGCCCTGAAACTCTTCTTTTTCAAAAACAGTGAAAAAGTTAGTGCCGAATAAAATGTTATTCGGAAACCTTGAAAGGAAAAATGTTTCACTGTTACTTTTTCTTTACAAAAACATTGAATGGCTAAGCTTGACAAATGCAACGCTACAATTTTGCTAAAACCTAGTCCTAGGTCCTAGCCTATTACATTTTTTCAAAGCATTTACTTGTCTTCCTGCCATGCGGTAGAAAGGCTCCAAGGAATACTCATTAAATGAGTATTTAAAACGCAATTCATTTTACTCAAATAAAATCAGAAATGGTCCTTTGTCATTCATATTACTGACTTCAAACTGAGTCTATGGCCCTTTCCGATTAAACTCTTTTCTCCCATCGACAAACAAACACCAAGGCTGGTCAACCCCAGACAGCATAAAACGGGTTTGTTTGTCTAATCTACTGAGCCACTTAGCAGCCGTGAACACAAAGTGACCTTGCAGGTGGGATACGCATTATCGACAACACTTTGTGAAGTGATTTTCAGCCGTCAGGTTCTCACACGTCAAACACTATTTGTCTTTGTTGCAGCGGTTCATTCAAGACACATGCAGATGAGCCCAAACGTGAGCCGTCACTATTCCTCCAGCGACCCAGTCCGTAAATAGAGAACCCCGTTTCCCCTGGTAACCCGCCTTTGTTTGTGTAGCGACTGGTCACTCATCACGGTCGCCAGTGCAGTCCCTCCCCGGACGAAGGCGACAGCGAGGCCGCAGGAGAAAGGAGGAAGGGTCGGTTCGGCCCATACACTTTCAAACAAAATACAGAAGTAGCCTACAAACCAACAGTTCTGCCCAAGAAATGTTTACTGTGATAAATAACAGATCGTTGAAACAAATGATGTGCCATCACAATAAATGACACCATTTTTGCCATTAGCAAGAATAAACATGCCAACTGCCAACACTAATTCTCCAAGAGCCTACTCATCATAACTTTGATGAACAGTTTGCGCCCTTTTGACTGATGACAGCTTATTACTTGCAAGCCATGTGGTAATCAAAACAAACCACATATTATAAACACAGGTCTGAGTAAACCCTCTAAATCACCTCATAACTAGATAATAAAAATGAGCTGGGGTGTCAAATGCGAAGGAAACACATGGCTGTAATTTAAAAACCCGATGGGAGCATTTTGCCGCAGCACGATAGATAGCAGGTTCCCCAAACCACGGATTATCAAAGCGGCTTTCGTGGTTGGCCGCAAGGTAGCAAACCGCTACGCAACAATCAGTCCCCACCGGTC
Organism: Tiaroga cobitis; assembly: GCA_030578255.1. NCBI lineage: Eukaryota > Metazoa > Chordata > Actinopteri > Cypriniformes > Leuciscidae > Tiaroga > Tiaroga cobitis. The sequence goes on along the minus strand of CM060602.1, from coordinate 27,986,345 downwards.
CCAACAATGCAACTCTTTATATTTGCAACAATGCGCCTTTGAAGCATAGGAATGAACGCATAATCTGCTCATACTGACCTGGCGTTCAGGGGAATCTGGGAGCGGTCATGCCCGTTAGTTGGTGAGTCTTTGAAATAAACTTTTCCCTCGCAGTCCTTGGCACTTGCGTTAAAAGATACTGCGCGGCAGCAACACAAAACACACGATCTGACCGCCTCGCGCTTCCAATCGCAGTAGGTCTCTGTGGGTGATTGCATGCGCGTTCGCGTCGCTGCGCACTCCCGCCTGTCCTGTGTGAAGCTCTTTTGGACTGCTGATGCTCCTGTGTTACTGCATCAGGCCCCCTCGTGGTGCTGCAGGGCTCCCATCGATCCCCCTTCTGTTCAATGGAAAGTACGCAGAAGCGTTTGCGTAGTTCTGCATGCACAACACGCTTGTCACACATTTTTTTGTACACACTTAAGGTTTTAAAGAACGTTTATTCTATTATATTTATTCTATTGCATTTTATTTAGAATTTATCATTATATATTTTATTATGTATATATTAATCATATAAAAAAATGTTTCATATCTTTTCTATTATTCTATATTCTGTTCTACATTGTATTATTCTATATTTTTGTGTGAAATTTGCCCAGATTTCATGGAATTTTATACGATTTGTGTTTATATAAACCATTCATACAAACAAGCATATTTATTTTCTTTTTATTATTTATTAAGGGGTTCGTTGCAATAGTCTTCTACAACTATTAGCTATGTCTACTCTGTTTCTGATATTCAACAAGCAATTATGACCACACACATTGTGACATTTAGGAAGAGTTTATTCTTGTGTCTGTGAAATTTAATTAGCCACAGTTCATGAATCACCTTCCAGGAGTAGAACTGATACATTTTAACAACCAAGCTGCCACCAATAACATTGTATTTTATTTGATTAAACTATTAATGTCAATATCACCAATATTGTACATTGAACCACTGTCCACTAGATGTGACACGTTCGACATGACATGCTCAAATTCTGTTGCTACAGATTCTAGTACCTATCTTAAATCAATATGCTCTCAAAGTGTAAATTGCCTATATGAAGACCTCCGATGCAAACGCCTCTAAAAGCCACCTCTGTCAAAAATGAGATAATAATATTGAGTGAATGCTCTCCGCACATACTTAGGCCTTTCATCAAATACTTAAAAGTATACTTAAACTAAATCCCAGCCTCAGCCCATTTAGAAATGCCGGTACTTGGGTAGAAACCTATACATATGAGCCTGATAAAAACGTTAATATTAAACAAAAACTTTAGACGGACTGAGGCGTTTGCATCTGAAGTCTTCGTATAGGCCTATATATATTATTTAAAAAAAATACAATTGTACATTTCTCAGTTGTCTTAACATTTAACTTGAAGATTTTTTAATTGGATTTTTTGAATAATCATGATTTAGTTTAGTTTTCATATTTCAGTATAAATTCAGTAAAAAACTATCTTTAAATTTTCTCAGAATGTTCGAATTATTGTGTGTGTGTGTGTGTTACCATACTCTTATTCTAAAATAACATCCCTGCAGAGAACCAGTTCAAGTTTTCCGGTTCTGAGCGGACGTAAAATCACTTGTAGTCCTAGGTCTGCATTGCTGCGGGTTTAAGAATGCACAAAAAACTACAATGCCCGTCGTTCTTTAACAGGGTTGTAGGAGTGTACAGTAAAAAAAATAAATAAACAGCGGTTCTTTCTCATGCTAAGCATCGTTGGGTTAAATGAAAGTGCGTATTTTTGGATAGAGGAACAAGGCTGAATAAGAAATACATGAAAGGCGAATCTGTGCACATTATCCCGTGTCAGTTGTTAATCTCGTAATTCAAATATGGTGTAAGTGTTACAATCTTTTAAAGGCGCTATTAGCTTTTTTATTGTGCAGCACCTGCTATGGACCTGTCATTGCGCAGTTGCAAAAAGTTAGTTCATTTGGACCTGAAAGGGGCACCTCCTAGAATTGACTACCTAATTCAGGTACAACTCATTTTACTCTAATATAACCGTCTAAATAAAACAAACGAATTAAGGAATAAACCACGATTATGTTTCCTCAGTTGATCCAGTTATTTGCTGATCTTGGTGCCAATGGCTTGCTCATTGAATATGAGGATATGTTTCCCTATGAAGGAGAGCTGAAAGTTCTGCAGTCTACGACTCAGCCTCCATACAGGTGAGGGTATATATTTTAAATGTAGATTTTTTTTTTGTGTGTGTGATCATTTATCTGATGAAAAATGCCTAATATTCAAACAGCCGTGAGGAGATTGCATCTATCCAGGATGCTGCCAGTAAAAGAGGGCTGGATATAATTCCCCTGGTGCAGATGTTTGGACATTTGGAAGTAACTATGAAACTGATTTTTGTCATTTACGTATAGTAAGAAAGAGCCAAATCTTTGCCAGTTTGATAGAAAAACACTATGCATTAAAAGAAATGTATCAACAAAATAAACAAAATCAAATCATGCATATTCAAACATTAATATTTACAATTTTCTCAATCAGTTTGTCCTGAAGCACAAGGTGTTTAGAGATCTGCGGGAGGTGGACTACTGTCTGGGAACTCTGAACCCACACCATGATCGAGGAGTTAGGCTGGTGCAAGAGATGCTAAAACAAGTCATGAAGCTCCACCCTAAAAGTACCAACCTGCACATCGGAGCCGATGAGGTGACCCCCAACCCTCTGTCCATAAAAAGAGTCACATGTCTGATTCCTGCAAGAAAAACTGTTGCCTCGAGATCTGTTTAGATCTTGAAAAAGTAGATGTCTGACATAGGTTGCTAGTTTAATATTGGTCTGTTGATCAAATAACATTTGCTTGTTATTTTCATAGGTGTACATGCTTGGTCTCGGAGATGAGTCCAAACAGTGGTTAAGTGCTCCAGGTCGGAGCGTTCACAAGCTGTTCCTCAGTCATGTCATTAAAGTGGCGAAGGGAATTCAGAAAAGTGTGCCCAACCTTAAGTTGATCATGTGGGATGATATGCTCAGGTCCATGACCCCTGAGACCATTAAAGGTGAGCATTTAATTATTTAATTATTATGATTTTGCTGTGTACAAAAGGAAAGGATATATTCAGTAAATAGTGTCATATGTGAAAAATGTCTTAATTTTCTCACCCTCATGTTGTTCCAAATCTAAATTTTTATGTAACCTCTTAATGACATAATGTTTATTTTTGTGTCAGCCATCTGCCAATTGCCAAAAAGCATACAATTATACATAAAAAGACAATATAAAGACATTTTTTTGGAGCGGGTTTGGACCTTCAAACAAGGTCTAAAGGGCTGTTCACTGAGGAGGATGCACTTTTTTTAATGGTTGGTCTTTGACTGATGTGACACATCTTGCTGTTCAAATATTGTACTTAAATGCTCCACATCTTCCACACTTACACAAAGTGAAATAAAAGAAATTAAATAAATAATATAATATACTGTTAGTAATGACCAAATCGAATTTAACAGAAATCCCTATCCAATTTGTGATATTATTCTAGAAAGCGGTCTTGTTGGATTGGTGCAACCAATGTTGTGGGATTACAGCCCTGCTCTGGATGTCAAAAACACTGGTACGTTGCTCAGAAGAATTCTACATTACAATTAAGTTGCTGTTAAATGCTTTGAATTATTTGTTCATAATAATGCTTGATCATTTTACATGCACTCTTTCCAGTTGAGCTAATGGAGCTATATAAGTCTGCGGGTATGTCACAGCAGTGGGCCGCCAGCTCTTTTAAAGGCTCGACCACCGTGCACACCTGTGTGACCTGCACTCAGAGGCATGTGGACAACCATTTGCAATGGCTCAAAGTGGTATCCAGCCTGTCAGCTGGCATTGAGCTACAGGGAATTGCACTAACTGGATGGCAAAGGTTAGATGACATCCTCACTATCACTAGAATCAGTCTTCTTATTGACCAAGGCAACAACATGTATGTTTCTTTTTTTTCCCTTAAGATATGACCACCTGTCTGTTTTGTGTGAACTGATGCCCGTGAGTTTGCCCTCTCTGGCGTCTTGTTTGCAAACTCTTCTGCACGGTCAGTCTCTTTCATTTTTAAGTTTCTTTTTCTTTAGTGCTTGAGTGGCAAATTGGTGGGAGTAAATCCATATTAAGAATGCCAAACTCACTATAGCTGCTCACTGTGATTCAGGTAGCTTTACTGAAGAGGTTCAAAAGAAGGTGGTTAAGACACTTGGCACTGTGGAAGTAGGAGACTTAGAGAGGTACCTTTCATTCATACACGTGTCCTCAAAGAAAAAGGCATGTGAGTGTGTAACACTAAGAAACCTCAAGGGTTACTTTGAAATAGACTCATTTACAGCATATTCTTTGGCCTCTGTGTCCCAGATCGTCTTCCAAGATGTCTTCCTCCTTTGTTGGGGCAAAACTAGCTGAACTCATAGTGAAGCTGACGTCTTTGCTGGAGTCTGCAGAACTGAGACAATTTCAGAACAATATGTGAGTTCAGGGCTATTAGGGTTTCCCTTTTAAAAGATGCTTTTCAAGTTATTGCAAAGTTCTCAGTAACCGTTATATTCATTTTTGCATAATAGGTTTGTGAGGGGCTGGTTCACGCCTTATCACATTCAAAGGAAGACCGTTAACCCACTAATTGCTCAACAGATTAAAACACAAGCAAAAATGTAAGTCTTTTATTATGAATACAGTAGTGTATGTTTAGTTAGCTTTTTTTCACAACATTCTTTCTTGTTTCTTATTCAAGTGCATTTTAAACAAGTCCCTTATATGATAATATATATCCCTATGTTTCTTCTCGTCTGCTCCAACAGGATTCTTGATGATGTGGAGATTCAGGTGCAAGAGGTGAGGGGAGAGATGTGTCTTCTGTACTCAGTCTCTACAGTTCAGGAGTGGATGGACCAACACGTCACCCCAGTGCTGGAGCCTCTGCGCAACCTACTGAGAGACACTGAAAGCGTTCTAAATGAAATGGGATTCTGTACTTAATCTACCTCTCAATCTTAATCTTAAATTTGGTGCATGAATTTCATTTGAAAACTTTCTTTGGTTCCTTTCGATTTAAACTCTACTTGCAGTGCAATGTAAAACATATAGAAACAACTGAGATGGCTTGTGTTTGTGAATAGCTATTGTATTCTTTAAAAAACAAATGCAAAAATAATTTTTTTGGGGGGGGGGGAATAAAATATAACACTATTATGGTATTTGTTTCATTTAAAATGATCACCAACCAATATGTACATGAATGAAATTAAAATCTCTCATTCTGATTTCCATGCAGAATAAATACATTTTAAACTTTTAAACTTGTTTTTCTTTTCAGCGGGATTGTTGAATTAATCCATCCACAGAAGTGTTATTTTAGTTATGTATATTATACTATTTATTGATATTTTGAATTAGCTTGTCATTTTATTTATGTATGTATTTCTATATAGCGTTAATTATTTTTTATTTCATTTTTAATATTTTTTTTTTTTAACTTAAACTTGCTTATTTCGGTTAGTTCCAAAGCCAACATTTCTAATTTTATAACAACAATTTCCCGAACATTGTGTCTGAAATAAAGAAATGCCAAAAATACCATTCTCCAGACTTTTATTTTGTCACATATGGATTTACTTGACCGGGAAGTGATATGTTAAGTCTCACCCATAATATTTGTAGCTTGCATGGGTCGCGGATCAGTATAGCGTTTTACGGCACTGTAAGCTATGTCGCCTCGCGTGAGCGTTACTAACACACCGCAGCAATTTTGCCGTCGTCGTTATCAGCGCGTGTAAACCCGGCCCGTTTCGCGTAACAGCGCCCTGCGGAGCGCTAAATAAAGGCATTTGGTCTCTGATCAAGACGGAACTGATTGTTTGTGCTGCGAAAACATGGCAGAGTTGCACGTTGAACCCAACGCGACTGGCATCATCGAGCAGACCGAGCATTGTGAAATCAGAGGCACAGTGAACGTGAGACTCCCCTCCCCTACTCTGGTAATTCCGCCCCGGACTGGCTTGTCCAGTCCAGGGGTCTCCAGCTCCAGAGCTGTGTTTGGGTTTCCTATGAAGAGCAACCCCACTTCCCCATCACCAGAAGCCACAGAGAAGCCAGGATCTCGGTGGGTTCGGTTGAATGTCGGGGGAACGTACTTTGTTACAACGAAACAGACCCTGTGTAGGGATCCTAAATCGTTTTTGTATCGATTATGTCAGGACGATCCAGATCTGGATTCGGATAAGGTAAGGCTCTGTTTACATCATTAAAACACGTCATTACATGTAATTTTTCATTTGTATGCAATGGCAACACTGGGAATGAATACATTGTGAACATAAAGGGTTGTATGTGTGCATTTTATTTTGTACTGCACATACTTATACATGCATAGTGCATACACATGAAGCTCAGCTGGTAAAATCCAGCTTAACGTTAAATGAATACAATTCTGTCATCATTTACACATGTCGTTCCATACCTGTATGACTTACTTTCCTCTGTGGAACACAAACGACGATATTTTGAAGACTGTTGGTAACCATTAACCAAACAGTATTGGTTTCCATTCTGTGGACAACAAAATGCATTTCTCAAAACATCTTGATTTATGTTCCGTAGAAGAAATAAAGTGGTGGTTAATGAGGGTTATTGAATGATGACAGAATTTTCATTTTAGGTTAATTAACCTGTAAGATAGATGGTTTAAAAAAACATAACTGGTTTCTACATGGTCTAAGTTGGTCATTAACTGTTTCACTTTCACCAGTTACCATGTTCCATAAACCACCTTGACCACCTTAAGATGATCACCAGCTAACTGGGTTGTTGTTGTTTCAAGATGGTCTACCAGGCAATTACCATTTTAAACCAGCTAGAAACAGGTTAACATGTTCAAGAACTAGGCCACCTTTTCTTCCCTGTTGTTGTGAAGTACAACGAGTGAATCAGCTTTTCGTAAAAAAAAAAATGTAGGGTGGGACTTTATTTTTTCCATTGGAAATTGGTTGGATCATTGGTTCTTTGTGGTTTGCCATTGCTGTGATCTCATGCGACTGATGCGAGTGACAGGTTGTCCCATCCTCAAGCCAGTAAACATCATCAGAGAAGAGATGTCAATGTCCTTGCAAGAGGGAGGGGAGCTTATTTTGATTAAAGATTATGAGGGAACATGAATTTTTTTTTAAAAATGGTTGTACACTGGTAAATTAAATACTGCAATATTCCATAAATAAGAATTGTCAATTTTTATATCATAGTGACTATAAGCTGGTAGCATTTCATAAATTTCTTGCGGGTCCAAGAAAGTTTACTAGCTTGCTCCACCATCTTGACCATCTCTAGACCATCTAGCTAGCTACCATGTTAAGTTCTCTACTAACTTGAACTGTTTAAAGCAGGGTGTACAAGCGTTTCACAGTGCAGTAGAGTATTTCCTCTCCAAGGTGTCAATTCATGTAAAAATAGACATCACAGTTTGCAGTTTAAAAATCACTGAAGATTCTCAATTTGCCCTAATACTGGAGCATGAAAGGTCTCACAAACTGGGTTCTAAAAATGTGCAATCACTTGGTAATCAGTCGCTACTTTACCTGCTGCTTAAGTGATGTTAACATGATGTTAATGGTATCAGTGGTTTGTCAAGGGGGGTTTTCACAAATGATTTAACACTTTTAACTGCAGCGACTAAAACAGTGACGGTAAAGGAAATCGAAAACTATGAATTGCAATTGCAAATAGCACTATTCACACTGTTAGTTGTCTTTTCTCACAGGATGAGACAGGAGCATATTTGATTGACAGGGATCCCACATATTTCGGACCCATCTTGAACTACTTGAGGCATGGAAAGTTGATCATCAACAAGAACCTCGCTGAGGAGGGTGAGATGATCTGGGCATGCTGCCCTCAAAAACTTCTTAATGGAACAGTAATGACCTAGTTTCATTTAGAAACATCAATTTTTTTGTGGAAAGGGACCTCAGTGTACTCACGTAAGAGATAATTTCCTGCAGGACTGGTGAGATATTGAAAGGCTTACAGTCTATGTGTCCAATAATTGTGTCTTTTTTTGTGAGTCATTGCTCCAAATTGTGACAATGGCAGTTATTGCATGTTGTTTTTGTTTTGTTACCAATTTGGTCTACTTGTAGTGCATACTTTTTGTATTGCTTTTATTGGCATGGATGTAGCATTAAAGGGATAGTTCACCCAAAATGTTTAATTCTGACTTCTTTTACTCACCCTCATGTTGTTCCAAACCTGTATAATTTTCTTTATTCTGTTATACACAAAGTAAGTCCATACAATGAAAGTCAATGGAGTCCAATGATATTTTGGACCCCTTTGACTTTGATTGTATGGACAAAATAGTTGAAATATCTTCTTTTGTGTACCGCAGCAGAAAGAAAGTTATACAGGTTTGGTAGGACATGAGGGTGAGTAAATGACAGAATTTTTATTTTGGTGTGAACCATTCTTTTAAGACTATATTTTTCCAGATATTTATTTCTGATTACAAAGCGGTAACCACATGATAGATTTTTACTGATTCTCTGGCTACTGCAGGTGTTCTAGAGGAAGCTGAGTTTTACAACATTGCGTCACTTGTGAGGCTGGTGAAGGAGAGAATACGAGACAATGAGAACAGAACGTCTCAGGTATGTGGGAAAATAACAGCACGAGGAACAGGACACTTTGTGGTTCTTTTAATACAATCAATCAGCAAATTTGCTAGTATCACTGGCATTACTCAAAGGAGGTATTTCATTCTTCGACTTTAAGCAGTCTGTGCCAAAGGGAAAGAGTACTTATCATTGGAATGTGAATTCCTCATTCGAAACTATTTAGGAACTGAAGGGAACTTTATTTGAATCAATGTTCCTATAATAAAATAGACACGCATTGACTTAGAGAATTTACTTTAAGGGAATAGTTTAAATGATGAGAGACTTTTCATTTTAGGGTACTCACCCTCATGTCGTTTCAAACTTGTATTTCTCTTTTCTGTGAAATGCAAAAGAAGATGGTTTGAATAATGTTCATGCTGCACTTTTCCATACAATGAACTTTGTGCTTCAATTGTATGGAAAATAGTATGCTTTTTCTAATAACTTGTTCTAGTTCAATGGAAGAATTAAACTCATACAGGTTTGAAACAACATGAGGGTGAGTAAATAATGATAGAACTTTCATTTTTGGGTGAACTATCCCTAAATTGGTTTCTAAAAACCTGTGCATCTTCACAGAATGAATTAATTATGGAATATGATTGTTTTTACAGGGCCCTGTGAAGCATGTGTATCGTGTATTACAATGTCAAGAAGAGGAGCTCACTCAAATGGTTTCCACCATGTCAGACGGATGGAAGTTTGAACAGGTAGGTTTTGTTTTCTCTTCACAATCCCGTCATATAATGTGATACTATTGACCCGGTATAGGTAGAGATCCTATGTCTAGACATGCAGTATTTTATTGTAGCATATTTGAACTCAGACATACTGCAGATCTCTTGATAGCTCCTTTATGTCTTACCAGGTTGTTTCTTATAAGTCATGTCCCTCCAAACAACAGATTGTAGATGCTGTACATTGTTTTTGAGAGACAGGCTATGTCTACACCTTTCTTTGGGACTTACGTAATTTGCTGTTTTTGATCTGTTTGCTATGGTAAAAACTTGACTCAACTTGTCCATCTCAAGCTCATAAGCATCGGCTCCTCCTATAACTATGGCAACGAGGACCAGGCCGAATTCCTGTGCGTCGTTTCCCGGGAGCTCAACAACTCCACTAACGGAATTGTTATCGAGCCCACTGAGAAGGCTAAGGTATGATGAACTTTTTTATTTATTTATTATTATTACCTTATTTAGTTAAATATATATTTTTTTGAAAACTCTTTTTTTTTGTAACAAAATATGTTATTTTGTTATAAAATATAATATTTTGCTACAAAAATAGTTTAAAATAAATTATTAAACTAAGATGAAGTTTTATTATTATTATGTTTTGTTACAAAAAAGTTTAAATGAAATAAATAGATAAGAAATAATAATAAAAAACGAGCGCTCCGCGTTGCTATTATGAGCTAATATCCAAAATATTTCCATATGTGGCTCTTTCCTCCTTTCTTATAAACAAGTGGGTTTACAGCCACCACATCAGCAGCACCGCCGGTCGCAATGTCTCAGCACTTTTATGAAGAGGACGCAACTGCACGCGCTTCGGGCATGCACGCGCATCAAGTACCGGGTTTGAGAAAACCTGGTACCGTGGCGTGACGTTTAAAACAAAATTAGTACCGACTTGGTACCGAAGTACCGGGTCTTTGACAACACTCATAAACGTTGGCTGCGCTGTTTCTTATCTTGCTCTACATTGACTTTACTAACGTTAGTTCCAGCTTCACCGTCACCACCCTTTTTAAAATTTTGTTTAGGACATCTCGAAGGCCTCTATTTTCTTCTTTTTCTTTTCTTTTCTTTTCTTTTCTGAGCACCAGACTTGTGCTGACCGGACATTTTTATCGTAACTTTAGCCTACTGAACTTCAAATCAAATGACAACATAAAAATTTTGATCAGTGGCAAAACCATTTTTGTTTTGGGGGTGGGCGCCGGGGGTTCTTAACCACTATTTCAAGGACAATTAGGAAGAAAACAAATAAAAAGCTTTTATGTAACTCAAATATTAGATATTTTTTCCACAAATATGCCTATTTTATTTATTTTTTAACAATTATTCCATAATTTACTTGTAGTGCATACTTTTTGTATTGCTTTTATTGGCATGGATGTAGCATTAAAGGGATAGTTCACCCAAAATGTTTAATTCTGACTTCTTTTACTCACCCCCCCCCCCCCCCCCCCCCCCCCCCCCCCCCCCCCCACCCTGGGCCCGGGACAACAGACCCGTTTGCCCCCCCCCTGTGGGCGGGCCTGATTATTAGTAGCAATTATAACAGAAGTAGTTAATAAAATAAAAAATAATACAATAAAGTTTAAAAAAATAAAAGTAGTATTATTTAGTGTTTATTAATGGTCCTTAACTTCCATAACAGATTGAGGAGAATTTTATTCATTTCAAAATTGTAGAGCTCATCGTTGTCCTCATGTTTCCCCAACAGATCCTTCAGGAGAGGGGGTCCAGGATGTGAGGAGCCCAGACAGATCTCCCATCCCTCACTTCCTTTCTCCAGATCCTTCTCCACCATACAGCTGACTTCAAGTTCATTAGCCCACCACCCCTCACCTCACCGTCCCCTCCTCCCTTGTGCCTTTCCACTGTGGGGGTTTCAGTCCCCCTCCTCCCTGCAGTGCTGCAACATTAACCAATCAGCACCACCACTAACTATCACTGCTATTGTCGACTAATCGAAAAACGCGTCCGAGGTCAAACCTCAGATCATCACATTTGATGCAAGACTGATCAGAGAGAGGATTACAGGGAAGGATTCATCATTCATCCTAATGCTTATTTATGCAGACTTCATCATCATCCTCCTCATATCCCAGTCATTATCATCATAATCTTTAGAGCTGCTGGCTTTAAATGTTTAAAGGGGGCTCAGTTGCCCCTGTTGGCTCGGCTGCATCCACATTACCATAATCTCCTCAGGACTTCCAAACGGGGTGTAAGATAGACTCCATCTCCAACCGTCAATACAGCTTCTATTAACAAGCGCATTATCTAATCATTATCGGTCAAATCTGCATCATTTCAGCATTCACTTCCCATTGCCTGGTCAGACCAAGAGCACAGCAGATGGCGCAATGGATAAAAAGACGACAACGGCTTTTGAACGGCATGTTTCTTTCGTTAACTACCCATTTACCCATCTGGAAAGGACTAAAGGAGAAGGGAGAACTCATACTGCCAATTGTCCGGTCAGATGCCCAAAATCGCGTGTCCATCGTTGTGAAGATGTATCACATTTCCAGTTCGCTCCGGTTGATTTTTGTCATCCTGGATTTTTTTTATTTTATGCCTTGTCGCTGGATATTTCAAAGCATCAAAACAGGAAATAAATAACAAAACAAAGAAATATGTGGTTGTAGGGCATGTGAGGCTTATGTATATTACAAACATATGTATTATGAAGAGGACGAATGCAAGTCATTGTTAATATCTGTACCATAGTGGTCGGGGGTTTTTTTTGTGTGGGTGTTTATCAAGATGAGTTTCTCTATTTTATTGGGGGAGGTTCTGTATTGACCCCTAATGTAATTTTTGAGATGTGAATTTGTTGTGTGGTTCCTTCAAACTTTTTGTCGATGACTGGAAAAAAACAGGAGATTTCTTGCATAGAGGTATCAAGCCTACATAGTCCAGGTGGTTCAGGAGACTGTTGTAAGACAAAGTGCCCACAAGTTTTGAGTCAGGGCAAAACTGCATTAGTGGCTCTTTGTTGCATCATCTTTTTCTTTTTTACACTTTTCTGACATTTTAGATTCAGATATAGCTCTCCTCGTAACATTTTGGCTATTTAACCGTTTAACAAATTTTTGTTCAACAAAGTCTGATCACGTCAGTGGAATGTTTTTGAATGTAAAGGGCTCCATTTATTGTGGAACGTTCTTGTCTTTTCTCCCCCCAAAACTAGTTTATCACTAGAGGTAAATCATTTTAACATTGAAGCCCAGTCTTTCAAACCAGTTGCCCTTAAATAAACTTGATTTCCTGATTTATTTGATTTTTTTTAATAAATACATAGTGGTTTTTCTGAATCTACTGTGACTATATCACAAATTGTCAGTATTTGAATGGTATCCAGGCTGACTTTTGGTTATTCATATCTTTTGATAAACTATTGAATCTAGGGATCGGTGTAAGATGGTTCATGTGCGTGGACTTTAGGTGACGTTTTTATGGTCTGCAGTGTTTTAAAGTGTTGTCTCTTCCTCTCTAAATGCCGTTAAGGATTTTACCTCTTTATCGCAGTTTACACTCATCCTTTTGTTTATCATATCAAGAAGGCATAGTACTTGAGTTTGTGAGCTACAGTATACTTTATGTGGTCGTTGGTTCTCCCTTTTTTTTAATGTTAATGTTTTCCCCCTCCTGAGGAGAGTTTATTTGTTCAGCCTCAAATATTAACGGGACCTTGGCTCTCTCACAGGATCCTATTGTACATTCCCGTTGTTCAAATAGGCTTCAGGTCTGGTTTCAAAGCAGAGTCCTGGATTCAAATCTAGAGGGCACCGTTTAAGTCTCTCCACCCCACTTGTTTGTCTAGTGTTGTGCCTTTGACCTGTCGTGCCCTATGTGTTTTTCACTCCTAGATTACTCTTCTTAAAATGCAGATTCTTAAAATTTCATGTTTTGTTTTGACTAAGTCAGTTTTGTTCCTTGACTCAGATACTGAATGTATCCATTTCCCCTGAGTTTGTTATTGTTCTTGTTTCAGTGGTTCATCTATATTTAGCTTTTTAATTTCTGCCCCAATGCACTTTTAATTTTGCACCTACCTACATTATAATGTTCTCACTGTGTGGATTTTGTTTTCAGATTTTGTTCTATTTTTAGAATCGAACCCCGTGTTAGGCATTAGAAAATGTCATGTGGAGTATCAAGTTTTATTTAAGACGGTTCAGGAAACTGATATGAATGTCACAATGATTGCTGATGCTTTACAGCACTTGAGACTTTGAGACTTCTTTGTATCGTTTCCTTTAAAGAAATCTGCCATTCTCCTTTAGGTCTTGTACCACATGTTGTTTAAGATCAAACAAAAAGATATTTTCTTTGTGAAAATATTTATGCTATTCTGAAAAACCAGGAGGTTGATGTTTTGGAAAGGCAACTTGGAAGCATGCAATGTGTTGAGTATGTAATGTTATATGCTGGGATATTGTCATATTGTAAAGGTGAATTGGTGCATGGACAGTTTACAGATGGTATTAATAACACTTAAGAAGTGGAAAATCTGGCCCTATTTTGTTTGTTTTGTAGAGATCACTAAAATCAAACTTGGAAAAACTTGCTTGCTAAGGCAAAATACATTTTTGCAACACCCCGTGTATTTCTATTTGGTTTTAAAAAAATGACTTTCAATCAATGTTTTCGAGCCGGCCAAAAGTGCAGTACTCTGTCAACGTTTTTAGATAAAAGTTAAAAACAAGGTCCATGTTTAACAGAAGAGTTTGTTTTTTTCCCCTGCCATGATAGTTAGTCTACAACACCTGCATGCTTTAATATACAGTACACATACATTTAAACGTGCTGAAAACCTGCTTTTTCATCAGATGTTTTGGGTGTATTGCATTGTCAATAGTATTGATGTAAAGTGTCAAATATGTCACTAGGCTATGGAGATTGTGGAGCTAAGTGTTCTGGAAATGAATAGTCTTGATCAGACTGTCCTTTTCAATATAAATTTTTTGTTTTTTTTCATTTTTGAAGTTTGTCTTCTGATGCAGTTTCTTGCAATGTCCAGATTGCAAAATGATAATGTTTGATTTTATCATAAAATGTGTTTGTGTTTCAGACTTGTGGCATTACAATTTTTTACATTAAAACTTTGAATATGTATTCTGTTTAAAAAAAACATTTTGACATTTAGAAAAATATTAATCTATATTATATTTTAGATTTTGTACTCAACTAATTTTAGGACAACTTAATATTTTTGAGACTTAAAAAAATCACTATTGAAATGTTAATTTGTCATATCAGGAAAGCATTATTTTAAAATGTACTGATGTTTTAATTTCCATGGAAACGCTGTAAATAATACTAGGCTAACGTTATATGATTTTAAGGGCTAATTTACCACCCAAATTTTTATTTTGACCAGATATGTCGTTTCTTCCATGGAACACAAAAGGAGAAGTTGGGCAGAATGACAGTCTCAGTCACCACTCGCTTTTATAGTGACAGACATTCTGCCCAACTTCTTTTGTATTTCACTGAAGAAAGTTCCACAGACTTTTCTTTCTTTAACTATCTCAGCTCGATGGCTTTAAACTTTAATTCAGGTGATCTAAATTAACATTAAGATGGTCGTAATATGTTTAACTTGTAAATGATTAGTATTGGAAAATAATCGAGCGTGTTTTGGGTAAGAATAAGATGTTTGTTTTGGATTTAGAAACGGACTGCACAAAGGACATTGCGTCATGGGATCAGTAGCTTGGTACTTTACTGTTGGGGGTAATTTTCCTTTTAATAATCCTAATACTTGCTGTATGAATGGACTAAAAAACGCATTAAAATAAAGTCTGTGGGTTATATTTGCTAAACTACGCCAGCATATTGAAACCCGCCCTTCAGCGCGGCACTAGGCGGAGGAGACCGAGTGGGGGAAAGGCAAGAGGTGTGTAGACTGTTAAAGGAGCCGTTACCAATTTAATATAGCTCTCTCCATTTGTGTTATGTAGTCATAGTGCGATATGTGAAAGAACAGGCTGTTACAATCGCCTTTGCTTAATCGTCTGGAGCCTGAAACTGCTCCCACTTAGTGCCTGCTCCTTCCTATCGCTGATATGGCAGTCTCCGCAGCCTCCCCAGCAGCACAGAGACGCGGCACTGGCGTGGATGCCTGAAAATGTGCTAAAAGGTTTGTTTGTTGTTTAGCTTGTCAAGCTTTTAATGTTACCGTGTTTGAGCATGGCAATACGCATTTTCCCATTCGTATCGGGCTTGAAGAACAGGATGAAATTTTGACATTGACTCGTGCATCCCGGTGATGTGGCCAATTTCAATAAAAGACTGTTTTGAGAAGCTTACTTTAGGGCTTTAGCCGGTCAAACACGTCTTAAGGTTTTTGTTTTTTTTCTAAAGTGTTTTGGCAGCTATTGTAATCACATAGGCTACGCATCGGTTTTTCGTTTAGTTTCTTTGTTGTTAATGTATAAAGTCGCTTCTTCCGGGAAAGCAGATATGTCATCATGTTCAGAACACCTTAACAGCTGCAACAAAACACCAGACAAAGGAGAATGTGAACTAATATAAGTGGTGGGGATTTTTATTCATCCCAGTGAGTCGAATCTTTTTATCTGTTCGTTCAGTGACCCCTAAGTTACATCGTAACGCCAGGTCGCGACACATGAATGTCTTTTGATATGAAAACGTTTGTCATTATTACTCACCCTCAGGTTGTTCCAAACCCCAGGTTCTTTCTTCTGTTGAACACAAAAAAATATATTTTAAAGAATATGTTGACAGACATTTGACTGGGTGCCACTGACTTAGGAAAAACAATACTATGGAAGTCACTGTCTGGTTACCATACCAACCTTCTTCAAAATTTCTTCCTTTGCATTCAACAGAAGAAAGAAACCAATTCACTGACTTGAAAGATTACAAGAAAAACAAAAAAATGACTACATCCAGATGTGTTGTAGTAGGGTTGAGACAAATGTTCATTTGGTTAATATTAAGTTAGGCTACAGATGAAACAAACTGAAACATTTCTAAGGTGGATGTGACCAATAACCCGCCCCCTTCTGGTCCACTTGAACTTGAAAAGTAAACAAAGAGGAGTTTGACATGTTCATACTAGAACTCACCTTTGTAGCTTCACCTAATATTTTGCATGATTTTCTATATTTTACCAATTCTGTCCTGTTTGTATGGAAAATGTTTTAAATGGATCTTTGTTTAATAAGATTATTGCTTACCCCCCCCCCCCCCCCCCCCCATTGGTGATATAGAATATACAAGAATGTGTTTCCCGGCTCTTCCAAAGCCCCCCGGATCAGCAGTAGCAGTAATAACATTAAGTGACATGGGCATCTGACGCGCAGATGCCAATGGCACATGTCACTATGCGTATTGGCACATCCGGTGGCACATCCGGTCTCCATTGGCATGTGCCAGTGGATAGTGACATGTGTCACTGACATTATTGGCATGTGCCAGTGGATAGTGACATGTGTCACTGACATTATTGGCATGTGCCAGTGGATAGTGACATGTGTCACTGACATTATCGCGGAACAGGTTGCCGTCTTGTGCACGACACCTCAGTAGTGACTGACAGATGAGCTGAGCAGCTATAGGCTACTGACGTAATTGTGAAACAAACGCCTACATAAAATAGCCTATTTTTAGTGATGTTTTTTAAGTAAATGTCAATTAAACGTTTTAAAGTCAGTATTTTTTTCCTCAAACATGTCAGTTTAAACATATCGCGACGGTTTAAATTTGTTTGAGTAGCAAGTAGGCTACAGTAAGACGGTAGCAAAAATTAAATAAAAAAAACGAGTAATCAGAGTCTGATGTCGATATAAAAATTAGTGGATAATTTATATAATATTATAATAACAATATTACTGAGCTATAGTTTATTTAAGTACATTATTTACTAAATTTATAAAATATAAATAAATTATTTACTAATTAATTTATATATATTAAAAAGTATTTACTAATTTATAAAATATAAATAAATTATTTACTAATTATTTATATTGATATCAGACAGACTCTGATTACTTTTGTTTCTGCCTATACTCATCTGGCTTTTATATTTTACAAATACAAATACAATAAATCTGAACATGCATTCCTTCTGTAGATGTCATAATGTTACATCTACATAATGCTCCAGTAGACAGGCTGCGCAACTGGAGTGTCATAACATACAGGGACATGTACTGCGACAGTGTCATTTGCACATGCCACTATCCACTGACACATGTCACAAGTTTTATTGTGAATAGGTGATTTTTGTCTCCAAATATGGTTGATGGAGGAAACTCGCCAGACAGTTCTATCAAGGCAAAGCTATTTAAATGGTGTTCAAACGGTCAGTCTAAACCATAGACTGTAAAAAATAGGTCTAAACAGAAAAAAAAATTCTTTGGCATGAGGCATGTTCAGATTTATAAAAAAATGTGTTTATTTCTTATTACATAATTCCTTAAATGTATTTGTAAAATATAAAAGCCAGATGAGTATAAGCAAAAACAAAGTAATCTGTCTGATATCAATATAAATAATTGGTAAATAATTTATTTTTATTTTATAAATTAGTGAATAGGCCTACTTTTTAATATTTTATAAATTAATTAGTAAATAATTTACTTACATAAATTATATCTCATTTATAGACTCATTAATCGACATAATTACTCGTTTTTTTTTATTTAATTTTTGCTACCGTCTTACTGTAGCCTACTTTGCTACTCAAACAAATGACAAATACACCACAAACCGTCGCGATATGTCACAAACTGACATGTTTGAGGAAAAAAATACTGACTTTAAAACGTTTAATTGACATTTATTTAAAAAACATCACTAAAAATAGGCTATTTTATGTAGGCGTTTGTTTCACAATTACGTCAGTAGCCTATAGCTGCTCAGCTCATCTGCCAGTCACTACTGAGGTGTCGTGCACAAGACGGCAACCTGTTCCGCGACAGTGTCAGTGTTCCGCGATAATGTCAGTGACACATGTCACTATCCACTGGCACATGCCAATAATGTCAGTGACACATGTCACAATCCACTGGCACATGCCATTGGAGACCGGATGTGCCACCGGATGTGCCAATATGTATAGTGATAGATGCCCATGTCACTTAATGTTAATACCGCCTCTCCGGATCAGGTGGAAAAAAAGGCAGTGACTTGATTACCATCATTTAGGAAACATGGCACCTCAACAACCTTCCAGCTTGGAGGAGCAGGCGGGGGAGCTAGACGAGCCTGAATCTGAGGGAGAGAAACAAGGACCAGGACCCCCTTCTGATCAAGACCATCCAGCTACCTACGATGCTCCAGATGGAGGCTGGGGATGGGTGGTCCTGGTGGCTACCATCCTTGTCTTAGCTCTGACACTGGCCTTCCCCGCATACATTGGCATCTTCTACTTAGATCTTCAGGAAGAATTTAAAGCCAGTAACAGTGAGACATCTTGGGTGCCGTCAATAATGACGTCAGTTCTGCATGCCGGAGGTAAGAATGTGATATAGTCAGTTTTTGTTTAGAAGGTGCTTTACAGTTTGTAATTTCTTCTACTTTAGCAACACCAAACAAAATTGCAAACATAATGACTTTCAGACATTCGCACATCTACCATTGATTGGACAAACAAGAAGTCCCACCCCAAAACTTACGAGCCAATGTGGTGAAATCAGGTTGTTTAAATAACAGAGTAATATTCTGAAAGTGCCACAGTGTCACAGTATTTAAACCTTTTGGGAGAATTTTTACAAACGGCTTTCTTATAGTTGTGTCTCTTAATTGAAATTTAACTAGCAAAAATACCACCTCTCCAGAGAGTTGTTACTTTTCCAGCAATTGTATTGAAAATAAACACTAATCAACAATTTAATTAAATTACCATATTATTTAACTCAGACCCCCTCTTATTTGTATTCAATAAGTTTATACTCCTTTTTTAACCTTTCAGTATTCTTAAAAAAAGATTTTGGAGTAGATATGCTGTAAATACATTTATTTTCTCTCCACTGTGAGAAGGAAGTTGTGGTCATTATCTGATTAAGCTACATTATCTGATTACGTTAGCCTGCTAACGCGCCACCCGTGCGCTCATTTATTTATTTATTTTCTCTCGCGCGCCCGCGCCTTTGAGTTCATAAAGTCCAGGTAAGTAAGAAATCAGTCAACAAACACGGTGAGTAATGTCTTCTTGTCCTGTTATTGTCACCTGTGTCACATGTCATATGTTTAGTATTGCCTTCTCCGATGGCAATATAGGATTTATATGTGATAAATGCAAGGAGACAGTCAGGCTGACGGAGAAGATTTCAGAACTAGAGACACGCATCCAAACTTTAATTGAGGATGGTAAGAATGCTAGATCTTTAGATAGTGTTTTGGATGCGCCTAGCATAGTGAACTCTTTACATGATTCGGTTCCGGCTGAAGTAGAGCCCGTGCAGCAGGGCAGATGGGCGACCGTGAGAGATCGTTCTAGTCGCGGATCAAAGAACCACTCTTCCGTTCCGATTCCCATAACAAACCGATTTGCCCCACTCAGTGAAACACCCACTGAGAATTCTGTTGATTGTGCCCTGGTAATTGGTGATTCGATCACAAGGAACGTGAAAATAGAGACACCAGCCACCATAGTCACATGTTTGCCGGGAGCTAGAGCGCCTGACATCAAAGCAAATTTAAAAGTGCTGGCTAATGCTAATCGTAAATTCTCTAAGATCATTATTCATGTCGGCACTAATGATGTTCGACTCCGCCAGTCGGAGATCACCAAAATTAATATTAAAGAGGTGTGTGAACTCGCAAGTACGATGTCAGGCAGTGTAATTTGCTCTGGCCCCCTTCCTGTACGCAGGAGTAATGAGATAGTTAGCCGATTGGCCTCACTGAATGGTTGGCTGTCGAAGTGGTGTCCGCAGAATAATATAAAATTCATAGACAATTGGAAAAGTTTTTGGGGCAAGCCTGATCTGTTGAAAAGAGATGGTATCCATCCCTCCTGGGCTGGTGCTGCTCTTCTCTCTAGTAATTTGGCTCATAGTCTTAGAGATAAAACATGACAATCTGGGGCTCAGGTCAGGAAGCAGACAGACTGGCTAAACCGACCGTCTGCTAGCGGCCTCACGTCACCAAGGTCAGATAAATCCCATCACATAGAGCCTCTTTCACCTAGATATCATCATATAGAGACTGTGTCTGTTCCCCGAATTTGGAAATCCAAAAAACGTCAGGTTAAAAATTGAATTGATGTTCAACAAATAAAAAACAGATATAATACAGATGAGCAAATGATAAAGCTTGGGTTGCTGAATATTCGATCCCTTACTTCAAAATCTCTCATAGTTAATGATATGATTTCAGATTATAATCTTGATATGCTGTGTTTGACAGAAACCTGGCTAAAACCAAACGATTACATTATTTTAAATGAGTCAACCCCACAAGATTACAGTTATAAAAATGAACCTCATCTGAAAGGCAAATGGGGAGGTGTTGCTGTAATTTATAGTAATATTTTCAAAACCACTAAGAAATCTAGCTTTAAATATACTTCTTTTGAAGTATTGGTGCTTAATGTAAAAATATATAGTGTAAACGATAAATCACATTTGAGAATTATGCTGGCTACTGTATACAGGCCACCGGGGCACCATAAAGATTTTATCAAAGAATTTGCGGACTTTCTATCAGAATTAGTATTGGCTGCAGATAAAGTACTAATTGTTGGTGATTTTAATATACATGTAGATAATGAAAAAGATGCATTGGGATTGGCATTTAAAGACATTGTAAACTCAATTGGAGTTAGACAACACGTGTCAGGACCTACTCATTGTCGTAACCATACTCTAGATCTAATATTATCACATGGAATAGATGTTGATGCCGTTGAAATTCTGCAGCAGAGCGATGACATCTCAGATCATTATCTAGTCTCATGTAAATTACATTTAGCCAAGGCTGCAAAGCCGACTCCGTGTTATAAATACGTTAGACCTATAACTTCTGCCACTAAAGATTGCTTTATCAATAATCTTCCTAATCAGTTTCATCATCTCAGCATCCCGGATAGCTTAGAAGAACTTGATATTGCAACAGAAACGTTTAACTCTCTCTTTTCCAGCACTTTAGACGCAGTTGCTCCGTTGCGCTTAAAGAAGATTAAAGAAAATAGTCCAACGCCGTGGTACAGCGAGCACACCCGGGCCCTTAAGAGAGCAGCCAGAAAAATGGAGCGCAACTGGAAGAAAACTAAACTAGAGGTATTTCGGATTTCGTGGAAAGAGAGCTCGATTGCTTACAGAAAGGCTTTAAAAGCTGCTAGATCTGCTTATTTTTCAAACCTATTAGAAGAAAATAAACATAATCCAAGGTATTTATTTGAAACAGTGGCTAAACTAACGAAAAAGAAAGCTTCAAGCTCAGAAGTGTCCAAGCAACACAGCAGTGATGACTTTATGAACTTCTTCACTTATAAGATTGATAATATCAGGGACAAAATTATAACTATGCAACCGTCTACCACAGTATCGCATCAGGAAGTGCATTGTAGTCTCCCTGAGGAAAAATTTGATTCATTTGTTGCTATAGGAGAGGAAGAATTCTGCAAACTCGTTAATTCATCTAAATCGACAACTTGTATGTTAGATCCTATACCGACTAAGCTACTGAAAGAGATGTTTCCAGAGGTCATATATCCTCTTCTTAATATCATTAATTCATCTTTGTCTCTAGGATACGTACCAAAAACCTTTAAACTGGCTATGATAAAACCGCTTGTTAAAAAAACACAACTTGATCCTACAGAATTAGTCAATTACAGGCCGATCTCGAATCTGCCTTTTCTGTCAAAGATATTAGAAAAAGCAGTATCTTCACAACTATGTTCCTTTCTAGAAAGAAATGATATCTGCGAGGATTTTCAGTCCGGATTTAGACCGTACCATAATACTGAGACCGCTCTCATTAGAATCACAAATGATTTGCTCTTATCATCGGATCGTGGGTGTATCTCTCTATTAGTGTTACTCGATCTTAGTGCTGCATTTGACACCATTGACCACAACATTCTTTTAAATAGACTAGAAAACTATGTTGGCATTAGTGGAATTGCATTAGCATGGTTTAAATCATACTTAACTGACCGTTATCAGTTTGTAGCAGTAAATGAAGAGATGTCTTATTGATCACAAATTCAGTATGGCATACCACAAGGCTCAGTACTAGGACCGCTGCTGTTCACTCTGTACATGCTACCATTAGGAGATATCATTAGGAAACATGGAGTTAGCTTTCACTGTTATGCCGATGATACTCAGCTGTATATTTCTTCAAAACCCAACGAAACTTACCAATTCACAAAATTAACGGAATGCATAGCTGATATAAAAAATTGGATGACTAGTAATTTCCTACTACTAAATTCTGAAAAGACAGAGATTCTAATTATTGGACAAAAAACTTCCACACTCAATAACCTAGAATACTGTCTAACACTTGATGGCTGCTCTGTCAAGTCTTCGTCGTCGGTTAGGAACCTGGGTGTGCTCTTTGATACCAACCTTTCTTTTGAAAGCCACGTGTCTAGTATCTGTAAAACTGCATTTTTCCAAATATATCCAAAATACGCCATATGCTGTCATTGGGAAATGCGGAACAATTAGTCCATGCGTTCATGACCTCAAGGCTAGATTATTGTAATGCTCTACTGGGTGGTTGCCCTGCACGCTTAATAAATAAACTACAGCTAGTACAAAACGCAGCAGCTCGAGTTCTTACCAGAACCAGGAAATATGACTATATTAGCCCGGTTCTGTCAACACTGCATTGGCTCCCTATTAAACATCGTATAAATTTTAAAATATTGTTGATTACCTACAAAGCACTAAATGGTTTAGCTCCGCAGTACTTGAGCGAGCTCTTAACGCATTATAGTCCTTCACGTCTATTGCGATCTCAAAATTCCGGCCAGTTGATAATACCTAGAATATCAAAATCGACTGCAGGCGGTAGATCCTTTTCCTATTTAGCACCAAAACTCTGGAACAGTCTTCCTACCATTGTCCGGGAAGCAGACACACTCTGTCAGTTCAAAGCTAGACTAAAAACACATCTCTTTGACCTAGCATACACATAATACATTACAGACTTCTATAAATTCAATGTTAGGCTGCATAGATTAGGTCAGCCGGAACTGGGAACACTTCCCTTAAATCTTGATGTACTCGGTACATCATATGAAGAATGGCATCTACGCTAATATTAGTGTCTTTGTTTATCCCGAGGTTTTCCCGCAGCCTGCCGGATCCAGGCCGTGTCCAGATCTGACGAAGGAGATCCGCCTGGACCCGATGACAATGCAGTGCTGAAGTATCCACTATCCTCTCCCTATGGAGGATCCCTTCCCCACTCTACAGATAAAGCATTGTGAATTTCGGCTCGCGTACCCCGAAGTGATAAAATAAAACAAAATTCTGTATCAAAATTCATAGGCAAGAAAAGTAGTTTGTTTAGGCTGTGTTGTATGAATTACAAACCTGCGCACATATTTTAAAAGCACATAACTATAGAATCAATTCTGAATGAGCATGTGAACGCCGTCAGCGTTAATCACAGGTTCGCGTTTAAAGTCTGATCATTTCAATGGAGGTGAATCAATCAAAGTTAACTTTAGCTGGAAGTAACATTATTCAAGAACCGCTATAAAGCCAAAACAATCTGTTACCTTAAATTATATGTTTATCTCTGTAAAGCTGCTTTGAATCAATCCATTGTTAAAAGCGCTATATAAATGAAGATGACTTGACTTGACTACAGTGCCTTGCAAAAGTATTAATACCCTTTCATTTTTTTTCTCACATTTTGTTGTTGCTGCCTTACTTTAAATTACTTTTTTCACATCCATCTACAATCCACACACCTCAATGACAAAGCAAAAAAACACATTTGTGACAACTTTGTAAATTTATTAAAAAGGAAAAAGTGAAATAAGTACATTGCATTAGTATTTGTACCCTTAATGTAGTACTTAGTTGAAGCACCTTTACAGTCTCAAATCTTTTGGGGATTTTCGATTTTCTGCCATTCTTCTCCTCAGATCCTTTCAAGCTTTGTCAGGTTGGATGGGAACCATTGGTGGACAGCCAATATCAGGTTTCTCCAGAGATGTTTGATTGGGTTCAAGACAGGCTCTTGCTGGGCCACTCAAGGACATTTACAGGGTTGTCCATAAGCCACTCTTGCATTGTCTTAGCTGTGTGCTTAGGGTCACTGTCCTGTTGGGAAGTAAACCTTCTGCCCTGTCTGAGGTTCTGAATGCTCCGGACAAGGTTTTCATTAAGACTATCTCTGTATTTGTTGCGTTGAGATTTCCTTCTACCCTGACGAGTCCCCTAGTCTCTGCCGCTGAAAAACACCCCCACAACATGATGCTTCTACCACACACTTTACTGTTGAGATGGTATTGTGCAGGTGATGAGCAGTGCCTGGTTCCCTCCATTCATGATGCTTGGAACAGAGGTTCATCAGACCAGAGAGTTTGAGAGGGCCCTTTAGGTGCCTTTTTGCAAATTCCAAGTGGGGTTTCATGTGTCTTCACCGAGGAGTTACTTGAGTCTGGCCACTCTGCCATAAAGTAGATAAGTGGAGTGTTGCAGGGATGTTTGAGTTTCTCCCATCTCCATATATGATCATGGAGCTCAACTAGAAAGACCATCAACTTCTTGGTCACCACTCTAACCAAGTCCCGCCTCCATTGATTCCTCAGTTTGGCAAGGAGCCCAGCTCTAAGAAGAGTCCTACTTGTTCACATCTTCTTCCATTGGGGATTATGGAGGCTACATGATTCTGTGAACCTTCAATGCAGCAGAATTTCCCCCCAGATCTGTCTTGACAAAATCCTTTCTCTGAGCTCTACCGGCAGTTCTTTTGACCTTGTGGTTTGGTTTTTGCTCTGATATGCATTCTCAGCTGTTAGACCTTTCATTGAGAGATGTGTGCCTTTCCAAATCATACCATTCAATCTAATATGACACAGGATAACTCCACTCAAAATTTTGTGACATCTACAAGTGACATTTGAATGCTCCTGAGCTAAACTTCAATTATCCCAAAAAAGGGTAGGAATACTTATGCAATATAATTATTTCAGGTTTTTTTAAAATAATTGTACAAAGTTATCACAAATCTGTTTTTTGTCATTATGGTGTATGGAGTGTAGATTGATGCGAGGAAAAAAGTTATTTTAAGAGGTGTATTAAATCCAACAGACAGGGTAATTAAAAGTCGTATAATGACTTTTAATTACCCTGTCTGTTGGATCTAATATACAGTGCCTTGCGAAAGTATTTGTCATACCCTTATCATACCCTTATAGCGGTAGTCATTGTAGCAGTCATAGTCATAATAAAAAAAGAGGAAAAGCTAAATCCAACATTTATTACATACACTTAAGTGTACCTCTTAAACTGCCATGTGTTAATTACTCGTATGGTAATATTTGAACAAGGCAGTTCATTGGTGGTGTTTTGAGTAGCTGGTTGTTGAAAATGAGTAAGCCATCTCAAATGAAAGTTTTTGTTTTTTTACTGTATAAGCATTTTTCTTCCAGGTCCTCTGTGTAGTGTGCTGGTGGAGCGCTTCGGTTGCCGGGCGACAGTAATGTTTGGGGGAGTGCTGAGTGGTTTGGGGATGGCGGTCAGCTCTTTCTCACATTCAATAGTTGACTTGTACATCACTACTGGGGTCATCACAGGTCAGTAAGTCCCCAGAGGAAGTGATTATGACATCTTGCTTGATCTGTATATGAAAGAGCAACAGCAGTGATTACATAAACGTCATTGTGATTATATAAAGAGTTATCACTAAGCGCTTTACCGCCCGACCTGATATGAATAAGAATTTTCTTGAGCACACAAGAATCCTGCTTATGATCAGCATGGCTGTTATTTGGCTACAGGCATTCAGTACAACACCACTACTGCGAGTGCGAATGCTGTTTTAATTATGTGTTTTATTCAAATGACCACCCACAAAAATAGTTACAAATGTTAAAAATGGATGTACTGTAGCATAAAGCGGCAAAATAAATGTAAATGATAAATACATGTATTATTTATAAGTTTCTAAATTGTTATTAATATAAATAAAATATATAGAAATAGTATAAATATTAATTAAATATTTAATATTACATTAAATTACATTTAGTTGAATTAAATATTTGGTCATTAATAAATATTATTATTATTAATTAATTAAATAATACATAAATGTATTTACATTTACAGCTCTGGTAGTTGACAAGTAATTAATACATGATAATTTATTTTTTACTATTAATTGATTGATTATTAATTATTAGATAATATAATATTGATTATCATATTGTTTAATCGTAACTAAATGTGTTATTTACATTCACTTATCTACAGTTACAGATTGTATGTATTTATTATTCATTGATGATTATTTAGTACAATGAACTTCAGTTTTGTTTTGTAGTTTGTAATTCAGTTAGCAAGTTTGTAATCCATCAGTCAGTTCTATATAATGCATGACCCTCTATTTGTTTTACAGGTTTGGGCTTCTGTTTCAGCTTCCAGCCCGCTGTCACCATACTTGGCCACTACTTTGTGCGCCGTCGTCCTTTTGCCAATGCGATGTCCTCCACTGGTACTGCTCTGGGTCTGTGTACATTGCCCGTTTTAGGTGACTATCTGCAGAGCAAGCTGGGCTGGAGAGGAAGCTTTCTGGTGCTTGGTGCTGTGCTGCTCAACTGCTGTGTTTGTGGAGCCGTTATGAGACCCCTCAGGCCTCGCAAGCCCAAAAAGTCAGAGATGATGACCAACAGTCCCAGACCCCCAGGCAAAAAGGCATGTGTGCTGGGAATCTGTCAGAGTTTAGCATCGTGCCTCAGAAAACACATGGCCTTTGACCTCTTCTACAGTAACCTGCGATTTCGGGTGTTTTCATTGGGCATCACTTGGATGATGCTGGGGTTTGTGGTGCCACTTATTTACCTGGTCCCGTATGCATCAGCTCACAAAATGGATCCAAGCCGAGCCGCCCTACTTCTTTCCATCCTAGGCTTTGTCAACATCTTTGTGCGGCCTCCCGCCGGAGTGCTCTTCAGCCTTTCCTGGTTTAAAGGTCGACACATCTACGTTTTCTCAGCCGCACTTCTAATAAATGGACTCAGTAATGGTATCTGCTGCATTTCTCCCAGTTTCAATGTACTGTTAATTTACGTGCTGATATACGGACTGTCCATGAGCGTGGTAGGCTCACTGATGTTCACCGTCCTGATGGATACAGTGGATATGAGTCTATTCCCGTCTGCGCTCGGCCTGCTGTCCATCATGGAAAGCGTCACACTGCTGATAGGACCTCCCCTTGCAGGTAACATGAAAACTTTGTATTTTGAATTATGTGTAGTGTAGGTCGACAGCACCATGTCACTGCCTGTGTATGTACAACTCAAATGAGGTGTGTTCAAGTCCTCCTGGGAAGTTCATATTTAAGCGTTGGAGAGTCGTAATTACGACGTCAGGTACGTTTAAGTCACTTTTGTCAGTGCAAGATGGCGGTGTGCCCTTTCTTATCCCCGTTACACATTGTACGATATTGGGCTGTCCCAGACGAAAGATGACCAACCGTGGTGACTTCTGTGGTCATGGCTCCTAAACGGTGGTCCTAGATCGTACAGTGAGAGAGGTTCAAATACGGCCGTTGTCACGGTCTGGCGACCAAAGATAGCCTGCGATCAGTTTCAGACAGTGTCAGAAATTTAGCATGATCATCTCACAGTGTTTAAGTGCTACAAGCTACGTTTACTGAATAGCCAATAAAAATGCAACATGAATTGGCGTATGATCAACACGACGTGGAGCTAAAATTTAGTAAAACTACTTATTCTAAGTCCATATTCTCCTCTTTCACTTCCTCCTCTTTTTTTCAGCGGACATAAAAACCACAATTGCAAAAATTGTTTACCACTAGCGCATGCTGATGATGCTTTATTCTTCTATACTAACTTGTTCCGTAGCCTACGATTCAATAGGTGCCATCATCGTGCAGTCTACATACATGTCGTACCAAAGTTTATTAGACCCATGTAACAGGCATTAAGTACACAAAAATGCAGAAAGGTTTTTAACTCTACATTTAGAAAATAAATAATAACGATTGTGCATCGGGTGTGTTTTACTTTTTTATTTTTTAATTAATTTCTGAAAAATGATCGTCCTCTAGAGATGTTGCATCCAATGATCTTTCTCAGTGACATGCTCCCAACTCGTAAACTCTGAGCTCAAAGAAAATCCAGAGTTTCTCGCTCATAATTATGACTTTGTGGTGGCGTTCGTATTTGTTCAGCTCATAAATACGATAATTTCAACATGACTTGAATGCACAAACAAGGCATCTAAACTCCAGAGACCATCCATTTTAAATGTGGTCTCGCTGGTATTTCAACATTTGTTCCTGCCCTAGACTTGAGACAACACGTATAGTTTCCATAGATATAGCAGGGGCGTTTCTAGCTTTTCATCATTAGTAGCGCATTCAGGTCTAGCAACATCCATCCCTGATAAACAAAACATTTTGTAAAGTAAAAGGTGGTTGACCTGAAATACTTTTGGAGAGTTGGAAAGTTTGGAAAGTAAACTGCATTTATAGCTATTGTGCATTCAGCTTTCTGACCCAATATTTATTGTGAGCCTATTTTAACATTTGTACTTCAGTTGTCATAACACTTGACCATTTAGATTAGCTAAATCGGTCTCTTTTTAAAATCTTGTTTAACTTATTTTTCATAGACTTGTGTGAATGTGTTTTATTTTGTTCCGGGAGTCTCCCGCATATTGATAGCGTCTCCCTGATGCCCGCAAATTAGTTCAAATCTCCCGGAATCTATAGCGCGCATTGCGAGACAGAACATACTGTGCTCCAAACGGTGTAGCGCACGCACAACAGAGAGGGAGAAAGCGAGAGACCTTGCGTGTGTGCCTCATGGAAGCAGTCAACCGTGTGTGCCTCATGGAAGCTGTCAACCCCCAAATGTTAAAGGCATTCCCAACCATTCTTGCTATATAAAGAATAAATCACGATATAGAATGAAACATATGTGATTGTGTAATCTGTGAGGGAGTCTGTGCTTGTGTTTGAGTAAAGAATGCAATGTCTTCTCCATTGTAACATCACTAATCTGGATTTGCCTGTTGGTGGGAGCGGAGGCTGTGTTCTCAATCTGGTCTAGCTTAACTGGCTCTTTCTCACACAGAAATGTCATTATTAGTTGAGCCAAGCACAACCTAGCACCTTGGAGTGCTACTACAGTAATACACATTATGTTTGGCTTACCTTATCTTAGGAAAAAATGGGGTGGGGCTACATAAGGTCTTAAAGCTTCACAAACAGTCTTTTTAACCACACAGTATCGTTATTTCTGTGTTGCAAATATTCATATTATCACAGAAGTACTGAGATATAAATTTATAGTTCGGATATAAAAAGTAAGTCTTTATGAGTGAGTCATTGAATCAGTCATTCAAACTGTAAAAAAAATAAATAAAAATAATTTATTTAGATTAATTAAACATTTCAAATAGACAGAAGCGACTAACATTTTATCAGAACCTCCAGGAAATTTCATGTTATTTTGTTCAGTTGTATGAACCGTATGATAATCGTGATATCTGTTTGAAGAAATTCCAAACTTGTGACCCGGAGTGTATAGGTTAATTTACAGTTTTTTGTTTTGTTTCTTACTTCTCTAGATATGAAAGAAACTGTTAAATGTTATCATATCTCTGTACCTTTGTTACAGGAGTGCTTGTGGACAGAACCGAACAGTACACGTACGTGTTCCTGGCTTGCAGCATCTCAGTGGCCTTATCAGCTCTTTTCCTGATGGTTTCCTTTTACTGGCTGGACTCCCGTGATGCAGCCCTGAAGAACAGTTTACCAGCGTCTGGGTCTCCAGCTAAACCTGCAATCAATATGTCCACAGACTGTCAGTACAGCAGTGTGCCTACAGATGGGGACAAGACAAATAACCCATCATCAGAAGCATAAAACATCACAAATGTATGACCTGGATCAAAGTTATTTATGTTTTCGTAATTGTGATCCATATCAGGTACAAAAATATGTTACCCCATTTCTTGGTATCATAGAATGTGCTGTTTATAACTCTATCATTTCAGTGAGTGTCAAACCCTGGTTGTTTTGTACTTTGGTTTATGACACTTGCATTTGTAAAGATCCTGGTCTCACATCACTGGTTTGCCTTATACAGTATATACCATGGCGAAACAATGCCGTCCATTAATGCTTAATTCAAGAAAATATTACAAACGCTTCTTCATTCTTAATCTAAAATGACAGAACGTTGCCGTCAATTGCCCAGGAAATTAAGCTATTTGAAGTCAGGAATTTTTTCATCTCATGCCTTTAATATTAATTTTCTTAATTTTTCACCAGTTACACCTCTGTTCATTTTGGGGTTGATAAGATTTATTAAAGAAGTTTCTTATGCTCACCAATGCTGCATTTATTTGATAAAAATACAGTAATATAGTGAAATGTTATTACAATATAAAATAACTGTTTTCTATTTTAATATATTTTGAAATTCACTCCTGTGATGGCAAAGCCATTACTCCAGTCTTCAAAGATCTTTTAGTAATCATTCTAATATGCTGATTTTGTGCTCAAGAAACATTTATTATTATTAAATATTATCTTCTTAATATTTTAGTGGAAACAGTGATACATTTTTCTGTATACTTTAATAAATAGAAAGTTAAAAGGAAAACATTTATTTGAAAGACATTTTCAATCTTTTGTAACAATATAAATGTCATCAGTGTCGCTTTTAATGCATCTTTGCTGAATAAAAGTATTTCTTTCTTAAAAAAAAAAAATCTTACCAACCCCAAACTTCTGTATTACACTGTGTTGTTTAATACATCATTTGTGTCATAAGAACCATGCACTGACAAACCTGACCCTTATTGGAAGATTGTTGGTCTAACAGCAAAAATAGTTTTGCTGTTATTCCACGTGGGCTCTTAAAGTTTCTCAGTACAACTTAGTACAGACCCTCTTTAACCAAGACACATTTAAAACAAAGACTTTCAAGTTTTCCTGTTCTCAGTGAGTGCTTGGGTGAGAAAACTTGAATATGTGCCTATGGGGTGTTTGTTAGGTTCAAGGATTTTACTGAATGAGATTGTGTTTGTACAAAGGGCCCATTGT
This sequence comes from Tiaroga cobitis, assembly GCA_030578255.1. NCBI lineage: Eukaryota > Metazoa > Chordata > Actinopteri > Cypriniformes > Leuciscidae > Tiaroga > Tiaroga cobitis. The sequence goes on along the minus strand of CM060602.1, from coordinate 27,954,654 downwards.
TATTGAGTGTCTTGAATTATTATTTACTGCTGAACAGAACAAGTGTCATATCTCACTTTGTGCTGATTTATATGTAAATTCTCTTGTTGTCGTTGCTCTGTTATTGTGTTACTTTACCAAAGCAAATGACCAACTTCTAAAAGCTTAAAGGGCTGTGAGCCCCTTGAGAGAGATAGAGATAGAGAGTATAATTTATATCACAATGTGTAATATAAAGTATTTACTACAAATACTGAGTTTATTTCTATACTCAATTTAAATATAAAACTAAGATGTATGCAGATAAATGCTCTGCTTTTCTTTTGCTATCAATAAACAAGCAGAATTATTATTTGGCCTTTTTTTCTAGGTAAACCTGTACCCACGTTATGTTTAATGCTTGGAGAAATGGTTTTTGGTGCCATGTTTTAAAGCTTAGACGAATAATGAATTTTAAGTGTTAACAACTTACATTCTGCCATAGCATGCACGCTAGGCTAGTTATGCTTTTCAAGGCATGGCATAGCGATATCCTCCTAAAGCACATACACAAAACTTACAACATAGATGTTAATGTGTTTAGAAAATGCCTATAATAATAGCTTTTCTATATTAAAATCCTTGTTTACTATGCTCAGAGAAAAGGGCTGCACTTTCGTGAAAGGAGGACAAGATTATTTTAATATATTGGCTAAACAGCGCTCTCTGTTGGTCACTTGAAGAACAAACGAGCGTGATCGGGGCAGCGTAGTACGTCATGATCCGCCATACTCACTACATAGTAGCTAATTGAGATAAAAACGTTTTGTGCACACCGATGCTGCCTCGTTTTAAACAAACTATAAGTTTAATCCCTCTATTTTCTAAGTCGATTCTTACTATTCTTATGCGCACTGCCCTGAAAAAAAAAAACAGTTTTGACGTCGCCCACATGTGAAAGTGAAACCAAAAGTGATCCTCCGACAAAAATGCAACGAGAACAACTAATGGTAAGAAAACTAAAACTTTATAATGTTTAGTGCTTATGCAATATATTTAAAAGTACTTGAGAAAATGATTGCTGCTAAAAACATCCTAAACCTGCCAGTCTTAGCAGATTTAAATGGGTTTAGGGATTCTTTAGTTGGAGACCAACTTGCCCATCAGTTAAAACCAACCAAAAGACTATTGTGACTGGGCTATGGAACCATTCTAGTCTGGTTTATCTGATTCCTTTTTATCTTCCCAGTTTTAATATGATCTCAAAGGCGTACCCCGTACCCAGAGCTGCAGCAGAACATGCTGCTGTGTTGTGCTGTGATCTTGTCATCTGGGCTTTTGTGTGGATAGCACTGCTATGGCTGGATGGAGAGGGCAGTCTGGATCTATGGTGCCTGTGGGCTCTCAGGACCATTAGCTACGTTGTGCTTTATTCAGTAATCACACATGTTTCTGACAGCAGCAGTCAGCCTCTCCTGAAGCGCTGGATAGCCCTACTGAGCTTCCTACCTCCTTTGTTTGATAGCATTCAGGCAATGCTTCACGGGACTGGGAGAGGCTTTAGTCCTGTTCCTGATCCTGGCATGGTGATCCTGAGCACTGCTACATCTACTCTCATATATATGGTGTGGGAGATGGCCTTCCCACACGGTGGACCATCTAAGGGTTCCAGGAACCAGAAGAAAGATGAAGAGGCCAGAGCACTCCTAATGAGGGTCATCCGCTACTCCAGGCCAGACTATCTTCATCTAGGAGCTGCCTTCCTCTTCCTCACCCTGGCGGCGCTTTGTGAGTGTTTTTATTGGTTGAGTAAACTAAAATATTGTCAGAATTCATTTGTGATTTTAAATCTAAATCCTGATTTCAGTGAATCTTTTATCTACATAGAATAAACTATTGTAAACCAGATCCATAGTAATACCTTTTATTTTGTAGTTGAGACATTCATCCCATACTGCATTGGGAAAGTTATTGACATACTGAGTGGAAAGTACCAGCACAACAATTTCTTATGGGCCATTGGACTCATGGCACTGTGTTCACTTGGAAGGTCAGTGTAACATCAATCCAATGCAAAAATCTTACTAAAAACTAATGTCTTCGTGTACAAATTGGTTTTGTTTCTCGCAATTAAAATGTTAAATTATTGTGTCTTTAAGTTCTATGTTCACTGGTCTGCGCGGTGGGATGTTCATGTGTAGCCTCTGCAGACTCAACAAGAGAATACGACACCTGTTGTTCCAGAACCTCATGAAGCAGGAGATAAGCTTCTTTGAAGATAATAAACCAGGTATGATACCTGTTCCTACACTTTGGAAGTTAAAGTTTAGCACTACTTGTCTTTCTATGTAAATGGGGCAGATTAAATGAAAATTCCCCCCATCTATTTTAATAAATGCATGTTATAGATCTCATTGTGTTTCTTTTTTGACCTTGTAATATGTAATAAGAATGTAATAACTGGACCTTTCAGTCAGTTATGAAAACAACAGACTTCCCTCTGGTGACGTATGCAGGACTCCAATCTTTAAGTACACTTAAACCCTGTGCCAGGAAAGCCTGTACTTTTGAGTGCAACGCCCACATCTTAAAGGTGCTCTAAGCGATGCTGGGTGACGTCACTTCTTGTTGACTTTCAAAGTATTGTCAAACAAAACGGAGGCTAGCTCGGCCTTCCCTCCTCCTCATCCCGTCCCCTCCCTGTAGTTTTACTGATACTTCTTTCAAGGTGTAATGTCGCCAAGTTAGATAAATGCTTTCATATAATGCAAAAAAAAAAAAAAAATAGAAACAACCAGAAAAACACGATAAAACGTTTCGCCACCTGAGGTTATAACTTTAGCTCCCATACCAGGACGCAATAATAGCAAGATAACGTTAGCTTCAAATTTAGTCAAAGTTGTCAATAGGCTATGAATGAACATGCAATTTCATAATAAATAGTTGGTGAAAACAATCATTCACACAAACTGTCGCCCTATGAGTTTGCTTGATTATTTACAATAGAGATCGATAGCTAGCTGCTAGAAACCTATATGTTGTATTCACCAAAGTTAGCGCTGACTGCATTGTTCTAGCTAATTATATCCTTGTGTTTGTTAGGCGAACATGAAAGTCCATTTAGAAAAAAAAACTGGATTTACCCACCTGTCCAGCAAAAACAGAGCTAACGTTACTTGAATGTCGGATTGGAAGCCCTTCTGCCGGCGGAGTTCTCACCACCTTTCAAAGGCTTTTCCAGTGTAAATTCGGGCATGCGTTCCTTCTCCTTTTCCCTCTTCTTTGTATTTTTGCAATCTGTTCATCAGAACGTCGTCTCTTTGGTCGCGTGTCGCTCATATCAAACTTAAAGAGTTAAAATTATAACTTTCCTCTTCATGCTTCTCTCCTCCACACCCCCCATGTACGCTCACTAACCCCACCCCCAGGCTGGAACACTGTTTGTTTTGTTTCGTGGAGAGGGTCGCCGCAGTTTGTTTTTGTTGCTGTTTGTGGAGCCTGGGCTGTCTACAGAGACTGCATTTTTTACAGTGTGTTCAGGGGACAGGCAGCTAGCGGATAGTGAGGAGATGTTTGCTGTATGTGACAAAAAATGTTTTGGCCTAAAAAACGCGTGACATCGCAATTAGAGCACCTTTAAAATCCAAACAACCAATGCTTAGAATCAAGTCCCCGCCCTACATTTTTACTTTTTCGATAATTCATTTCACTCGCATGTGCTTTATAATGCGAAAGACCTAATGCTACTTCTGTTTCATCATGAATTTTTAACACTACAAGCGATACAATTTAAAAACACAGTGTCAAGTAAAGCCCAAAGTCATAGAACTGCTTCTTGTAGATGTTGGCGAGAAAAATGTTTCTTGAGTTTGTACTGGTGTCAAACTGAATAGGTTCAAAGTACAGAAGAGAACTGAAGGCTTATGCCAGGTGCACATTGTATGATTTTGAGCTGTCCCAAACATTTTCAAAAATTTGCATTTTTTTATTTGCGCTTTCAGGCCCCCAAAACACAGTTCTCCTGTAAATGAACAGCCAAAATGCACAAAAAGTTTTTAGTTGAAAATGTGTCGTGTAAACAGCCCCTAAACCTAAACAAGACAAAGAAACAGAATGACCGTGACATGGGGTGACATTTCTTCGACATGAAGAAAACAAGTGTGAACACTTGACGATTTTTTGAAGACCATTTCACCGTTCTAATCATATCCACTAGTGTTCACATATGAAGTGCCACAAGTTTCACCAAGTAAAAAAAAAAAAAAAGTGCATTCTGCTGCATATTTGAGTATTATTCTAAGAGTAGACAAAGCTACAAAACTGTGATAATATAGCCATTATTTAATATCATGACATTTTTTTCTCTCTTACAGGTAGTCTCACATCACGTTTAGTCTCTGACACTGATAAAATGGGACGTTCTGTGGCCATGAATGTGAATGTGTTACTGCGAAGCCTGGTGAAGACATGCGGCATGCTGTTCTTCATGCTGGGCCTGTCCTGGCACTTAACCCTGCTCACATGCATTGAAATGCCACTTCTTGCTTTCATTCAGAACTCATACAACAACTTCTCCCAGGTAAGTAACCCTCCTCAAGTTGGTTTCCTTTTCATTCCTGTGTCTTTCCTAACGGCCTATCCTAATATTTTGGGGTAGACCATAATGAATTCATAATTCCTTACCTTCCTGATCAGGAAACATCCAAAGAGCTTCAGGACTGTAATGCAGAGACTACAGAGTTGGCGTCTTCTGTCATTGGGTCGATGAAGACTGTGCGCAGTTTTAAGGCAGAGCATCAGGAACAGCAGCGATATGAACAGACTCTCAACAGGAAGCTCCAGGTTTTTAGGCGTAAAGGTGTCTACAGTGCAATTCATCTCTTAATACGCAGGGTAAATCATATACAGTCCTAAGTTGCATTCACTGTTCTCCTTAGTAGAAATTGTGTTATAGTTCATTGATTCATACAAATGGCTATCTTCTTGCATTGTATTTTAGTTCATTACAGTGGGCTTGAAGGTAGCAATGCTGTTCCAAGGCCGAAATCTCATCTCGTCTGGACAGCTTAGCAGTGGCAGCCTTCTTGCGTTTGTGTTCTACCAGAAGGACATGGTGACCAACATGAGGGTAAGATGGCCGGGTAAATTTTACAGTAATATGACCATTCAGATGATACTAAATTCTGGCCATAATTATATTCTCAGCATCTTGTATATATCTATGGAGACATGCTGAATACTGTGGGATCAGCAGTGAAGGTGTTCCAGCTGCTCGATAGGAAGCCACAGTTGAAAGAGGCAGGCCATCTGGCTCCAGAGAAGCTTAAGGGAAGACTAACCTTTGAAAAGGTCACATTTTCCTACCACTCCCGTCCTGATCAAATGGCACTTAAGGTACGTTTTTTGTTTATTCCGCAAAAGCTAATCATAGATAGAACTAATGTGATTTGCATGTATTCATTGTTGAATTGTTGCAGTCTGTTACATTGGAATTGAGTCCAGGAAAGCTGACGGCATTGGTAGGCCCCTCTGGTGGTGGGAAGAGCTCTTGCGTCTGCTTGCTCCAAAGGTTCTACGATCCACAGGAGGGTGAGATGTTCCTGGATGGAGAACCTCTGTACCGTTACCAACACCAGTATTTGCATAAAAAGGCAAGAATTGATTCACCAGCATTTACAACCATATAACTTCTGGGGCCAGTTGTTAAAAAAAATGTAGTCTGGATCAGAATGATCTGGATTTGGAAATCCCATGTTTTGCTATTCAGGATTAGGTAAACCATCTTACTTTTGTGCCAGTTTTTCAATGCAAAATATTAATTGGATCACCCTGATCCAGATACACACTTTTTCAGATTGCCAAATCTGGATTACTAGTGCTCTACGGAGCCCCTAAAGGGACATACTGAAAAAATCCGATGCTTTTGCGTTCACTCGCAAATCATTTTTGACTGGTTCATCTCTTATGATTGTTCCAATGTAGTTTACAAACAGTGATAAAAAACTCTTTAAATTAAATATACATAAATATATTCCAGCTGTTTGGGGACTATTTTATGGCGCCAAAGTCTCTTTTTTTACTTTACTGTAGGCTTCCAAAAGGCTTAATAAGCCTAATGTCTACCGATTACTTTCTGTATTACTGTATTACTTTAACAGTTTAAACTAAAAAAATGTGTGTATATTTTATGATACACGTTTTAAAAAAAAACAATTTTAAAGTTTTATTACATTTTGTTCCTGAAATCCACACTTCTGCTGGGATCAGTATAATCCTGATTTTTTCGATCAAATGTATCTTAACTTACTAAAAAGGTTTTGAACACAAACTGATGATTTAATCCAGATCAAAACCAAGATTGGATTTTGTGATCTAATCCGATTTCAGAATACTTTTTTCTTTAGAACAACATATATTCAAGATTTGATACAATCCAATAACCGAAATCTGATCAGATAACTTTCGAACAACTGGCCCCAGGAGAGATGTGAAAACATTCAATTCCATTGGATGGTTTGGTGAGACAGTAATTTATAAATGGTAGTTTATAAAACTACACATTATTCTCTTTCATTTGGCTCAGGTGGCGATGGTATCCCAGGATCCTGTGCTTTTCTCTGGCTCTGTGAGATACAATATTGAATACGGTTTGCAGGACTGCACACTTGAAAGAGTAGAAGCTGCTGCTCGTAAAGCCAATGCACACAACTTCATATGCAAATTGGAACAGGGATACAACACAGGTAATATATAACTAAAGAGGCACCGATATTAAAATTCTTTCTGATACTAATGAGCCGTTAACTATTTTCATGTCATAGCCAATATCACATTTTTATACTTTTTTGTCTAAATAAAAAATAAAACTGACCAAAAAATTTAAAGAATGCCTAGAGGTGAATGTAGGCATGACATTATACTGTTCTGTATGAAAAAATGGATATTCGTTTTGAGAATGTTACCAGCACATTCTGGTGCTGAAGAATGTTATTAAATTAGTGTTTTAATAAAGAATGTTATTAAATTAGTGTTTTTTGAAGATTGACTTTAAAGGGTTAGTTCACCCAAAAAACACGCAAGACCTTTGTTCGTCTTCAAAACAAAAATAAATATCTTTTTGATGAACTCTGAGAGCTTCATGTCCCTCCATAGACAGCTACGCAACTACCACTTTGATGCTTCAAATCCATATGAATTGAGTGATTTAGTCCAAATTCTCGATCGCTTTATATGAAGAACAGATTTAATTTAGTCTTTTATTCACATATAAACATTGATCAGCGAACACAAACAGAAGCTCAACCAAACCTGCTTGACGCACGAGAACAAGCCTCATTGGTTCTCGCACGCCAAGCAAACATGCTTGAGCTTCCATTTACCACAACTGATGTGTGAGTTGATGAATAAAATTATATTTATACTGATATTTATAAATCAGTGACATGGTATTGATATGTGTATCCCTAAAAATAAATCGAGTTGTTTAAATTTGAATGCTTTTTCTGTAGATGTAGGAGAGTGTGGCGACCAGCTGTCGGCGGGGCAGAAGCAGTGCATTGCTATAGCCAGAGCTCTGATAAGGGACCCACAGATTCTTATCTTGGATGAAGCTACCAGCCACATGGACTGTAGCACACAACAAGCAGTACGAGCTCCTATGGAATTAATACTAAATCTGCACAGTAATTATTTTAAGCTGCAGTAACATGCTAAATTCTGAGGTTTTCCCCATTTATAGTGTCTATTCATGATCTTATTTCCAAGGTTCAAGATGTGCTCAATAGCATAACGCATCAGACAGTGCTGGTAATAGCTCATCGTTTGGAGACTGTAGAGAAAGCGGACCACATTATCTTCATGGAGGTAGGTGAAGTCGTGGAGCAGGGAACACACCAGCAGCTCATGGCCAAAGGAGGAAGATACTATCGGCTCAGAGAAAAGCTTTTCAATCTGGAGACACAACCAGTTGGCTAAAGTATCAGATTTGTGGATAGATTTTACCCAGTCTTCAGTACACACTCACAGACTGCCTTTCATGTAGATTGAACAACTCATTCTAGTGTAGATCTGTGTGGAGATTTAATTTTTTTTTGTCCATTTCTCCATCCTTCTGTTTATATAGACAGTGTTTTGTTCATTTAGTTAAGTGACAATATGGGACACATAAAAAGGAAAGCATGGGCTTTGTATCCTAAAAGTAAAACAGTGTGAAACAACCTCTACTGTATTACAAAATATATGTAATACACAATTTCGTGTGTATATTTAAATCAGAGAATGACCAGTGGGTTTGCCCTCAGCTGCAGAAAAATGCGGAACAAGATCTCAGAGCTCTTATCCGTCTTCATTGTGCCACCAAGAGCTGCTTGATTTTGAGCATCCTGGAGATCTTTATAAAGAGACTGACAAAAGAAAAAGAAAATGTTAGTATTGAATTAGGCAAAACGGTCTGATATATGTGAATTAATACCAGAGGTGGGAGTAAGTCACACATGTGCAAGTCTCAAGTCTTAACCTTCGAGTCTCAAGCAAGTCCAAGTCAATTTTTTATAAAAGCAAGCAAGTCAAGTCAAGTCACTGCCTTATGTCAAGCAAGTCAAGTCAAGTCGTAGCTTGGGTCACAAGTCACTGGCAAGTCATACAAACGTTTGATGATTTCACTGAATTTATATATTAAAATAAGTTAAAACTACATAAGTTGTGGACTATGGTTTTATTTGCAACTTTTTTTTTAAATATGCATTTCCACATACAGCTGAGTGGTTACTACAATAAAAATCTAAAAAATAAATAAAAATTTCAAACTACATAGCCTAAAATGTAAATGTAACTGAAATTAGGCCAACATTAAAGCATGGAAAAATAAATATGCCTCAAACATTGCAGAAGACCATTAAAAGGTATTAAACAATTCACAATTCAAGTATAATGGTTCCTATGCCACCAAATGGCATTCTTCAAACTGGCATCCCCTTTATATATGTTATATAACAGCCGTTGGCATTTAGCCTATTATGAAGTTAAAACCGCCAATAGGTGGCGCCAAATCACCGTCTTAATGTACGAGTCATAGAAGCAGTCAACTGATTTGTTCAAAATGACAGATTCGTTCTGGAACTAAGCAACAAGGTCACTGAATCACAAATACGCATAACTCTTTCTGTGGCTTGTTTGGAACTATTGTCATTGGAGAAATAGAGCAAAAACAGAAAATATTTGGAATATTATGTCTTAAATGTCACATCACAATATTCACTCTTTGTTTACTGAACTGTTTATAAAATCATCACATTTGCAATCGCGCCAATAATCTGGAAATATTTTTTTATATGTTATAATTATGAAAATAACTCATAGGGCCATTTTTCCACCACATTTTGAATTTTGGGTGCATATTAATTCTGCAGACATTTTTTGCCACCAACCCCCTGATAACATTAAGAGAAACATAAACGACAAAACTAACAGTTTTCTATATTGTTATTCGTCATTGGAAAGAACAACATTTTTGGCTTTAAAGCATGATTTAAAAAGAAATGTGGCAAATGTTATACAAAACATATACCATCATTAATTATCATTTGAATATTGACAACATTAAGCTACATTTGAAAACATAAAGTGTATAAAGAGGCATGCTGTTTTGACCAATATTATTCTCTCTAGATTTAAAGATAGTCGAATTAACTATAACAAACAGGTTAAACAAGCCATAGTTTACTGGTGAATGGTGAATGAAGTTCGACTGTTCAAGGTTGTGATGGTCGTCCGATATCCCTGGCCAGTTATTATGCGTACAACAAATGTTCTTGCATGAATATGGTCATTTTCTGGCGTTTATATCCAAAAAGATACGATGCAGGGAGATGTTTTTGTATTTAGCGCGCTCACCGCGATGTAGGCTATTTCTGGGCTTGTGCCGCGTCACGCAATCGCGCAGAATCTGATGACTGACGTCAATGGTTCCGTTGCTTTCATTTTGTTTATCAATGGATGTTGCGATGATTTATATAAAAATGTATATCAAGTCATTCTCGAGTCATACAGTTCAAGTCAAGTCAAGTCTCAAGTCATTGGATCTCAAGTCAAAGTCAAGTCGAGTCATTTTCTTAATTTAGTCAAGCAAGTCTCAAGTCCTTAAATTTGCGACTCGAGTCTGACTCGAGTCAAGTCATGTGACTCGAGTCCCCCATCTCTGATTAATACTAATCACAGAGTAAAGGTGCAGCCACAAATGTTGCAGGCAAAAAAAAAATCCATTGTCAATAGTGTAGTGACGCATGAAGCCCTCATGCCGAACTCCAGATTGAAAACAGGTGTGTGTGTGTGTGTGTGAGCGAATGTAAGAGTCTGCATGCCTATAATAGAATGGGTACCTTTTTCAGTTTGATAAAGGGATTTCCCCTCCCACGCTTTTTTTTAAATAACTGGATTTTTGCAGCAAAATTTGCCGAGCAACGGTAAATGTGATGGCACCTTTAGACTTTAATGCAAATGGTGCAATCTAAGCATGCAAGAATGAACAAATAAAATGAAGGGAATCGGATCTACCTCAACGTGCCGTACAGCTTCACACAAGCTCTGTGCTTTTAACTGCTTTGTATGGCAACATTTTACAGTAGAGTCTCTCAACAAGACCTGTTGAAAAAGTCATGATCCCCAAATCAGATTCAATTGTAAGTCGATGTTAGAAAAATATAAATATTTAATTATAAAAGTACCTGTAGGCGCCTCAGAATGGCATGATGCAGTCCACACACCGCTGCCACAGATGTACTCTCCACCCGAATCTCCAGGACTTCAAGAGGTCCTTCAGAACATAAATCTCCCAGTGTCACCTTGAGGAAAGACATGAGTAGCTCATTCTAAATGATAGACTTCATGATCGTAAATGAGTAATGAGTAGTATAAAGTCAGCACCTCTTTGGCCATAATCTTGACAGAATATCCATCTGGGCTGTAGGCACAAACCACTGGGCTTTGTACAGACTTTGTTTGTCCCATCACCTCTGGTGATACCAACCAGTTTAGCACAGACACACATGTTTCTGAACTGCTGCTTACTGAGATGTGCAGTTTGGCCTTTAGAAGCTTGGATGATACTCTGATCAGCACTGCAACGGGTCCTGACTTGGAAGTAGTATCAGAATCTTTGGTTAACGCTCCTCTGGCACGCAGGAAGGCTTGAATGCCATCCCTGACACTGTCATGTCTGATGTTACCATGAGAAAATGATCCCTCTAGCCTTAAAGCATCAAGCCAATCCACTGTTAAAGAATTCAAAGGTGCACTAATGGAGCCCATCTCTGTTAGGAGCTGGGAAACACCAAGAGAAGTTGCTTCAGGGCTAAACAGATTGGAGAGGGAGAAGGTGAGAGAACAGTAGACCTTCACTGGCAGAGACAGCCCATCAACGGTTTCAAGAGGAATGGTTACATCCAGTTTCTGATCAGAATCCAGTTTCTTCAATGGGAATGAGTATGTCCTGGATGAGCTCTCAATATTTGAATATTGGGATAATGGGTGGACCTGAATGCATAGAGTCCAGCCATGTTCCAATGAACATCCACTTGAATTTACAAGAACACATGCAAGAGTCAAAGAGTCTCTTTGGAGCAATGAGCTCCATCTAGCCACACCATGACAGCTGATTGGATGTTTGGTGCCCATATTAAACTTTTTTTCATTCCCATGGGTGTCCAAAAGTAGGCTGCAAACATTTATGACTTGATTCAGACGTTTGAGAGACTCATTTTTCCCCTGAAGCTTGTGTTTCAAGGATTCTGCCCTGCAGAAGATAGTAACAAAAGGATCAATGACGTGACACTCATTTTGGTCGCTCTATTAATTTATTTAAAAAAAATTCATACAGTGACTTGTATATTAAAAAAGAGAAAGAAACCAACATGAATACAAAGAGTACAGAACTTTTAAATTAGATTTTTTTTAATATTCTTTATCACTGACACTGTTATATCTCATTGACTCAAAATGTGACATTTAGCTTTAGGCGTTGGCAAAACAGAAGTTTTCTTTTTTATGATGAGGCATGAAACAGACCTCTCCCAGATGTTTCCGATGGAAGCCAGGAGGTCCTTCACTCTCTGGCCTGCTAGAGATGGAGGTAACCTGGGCACGTTTCCTTTTTCAGATGCTTGAGGAAGGTTCACTCGAAGCAGTCTTCCACTCAAAGATATGCCCATAAGCTGCACAGATTCTTATTATTCAAATACAAATAATTTGCGTTAGTGACTTAAAGGGTTAGTTCACCCAAAAATGAAAATTAAGTCATTAATTACTCACCCCCATGCTGTACCAACCACGTAAGGCCTTCGTTCGTCTTCGGAACACAAATGAAGATATTTTTGATTAAATGTGAGAGCTGGATCACTCCTCCATAGGCTCCCTAAGGGAATGAATCCTGACGGCCCAGAAAGTCAATGAAGAAAATGTTTAAATATTCCATGTCACAACAGTGGCTCAACTATAAGTTTATCAAGCGACGAGAATACTTTTTGTGCGAAAAAACAAACAAAAATATCGACTTTATTCGACTATTCCTTTTCTTCCTTGTAGGCCTGAAACGAGACTTCAAGAGATTTCCACGACGTGCACGCGCGAGAACTTAACTGAAGTAGTTGAAGGAGATCGCAATTCTCGCGCGTGCGTCGTGGAAATCTCTTGAAGTCTCGTTTCAGGCCTACAAGGAAGAAAAGGAATAGTCGAATAAAGTCGTTATTTTTGTTTGTTTTTTCGCACAAAAAGTATTCTCGTCGCTTGATAAACTTATAGTTGAGCCACTGTTGCGACATGGAATATTTAAACATTTTCTTCATTGACTTTCTGGGCCGTCAGGATTCATTCCCTTAGGGAGCCTATGGAGGAGTGATCCAGCTGTCACATTTAATCAAAAATATCTTCATTTATGTTCCGAAGACGAACGAAGGTCTTACGGGGTTGGTACAGCATGGGGGTGAGTAATTAATGACTTAATTTTCATTTTTGGGTGAACTAACCCTTTAAGAATCAAAACACCTAAAAGCCTGGTAAACAGCATAGAGATGGATCAGAATGCAATGCATGTACAGTACCTGTAGGGTTAGTATGTGGGCGAGCAAGTGCTATAACCCTGCATACACCAAGACTGTCTGAGGTCAGAGCTTGCAGCTGGGACTCAGTTCCTGTGGCTTCTGATGAAGATATCGTGGTGAACTGAAGTGTGTGTAGGTCATTGAGAGAGCTGTAGTACAGCCGTTTATCATCAACACAAACACACAGCACTGGTCCTCGTACACTATGCTCATTGAAGCCTGTAAAATGTGAATTTAACAGATTATCAAAACTGATCAATAATTTATTCAAGAGCATTGAATAAATAAAGCATTGCTACTACTGTCCTGATATCAAAATGAAGGAAAAAAAAAAACGAATTCTTGAATAGAAAACCAAAACCAAAATGGTTTGGCATTATGTATTATTATTTATTAAATATTTTAAAAAAACTGCTTATTGATTTTTTGTCTGGTTGTAAAATGTCATGTGGTGCAAATCGTAATTATATTTATGAAGTCAAGAAATTGATATAAAAGCCTTGCAAAATATATTTTATACTTCTGAGTATAATAATGTGTATACCGTATTCAAGATGTAAGGAAATATTTTATTACTTTTTTATATTTAATGGTTACACCACATTACACTTTTTCAGACATTAAACTAAAACATTTTAAAAATGGTATAAGTTTTTCGAAAACAATATGAAACCAGTACAAAAATAAAATTAAAAAAATTATTTAAAAAAAAAAGGCATACACATTTAACTTTTTTTAAAAGATATTTCCTTTTCTTTATTGTCGACAATCTTATTGACTATCAAATCAAAATCAAACACTTTTGCAAAAGCAAAAATTTGTGTAATAAAAGCACATTCATTTCATTCTTACTATAATCTGCCTCTTTTCCTTCTGAGCTTGCTTGTTTGCTTCTGACCATTAGAAGTTTGCCTCTTTGACCAACTGCGATGAGACACTGAGGTCCGTGTTCTCCAGAGACGCAGGTTCCGACAAATACGATTGGCTGCTCTAAGCTCTGAAGGACTCTGATTGGAGATCTCGGCTCTCCTCTTGGACCAGCCAGGGTGGGGACGAGCAAAGGAAAGCAGCAAATACGTCCATCAGGTAAACCACATAGTATGACTGGAGAATTGACTAAAGAGGAATCCACTCCAAATAAGAGCCTGAAAAGACGGGGCTCAAGATAAGGATGGAGGTCAGACTGTTGAGAGTTGACTGACATGGAGCCTTTAGGATAGATGCAAGTCAGCACTGGAGGACAGTTCACACTTTTTTCTTTGTCTGTTATGTTTAAACGGCATGAGTTTACAGTTGCAACCTGGAAACAAGCAAGTTTATGAAGGGGTCTGGATCCAGGCTCTTCATAGAGATCAAAACTCCAGATGGACTTGTGAAGACTAAGAGTCACAAGGATCTTCTCAACTATGGTAAATGCTTGCAGACTGAAATTTTTCAGGACAATGGAATCATCTGATACTATATTCAGCACACGGTCAGGACTTTTGCTCGCCAGGACAGAGGAAGAACTAGTAAAAAAGAAGCATGGAAAACAAATTATAAAAATAAAAATTCCACATTATAGTGACTAAAGAAAATCTAAAGATCCATTGAAATTGCTTGACGTATGCAGTTTTCCTTCCTGTAATGACGTATTTATGGACACATTTCCTAGGGAAATTTACTTACAGCAACTCTGCTAGGAAAATTCACATAAATGACTGCATTTAAAGGGTTAGTTCACCCAAAAATGAAAATTAAGTCATTAATTACTCACCCCCATGCTGTACCAACCCCGTAAGGCCTTCGTTCGTCTTCGGAACACAAATGAAGATATTTTTGATTAAATGTGACAGCTGGATCACTCCTACATAGGCTCCCTAAGGGAATGAATCCTGACGGCCCAGAAAGTCAATGAAGAAAATGTTTAAATATTTCATGTCACAACAGTGGCTCAACTATAAGTTTATCAAGCGACTAGAATACTTTTTGTGCGAAAAAAACAAACAAAAATAACGACTTTATTCGACTATTCCTTTTCTTCCTTGTAGGCCTGAAACGAGACTTCGAGAGATTTCCACGACGCATGCGCGAGAATTGCGATCTCCTTCAACTACTTCAGTTAAGTTCTCGCGCGTGCACGTTGTGGAAATCTCTTGAAGTCTCGTTTCAGGCCTACAAGGAAGAAAAGGAATAGTCGAATAAAGTCGTTATTTTTGTTTGTTTTTTCGCACAAAAAGTATTCTCGTCGCTTGATAAACTTATAGTTGAGCCACTGTTGTGACATGGAATATTTAAACATTTTCTTCATTGACTTTCTGGGCCGTCAGGTTTCAATCCCTTAGCCAGCCTATGGAGGAGTGATCCAGCTGTCACATTTAATCATAAATATCTTCATTTGTGTTCCGAAGACGAACGAAGGCCTTACGGGGTTGGTACAGCATGGGGGTGAGTAATTAATTACTTAATTTTCATTTTTGGGTGAACTAACCCTTTAATTTATGTTGTAGAAAAAAAAAAGCGAATTCTAAATGTGAATTGATCCAGTTTGCTAAACCCCACCCCCCTTTATTATTGTTGCTGACAAGTTCTGAATTGACTGGACAAAAAAAATCTGTTGCAATATAAAGGTACTTTATTTGCTATAAGTGAGCTATAGCATAGAATTGGAATAGAATTATTTATTTCTGTCCATCCATAGACAGCTACGCAACTACCACTTTGATGTTTCAATAAGTTCATAAAGAGATTGTAAAACTAATCCATATGAATTAGAGCGGTTTAATCCCAAAAATTTCTGAAGAGACATGATTGCTTTTGCTTTATATGATGAACAGATTTAATTTAAGCTTTTATACACATAAATATTCAACTCACATTTCAGTTATCAGTTTAACGGAAGCTCAAGCATTCAATCTGTTCATATAAAGCGAAAGAGTCTCTTCATAAAATTTGTTCTAAACCGCTCAATTCATGGAATCGTTTTAAGATCTCTCTCCTTATGAACTTTTTGAAGTGTCAAAATGGTAGTTGCGTAGCTGTCGATGGAGAGACTGAAATCTCTCGGATTTAATCAAAAATACCTTTTTTTGTGTTCTGAAGAAAGACTTACGGGTTTGGAAATTGGAACGACATGAAGGCGAGTGATTAATGACAGAATCATCATTTTTGGATTAACTAACACTTTAAGTGATCTAAGAAATATGTTATGGCAGATACTAACGTTACCTGAGCTGTGGTAGATGGGTGCAGTAAAGACCACCATTCGCGCAAAGTGCATAAAGCCGATATTTATCGTCACTTAATGCCATATTGGTCACTGAATCTTCAAACTGCATCACGGTCTGAAAAAAACAACATGTAACGTTATTGAGTGAGCTTGCAGAAAAGTAGTCTGGTATAGTGTAACACAAAAGTTAAAACAAACATGCACTTGCCGTGACTCTCCTCTCCTCAACATTAAATACGAGCACATCTCTGTGTCCGCAGGCCAAGAAAAGATTCGTGTCGTCCTGTAAGATGCGCACTGAGTGTGACTGACAGTCACTGAACTCAGACAGATACTCCACACTGCACCGCTCCATTATATGATGTCACACAGGTCTGTTTTACATTCTCCACAGAGTTTACTCCAACTTAAAAGACTCTTTCGTTTCAGATAATAATAGTTCTCAGATTTAAGCACATAACAGAAATGCTCGCGACTGTTCCTAACCATAGACAGTAAAAGAAAGTTCCTAACTTGTTTCACGCAACCGCCGCCTCAACAGTGACCAATGAGGATCAATGTTCTTCCTCTTCTGTTTTTTAACCAATCAGATTTAATACACTGCCATCTACCGGAGATTCCGGACATTGTTTAACCTAATGTTGACTCAAGGTCCCATTCAAAGTAATTGTATCTTGCTGCCACAACGTTTTCTACCACAAAATAAATTAATATATATATATATATAAAAATCTTCAATCCAAAGAGATACAATGAGTATACAGAATATTCCGTTTTAATATTAGGCCTATAGGCTATACATATTACAGGCTGCATTAACACCATGAAATCAAAGCAAACTGATTTCCGGAAGCAGCAACAACTTTTGAGCATACAACTGTCTTAAGCAGTTCAGTTAAAATAGTTCCATGATTAGAAGGTCTTCTTTCTGGCTCTAGAAGAGGAGAATCGTCAGAGCTGGACTGGGGGAAAAATTTCAGGCCATTCGGTCACGTTTCCCCGTTAATGTTTTGCTGGTTACGGCCTTTAAATTGGAATAAAGGAATTAATCAACGAATAGCTAAATAATCTATATTTTTAATAATCTATATTTTTAAAGCTTTAATAGCTTTATCCTTAATTCATGGGATCCAGGTTCCAGGCTATAAAGCTCTTAAACTCTGCTTTGTTGCCCCAATTAAATGTTTCCATAGATCTTGGACAGATTCCAGAGTTTAAGGAAACCATGGTTCTATAATAACAATGACAACAAAATAATAACCATATAGTTTTTATAATGAAAAAAAACTGATTTAAAGTCAGATTAATAATATGGCCCACAATAATGCAACATTTGTACAGTGTTAAGTGCGTGCTTTCATAGGGTGGTGCTGTGTGGATTGAAAAGCTTTTAATTAACGTTTTGAAGCCTACAGTTTACCTCGAAACTTCAGTTTAAATGGTTGGAGCTATTCAGTCTGGTTTCAGCTAGTTTCGCCACAGAGCCTTTAATGTTTACATATCATGTTGCGCTTGTATCGAATTCAAATGGATCAAGCCAGCGTCGAGCGAGTTTGTCAGCGCTGTGCGTGAGACTGTTCAGCTGCTCTCGCACTGCAACTGCTGGATGCGCGCGCGCACTGTTTAATCAGGTAGCGGCGCGCCGTTTCATCACCTGGCTGGCCTTTGGTGTTTGTTTTCCATGCACTCGCAGGAGCAGCACTCCAGTAAAGAACTTCGATAAATATGTGGGGGGGGGGGGGGGGGGGGGGCTGCCTAACAGCACACGGCTGCCTAACAGCACACTAGAGCCCTGCTCACTCCAAAGGCCCACTTTAAGGGCTCTGCCGTCTGCCCTTCGAAGGGAGTAGGGCATAGGGAAGCTCACGAGCAATAAGCACGTCCCAGCCGGGTTCGTCACTTATTTGGTTCCCCTGGAAACATTTCCGTTGTGGTCTGTGTTATTTGCAGCGCGTTTCTGTATTTGTGTTGTGAGCTTTTGCAGCACGTTTCTGTATTTGGGTTGTGTTGTGAGTATTTGGAGCACACGTGTGTTGTGAAACTGATGAAGATGTTTTCTTAATTTGCGGGTGTTTTTTTTTATTTGCACGCGTTTTTTTCTATTTCCATGCGTTTTATTTTATTTGCATGTGTTTTTTTCTATTTGCACGCGTTTTTTTCTATTTGCATGTGTTTTCTTCAGTTGCAGCACGTTGAGCTCTCTCGGCCACTGTATCTGTAGGCTACTCCTCTCAACATGGAGACAGGAGAGCTGTAGCACATATGTATTGTGTTTTGCAAATATAAATAAATGAGCCTAGATAATATTTCACAAATAAATACAATATATGTGTTTCTCCATTGCATTTTCGCTCAAATTGACCTTTGTAGGCCTACTTGCACATTGCTTTCTGTTTGTTTGCGAGTTTTACTTTGCAAAGCAGATCGAGTTTGTTTGCAAATTTCTGGATTTGTTTGTTTAATTATGGCACAATGAATGAATGAATGAATGAATGAGGCATTTATATAGCGCTTTCATATGTAGCCTTCTACTGTACACCCAAAGCGCTTTACAATCATATCAGGTGTTCTCTCCTCAACCAGCACCAGCACCAATATTAACTCCATAGTTCGGGTCGTATAGGGCGGCTAATACTCATTACTACTGCGGAGTAGCCCAGTACCTGCGTGACTCGTCATAGACATAAACAAAGAGAAGTAGCTCCGGCTACAATGTTCTTCCGCAAGAGTCACATAAAGTTCTGTTTAACTGAACCACTTAAAGGGTTAGTTCACCCAAAAATGAAAATTAAGTCATTAATACTCACCCCCATGCTGTACCAACCCCGTAAGGCCTTCGTTCGTCTTTGGAACACAAATGAAGATATTTATGATTAAATCTGAGAGGTTCATGACTGCTACATAGGCTTGTTATGGAATTTTTCTATTATTGCTCTGATTTCAGTGATTCCTAATGATGGCCTCATCTGTTCTCACGAATGTAGTGAGAGGGGGCCTTTGATTGATAATTTACTGTGGTTGGGAGTCAGTGGAGGTAAGGAAAAGCAGGTGGTCAAGGGGTCATCTTGAGTGCATTTGTACGTTATAGCCTAAAGGGTTAAGGGGGCATTTACCTCTCAGGGCCAGGGAGAAATAGGAAAAAACAAAGTATATCTCTCCTGTGAGGGGAGGGCAGAAATAAGGCCTTGGAGGACACAAGATATAAAAAAGACAGACACTGCTTCTCCTTATCTCTCCTCACTGACTCACGAATGTGTATTGGTGATGAAGATCTCTCTTGCAAGAGAATAAATACTTTTTAAACTATTAAATTGGACTCAGGGTGTCTCTTACTCAGTGATGATGTTTGTTGGGAAGCAAAAAAAGCCACAACAGGCTCCCTAAGGGATTGAATCCTGACGGCCCAGAGAGTCATTAAAGAAAATGTTTAAATATTCCATGTCGCAACAGTGGTTCAACTATAAGTTTATCAAGCGACGAGAATACTTTTTGTGCGAAAAAACAAACAAAAATAACGACTTTATTCGACTATTCCTTTTCTTCCTTGTAGGCCTGAAACGAGACTTCGAGAGATTTCCACGACGCATGCGCGAGAATTGCGATCTCCTTCAACTACTTCAGTTAAGTTCTCGCGCATGCGTCGTGGAAATCTCTTGAAGTCTCGTTTCAGGCCTACAAGGAAGAAAAGGAATAGTCGAATAAAGTCGTTATTTTTGTTTGTTTTTTCTCACAAAAAGTATTCTCGTCGCTTGATAAACTTATAGTTGAGCCACTGTTGCGACATGGAATATTTAAACATTTTCTTTAATGACTCTCTGGGCCGTCAGGATTCATTCCCTTAGGGAGCCTATGTAGCAGTCATGAACCTCTCAGATTTAATCATAAATATCTTCATTTGTGTTCCGAAGACGAACGAAGGCCTTACGGGGTTGGTACAGCATGGGGGTGAGTAATTAATGACTTAATTTTCATTTTTGGGTGAACTAACCCTTTAATCGGTGGTTACTACCCAGGGTGGAGCTAGAAGGTCCAACCACACCCTAAACCTACCCAAACTCTATCCCTCCTCCACCCATTAGATCCACAGAGGTGGAGCTAGATTAGGTCAAGCTCAACACATGACGTCCAGAGAGGTGGAGCTGGGCGTCATTTGGCTCTGCAGTGAACTGTTACCACTTGGGTTTTAGGGTCAGTGACATATATACCATAAAAAAGTGTTTTTTCAAAAATTTCAAATAACAGGCATAAAAAATGGTTGACTTTTGTTCTACTAACTCTCATCTTTATAGAAAAATATGTTGTTTAAAAATTTTCAATTGGAATCAGAATTTATGTGACAATTTGCTGTATTAGTGCGTACAATCGTCATATGGTGTGACATGAAAATAATTGTATATAAACTGAAAATGGACAGTGTTGGGGAAAGTTACTTTGAAAAGTAATGCGTTACAATATTGCGTTACTCCCTTAAAAAGTAACTTATTGCGTTACTTAGTTACTTTTTTAGAAAAGTAATGTGTTACGTTACTTTTGCGTTACTTTTTTTCCACCTGGGCTGGGCTTGTTTTTTATACCAAAAAAGATATATTTTGGGGCAAATGTAAAGACCCTTTCACACAAAAAAGTGAAATAATAAGCCTCAGACTGAAGGAAATGCAGATTTACTCCTGTACAGTAGAGTACAGTAGTGTTCAGTAGAGGGCGCCGCTCAAACAAACCTTTTAGCTGCTGCTGTTCTGGGTAACAGAAGAAGAGGATGCAGGAGAAACAAATTTAACACTTACTTTACCAATAAAAACATATAAAAAAATCTATAGTCATTTTTGCTTATGGTTTAACTGAAAAAATCGGAGGTCAGAAGCAAGTACTTTGGTCAATAAAGATTAAATGCATAAAAAATGTTTTGTTTTATTTAACATATTTAGGTATTGGAGGTTTGCATAGTGTTCTGATTCTGCATTTCACTGATTTTATTCATTTTGAGGAATATTGAATCTTTTTTGTGCAAGTGAGATGAGTAAATCCACGCTTACATTTAATCTAGAACTATAATAACCCTCATGTTTACACACAACGCCTCTGCACTTCGATTTGTCTCAACATTAGGACAGAAGAGCTGTCAGTCAATAAAGGGGAAAACAAAGTAACTTGCATTACTTATTAGAAAAAGTAACTCAGATATTTTGTTGTAAATTTTAAAAGTAATGCGTTACTTTACTAGTTACTTGAAAAAGTAATCTGATTATGTAACTCAAGTTACTTGTAATGAGTTACCCCCAGCACTGAAAATGGATTATACCTTTCTTAAGTTACTCACTTTATCAAAGTCATTTATCATAACTAAACTGTGATCCATCATACTTTTGTGAAAATTAATTAAATTTGTGTATTATTTTCTAAAACATTGCTCAATGTGAGACCCATGCCGTCGGTCTTTCAACATATTTTCTATTTATTGTGACAAACCTTGCTAGAAAATTATACAAATATTTGTGACTCTTGCTGATACTATTTTCTATGTATTCCATGAATATTTTCAGGTTTTATCATTAACAAATGTATGTTATTTTCACAATTTGGAATGTCACACCAAATGATATAGTGTCACACCATATGATAATGTCGCCATGTGTCAATGCAAACCATGTATTATCCTACTTATTGGTGAGTACTGATCACTCATATGGCAGGAAATATTTAACCACTCTTAAATGCTGGAAGTTAATATTCAAATTTTATTGATTTATTTGATATTTAACAATAAAACAAACATTTTTTTTTAATATTGTATGAACCATATGAACATATGTTTGTGTATCAAATTTCATTTCAATTCAAAACTGGTCTGCAATATGTATTAATAAACGTAAAACAAACATTTTTTTATATATCATATGAACGGTGAACATACAACGTAGCTGAGTGGATCCACAAATAAATCAGTTCATAGACTCCATTGTACATAAGCCAGTCAAATTTGAAGAGAGTAGCAAACCGACTGCCTTGCTGAGGTTGTGATAAGCCACAAACAAATTCCTGATCTTGATAATAAATGCAGTCTCGCCTATTTGGCCAGACAAAACCATGTTTGTCTCCACGTTGTTTCATGCAGTTCACCTGCAGCCCCTCCATACTTATGGCAACAATTTGTCCCACATATGGTTTTCCCTCATACCTCAGACAAACTGTCCTTCCGTGTATCCTTCATTGGAAATGGTGTCTGAATCCAGCTGGTGTTCTCCACACCATAAAATGAATAATTTCCACTTCAAGGCATATAACTTCCTTGTGGATGGAGTTCTGGAGTGGAGAATGGTCTCAACAACCTCAGTTGAGAGACCAGAACTTATGAGCTGGGCCCCCTCAGAGGCCAAGCCCACAGTTTCCACAGTTCTGGGCGAGGCTGAATGATCACACCACTCGCCTGAGAGAGTAGGTCCCTCCTGATCGGAATCTCCAGAGGAAAGCCGTCGAGGAAAGACACTAGGTCCGCAAACCATACTCTGGCTGGCCAGTACGGGGCTATCAACAGTAGACTGACCCCGTCCAGGCGAACCCTTTCCAGAACTCCTGGGAGCAGAGCAATCGGGGGAAATGCGTACAGACATGACCTCGGCCACGCCTGTACCATAGCGTCCAACCCCAGGGGGGCTGGATGGCTGAGGGAGAACCACAGTGGACAGTGTGATGTCTCCCTGGAAGCGAATAGGTCCACCTCGGCGCGACCGAATCTCTTCCACAGGAGCTCCACCACCTCGGGGTGGAGTCTCCATTCCCTGGGCCTCGGCCCCTGCCTCGACAGGATGTCTGCCCCCTGATTTAGATACCGTGGGATATAAATTTCCCTCAATGAAAGTAGCTTCCCAAGTAGTTTGAGATGAAGACAACATTGTGTAGACTTAAACAGCATTCTAAGGTTTCTGTGAAGGTGTCTGCTGTGTGAACTAGAAATCTGTATCACCGAATTAAACTAAACTAAACACAATCGATGGTGGATAATTACAGCTTTTATGTGATGATGGACCCGAATAAATGTTTAAAAGGACAAAACATACATTGGACTTTGTTATTTGTTGTTATATATGCAGGGAATTACAATTCATATCATATGGTGTCACAATCAAATCATATGGCGTGACAGGCAGACATGGCTCACCATATGATGAAGTGTCACACCATATGATGTTTTCTGCACTTAGCACAACCTTGAGTCTTGTAGCTACACATTAGCATACTTGAAGCATTCCCGGCTGAACAGATGCAAGGTACTCTCAGGGACTGATGTTTAAAGAGTTTTATTCCCAGAAACACCGTAAGAGCTAAATGAAAGTAAACAAACAAATATTAGACATCTCACTGTAACACATGAGAATACACACATACAATCCAATTGGCTTCAGTAAATAGTGTGACAACTCAAGTTTTAGTGAGCAGGCTAATCTAATAACCTTGCCTTTCTGTACTGTATAAAACCTGAATGTGAATTATAAATATAGTTTTAATTACAACAATCTCCTTTTAAAGTGCTAAATGACACAACTGAATTAACTAGGAATTATTTTGTATAGCTGACGATCTCAATTCAGAGAGAAAAACCTAAAATATATTAAATGACCAAATAAAGGCCTTCCTGTAAACAATCTATCAGACGTTCAAATCATGAGAAATGAAGCAACACTACAGTGAGTTTTGCATGTGAAGGCAATCAATCACACACACTCTAATAACATATCACTGATTTACACATGTGCATAAGTTATGCTAACGACCCATTAACAGCTTCAAATGATAACGAAACAAACACTTTAGTCTCTCAAAATTTAACATACAACATAAAATTAAAACGGTACCTTGTGCCCTTCGTCAGCCAGGAGCTAAGATGTAGAAATAAACCCTTTTTAAATCTATATTTTCACAGTTAGAAAACGTCTCCGGTTACTATCGTAACCTCGGTTCCCTGAGAGGCGGGAACGAGACATTACGTCATACTGACGTATATGGGAACTCCTCCCTTCTCCATTTTCACTGAAATCTTATAGGATAACGCCAGCTGGAGACAGCTGGCCAATTGACGCAAAACATGCAAATGCTGACCGGTCCGCGGGCATTATAAATAGCATGGACGCGACAATTACGTCAGAATCAAGACTGAACGCTAGCACAGCTGATCAAACGGCGAGCACGGCGGTTGACGTAATGTCTCGTTCCCGCCTCTCAGGGAACCGAGGTTACGATAGTAACCGGAGACGTTCCCTTTCAAGGCGGTCACTTCGACATTACGTCATACTGACGTATATGGGAACTGTATAGAATCCCGCCGTGAGCGCAGTGAAGATAACCCCTGAACGGGGTCAAGCTACACTCCCACAGGAAACACAGTTCTAAGCCAGCAGCGCCGCTAGGAGCACTCAAAACTGATAGGCCAGCAGCAGAAGACAGCCAGCATCCCTAAATCCCGTAGGCATTAAGCAACCATTTAAAGCGTCGAATTCAGAGAGAAAGTCTCTGTATGAAACATCACGTCCCTAGTACCATCCACCAAGCACACAAACAGCTGGAAGACTGCTGCCTAGTGATCCACGTACATCCACAAATCCCTTACAGGGCCAACATCACTCTGAGCATCGGCATCATGCGAGGCTGAACTCAGCAGATAAGGCGGTCAGGGATCAACCTGTGCTCTGAACGGTGTAAGCGACTTCGGAACGTAGCTTGGTCTCGGACTGAGAGTGACGCTGCAGTCATCAGGTCCGAGACAATGCGACACTATTCACTAGAATGAGCGTAAGTCTCCAAGTGCTTCGCTGGGGCGAGAGCCGGTGGTAAGGCCATCTCAGGGAGAGCTCCGTCTCAGCACTTGTCAGTGTGAAGTGTCTTGCTCAACTAAGGACCCAGCAGCGGACACACAAGAAGGTTCCACAGCTTGGGGCTGGGGTGCCACCTTGTAGAACATAGCCGATGTTCTATAGCCAATGTACAGAAGTGCACATCAACACATAACTGAATGTACATAAACACAGTGCCAGTGGCCGTAGCGACAACAACTGTGAATATACGCAGTTAGAAAATAGCCCTATAATAGCATAGCACCTCAGTAAGCACACAAACACTGTCTCCACAGTCTCTCTGGATGCGTCTTTCGCATGACTTACCATAGGACGTCGTGAAGACGGAATCTTTCTTGAAGTAGCCTGGTTGTTTTTAGATACCGGGCTGTTCAACTCTTCTTTGGGCGTGAGAGGGCCCACCAGCGGCCGCTGGCGGCAGTGGGCCTCATCCCAGCTGATGCCCGGGTTTATGAGGGCGCGCACTGGTAGACCGGCACATGCCTGTCGTCCGTGAGTGCGGCCTCGGTAGATCCTTGTTTGGGTAGAGCGAGTCAATACCGCACATATCTGGCATGTAGCAGCCATCGGATGCGGGGAGGAAACATGGTGAGTAACCTCTATTGCAACTTCCACGATGACTTCAGATAAGACTTCTAGCGTGAAGAAAGAGATTCTGACGTAATTGTCGCGTCCATGCTATTTATACTGCCCGCGGACCGGTCAGCATTTGCATGTTTTGCATCAATTGGCCAGCTGTCTCCAGCTGGCGTTATCCTATAAGATTTCAGTGAAAATGGAGAAGGGAGGAGTTCCCATATACGTCAGTATGACGTAATGTCGAGTTGACCGCCTTGAAAGGGAACTGTCGGTACACGATCCGTTCCACCTGCACGATCCGTTCTACGCATGCGTAGTAGACGCAGGAGAAAACGCACATGCGCAAATGATAATTCTGTTTTGCGACGCTGATTTTGATTTACGACGCTGCACGATCTGTTCCACGCATGCGCATATTTTGTGTGTATGTGTGAGAGAGAGAGAGAGAGAGAGAGAGAGAGTGTGTGTGTGTGTGTGTGTGTGAGAGAGAGAGAGAGAGAGAGTGTGCGTGTGTGTGAGAGAGCGAGAGAGAGAGAGAGTGTGTGTGTGTGTGTGAGTTTTTACTCCTAAATAAAGATACTCAGTGTACTTCACTACTGTCCACCACTGGTCTCATGTCACTTCTGTGTGCACATGCTTCTTTCAAGTAATTTCCATTGTCAGTTTGAAATACTCTATAACGTTTCCCCAAACTTGTTTGTAGTTCTTTCTTCATGTAAGTCCAGATAGTCTAGGCAGAAATGCATATTATGTCCCTTATTGTCTTCTGTAAACAAAATTGAAGGGATTATTTTCCTCATTTAGATTGTATAGATATATATGAGCTTATATAGACGACCCATCCTAATACAAAATTACTTTAACTTAAAAGTTAACTAATATTAGCAGCTTTTAATAAAAAAAAACGACACAAACCGTCTTTGACAATCCTACCTCAGACCAAAACACGGCAAGTTAAGTCTAATACCTTACAGCAAAGGAGAGTATGGAGGAAACAGATCATATGTTCATGTAACAACTCACAGCTCTTTTATAATATTGGATTGGCAACCACATAAACACATCGTAATGCATAGCGTAAGCTACATTTAAAAGCATAAAAACAGACCCGCCGTGAAATTTTAAACACAATACAACTAACGTTACACAAATATGCCGCAAGTTGTGCCGCCTGGCCGTCAAGTGTCTCATCGCAATCGCATGCGTGGTACCGATAGTGTAGGAATACCGTGACGTTCCCTTTCAAGGCGGTCACTTCGACATTACGTCATACTGACGTATATGGGAACTCCTCCCTTCTCCATTTTCACTGAAATCTTATAGGATAACGCCAGCTGGAGACAGCTGGCCAATTGACGCAAAACATGCAAATGCTGACCGGTCCGCGGGCAGTATAAATAGCATGGACGCGACAATTACGTCAGAATCTCTTTCTTCACGCTAGAAGTCTTATCTGAAGCCATCGTGGAAGTTGCAATAGAGGTTACTCACCACGTTTCCTCCCCGCATCCGATGGCTGCTACATGCCAGATATGTGCGGTATTGACTCGCTCTACCCAAACAAGGATCTACCGAGGCCGCACTAACGGACGACAGGCATGTGCCGGTCTACCAGTGCGCGCCCTCATAAACCCGGGCATCAGCTGGGATGAGGCCCACTGCCGCCAGCGGCCGCTGGTGGGCCCTCTCACGCCCAAAGAAGAGTTGAATAGCCCGGTATCTAAAAACAACCAGGCTACTTCAAGAAAGATTCTGTCTTCACGACGTCCTATGGTAAGTCATGCGAAAGACGCATCCAGAGAGACGAGGCAAGGCCATGGCTCTGTGTCTAAAGGCGCGAAAGTGGGCATTTCCCCCTGTGTCTCAGTGGCGAAACCCAAAGCCGTCGCACGGGAGACCCGTGTTCGATCCCAGCTCTCACAGCATATAAAATTTAGTCTCGCCGCGGCCAGACTTTACACCGAAACTTTTGATCTCTATACGGTCCAGCCTTCCTCGATGTCTCTCTTCGTCGGCACCATCGTCCCGCCTAATTCGGCTACAGCCGCCAAAACGGTTCGAACCCGAACGAACCGGATCTTCACCGTTGGCAGAGGGCGGGACCGGTAATGTGGCGACACAAAAGGCCACGGAGAGCGCCGCGCCAGGACGCCCCGCTCTGGTAATGGAGGTGCACAGCTACAGCTTATGTCGTCAGGCTGCCCTGTATCCTTCAGTGCAACTGGCCATTCTGATTTAACCACGTATCCACAGTTGTTGTCGCTACGCCACTGACGCTGTGTTTATGTTCACACTGCTCACTGATATGTGCTATAATTTGTGCCGTTATATATTGTTATATCATTATATATTGCCCTGTATCCCTCAGTGCAACTGGCCATTCTATTAACGACGTATTCACAGTTGTTGTCGCTACGCCACTGACGCTGTGTTTATGTACACACTGCACACTGATATGTGCTATGATTTAACTGTTATGCCCTTATATGTTGCCCTGTATCCCTCAGTGCAACTGGCCATTCTGATTTAACCACGTATTCACAGTTGTTGTCGCTACGCCACTGACGCTGTGTTTATGTACACACTGCACACTGATTTGTGCTATGATTTAACTGTTATGCCCTTATATATTGCCCTGTATCCCTCAGTGCAACTGGCCATTCTATTAACGACGTATTCACAGTTGTTGTCGCTACGCCACTGACGCTGTGTTTATGTACACACTGCACACTGATATGTGCTATGATTTAACTGTTATGCCCTTATATGTTGCCCTGTATCCCTCAGTGCAACTGGCCATTCTGATTTAACCACGTATTCACAGTTGTTGTCGCTACGCCACTGACGCTGTGTTTATGTACACACTGCACACTGATATGTGCTATGATTTAACTGTTATGCCCTTATATGTTGCCCTGTATCCCTCAGTGCAACTGGCCATTCTGATTTAACCACGTATTCACAGTGTTGTCGCTACGCCACTGACGCTGTGTTTATGTTCACACTGCACACTGATATGTGCTAAGATTCGCGCCGTTATATGCTGCCCTGTTTCTTCAGTGCAAATGGCTATTCTGATTACCACGTATTCACAGTTGTTGTACGATGAAATGACGCTGTGTTTACGTGCACTCTACAAACCGTTATGTGTTCATGGTTCATGCCGCTAAAAATTGCCCTGTATCCTTCAGTGCAACTGGCTATTCTGATTCACAGTTGTGCGATGCCACTGACGCTGTGTTTATGTACACTGATGTGTGTGTGTTATGCTTATGCCACGATATTGCCCTGTACCCTTCAGTGCAACTGGCTATTCTGATTACTACGTATTCACAGTTGTTGCGATGCAACGGACGCTGTGTTACGTACACACTACGCACTGTTATGTGTATGATTTATGCCATTATATTTTGCCCTGTTCCTGTATCCTTCAGTGCAAATGGCTATTCCGATTACTACGTATTCACAGTCGTGCGATGCAACTGACGCTGTGTTACGTACACACGGTACACTGCGTTACGAATTTTGCCGTTGTTGTCCTGTATCCTTCAGTGCAAATGGCTATTCTGATTACTATGTGCGATGCAACTGGCGCTGTTACGTACATACTACACAGCGTTATGCGTTGGGATTTATGCCATTATATATTGCCCTGTAATTTTCAGTGCAAATGGCTATTCTGATTACTATGCAGTATGTATTCACAGTTATTTTGCGATGCAGCTGACGCTGTGTTTATGTACACACTACACACTGTGTTATGAATTTTGCCGTTGTATATTGCCCTGTATCCTTCAGTGCAAATAACTATTCTGATAACTGCGTATTCACAGTGTGGCGCGATGCAACTGACACTGTGTTACGTACATACAACTCACTGTGTAATGGTTTATGCCATTATATATTGCCCTGTGTCCTTCAGTGCAAATGGCTATTCTGATTACTACGCAGTGCATATTCACAGTTGTCGTGTGATGCAACTGACGCCGTGTCTATGTACACTCTACACACTGAATGTGTTATGATTTATGCCGTTATACATTGCCCTGTATCCTTCAGTGCAAATGGCTATTCTGATTGAGTACACAGTTGTTGTGCGTTGCAACTGACGCTGTGTACACGCTACGCACTGATGTGCTATGTTTACGCCGCTAAATATTGCCCTGTATCATCAGTGCAACCGGCTATTCTGACTTACTATGTATTCACAGTCGATGTCGCGATGCCTCTGACGCTGTGTTTTTGTACATACTAATGTGACTATGCTATCGCGTTGCCCTGTATCCTTCAGTGCACCTAGCTATCCTATCTAACTGTGCATAGTCACACTTTGTCGCTACGGCGACTTGCGGCATCTGTGTCCACACTGAAGCGTTATGCAGTTATGTTGCTAACGTAACTGACCATTATGTGAACTGTGCATATTCATGCAGTTTCGGTCGCTTCGTCGACTTGCACCGCATTATACACTCAGATGTTTGAAATGTGCACACTGATGGGTATTGCTGTTATGTTGCCCTCTATCCTTCAGTGCAACATCCAGCTATCCTATCTAACTGCATATTCTGTTCTGTCGCTATGGCGACTACACGGCACGTACAAGGACGTGTTTTTGCTTTTTTGTTGCCCTGTTTCCTTCAGTGCAAAACTAGCTATCCTAATCTAACCGTGCATATTCGCAGTTCTGGATGTATGTACATAAACGGATGTGTTATGCTGTAATGCTGCCCTGTTTCCTTCAGTGCTGCTAGCCATCCTAATCTAACTATGCATCTTAGTTTCTGTCTCTACACAGTTTCTGTTGCTACAGCGTCTTACGCTGCGTTATGTACATGCAAGGATGCGCTATTCCTTACTTACTTGTGTTATGCTGCCATGTTGCCCTGTATCTTCAGTGCAACTAGCTATCCCAGTCAAACTGAGCATATTCACAGTCTCCGTCGATACGGCGACATGCGCTGCATTTATTTACAAATGGATGTGTTCATGCAGCCCCGTATCCTTCAGTGCCTAAATACTGAGCTAACTGCGTGTATTAAGTTGGGGCTACAGCGACCTATGCTGTACGTGCATGTGCTGCGCTGTTATATTGCCCCGTTCCTATCAGGGCAACTGGTTTTTCTGTGCTAACTCATATATTCACAGTTGTAGCTACAGTTACGACTGTGTTTGTGTGCTTACTGAGGTGCTATGCTATTATGGGGCTATTTTCTAACTGCGTATATTCACAGTTGTTGTCGCTACGGCCACTGGCACTGTGTTTATGTACATTCAGTTATGTGTTGATGTGCACTTCTGTACATTGGCTATAGAACATCGGCTATGTTCTACAAGGTGGCACCCCAGCCCCAAGCTGTGGAACCTTCTTGTGTGTCCGCTGCTGGGTCCTTAGTTGAGCAAGACACTTCACACTGACAAGTGCTGAGACGGAGCTCTCCCTGAGATGGCCTTACCACCGGCTCTCGCCCCAGCGAAGCACTTGGAGACTTACGCTCATTCTAGTGAATAGTGTCGCATTGTCTCGGACCTGATGACTGCAGCGTCACTCTCAGTCCGATACCAAGCTACGTTCCGAAGTCGCTTACACCGTTCAGAGCACAGGTTGATCCCTGACCGCCTTATCTGCTGAGTTCAGCCTCGCATGATGCCGATGCTCAGAGTGATGTTGGCCCTGCAAGGGATTTGTGGATGTACGTGGATCACTAGGCAGCAGTCTTCCAGCTGGTTGTGTGCTTGGTGGATGGTACTAGGGACGTGATGTTTTATACAGAGACTTTCTCTCTGAATTCGACGTTTTAAATGGTTGCTATAATGCCTACGGGATTTAGGGATGCTGGCTGTCTTCTCAGAACACATTCGCCATGGTTCCAAGTTTGATGCACCACCTTAGCGTCGTGGGTTCGGTGAGTTTTATCAATGTACTCATGAAACTGTTACACCAGCTGTGCAGTAGTCTGTATTGCAGAGTTACCATTGCTGCTAACTCTGTGTTATGACTATAAGGTTACATAGCTGTTTCCACATTACGCAGTAGTTTCCAATGTACTGTTAACTGCGTGTGGCTTAAGGTTATGCAGCTGTCACCGCTATGCCGTCGACACTGTGTTAGCTCTTGTGCTCGAGTGCTTATGGTGTTGTGCTGCCCTGTCCAGTGCAGCCTTCGCCTCATTGCAGTGGATGCGCAACTTGGTAAAGCCGGAGCAGACGTTGGTCTAGTTTCGCCTATCAGTTTGAGTGCTCCTAGCGGCGCTGCTGGCTTAGAACTGTGTTTCCTGTGGGAGTGTAGCTTGACCCCGTTCAGGGCTTATCTTCACTGCGCTCACGGCGGGATTCTATACAGTTCCCATATACGTCAGTATGACGTAATGTCGAAGTGACCGCCTTGAAAGGGAACGTCTCCGGTTACTATCGTAACCTCGGTTCCCTGAGAGGCGGGAACGAGACATTACGTCAACCGCCGTGCTCGCCGTTTGATCAGCTGTGCTAGCGTTCAGTCTTGATTCTGACGTAATTGTCGCGTCCATGCTATTTATACTGCCCGCGGACCGGTCAGCATTTGCATGTTTTGCGTCAATTGGCCAGCTGTCTCCAGCTGGCGTTATCCTATAAGATTTCAGTGAAAATGGAGAAGGGAGGAGTTCCCATATACGTCAGTATGACGTAATGTCTCGTTCCCGCCTCTCAGGGAACCGAGGTTACGATAGTAACCGGAGACGTTTTCTACTACGTAATTACGCGCATGCGTGAAACGGTTCGTGCAGGTGGAACGGATCTTGTACCGACAGGAACTCACATCTCACTCCTCTGGAAGCTCTAATCAGAATGACGCGTCACATAGAAAGTGCGCCAACATACATACACACAGCGCCACTGCACTTCCTTACACGGACTTCAAAATAAAAGCATGTCTGGTAAGTGACAGACGCTCTTGTAAAACAAAATAAAAATACAATGTCAACATTTTGTATTCAGCGAAAAACATTAATAAACCAAAACATAAACAAATAAAGAGTTTTTTTTAGCTCAGGTTTAATAAGAGTCCCCTTTTTGTGAAAACCTTCAGTTATTCAGGTATTCCATAACCACACCGCCCTCTATGGCTGGAGGTAAAGGTGACGGCCCATTTCAGAGATAGGGAGATTTAATGGTCCTTTACAATACTAACAACATGCTAGCTATAACAAAGCAGCATAGATTTACATATAATTATGACAAAATAATAACATTTCTTTTGCATTTTTATAAAAAATGTGTCACACCAAAAGACATCTGGAAGTGGGACTTTTGTCAGAGTGCCAACAAGATCTGATTTATTGTAAATATAAAAATGATGACACACCTCAGGTTGTACAGCAGCAATACACTGCTAGTTCTGTACAACACTGCTGAAGAAGGTCCTCTCCTTCCCAAGGGTGTCAAAACAGTTGCCCATTCAAATATCCCAAAATAGTGTCACACCATATGATTTTGATTTGTGTGACAAAATCTTTTTGATTAGAACTGACTCAAAACATTATGCTTGGACTTTGAAAAGAGTAGGCTCACAAATAGACATCTGTATTATTTTTCTGTATTTTTTGAGAATTTTTGCATTTTTTTTTTTTTTGTTTTATTCAAGAAACAAGTGCCAGACAGTCACACCATATGAGTTTTATTATGTTTGGTTGAAAATTCTGAAAAAAATTAGTGATGAACTGTTTTAATGTTGAATATGTTCACATAAAGCATTATGTTCTACACAATATTGAGAAGGTTTTTGGCAAACATATTTTTTATTCATACATGTTTGACACTGAAGACAGCAAAACTGCCATGTCACGTCATCCACCCACATGCAAATGAAAACCGGATGTACCTCCTCTAAACATCATGTGCCAAAGGCTTTCTGTGCATAAGATGCCATGCCAGTTAAAGTTAATACCGCTAGTGTCGGGGTGCTCGACGAGGAGGACGATGGGTCGTAAGGTGGGAGAGATCGTTTGCTAGGCATTGTTTACACCCAGAGTTTTAGTGAGATTACGCTTGTATCGTAGTAGAATTGAGTTTTGCGGGGAACACTGTGCAGGACTATTGACCGACGGCCTGTATAGGTCCGGAACGATAGTTTTGCGGGGTTCCTTGTGAACTCGGATAGAATGACAGGGAGGGAGACAGAGGATAGTAATAGTATGGAGTTTAATGAGGAAGAGAGAAATTACGTAGATGAGGGGGGAGGAAAAGGATGGGAAGAGGTGGTAAGACGGAAAGAGAACAGGGAAGCAGGTAGGTTTAAGAGAAAGAAAAATACAGGTAGTTTAAGTGAAACAGAAAATGAGGGATGAGAAAGTGAGAGGAAGAATCCAGAAGCAGGAGTGCTTAATGTAGTGTTAAGATTTGAGGGGGAAGGGGGAGTAAAGAAAATAGATCCATTGAAGTTAACAAAAATCATTCGAGGGCAAGTGGGGGAAGTAAATCATGCAAAAGTTTTAGGAGATGGAAACTTGCTAATAGGATGTAGTAGTGAAGAACAAGTGGTGAAAGCAAAGAAGATGACTATGGTTGGAAAAATATGGAAATATGGTTGTATAATATGGTTGGAAAAAGTATCTAAGGTTGTAAAAGTTGGAGAACAAAGAATCAATGGTAGTAAAGGGGTGATATCTGGAGTTCCTCTAAATGTCAGTATGAGGGAGCTAATGGGGAACTTGAAAGTGAGGGAGGGATCAGTTAAGAGTGTGATAAGAATGACAAGAGGAATAGAGAAAATTGAGACTGAAACTGTTTTGGTAGAATTTGGAGGAAAGGAGATTCCAAAGGAGGTTTACTGCGGTTTTGTGAGATATAATGTAAGGGAATACATACCAAAACCTATGAGATGTTTCAATTGCCAGGAGTTTGGACATGTAGCCAAAGTATGCAAAGGAAAGAGGAAATGTGCTAGGTGTGGGGGGGATCATGAATATGGAAAGTGTGGAGAAGGAGTGAGTCCCAAGTGTAGTAACTGTGGTGGTAATCACAGTGTTGCATATTGGGGATGTGAGGTATTGAAGAAAGAAGTGAAGGTACAACAAATTCGAGTAAAGGAAAAAGTATCGTATGCTGAGGCAGTTAAGATGGCAGGAGGAAATGAGAAGTATAAGGAGGGAGGATGTAGTAAAGAGCAAGTGGTGGGGAGAAAACAGCAAGATGAGAAGAAGACATGGGTAGAAAAGAAGAAGATGGTGACATTCATTGCAGGAGTGATAAATGCAACATATGAGATAAAATCTAAAACTGAACGGATTCAGGTCATAGTAAAAGCTGCAGTGCATCATTTGGATATGATAGGATTAAGGTGGGAAGAAGTAAGAGATGAACTTAGTATACAGTCAAGTCAAGAGGTAGCATGTCTGGGTTGATAGTTCTAATACTAATAATTTTAATTCTTCAGTGGAACGCGAGAAGCTTGATAGCTAATGGGCAAGATTTCAAACAGTTTATAGTTAGTAGAGGGGAAAAACCTGACATTGTGTGTATACAAGAATCCTGGTTAAAACCAAATTTGGATTTTGTTCTACATGGGTATGTAATTGTGAGGCAAGATAGGATAGGGGGGGTAGGAGGGGGATGTGTCACTTTTATAAAGCAGGGCATTCCTTACAGGATTTTAGGGATAGGAAGGGAACAAGAGTATGTGGTAGTGAAAATTTGGGCAAAGAAAGAAGTAACAGTTGTGAATTATTATAACCCGTGCAAGAAACTAGAATTAATGAAGCTGGAAGAGATAGAAGGGCAGGATAGTAGTAATATTGTTTGGTGTGGAGATTTTAATGGACATAACACATTATGGGGTAGTGATAGAACAGATACAAATGGGAAGGTGATAGAAGAGTTACTTGATGAAAAGAATTTAGTATGCTTAAATGATGGAAGTAACACTAGGATAGATGTAAATACAGGAAAAGAATCTGTACTAGATCTTACTTTGGTATCAAATACCATGGCATCATTATGTGATTGGTCAGTGTATCATGAAGGAACTATTGGGAGTGATCATTATCCAATATGGTGCAAGATAAATATGGAAACACCACTGGTCATAGAGAATACAGGGGGGAAATGGATATTTGAGAAGGCTAATTGGGAGAAATTTCTTGATGTAAGTGATAGATATTTAAGTCAGATTCATGAAGGGATGAATATAGAAACAATGGACAGTAAATTAAAGCAAGGTATAATATTGGCTGCAATAGAATCAATTCCTAAAAGCAAAAGCAGAGCAAGACAGAAAGTAGTACCATGGTGGGATGATGAATGTAAGGTAGCAGTGAAAAATAGAAATAAGGCATTTAAACTAGTTAAAAGAACTCATAATTTTCAACATTTAATTAAGTACAAGCAGGCACAGGCAGTAGTAAGAAGGACAATAAGACAGGCAAAAAGAGTAAAATGGAGGGAGTATTGTAATTCTATTGGAAACTCAACTCAGGTTGGGGAAGTGTGGGGGATGATAAAAAAGATGGGGGGGGGGGGGGGGGGGGGCAGGAGGGAATGGAATTATCCGGTTCTGTTTGAGGGAAATAAGACAGCAGTGACAAATAGGGAAAAGGCAGAGTTATTGGCAAAAATGTTTGTTACGATACATGGATCAAATAATTTGCAGGAAGAAGGTAGAAGAGAGAAAACAAAATCTGAAAATATGGAGGCTTTGGGTAGGAAAAGTAGTATGGAGAATGTACAAAATGTCCCCTTTAGAATAGGAGAGTTAAAAAGGGCACTAGACAAAGCAGGACAAACAGCGCCAGGGAAAGATGAAATATGTTATAGTATGATGAAGCATCTAAGTGTGCAAGGTATGGAAAAATTATTGATGTTGTACAACAGAGTATGGATAGAGGGAATAATACCAGGGAGTTGGAAGGAGGCTATAATAATTCCAATAAGGAAGCCAGGAAAAGATGCCAGCAAACCTGGAAGCTATAGACCAATTGCTTTGACGTCCCATATCTGTAAGATAATGGAACGTATGGTGAATGAGAGGTTAACATACTTTTTGGAGAAAAGAGAAATGGTGGCTTCATATCAAAGCGGTTTCAGGAAGGGAAGGAGTAGGCTACTATAGATTCAGTGATTAGGCTAGAAGATGAAATAAGGAAAGCTCAAATAAATAAAGAGACAATGGTTGCAGTATTTTTCGACGTGGAAAAGGCATATGATATGTTATGGAAGGAAGGATTGCTAATTAAACTGAATCTAATGGGTGTTGGAGGAAGAATATTTAATTGGATTATGGACTTTTTAAATGAAAGAACTATTCAGGTGAAGATAGGAGCAGAATTATCAAGTCAATATACGGTAGAGAATGGGACACCTCAGGGGAGTGTAATAAGTCCAACTTTATTTTCCATTATGATAAATGATGTATTTGTAAACATTCCAAATGATATGGGGAGATCATTGTTTGTAGATGACGGAGCATTATGGAAAAGAGGGAGAAATGTGGAATATGTCATTAAAAAAATGCAAGATGGAATTAATCAAGTCGAGAAGTGGGGGACAGAATGGGGATTTAAGTTTTCAGTGGAAAAAACAAAAGTTATGTTTTTCACAAGAAAGAAAGTCAGGGAATGGTATCTGAAATTGTATGGGAATAAGTTAGAGAGAGTTGAAAGTTTTCGTTTTTTGGGAGTATATTTTGATGTGAGATTAACATGGAGGGAGCATATTAGATATGTAATTGATAAGTGTAAAAAAGTTATAAATGTCATGAGGTGTCTTGCAGGATTGGAGTGGGGAGCGGATGTAGCATCGCTAAAATACATATATATAGCCTTAATAAGATCAAGGTTAGACTATGGAAGTATTGTATATGGTTCAGCAGCCAAATCTGTGTTGGCAGATCTGGATGTTATTCAAGCTCGGGCTTTAAGAGTGTGTGTAGGAGCGGTTAGAACTTCCCCAGTATGTGCTCTCCAAGTTGAAGCAGGTGAAATGCCATTGTGGTTGAGGAGGAAGCAGCTGGGGGCTAATTATTGGGTTAATTTAAGAGGGCATGGAGATAGTCATCCAGCAAAAAAGGTGCTGCAGACATGCTGGGAGAAGGAGACAAATCAAAAAACAAGTTTTGGGTGGACAGGGGATCAAATGGCAAAAGATACAGGGGTTTATGATAAAGAGTTTGGCGCAAATGTGGTGTGGCCTATCAGACCTATCTGGGAATTAGAAATACCATGTGTAGATTTAGAGCTACTTGAGATTAAACATAATAATAAGAATGCTGATTTAAATAGTGTATATTATAGTTATAAGGAATGTAAGTATAAGGAAAGTATTCAGATTTTCACAGATGGGTCAAAGGACATACAAACAGAGGCAACAGGGTCGGCAGTTGTTATTCCTAGATATAAAGTGGAAATTAGTAAAAGAACATCGGATTGTCTGAGTGTATTTGCAGTTGAAATGTTTGCCATATTGATGGCATTAGAATGGACAGAACAAATTAGTGATAAAGAAATATTAATATGTGACTCTGTATCAGCTCTAGTAAGCATGAAGACAGGTACATCTAGAAGTCACCTGGACCTGCTGTATGAAGTTTTATTTATGAACTCAAGAATAAATAGGAAGGGGAAAAATGTCATATTTATGTGGGTCCCTGCACACTTGGGAATACAGGGGAATGAGAAATCAGATAAAGTGGCAAAAGAAGCAGTTAAAAAAGGAGAAGTTGAAGTACATATTAAATTGTCTAAATCAGAGGGGAAAGGCATAGTGTGGAGAAGTGTAAATCAACAATGGCAACAAAGTTGGGATAATGCAACAAAAGGGAGACATTTATACGAAATTCAAAGAAAAGTAGGTATATCAAGAAGTAGGGGAACAAAGAGAAAAGAGCAGGTGATAATAAGCAGGTTGAGAATTGGGCATAGTAATCTTAATAGTACACTTTTAATTATAGGAAAACATCCTACAGGAATGTGTGAACAGTGTCAGGAGGCTGAAACAGTAGAACATGTTCTTAAAACATGTAGGAAATTTAATCAGGAAAGACAAGAAATGATAACACAGTTAAAAAATATAGGAAGGGTAGATGATACAGTAAAAAGTTTATTGGAGTATGGAGAGAGTGTGGGGAGTAGGAAATTGTTATTTGATTTTTTGAGGGGGACTGGATTAGATAGACGGATTTAGTATGAGTGAAAGTAAAGGGTAGATAAAGCCTGAAGATGGCAGTAATGCAACTCAATGGATGCCAACTGCCGTAAAAATCCAAAGAAGAAGAAGAAGAAGAAGAAGTTAATACCGCTACTGGATAGAGCTTACTGATGTGACAACGTTTGTTTGCGTCCTCTACAGTTCATTCCGTTGCAGCTGCTCGTCTTGCAACTTGAGGTGTAAAGTTAGTTGGTTTAGCGATTCATTTTTGGGATCTTTGGGATCGCGGTGGCAAGATCTTGGTGTTGCTTAGAAGTCGAGCATTCATGATTTACCAATGCAGTTAATTCAGGAGTTTTAATTTGACTGTTATGTGCATTTATCTCACTTATGGTCGTGTCTGACGAGGCTGAATCCAGCTACTTATTCGCAGCTACTTATTGACGCTATCCGTTCCACCTTAAATGACGCAAACTTCCGCGTTTGACGCTCTACTTATTGACGCTCGAGTTTAGGGACCGTGTGCTTTTCTTTCTTTTTTGCGTTTTTGAAAGGTTGTGTTAGGCCTACTTTTTTGTCTATTTTCAGAATAAACTAATAATAAAAATGTTTAAATGCAAATAAAACTGATATATCAGCGAAAATGGACTGTAAAAATATAAAGGCACATATGGCTACAGTATTTTTTAATTATTGTGCATGTCATTAGCTCAATTTAAGGATCATGTGGGTTTTCACTTATTCACACTTTTTAGACCCTTTTTGTATTGTTTATATTTTCAGAAAAGAATAGCCTAATTTACATAATTGTAAGGTATTTAAATACATTCAATACATGTATTGTTTTGTATTATTATTACAAAACATAATTTGTAATAATAATATTGCCTCTTGAGAAGATTTCAGATGACCCAGCACCTTTGATGATGAAACCTTGCCCTGCAAGGACTCCAGAATCAAACATGGAAGATTGTACAAACATTATCATTACGTTAAACTGCACACTAATCTTGGTAAAATGCATGTTTGATATTTGTAAATATTTTTTTTTACTAACTTATATAAATGTACTTTCTGATATCTTATAAAATCCTAATGTGATTTTGTAACACAGAAACCTGCATTTTCTGTAAAGCTCCTTTTAAATGATGTATTGTGAAAAGCATTATACATATGAATGTATGAATTAAATGAATTGACTTGTAAGCATGCAGTTTTTACTGTAGAATTATTTTATCATTCTGAATTTTGCATTTTACACAGTCCACAATGAGCTACCTAATGTATTTTCTGGCCATGTCGCGGCGCAGTTTCTCGGCCGCCTCAGAGGGTGCGTTAAATTGGACATTGTGCCATTATACTAGTGCTACTCCTCTAACGAAATTCAAATTTCTAGCATTGTTTACTGTAGAATGTTTTTTTAATGAATTTTTGAATTCGCATTTTACACAGTGCTCAATGAGCCGCCTAATGCATTTTCTGGCCATTTCGCTGCGCTGTTTCTCAGCCGCCTCAGAGGGTGCGTTAAATTGGACATTGTCCCTTTATAGTAGAGCTACTCTTCTAACGAAATCCAAATTTTCAGGAGTTTTTACCGTAGAATTTTTTTTTATGAATTTTTGAATTTTGCATTTTACACAGTGCTCAGGGAGCCGCCTAATGCATTTTCTGGCCATTTCGTGGCGCTGTTTTTCGGCAGCCACAGAGGGTGCGTTAAATTGGACATCATCCTATTATAGGACAGCTGTTCCTCTAAAGAAATTCTAATTTTTAGCATTTTTTACTGTATAATTTGTTTTTAATAAATTTTTTAATTTTGCATTTTAGTGCTCAATGAACCGCCTAATGCATTTTCTGGCCATTTCGCGGCGCTGTTTATCGGCCAACTCAGAGGGTGCGTTAAATTGGA
This sequence comes from Tiaroga cobitis, assembly GCA_030578255.1. Classification (NCBI taxonomy): domain Eukaryota; kingdom Metazoa; phylum Chordata; class Actinopteri; order Cypriniformes; family Leuciscidae; genus Tiaroga; species Tiaroga cobitis. The sequence continues at coordinate 27,913,950 of CM060602.1, read as the reverse complement.
CATTGTCCCATTATACTAGTGCTACTACTCTAACGAAATCCACAATTTGAGCAGTTTTTACTGAAGAATAATTTTTTAATGAATGTTTGAATTTCGCATTTTACACAGTGCTCAATGAGCCGCCTAATGCATTTTCTGGCCATTTCGCGGCGCTGTTTCTTGGCCACCTCAGAGGGTGCGTTAAATTTGACATTGTCCCTTTATAGTAAAGCTACTCCTCTAACGAAATCCATAATTTGAGCAGTTTTTAATGTAGAATTATTTTTTAATGAATTTTTGAATTTCGCATTTTACAGTGATTAATGAACCGCCTAATGCATTTTCTGGCTATTTCGCGGCGCTGTTTCTTGGCCAACTCAGAGGGTGCGTTAAATTGGACATTGTCCCTTTATAGTAGAGCTACTCTTCTAACGAAATCCAAATTTTGAGGAGTTTTTACTGTAGAATTTTTTTTTAATTAATTTTTGAATTTCGCATTTTACACAGTGCTCAATGAACCGCCTAATGCATTTTCTGGCCATTTCGCGGCGCTGTTTCTCGGCCAACTCAGAGGGTGCGTTAAATTGGACATTGTCCCTTTATAGTAGAGCTACTCTTCTAACGAAATCCAAATTTTGAGGAGTTTTTACTGTAGAATTTTTTTTTAATGAATTTTTGAATTTCGCATTTTACACAGTGCTCAATGAACCGGCTAATGCATTTTCTGGCCATTTCGCGGCGCTGTTTCTTGGCCAACTCAGAGGGTGCGTTAAATTGGACATTGTCCCTTTATAGTAGAGCTACTCTTCTAACGAAATCCAAATTTTGAGGAGTTTTTACTGTAGAATTTTTTTCTTATGAATTTTTGAATTTCGCATTTTACACAGTGCTCAATGAACCGCCTAATGCATTTTCTGGCCATTTCGCGGCGCTGTTTCTCGGCCAACTCAGAAGGTGCGTTAAATTGGACATGGTGCCATTATACTATTGCTACTACTCTAACGAAATCCACAATTTGAGCAGTTTTTACTGTAGAATTATTTTTTAATGAATTTTTGAATTTCGCATTTTACACAGTGCTCAATGAGCCGCCTAATGCATTTTCTGACCATTTCGTGGCGCTGTTTCTTGGCCAACTCAGAGGGTGCGTTAAATTGGACATTGTCCCTTTATAGTAAAGCTACTCTTCTAACGAAATTCAAATTTCTAGCATTTTTTACTGTAAAAATTTTGAATTTTGCATTTTACACAGTGCTCAATAATCCGCCTATTTTATTTTCTGGCCATTTCGCTGCGCTGTCTCTCGGCCGCCTCAGAGGGTGCGTTAAATTGGACATTGTGCCATTATACTAGCGCTACTCCTCTAACGAAATTCAAATTTTTAGGAGTTTTTACTGTAGAATTATTTTTTATACAGTGCTCAATGAGCCGCCTAATGCATTTTCTGGCCATTTCGCGGTGCTGTTTCTTGGCCACCTCAGAGGGTGCGTTAAATTGGACATTGTCCCTTTGTAGTAAAGCTACTCCTCATTGTGCACTGTAAAATGTGAAATTCATTAAAAAATAATTATACCGTAAAAACTAGTCAAAATTTGGATTTCTTTAGAGTAGTAGCTCTACTCTAATGGGACAATGTCCAATATAACGCACCCTCTCAGGTGGCCGAGAGACAGCGCCGCAAAATGGCCAGAAAATGCATTAGGTGGCTCATTGTGCACTCTGTAAAATGCGAATTTCAAAAATTCATTAAAAATAAATTCTACAGTACAAAATGCAAAAAAATTGGAATTCTTTAGAGTAGTAGCTCTACTCCAGGCGTGCCCAACCCTGCTCCTGGCGATCGACTGTCCTGCACAGTTCATCTCCAACCCTAATCAAACACACCTGAAGGTCTTCAATTAAGGTCTTAACAACCAATTAAGGTCTTCAGGATTACTTGAAAATTAAAGGCAGGTGTGTTTGATCAGGGTTAGAGATAAACTGTGCAGGACAGTCGATCGCCAGGAGCAGGGTTGGACACACCTGCTCTAATCTAATGGGACAATGTCCAATTTAACGCACCCTCTGAGGCGGCCGAGAAACAGCGCCGCAAAATGGCCAGAAAATGCATTAGGCGGATTATTGAGCACTGTGTAAAATGCGAAATTCAAAAATTCATTAAAAAATAATTCTACAGTAAAAACTGGTCAAAATGTGGATTTCTTTAGAGTAGTAGCTCTACTTTAATGGGACAATGTCCAATTTAACACACCCTCTGAGTTGGCCAAGAAACAGCGCCGCGAAATGGCCAGAAAATCCAATAGGCGGATTATTGAGCACTGTGTAAAATGCAAAATTCAAAAATTCATTAAAAAAAATTCTACAGTAAAAACTGCTCAAATTGTGGATTTCGTTGGAGGAGTAGCTCTACTATAAAGGGACAATGTCAAATTTAACGCACCCTCTGAGGCGGCTGAGAAACAGCGCAGCGAAATGGCCAGAAAATGCAATAGGCGGCTCATTGAGCACTGTGTAAAATGCGAATTCAAAAATTCATTAAAAAAACATTCTACAGTAAAAAATGCTAGAAATTTGAATTTCGTTAGAGGAGTAGCACTAGTATAATGGCACAATGTCCAATTTAACGCACCCTCTGAGGCGGCCGAGAAACTGCGCCGCGACATGGCCAGAAAATGCATTAGGTAGCTCATTGTGCACTGTGTATTCAGAAATTCAAACTGATAAAAATAATTCTACAGTAAAAACTGCATGCTTACAAGTCAATTAATTTAATTCATACATTCATATGTAAAATGCTTTTCACAATACATCATTTAAAAGGAGCTTTACAGAAAATGCAGGTTTCTGTGTTACAAAATCACATTAGGATTTTATAAGATATCAGAAAGTACATTTATATAAGTTAGTAAAAAAAAATATTTACAAATATCAAACATGCATTTTACCAAGATTAGTGTGCAGTTTAACGTAATGATAATGTTTGTACAATCTTCCATGTTTGATTCTGGAGTCCTTGCAGGGGAAGGTTTCATCAAAGGTGCTGGGTCATCTGAAATCTTCTTAAGAGGCTGTAATATTATTATTACAAATTATGTTTTGTAATAATAATACAAAACAATACATGTATTGAATGTATTTAAATACCTTACAATTATGTTAATTAGGCTATTCTTTTCTGAAAATATAAACAATACAAAAAGGGTCTAAAAAGTGTGAATAAGTGAAAACCCACATGATCCTTAAATTGAGCTAATGACATGCACAATAATTAAAAAATACTGTAGCCATATGTGCCTTTATATTTTTACAGTCCATTTTCGCTGATATATCAGTTTTATTTGCATTTAAACATTTTTATTATTAGTTTATTCTGAAAATAGACAAAAAAGTAGGCCTAACACAACCTTTCAAAAACGCAAAAAAGAAAGAAAAGCACACGGTCCCTAAACTCGAGCGTCAATAAGGCCCTGTCCCAAATGGCGCACTTCATGCGGACTGTCGGTCTCGTGGACTTAAATTGCGCGTGCTCGCCGAGTCTACGAGTCCGTAGGCCGTCCCATTTGGCATTTTAACGCTCTGAAGTGTGCTCAGCAGCGCCCCCTTTGTACCCTTGAAGCGGTCTTCCGCGAAGCCCGCATAAATCCAGGCTTCACGCACTTCAACTACCCAGGAATCCTTGCGAAAGGCCAATCAGACAACGGATGGGAGGAGATTTCGCTCACGGATAATTGTTAACATGGCTGAGAAAAAAATATTAAAGTGTAATTATATCATTATGGTTTTTATGACAAGTTTATACAAACATTATGATCATCGACCAGTGGTTGATGTCTCAAACATAGGCTAATAATAGCAAGCTGAATAATACGATGGCATTATGATTCATTAAATAAATAGAACAGAATGTCAGGGCTTTACTGAGTCATATGTAAACACAACAACAATAGGAAGCATATTTCCCCGAACCTGTAGCTCCTGTCCATAACAACAATCAGACCGTCTTCTTGCTTCCGGCGTGACGATCGAGTCTGTCCCAAAAATACCTCTCAATGCGCCCTCGCGGACTCGCGCTAAGGGCCCTATAGGTCTGCACTACATGACGTCACCGAAGTGTGGACTCTGAGGAAGTCCACAAGTCCGGAGGGTGCCATTTGGGACAGGGCCTAAGTAGAGCGTCAAACGCGGAAGTTCGCGTCATTTAAGGTGGAACGGATAGCGTCAATAATTAGCTGCGAATAAGTTGGATTCAGCCTCTTTCGTGACTGGGGTAACGGTAGGCTGCGTGTTTTTGTTTGATTGCTATCGCATCGAGTTTCTGAATAAAACAACTAAACTGAGATTCTTCAGAGTTTACTTCTGTCCGTCGTAAAGGTAAAACTGAAAGATGTCTTCTAAGATTCTTCTGACTAATCTACGAACTACCACGAGCTTCTACAAAACACTGCATTTTCTGCAGAGACCCTGGACTCCTTTCGTAGCTTCTCAACAAAGTTGGTAAGGCATCATAAAAACATGCATTTTTTTTATTTATCCGACGGGAGTTGACAATGTGACAATGTGTATGTATTTGGAATTGTGTCTCCATGTTCTTGGAAATTCGAAAATAACCCAGACTTCCAATGAATACATATCAGTTTTTGTAGTAGTTATGTAATGTTTTCATTAATCCGTTAAGTGACATTACAAAGAAAATAGCCTACGCGTGGGAAATATTATTTATCTAAAAAAAAAAAAGACTTTCTCTCGTGACTGAATAACATATTCTTCGACTGAATAACCCTAACCCTAATCTTAAACCTGATTTAATGGTCTCACAGACTTGTGCTAACTTGTTTAGCAAGTTGGCTGGTCTACCCAATAGTTTTTTAATGCCCTTTTTTAGCGCCCATTTGCCGATTAGTAGAGGCTCTAAAGTGTTGTCACGGTACCAAAATATCAGTATTCGGTACCAATACCAGTGAAAATCCACGGTTCTCGGTACCAATTTCGGTACCAAAGCTTAATTTAGATTAAATTTACACATATTAAAGTGTATATCACGGTTACAAAGATGGAAACTGTAGTATTAAAAACAATTTACAAGAAGATTCTATTTGTTAGATAACATTAGATAAAATTACCTAACAATAAACAACAGTTATATACTGTAGCAATTATTCTCCATGGGGTTAACTTAAAAATGTACTAATATATTTTTAAAATCAAAAGTTTTATCTGTTAACATTATTTAATGCACAATGAATGAAGTGAACAAACATGAACAATCAAGTGTTTGTATTAAGTAACATTCACAAACATTAATTAATGTTGTAAAAATATATTGTTCACTCAATGTGTTGATGTTGCATTAAGTAATATTAATGAATGGTGTCTTATTGTAGTGTTACCAAACTATACAGGAGATAAAACATGTTTTATTTGACTTACTTTTATTTAATCCAAAAATGTCACTCTTGCCTGTCTTCAAAGCTTGAGAACCCTGTAGCTGATTTCTAATGCAAGGGCTAGAAATCAATTAATTCTGATACTTCCTCGTCATCATGGAGAGCGCATCGCACCGCTTTCTCCTTTCCACAAGCGCTTGCTCTCCCGTGTCTCCGCTATGCAACCATGAACAGCGGCGAGCCTGGAAAGACGAGCTCGCACTTCTCTTCTATTATGAGCGCGCTTGCCGCGCGCCTACATTTGAAATTTGCACGCGCAAAAAACGCGCTATATAAACGTGTGAACGTCCCTTTATGGCAACGTGACATTAGCCTAATTCAAAATATTTCCATATGTGGCTCTTTCCTCCTTTCTTGTCAACAAGTGGATTCAGAGCCACCGCATTAGCCGCGCCGGTCGCCGTGTCTCAGAGTGTTTTTATGAAGAGTACGCACCTCTGCATCTTTCCGACAGCGCATCAAGAACCGGATTAACCCGGTACTCGGTACCTAGAAAAGCTGGGACCGTAACCGTTTAATTTTTTTAGTACCGACTTGGTACCGAAGTACCAAGTTTTTTGACAACACTAGAACAGATATTGCCATTTGCCGTTCTAAATTGATCAGTAAGGTTTATTTTTTCCCAATATATTTTTAAATACATTTTCTTTAATTACTTTTATTCAGCAAGGGTGCTTTAAATTGATCAAAAGTGAGAGTAGACATTCATAATGATACAAAAAAAATTAAAAATAAATAAATAAATGTTGTTCTTTATCACCAAAAAATTCTGTATCATGTTAAGTCAAAAATATTAAGCAGCGCAATCAGTTTTTCTTGAGCAGTGAATCAGATGTCAAATGTTTCAAAATCTAAAACCGTTATTTATTATATTGTATATAATAAATTATCATATTTATTATATAATATTATATAACAGTATATTTTAAATTGTAATAATTGTAAATTGTAATATTTAAAGGGATGGTTCACCCAAAAATGAAAATTAGCCCATGATTTAATAACCCTTAAGTAGTCATCCTAGGTGTATATGACATTCTTCTTTCAGACGAATACAATCGGAGTTATATTAAAAAAAAATGTCCAGGCTCTTCCAAGCTTTATAATGGCAGTGAATGACTTTCTGTTTTAAAGCCCATAAATGTGCATCTATCCATCATAAAAGTGCTCCATACGGCTCCGGGGGTTAATAAAGGCCTTCTGAAGCGAAGCAATGCATTTGTGTAAGAAAAATATCCATATTTAAAACTTTATAAAGTAAAATAACTAGCTTCCGACCAAACGAACACACGGATTCGACTTAAGTCTAAAGTGCAACGTAAGGAGGCAATGCAACGTACTGCTGATATTTACGCTACGCCATGACGCACTTCTGACGTTACAAGTTTTGTAAGTTGCGAATTCAGGTTTAGGAATTTAGACTGTGTATGGCCGGAAGCTAGAATCTTACTTTGTAACGTGTTAAATATGTATATTTTTCTTACACATATAAAAAATTCTAGTTTACAGAGTTTGTCTCACTACATTGAACTACTATGTTAATGTTGAATATAATGTATCATAATGCAATGGGGGAATTTTTGTGGGTCCTGATAATGCCAAATGTCTTATGTTACCAGTAAAAAGTGGCATACATTATTTTAAATATATCTAGTAGTCAGTGACATAGTAATAGCATATTCGTCTGAAATAATTCTGTATTTTCAGCTTCAGAATCATGAATATTTTTTTTTCTGGTGTCCCCATTGTCCTGTGCATTGGGTTACCACCACGAAGTCCAAGCCTATTCATTTCCACCCGCAATGTAATACCAATTTGGCATTTTAATCAACAGTAAATTTTTTGTTTACCTTTTACCATATGTCTTGGAGTTCGCAATAATATTGTATCGTGGGTTCAGTATTGTGATATGTATCGAATCGTGCCATGAGGGGATCGTTACATCCCTAATATTATTTTTTTTTACTGTATTGTTGATCAAATCAGACTTCCTTCAATGTAAGATTATTTTATATATTAGGAATCAACTGTATGTGCTAATTTCATCTGCGATCCTGTATCTTCAAATGACAAATCAACTGTTAGGTTAAGCAGGCTAAAAAAAGCATTAAAGCAACACTATGGAACTTTTCAACCTTCATAATATATTTCCAAGACCCTTGTGATGGTACATCGACTTACAATACATTAAATTACACGTCTGCCATACCCTGACGTGGTCTGTATCGCTTTTGCTTGCACTATGTAACTTCGGTTTTCGAGCAAGAGGGTAATCCATTAGCTGGAAGTTGAAGCCTCGCGGGCGGGAGCCGCCCTTGTAGCAGAACTTCACCTGCTATTAGCATCCCATTGACTCCCATTCATTTTGGCGTCACTTTGACAGCGAATAACTTTACATCTGAGGCGTCCAAAGACTTAATTTGTCCATTATTTATTTCTAAAGAAACACAACAATGTAGAAAATGTTCCATTACATTGTATCTTACGTTACGGCCCCGTAGAAGCTGTTTTTGTAAAAATAGGCTAAAGATTGCGTCATAACCACGCAACTTTCTGTCGCACAATAGAGACATTACCGTATAGACCGGAGGAGAAGCTCGCAGGCAATCTTTTACTGTCTATGAGGCAATCGGGGGGACATGGAGGCACAAAGTCAAGGCAGAAGCCCATAAATAGAGAGTCCATAAAAGCAACGGGACAAAATATTTCAACAACGTTTTTGAGGAATTAGGTGATTCAGATTTGTTTGGCACAGCTACTAGAAGATGTTCAACTGTCAGACTGTCGTCAAGCTCAGTTTGAGCCTGCGCAGTCGTTCAGACATCAGGCAGGAAGTGCAATAATCGGGCTTCAGTCTTCTCCGTTGAAATCAATGGGGTCGCTGTGTCTATTTCTTTTACTGTCTATGGTTTCCATGATGGTTTCGGGTAGTAACCCGAGCCAAAGTCCTTTTAGGCAAGTCATGCCACTCGGCCGCCATCTTGGCAACGCCTCCGGGCAGCTATTTCGGACTAACAAGACCAGGCTCCTATCTAAATGAATGGGCAGAGACTCAGAACTGCACTTTCACTGGTCACCGGGACATAAAAACTGCATGTATACAAACACTAATAAAATATGATAAAAATCGCTGAAAAAGTTTGATGACTTTGCCCCAAAATAAGGTTTAAAATGCCTTTTCCCCCACAGGTTATACTTTTACTGCGCATGCGCAAGGGTTCTCTCGCTCTCTGTCGTGCGCGCGCTACTGCTCGCTCGCTCTAGATTCCGGGAGATTTGAACTAATTTGCGGTCATCAGGGAGCCGCTATCAATCTGCGGGAGACTCCCGGAACTTCCGGGAGACTTGGGATGTCTGATATTTACACAACTAACACATATCAAATCTGCCGGCTTTTCAAACAGTAACATATTTTCCGCTGTCGCAAACCTCAACTGTGCGCATGCGTCGGTGGAACCAGACGATAGGCTTAAATATTTTCCGGCTTGACTGTTAAAAGCAGACGATTGGCTTTCCAGCGGGAGGGGCGGGGCATGTGCATACAACCGCCATCTTTGCCGTTACGGGTTTTCCCTATATAGTTGTATTAAGGATTTTAGGAAGTGGCATGTCTCTATATAAATAGTCTTTGCCCGAGCACAAAAAGAACTACAAAACTCGACTGCTTTACGGCATACGTCACTTCCCCCACCACTTCCTCAAATTGTCAATGGCCGTTGCAGACATCCCAAGTCTCCCGGGAGTCTCCCGCATATTGATAGCGTCTCCCTGATGCCCGCAAATTAGTTCAAATCTGCCGGAATCTAGAGCGCGCATGCGAGACAGAACATTCTGCGCGCATAACATACATAGCGCTAGTCAACCCGCCACCCCCCTGTCAACAATCCAGTCACCAAGATATACCTCCCTGAAGTGACTTCTTGCAGGTTGGGATGTCTGCCATTGTTGATTCCAAAGCCGGTGCTGGATAAACAGCGAGCGTGCGCGTGCGACAGTAGGCTAAATTATTTACGACAGCGGTAATGGACAATTCCGCTTCCAACCTGTAGGGTGACCGGACAGGAAAAGTTCCTTGGTGTTGCTTTAACAAAGACGATCTTCTTGGTTCTCTAAAGTGAGAAATATTGCAGCAGCTGACATCCCTTATTTCACCCTTTCCTTACATAAAATCAATGTTGTCAGGATGTTTTTTAGCTTCTGCTCTCCCTTCAGGATGAACTTCACCAGACCCAAAGACAAACTAAAAGTAGTCGCAGTTTACAAACTCCAATTTCCCCCCCGTTTTTGTATGCATTTGGTTCCCGTTCAGATGTCTCTCTGTATCTCTTATAAACACACACTCCCCTCTCCCCTCTTTTTTTAGTGCCATTCATGTGGATAACCCACCCAGCACCCCAACCCTGACAACCAGTTATGTCCATGGCATCTCCTCCCATCCGCTGCTCTCTAGTACTGTGGACCAGTGTCTTCGAGCCTCAGCGGAGCGCTACCCTGACCGGGAAGCTTTGGTTTTTGTGCGGGATGGAATACGCAAGACTTTTGCTCAGTTCTACCAAGATGTGAGTGGTTTTGCTTCTGGTTTTTCTACAGAGGACTGGTTAGAAAAGTGATGCTAACCACAGTGCTTCCCATTTTATACCCCTCAGTCGTGGGAGAGAGGAAAACCACAATGCCGCCACTGTCAAAAGTGCAGTGTGTGGAATGAGGGATCTAGGCCAAATCCTATATATATATATATACACTCCTCCTGATACCCAGCAATGGAGGTTTTTTTCCTCTGTAGTGGACACTATATTTTAGCAAATTTATAATTAAGTCTGGATGTCCTGTAAAGAGCAAATTCAGGGCTTTGCAGAGATACCAAATGTTTGGAGGTGTAACCATGACAACCCCCTCTCCTTGGTCTTTAAAAATTACTGAATGGAACAGGGGATTGCTTTCAAACCTCAGAGGACAGCAGGACTAACATCATGGAATATCAGGCATGTCGGAGACACAACAAATAATTGGGGCAATACATTATATATCAATATTCTTATGAAATATGAGAGATTCTTATGAAAATATTCCCAATTATAAATATTCCCAATTATTACACGTTTTTTCATTACATGTTGACCCAAGAACAGATTAATATGCAAATTATGCAAATGTTTACATGCATACTGCATAAAGTATAATGGTATATCAAATCATTCTGTTATATTTTCATAACATAGTTGATTTTACGTTTGGATAAAAAAAATCTTGAAACCTAAAAATTGATTGGTGAATGAAAAAAAAACTAAATTATTGTAAAATATTCTAAATAGGTCCTGGTGTCCTCTACAGAGAACATAGCATAACATTAGGATAAAATATATTTTTTCAAAAATGTCTTTATTCAATTTCTTATGCTCCAAACAATGCAATGACCTAAAAAACAAACAAATTCACGTACACAAAAGATCTGGTTCTAATGAGGATAAATATACAAAATATACACATTCCTAAGCAGCCCTTTATTAATAAGACCTAAATAAGCTTTTACCACAGATTCCAAATTCCGTACTGGCAGAAGAATGAGTTAAAGTAGCAATATGTGGTTTCCATTTTTTTTCCCCATACACCCATTTTACTTCGTTTGTGTACATCCTGTCCTTTAAAGTCTCACTGTAGTCAATGATTTTATCCATTAAAGCTCATCTTTACACCCTTGCTTCAATTGGTATACGCAGAACCATGAATATGCAAATTAGCCCCACCTCCACTCACTCACACCAGCTCAGAGATCCACTCGCTCAACTTTACTCTAGTAAACGCACCACAATGGTATCTCTCTTTACCTCATCGGACACATACCGGTAATTGGTATGATAAGCCCTTTGCTTGACTACGTTATCAAACAGCTAATAATGTGTAAATGTTTCACAAACCATGTTACCCTTCACCATCTCAGTCTGCCTTATAAAAATAAGTATCCTTAGAAAATTATTTGAACATCATAGAACGTCAGTGGAGAAAGGCATATAGTTAATTATAACTATTATAATTATAATAATTCACCTGCTACATTGCTAAATGTACCCGATTTTTCATATCAACAAAAAATATACCGGGATAACCTGGCTTCGCAGCAGTTAATGATATGCTAAAGCCCGCCGGCACGTTGACGTGATTGGTTACAAGGTAGTTTGTGACTTCAGAAACACCAGCGATTTCAAACCGCGTTTTTGAGACTATCTTATGTTCACAGCAGTTTTAAGGAGAATATACTCAGCAAAGGTGTTGATTTGCACATTGTTTGTTTAATATTTGTATAATATTGAACAAGCATTTTAAAAACACCACATAGACCTATAAACAACATTGAAAACTTGATGTTCACCACAGGGGGTATTTAAATATGTAAATAAAGCACAGTGAAATCAGTCACTGGCATGATACAGTGTTATTATTCAAATCGTTTTTGTGGTTAATCTGTGAATGTAAACATGACAAAGAAAACCCATTAACTCACTATCAAGGTGATTATTGATACATATTCCACACTGAACCCAATATTTTCTTCTAAATTGACTGATATGAGCTATCTGGCACAGATAGGGGCTTCATGTGTGACTGCTGTCTTCCATAATGAGAGCAGGAGTGGTTTAAAGTGTATCAATGAGACACAGTTAAACATTTACAGAAAAGCAATAATATATCACAGAGCAGGAACGTTTAGCACAAACTGGTGCCATTAGTCTTGACACTAATGTGGAATATCCTTTTTTTTGTGCACTGGAACAATCCTTCATAAAACGCATTAAACTTTAGTTTACAAAGACGTGAAACTCACCGAGTGGTCTGGGGTGTTCACCGATATGCTCACACAAAAATAGCTGCAAAAGATGTTTTCCAACAGGTTTTAACGTAGTTTTTGTCCAAATCAAGTCGTTGGACAAAAACTACGATAAAACCTGTTGGAAAACATCTTTTGCAGAAAAGAAATTTATAAATAAACAGACAAAAAAACAATCCCTTAGAGCAAACGAAATATCAATTTTGCATACAAGAACTAAAATAAAAAGTAAACTAGAACCATTCAAATGAAATGTTCATTCAGTGTTGCCTTAGCCTTCACACCCATCCAAATTGAATATTTTTTCAGTCATGCTTCTTTCCAGAGGGCAACAATGTCTGGGTGAAAGACATTTACATGAATTCATTTACAGAGGTTTTACTCAAATGAGGAACATAACAAACTATTTGCCAATAATATTTGCATTATACATTGCCAAGGGTCTGATTTTATTGATTGTATAAAGTGCAAATCTGCAATAGTGGGGTGACAGCTTGTCACATAACATGTAACTCGTGTCATGTGCCTTAGATTAACCATAAACTTGATTCTCTTTTATAATATGTGATGTATTAGTATTAAATTATTTATCTATTCTTAATCTAATGAACATTTATGTGGTAAACCCACCTTACATTTTAATTTCTTTCAGGGCCAGTGTAAAAAATGTAGTATTTTGATTTCAGGTGGAACAGACTGCTGCAGGACTACTGGCTGTCGGGCTGAAAAGGGGTGATCGCTTAGGGATGTGGGGACCGAACATCTATGAATGGATACTGATGCAGTTTGCCACAGCTAAAGCAGGGATAATTTTGGTGAGTGTTTTTGTCGAGTCTTGTAATTTGGTTTATCTGAGGATTTGTCAATGGCTGGTCTCTCATCTGCTCAAGTTTATTGGGATTTTACAGGTTTCATTGAACCCGGCTTATCAACTGCATGAGGTAGAATTTGCACTCAGAAAGGTAAGTTAATGTTTATACATGCAAAAAATAACAACTAACAGCGGAATGTCCCTAACTACAGGTCTGTTTTGGGTTTACTTTCACTCAAACAATTTTTTTTTCTTTTTTCTAAAGTTGCCATTACAATATTTTTTTTTTTAATTATGCGAAGTCACAATTCTGAAAAATAAAGTGGCCATTGAGAGATGTACAGACACATTATGAGATATAAAGTCCTAATTATGAGAAATACAAGGACTTTTACCCTTTTTTTACTCCGAGGCAGAAACAAGCTTAGTTTTAGTCTCAAGTACAAATAAGCAAATTTTGCACATTATTAATGGCTTAATGCTTCTTTTAGGTACAGTGCAATGCAATAGTTTGTCCGACTCAATTCAAGACCCAAAAGTACTGTGACATGTTAAGGCAGCTTTGTCCAGAGATGGAGACCGCTTCACCTGGAGGAATCAAGAGTTCAAGGTACAAGTGATGTAATAAAAGGAAGATATACATAATCATTATTAAGGGTCAGAGGCTGACTGAGTTACTTTGTTGTTTTTGAGAAACACGCTTTTTTTTTTTTTTCTTTCTTCAGACTACCAGACCTACACACTGTGATCGTGACTGACAGTCAGGAGCCAGGAACTTTCCACTTAAAAGATCTGATGCAGGCAGGAAGCAGCCAACATCATCAACAACTGCAAGACCTGCAGAAGAAACTTGATTGTGATGACCCCATAAACATTCAGTTTACATCGGTACTCTGAATATTTTTAATTTGTATATGTCTCTATTAAAGCTGCAGTGTGTAATTTCTGTGTCACCAAACATTATAGCAAAAATAATTATCATTTTCAGACAGATTACCTTAAACACATTATTGGTAGGTCAAAGTCATAGTCACGCCCCAAACGCACAGCATTGGTTGACCTAATGTTTCTGTGTTAGGCTTGTCAAGAGAAACAGTGCAATGTTTGAGCCATAGAGTTTACACGTTTCAGATACATTATCCTAGAAATGACCTACTTACTGTTGTCTCTGCATAAAAAGCAAGCATATTATGACATTTAAAAAAAATTATACACTTTAGCTTTAAGTCTTAGCCCAGTGAAGTCAAATGTATCAAAATAATTTTATTTTTTTCGTTATGATTCTCAGGGAACAACTGGGAAGCCCAAAGGAGCCACTCTGTCACATCACAACATTGTGAACAATGCTTATTTCATCGGCATGCGCATAGGCTTCAACTGGAGGGTGGGTGCTTGTCATACACTGAAAGAAGTGTTTGTTTCTATAAAACGTAGGATCTGTGTCTGGAAAATAGATCTTCAGATGATGTATGTTGCAAAAATACAGTTCATTGTTTAGCATACTGATATTACAATACAGAACAGAAAATATTTTGTTTAAATGAATCTCCATAAATGTTCATTCACAGTACATACAGTATGGGCAATTTTTTACCTTAATCTTCTTACAGAAAAACGTGCGAATTTGCTTGCCGGTGCCCCTGTATCATTGTTTTGGATCAGTGGGTGGTGGTATGGTCATGGCTATTCATGGTACCACAGTGGTTTTCCCATCTACTGGTTATGATGGACATGCCAACCTGGTGGCGATAGAGAAAGAGAAGTATGGAGTCATGAATTATCTTTTAATTAATCCACAGATGCATGAATTAACTTTCTTTGTGAATTTTTTTAACCTAAAAAGAAGAATTGATGTGTTAGAGAGTTGCGCATCTGGCCTTTGCATTAGAATATAATTCTAAACCTTCCAGAGATACTTGGTGCCACTTTCTCTTTAGCCATGTTGAATTCATGTTGTCATAAATAAAAGACACAGGGACAAATAAAGAGGACAGTCATGTAGAATTTGGGTCAAAGGTCATGTGTACATCATGCACATCTGGAATAACAGATCTGAGCTGTATTTATTTGATTCAATTGGCAGAAAATGTACTGTTTACACAGGTGTACGTTTGTCTACGGCACCCCTACTATGTTCATTGACATGCTGAGTCAGCCTGACCTGGCCCAGATTGATTTGTCATCAGTTGAGGGTGGTGAGTCAATCAAACTTTTTTTAAATCTCAAAATCTACTGCTAAATGGAGGCTGTGATAGATTACATTAATATTGTCAATATTTCTGAGCAATCAAGCAGTACATGCTCCACTTTCATCAGGGTTCTGCTAAAATCCTATGTTTTGTTTGTCAGCTATTGCTGCTGGTTCACCTTGTCCTCCTGAGGTCATCCGTAAGGTCATCAATATCATGGGTGTTAAGGAAGTGGTGGTAAGTAGTGAAGGGCATTGTTCATTCTCTGTTATAAATCAAGCTGATAATAACTGTACAGTCTTGGTCAGAATTATTGGCACCCTTGGTAAATATGATCAAAGAAGGCTGTGAAAATAAATCTGCATTGTTTATCCTTTTGATCTTTTTTTATTCAGAAAAATCACAAAAATCTAACCTTTCATTGAAGTAAAAATAATGAATACCGGTATGTGGGGGAAATCACATTATGAAATGAATGTTTTTCTCTAATACACATTGGCCACAATCAATTCTGATGTGCAGCAAAAGATTGTTGAGCTTCACAAATTAGAAAGTGGCTGTAAGAAAATAGCCAAAGCATTGAAAATTCCCATTTCCACCATCTGGGCAATAAATAAAAAGTTCCGATCAACGGGAAATGTCACAAATCTGCATGGAAGAGGACACGTGTCTATATTGTCTTAAAGGGATAGTGCACCCTAAAATGAAAATTCTGTCATTAATTACTCTCCCTCATGTCGTTCCAAACCCATAAGACTGTTCATCTTCGGAACACAAATGAAGATCTTTTTTATGAAATCTGAGAGCTTTCTGTCCCTCCATTGACCGCTACGCAACTGAGACTTTGGCACTTCCAAAAGTCCCTAACAAGATTGTAAAACCTAATCCATATGAATTGAGCTGTTTAGTCCAAAGACAGACTCAATCACTTTATATGATGAACAGATTGAATTTAGGCTTTTATTCACATATAAAAAATCATCAACGCAGACATCAGTTGTGGTAAACTGAAGCTCAAGAATGTTCGCTTGATGTGCGAGAACCAATGAGGTTCATTTTTGAAGAACCTGCTCAATCGAACCGAAACAGAGGTTCGGTTGACCTTCGGTTTATGTTCGCTGATCAATGTTTATGTCAATAAAAGCCTCTCAAACAGCACCTGCATCACAAGTTGTTTAGGAGGGTTTCAAGAAAAATCATTTGATCTCATCCATAAACTCCAGCATAGTCAGTTGTCAGACACTACTGGAACTTCATATGGGACCGGGTTCTATGGCCAGATAAAATTGAAAAAAAAAAGAGCTTTTTTGCAGCTAACATACAAGATGGGTTTGTTGAACAAAGGAATGTTCCGGGGCTATTCTGCTGGATGACATCTTGTTCAAATAAATGGCCTCATGGATTCTATCAAATACCAACCGATAAAAAATCGAAACCTGGCGGCCTCTGCTAGAAATCTTATAATGGGCAGTGGTTGGATCAGGAAATTATCCAAAACAAATATTGAAATCAACACAAAAATGGGTCACCGTGCTAGGGTCTGCCATGGCCATTCCTATAGAAAATTAAAGAGGAAAGTGTATCAACATGGACTTGGAAATTTGAAGCATCTTGAGATTCTGTATGGAGGAATAGTCTCTGATCTCTTGTCAGGTGTTCTCCAAACTCATACATGCATTATAGGAGGAAACTCAGAGCTGTTATCTTGGTAAAAGGAGGTTGTAAAAAGTATTGAATAAGATGGTGCCATTAATTGTGGCCAATGTGTATTAGAGAAAATCCTTTCATAAATGAGTTTTTCCCCCATTTTAAATTGTTTTACTTATATATATATATATATATATAACCTATAATTTATTTATAAAAGGTCAAAATAATTTAAAATGCAGATTTATTTTCATAGGCTTCTTGTTCATATTTACCAAGGGTGCCAATGATTCTGACCAGGATTGTACAGTATGTATACTACATGTCAGTATCACTAGGGGGAGACAGAGGTTTTTACATTAATGGTTTAGCTTCAATTTTGATAATATTTTCTTTCAAAATCTGATGATAATCATGAATTGAATCAACGCATTATAAAAATCACTAATAGAACAGCTCACCTTGTCTGTACTTTTTATTTCAGTTTTTGTATACACTGAAACTGAAATAAAGTACATCTTTCTCTTCTAAGAAAATAAACTTGCCTTATATATTTACCACACCTGATATTCTATACTCATATTAAATATTCCCCTTATATTTGAGTGATGTACACTAATGTTCAAAAGTTTAGGGTTGGATTTAATGTTTTTTTTGTAATTATTCATATTTGCTCACCGTGGCTGCTTACCTTTGATCAAAAATACAGTAAAACAATAATATTGTGTAACAGTACAATGTAAAATATATCTCTTTTCTCAGTTATATTTTATATTTAGTGTAATAAGTTTATTCCTGTGATGGTAAAGCTGAATTTAATCCATTAATCCAGTCTTCAGTGTCACATGATCGTTCAGAAACCATTTTAATGTGCTGATTTGGTACTTAAGAAACATTTCTAATTATTATTCATTTTGAAAACAGTTGTGCTGCTTACTATTTCTGTGGGAATCTGGGAACCATGACGCATTCCCTGATACAGGATTCTTTGATCCAAAAGAACAACATTAATAACTCTCTTCATTTTTAAAAAGAATTGTTAGGGAGAGTTCAGCAGAAAAATAATACAAACTGTATGACTTTATTTCTCTGAGCTGCTTTCTTTCATACAGTGAGGCTGCTAAACTTCAAAAAGAAAGAACCAAACAAGTAATCCATGTGTATTGCTCTAAGTCTTAAGGCATAATAGCTTTGTGTGAGGAACAAACTAAAATGAAAGAAGAAGACTTACATTATTCCCTGAAAATATTTCACTTTATGAAACAAGAGCAGTATGGACATTGTTATGAATAACTCATTTTATTTTTCACAAAAGAAAAAAGTCATACAGGTTTTAAGAGCAATGAGGGTGTAGTCGATGATGACTATTTTCATTTTTGGGTGAACTATCCCGTTAAGAAATGGGTATGGAGAAGGTAACAGTACTGCTGTTTTTTTAAGCACACACTGCACAATTTTAGTGCATCCACTTGAAATTCATAAAGTTCTCATTATTGTTAGTGCTTTATATGTCTTTTATTGAACATGAGTACATCACAGTAACAAACTGATACCATTAGACTGGAGAACCTCCATTTGTCTCAATGTTTTAATAAAAAAAAAAAAATATATATATATATATATATATATTTTTACCCGCTCTTCCTAAATCCTTCTCTTCTGGCACCATCATCATTTCTTGATTTTGATTGGTCAGTCACAGCATCTTTAATGGCTAATCTTTGGCAACCAATCCTGATCACCCTGTCTAGATTCTATTTTGTGATAATGACATATCTTACATATATTGTCTCATTTACTTTTTTCATGGCTATAAGGAGTCCACGCTTTCCTCGCCTGTATTGCATTTGACGTTGCTCAGAGATTTGAAGAAGAGGTCAGGTCATGTCACATCTTGAATATGTGTCAGTTTTAGTCATGGTCGAGATTGGTTTGTCATGTTTGCAAAGCCTCAGAAACTCTTGCGGGACGTTGTGAGATGCATAAAGCTAAGGAGGATCTCACAATGTGGAAACGGGATCCTCACGAAGACCTCCGCTTTGATTATAACACTGTGGTGGTTATATAATATTAAGTGCTTCTACCATGAGAATGGGAGTATGACTTGAAATATCATAAAATGAGAATCTGTAGAATAGATAAGGTTCATTCTACAGTGGCTCAAAGAATGCCTGCAAAACATATTTGGCTGTGATGTACATCCTTCTAAATTTTTATGCTGAAAAATTTAACATACAATATGCACATCTATAATAGTCCCTCTAATAAAAGACTGATTTTATTTTTGATGTAGATATAATTGAAATTATAGGTTTTGCCATAGAAGAACATTTCGAACTTACCTCAAACGTAGTCTAGATGAAGTCTTTGTCCTTCAGCAAGGCACTACTGAGTTTCTAAATAAATCCTAATCAATGCAATGTCAATCCATTCTACCAATTCTCATTTCATGGACAAGAGTGTGTTCTATGTTCTATAGTGTGGAAAGAAAACTAGTCCTGTGATGTTGGATTTACCGCCAGGTTGTTTGAAATAAAAATATACATTACCATAACAGTGAATACTAAGAGTTTGAGGCACATTTCCTTTGTGGTGTTCTTATTTGTGAAAATTTCACTTTGCAGATGTACCCAGTTGCTCCTTCAGGGTGTTTGTCAATGTCTGTGAACACATGTATGCTATTCATGTTGTTTAGTATGAATTGAGTCAGCGCATTTATGTCACAAAAAAAAAAAAAAAGAGTGAAAGAGGAAATGGACAGTCCCAATGTAGCAGTCTGCATTGCTTTCCTTTTCTGCACATTGAAGTCCTGACACCTGGACAGGCCCTGTCCTCCTGAGGGAACATACAAATAAGTTTGCCAAGCTTAGTTTTGGACATCTAATGTTATGCACATAGTGCCAAAGCCAAAATGGAAAAGTAAAAACAAACTCTAAAGAACAAAGAGACCAGAAAGAACATGAAGGATAGATTCGAAGAACATAACAGACAATATTTTACCACAAGGCAGTGGCCCAAACCCATATCCTGACCAGACAATATTTTACCACAAGGCAGTGGCCCAAACCCATATCCTGACCACAATTATAGTATTACCAGTCACTCTTTTATGTTGGAGGAGGTAAAAACGCATACGGTTAGCATTGGCATCTCGATTCTCTTGTTTAAATATGCAACTTTAATTTCTCACAGAAGTTACTGGAAGTCAATGCTTTAGGATGAAGTGATAGTCATTATATTGCATTTACATAATATAATATAGTTATGGGGAAGGTGGATGCATAATATAATTCAAAACATTTATTTGTTCATAAGCCAAGCATTAATAGCTACTGAATTAGAGGTAAGTCCACCAATGACTAAATTGGTAACTTGGGACCAGGCTTCTCCTGTCCCAAACCTTTCAAAACTTTGCTTAAATAATTTCATAACCAATTAGCGTTGTTTATCACATCCGCAGTGGCCTCTCTGGCCACTTGAACAGAATCTCATGAGTATCTCCTGATGAAAGAGTTTTTTATAGAGATCATGGGAGAGCAGTGGTGTCTTGCTCTGTGCACCACAGAGAACCCTTGAGGCTAGTTAGTTACTCTGTTTTTCTTCATCATTTATTTACATTTGCAAATCATGTGGAAAGAGGCTAGCTGTCATACTGAAGTCTGTGATGTCTCATTTTTATGAGCCTTAATCCTGTGGTACTTACAAGACCTCTCTGGACCACATAAACCTTGTATGGGTCTGGATATTAGACCTCAGTTTAGGGTGTGGGTCTCAAACCTGGAGGACTTGGTTTTGGCTATGGTGTTTAGCAGTCTTGGATAAAACTGTTTGGAACTGCGTGTTCAGTTATCAGGATTACTTCTCAGGCTTCTTATTTTGTTATTTGACTGCTGGTCTCAGCACTCTTGCAAATACTTCTAAATATGTAAATAATTTTACAATATTTTATAAACTGTATTATACACTGCCCAGCCAAAAAAAAAATGCTGTTTGGATTTTAATAGGCAAATGCTTAAGATTCTATGATTGGATCATTGTTGCAGTGACTGTTTTGCAACATTTCTTCTATCCCCAATTGATATGGAGTGTGTAGCTTTTCATTTCTTAAACTGTCATCCAGGAATATGGCCATGATGTGTCTTCCTACATGGCTATGTCAAGATTCACCAGGCTCAAATTGTAAAAGAATAATCATTTTCACACATGAATTGGCACCTCTTGAGTCCAGACCTTAAATTCATTGAAGTATTTGGGATGTGCTGGAGGAGACTTTACAGAGTGCTAGACTCTTGCATTGCCCATACAAGATCTTGACCAAACATTGATGCACCCCTTGATGGAAATAACATCACGACATTTATTTCCATCAAGAGGTGCATCATTTCCAGCATGAGTCAAGCACTCTGTAAAATCTACTCCAGCACATCCCAAAGACTTTCAATGAATTTAAGGTCTGGACTCAAAGGTGATTTTTGTTAATGCAATGTAATTTCTGCAGTTTCAAATGTTGTGTGAGTGGAATTAACAGGGCTGCTCACCATCTCAGAGCCGTGGTCCCTTCCTGGTCCGCTTTGCCTTGCAGCGGGTGAAAGCAGTGCTCTCTCTTATTTGCTTTCCTTTCTGGTTTCCAGGAGAAGCACAAACTGCATCAGGGCGATTGCGGCTAGTGTCCATCCATCTGCACAAGAAAATCCAAGCATTTAAAGCAAACCTAAAGCACCAAATGTCAATTATTGTTTGAATAAGTTATTACAATCTTATTAAATAGTAGAAAGACAAAAAATTTTCCCTTTAGAATAACATGCGCCAATGAATTGTTCACGATATTACCAAAAGCGTGTATTAAGAAAGCAAATAGGTTTGATTTTGATTTCATGTTGACTTTAAATGAAGCCATGAAGTAAAAAATGAAAGGCATAGTTTCTCTTTATTACTGCATCAAGCTTAAATAGTTATGTTTGAAGTGATCATCTGGGTTTTTTCTCTTACTTTTTGAGATTTGATAATTGGCAGGTGCAGCTCCAGGGGTTGTTAAACAGAGTGATGTTCTGGAGAGTGCTAAACTCAAGGCTGTTCGGCAGCGATTTTAGCTTGTTGTTTTCAAGATGCAGAGACTTGAGAGCCGTCACTCCCTCAAAGGCAGCATTGGAGAACTTGATGGGTAGAAAGGACAGTATATACAGATGATAACATGTTACAACTCACTGCTTTGCTTCTGCATGTAGAATATCCTAGCAATTAGCATTTAAAGTCACTCTTAATATCTGAAGGAGACTTGTGGATGCTAGACTGAGGGCTTTTTTTCCACATGAAAGGCCTCTCTCATGCTGTCCTCTGTGCCAGAGCTTATGTAAACCTGTCCACACTCTCCTTCCAGCCCTTTATCAAACTTCATAAGCGTATGCAAGGCTGCTAAAAACTTCACCAAGGTGTTAGACCTACTGGTCTGCGTGGTGTCTGCTTTATAGGAAGACGACGGTTGAGGAGCTGAGGCAGTGTACACACAGTGTCTGTGGGTATGTTATGCAAGCGTAGAAAAGATGCACTTATTGAAAGAACGTTTTGGAAGTTTCCACTCAGAAGGCAAGAGACGTGGAGAGTTTGGTAATTTGAGGCGATAGAGGATGGATCATTTCCATCATGGAAGGGTTGTTTTCACTTTTTCTGTCTGTCCACTCCTCCCATCGACCTGCTCTTTTGCCAGAAATGCCTGCAAAGGGCTCACTTGTCCATTCAGGTGAGGCAACAGCAGCCTAAAATACTTCTCTTCATGGGCCATGGAAAACCCTGTTACTATTTACCTGTCTGCTAACCCTTGCTGACCTGTTTACATGGTTCGCCAAGTGAGAGGAAAAAACATGGCTCTCAAAATAAAATTCAGCAAATAGACTCTAAAATGATCCACATGTGAAGGAAGAGTGGTTATTTTTTCCCCTTTTCTATCATACAAACAGCATTGACCAACTCCATGGGGCTAATACTTGTTGATGTGCCTTTGCCCACGTCTCTGTGTGTTTTATATATCTATCTAAAAATATATATATATATATATTAGTTTGCACTGGTATCAGTCCATGTGGAGATTCTGTGGAAGTCAGATCAAAGACAAGGAAAATATAAACGTATCTCTTAAACGCTTTCATTAGCCGTTTAGTGATCCACAGGGGAAAATCCTGCTGGAATAGCACATGTGCATCCTGACAAAGCACATGTTACCTTATTTAAGGCCTGAAGGGAACGGACAGAATATCAGGAGTATCTCATTGAAAGAAAACAGGTGAAAGTCTCCAGCACAGGTCTGTTTTAGCCAAATACCACTTTGTTTCAGTCTACAGTTTTGATTTATTCCAATGGGGTTGCAGTACATTTGCGTGGCCAGCTCTGATGGGATGTAAAGTTTATTTGCCAATGCTAAGCTTCCCGAAAACCCAACACAAACATGCATTTATTTAGCCACAATTTTAGAGGAAGGCATTATGGGAAAAACATTTTGGTTCATAGTCAGCATCTTATTTTTTTAATGTTTTATTTTAGTTTTTAAGTGTTTAATCTACAAAATAACTGCTATGTTAGACTTACCTTCTCCAGGCTCATGTCATTTAGATGTAGCTTCTCCATGTAGCGGCCGAAGCTCCGGAATGCGTGGTCAGGGATGAGGCTGAGAGGGTTTTTGGACAAGTTGAGTTCCTCCACGACACGCAGCTTGCTCATAGCCAGAAGAGGGTAGGTAGACAGCTGGTTACGGTCCAAGGTTAGAATGGCCAGGTTCTCCACTTCATCAAGAGAACCTGGCTGTATGGAGCTCAACTCGTTGCCACTCAAATAAAGCCATCGGAGATCATTAGCACCTGTGAAAGTACCAGGCTGCAGCTCTCGAAGCTTGTTGTTGTCGAGCTGCAGGATAAACAGGTTGACCATGGGAGAAAAGATGCCGTTCGGAAGGATTGTGATGTGATTACCATCCAAATAGAGATAGGTCAGTTCGGTTAGGTCCTCAAAAGCACCTGTTTTGATGGTGCTGATCTCATTATTAGACAAGTAAAGGTAGATGAGCTTCTTTACCCCTTTGAAAGCCTGGCTGGAGATCTCTCGGATCTGACAGTGCTGCAGATGCAGAGAAATTAGCCCCTTCATCTCGCTGAAACCCCCGGTTGGGAGATTTCCCAAGTTGTTCCTTTGCAGATTTAGGAGACGAGTGGCCTCGGATATGCGGGGGATCTTCTTCAGTCCGACGTTGTCACAGATAACATGTTGCAGGTCCCCATGGCAGTGGCACTGGCTTGGGCACTGAGTTGGTGCGGCAAACGCAAAAGGGACGCAAACCTGTAGACACACTAGCACCAGTAAGAAGCTGAAACTGTACATGATGATGGAGTGTTGATCAGTCCACTGGTTTATGCTATTAGGTGTTCTTTCTGCTTTACTCCGAGAGACGTTTGCAGCAGGAACATATACAGACTGCAAAAGTGGTCCACGCAACCTCAGAGTAAAGAGAGAGAGTGTGTGTCAGTGGAGAGAGAGGGCTAGATGTGAGCTAGAGAGAGAGAGAGAAAGAGAGAGGGCTGTGTGTGTGAGTCAGAGAAAAGGAGGGAAGAGAGCTGAACGCAGTACACGTGTTTATAATAGTCACTTATAATAACAATCACAATAATCACTTAACTTACAGAGCCATTGCAAACTTAACTGGGTCATATGATGCTATTTTGAAAGTTCATCATTTTGTTTGAGTGTTATAGAATAGGTTAGCATGCTTTAATGTTGAAAAAACATTATTTTTCACATATTGTACATTATTGCCGCACCTCTATTCCCAGTCTGTCTGAAATGCTCTGGGCTTTTCGGAAGAAGGTTCTTTGTAGAACCCGGAACTCAGAGTGCTCTGATTGGCCAGCTGACAAAGTGTATTGTGCTTGGCCAAACACCTCTAACTTGAAACGAAACTTATCATATCACAGGCTTCAGCTTCCAATGCTTCTAAAGCAATTAAACACCATCTGTTAATGTCATCGGTTTTACCGTATCAGTTTGAACCCGAGTCAGATTCTGAAATTGCAGATTGATCGGAGCCAACTTTGCAAGCACGACTTGTGCACACCCTTACGTAACAAAAATATATGGGAATATACTGTAACATAAAATGCGATTATATTACATAATACATTTCCATATATGGGAAACAACTGCTTATATTTTTTAATATACTGCAATATATGCATTGACCATGTATGGCTATATATTGATACATATAAAAATATTTTGAAATAAAAATTAAATAGGCTCTATGCCAGTCGCTTCCGTGTTTTGTCTCAGCCCGCCCAGTTACATTCGGTGCTGCGTCGCAAGCCGTTTTTGCATTAGGTGGAGATAATGGCAAATTACACTCGCTGTTTACAAGAACTTCCCGCGGTTAACGTGAATGATGTTAACAATATTGTGAGGCAGTTAGCTGTCACACATAAGAGTAAGAAAGAGAAGGGCATCAAATTATATATTTCGAGCTACATCGGCAACTTTGAGGGTGAGTAAACTCTCATATCATCCGAAATCCGACTAGCGAATCAGTTTCTAAAATTGTTGTCTCGTTTCTGAGAAAATGAATTTTATTAAAGTTTGGCCGCTAGTACACTTCGCTATAGAACGCGCTATGCGTAGGTAAAGACACTGGCTGAGATTCTACCGGAAATACGTCAGCAGCGTTCGTGCATAGAGCCTATTGCATTACATTTAATATTCATAAAGTTTTATCCTTTATTGTCTACATATATTGCATATACATGTTCCCATATAAATGTGAATTTATTGTACACATATATGCACACATTCACAGAATGAGTTACAATCAGTGGTTACAACAGATTTCTATTTCCCAGCATGCTTTTCTTCTGACTATTAAAGAAGAGTAAATGTTCAAATGAAATTAAGTGTTATTTCACGTGTTTTGCTTGATATTAATAGGGGGAGATCGGTTTGTGCTTTAAGTTGTATTATTTTGGAATTTAAAAGGGTTGCTGGTAAAAACCCTTTTTTTTTTTAAGTTTTTGGGGTTACCATTGTGCTGAAGAGTAGAGCCTGCGTTCCGGTTGACGGTTGGCTGAACACCATTAAGGGTGTACTCACACTAGGCACGGTTGCCATGAACCGGGCCCGAGTACGATTGTCCCCCCTCCCCACCTGGCCTGCACTCACATAGTTGCTGCGTCCCAATTCGCCTACTTATACTACGCCCTAAAAGTATGTACTCTTTTTGTGAAGAAAAAGTACATACTTTTCAGGGTGTAGCAAAAAGTAGGCAAGCTTAATTGGGACATACTATTTCGCCATCTTTAACGGACAGATCTGTCGCGTGCATCCTGTCAACGTAAACTGCCCTGTCAATCATCTCGTCACAGTTAAAATGTAATATAACTTCTTACCATTTCGGAGAGAATTGTTGTCGCACGTTCATCTGCCAGTCATGGGGCTTTCATGCCGAGACTCAACTCATGTGTTTGGAATTTGAATATAATAATGCATTTAAAAGTTAATGGCTAAACGTATCTTTGCAAAAGTTCATAATGCTGCAGATGCAATATAATGTGGACAACATTGAATAAATACATTTTCGTGAGGTTAGATACTGATAATTAATCACTCAAACAAACCCGTTTATCTAAACCTCTCTACATAACCGTACGGACTCGCGCGTCCTCCATGTCTGTAGTTTTTGAACACTTTTCAGTCGTGTTTGTAGTTCAACCCAAAGCGCGATGGGTTGTGATATCAGCCGTTAGAGGCCCTGTCCCAAATGGAACCCTAAGCACTCGCGGTCTTCCTCTGAGTCCGCACTTTCGCGACGTAACGCCGCTTTGAATGTCGGGAAGAAGTCTGCTGTGGAGTCCGCATCAGCGCGGGCTCGGCAAAAGTGTGCATCAAGGGCGCAAATCGACCGCAGAGGGGGCGCTCGCGAGCACCCTTCTGAGATCTAAAAATGACAAATGGGACACACTGCGGTCTCACGGACTTAACGGACACGCGCACGCGGCAGCCATTGTAAGTCCACAAGACCGAAAGTGCACATGAAGTGTGCCATTTGGGATTGGGCCAGAGTGTGCAACGATCTGCACTTCGGATTCTGACCGGATATAGTAGACCATCCGGGACTCTTTGGGACACTCATTTCAACATACTACGATTTGGGACGTACTAATTCTATTTTCGAATACTATTTAGGACGGATAGTATGCGAATTGGGACGCAGCAAGGGTTTCAGCATTCGTGCCGGAGCACGCTTACGTCATTATGGTGCGACGGTTTCGGGATAAACAAGAAGAGCGGCGCTCTCTGAAGGAGAGCCATCGCTCTGTTTTCTTTGTGGATAATTTTGTGTCGTTTGGTCCACGGTGGTCCACAGCCATAGATATCATCAGGGTTCTCAAGTTTTATCAAAAGCTTGGAGTGAGATCACATGCGGTTAGGGGAGGAGCCTTAATGAAGCCCCGCCCCCACCCATCCCCGCCCCCCAATTTTACCCATTGTTCATAATTAACCAGCATAAATTGAAATTATAACAATTGGTAAATCTGATAAATGACAGAGCAATTCATCACATCAAATATACTCTTTAATGTTATATTTCAAAATTACAAATATATAACAAATTGCTCCAAACAGTTTGAAAAAACAATTCTTTTTGCATTTTTCCCTGACATCTTTGAAAAATACAAATGCAATGGCAATGATTAATGTATGTTTTGACAGGATATAAAATATTACCCAGAGCACTCAGATTTAGCCTTAATGTAACTAGAAACACTATTAATATAGTACATCATTTAAAATAAAATGAAATGCATCTTCATTCCTTCCCATAGCCACTAACATTTCCCTTAGTTTCAGATGACTAGCCAAACTGAGCCAAAGCTTCTGGCCTGGTTGCAAAGTAGTTGTAGAGTTTTTGACTGCATCAATAATAATGTATACGATGGGCTATATTACATGTTCTGGCCTAAAAATGTTAGGCAAGCTTTCTTCCAACTTACCTTCTCCATCACGACGTGTGTTCGCGCGATGTCGCGGTGGCCGAGAATGTTCCGTCAACTTCCGTGTGTTCGCGCATCTATGTTGCCTAGTAACGAATGCAATCTGGCCGAGATGCGGACGCGCTGGCGGCAGGAAACTTCACTTTTTGTGCCTGCGCCTCGTAGGCTATACAACGTTATATATAAAGCTTGCAGGACACATTGGTTGGCATTGCCTTTTCAGCGTGAGAAATACACGGTGTGGCGTGTGAGCGTGTGAACTGGTTGAATTGCGTGTGTCTCACGGCCAATGCGTGAGACTTGAGAACCCTGGATATCATATAGAGACATGATGTCTATGTCCACAGCCCTCTCACAGCCTGTTGTTAAACAGATGTGTCGCCTTAGTGGCGTGAAAATTTTCACGTAATCGTGCTGCTCGTGCTCGTATGAGGCGGTTTGCAAGGTACCAGCTGAAGTGCAGAACCATGACGTCACGCGTCCTGTTCCGTGCTCCAGCACGGTTAGCGCTCACACTGCATGTGAACCGCGCCCGAGTCCAACTGAACCGTGCTCTGGCCCACCTCTTCCAAGCGGGCCAGGGCCGGCTAATCGAGCCGCGCCCGGGCACGTTTCGGAGCACTCACACTAGTCAAACGAACCGCGCATTGGTGGTCAAACGCACTCGGGCACGGTTCAAACTGGCTAGTGTGAGTACACCCTAAGACTGTTACTATATTTAAAAAGCAATGGCTGTGCCCTCTTCAGCACAGTGATAGTCTCTTTGCTAAATAATTTTGTGCTGTACTATTATTAAGTTATATCTGAACATATTGAATGTATATAATGTAAATAATTATAAAATAAAAGAAATATTACATTTATATATTTCAATGTGTGTGTGTTTATTTGTTGCATGAGTAAATATGTCCAATTTATACACGTTGTACCATATTCATATTCAAAACTCCACGACATGGCGGCAACACTTATTCAATTATGCCTCGACTTCTTTCTTTGAGCCTTTTGGGGGGGATTATGCTAATATTTCACATTGTGACCGAAGTTTGCTGAAGTAATATCTGAACTTCGATGGTGGTGTTTTAGGCAGGTCTGAATCAGTGCTTTCTGTTAGATATAGAATAAATCCAGTTTAATGGAAGTTACACTCATATTTCGCGTCATGGGCCATAGGAAAAATGTGGATATATTTTTGTCTTTTTAAATAAATGTCTTTTTAATTTTGTCTTTTTAATAGTTTTTTTACCTTAACAAAACATGAAAGGTTTTAAGCGCATGTTAGGTGTAAGAAAGTTCAGATGTCCGAATTTTTATTTTTGTTCCTAGTCTCTCATTTCATTGGGTTACTTGTGTGCAGCCAAATCTCGTGTGGTTAAGGTGAGACTGTGTGTCGTGCCAGACAGTTCCATTGTTTTTGGTCAGCAGAAGGGGGAAAAAGGAGCCACTTCCATATGGCGGGTGTTTTATAACATGTGATACCAGCCAAACATCTGGTGGTGATTATATCACACAATGAAAGTGGAGGTTTTTCTTTTGTCTGCATAGGAGCATTTTATTTGGAGAGGCACATTCCTCTACATAAATGCCTCCTTTGATTTCAACTATGTACAGTATTCAGTATGAAAAGGAAAGAAACTGAAGTGCACTGTGCAATCACCTATTTCTTTTTCCACATTCAACAAAACATTTGATCTTTGTTCCTCATTCTTTGGCTCAAAGACCTAAAAGAGACCTCAGATCTGTTCATAAGCGCCTCAGCTTTTCTCAGGTTAGGCGGAATCTAGTGTTTGCTTAACAAATTTAACATTTTATCGGCAACGTGTATGTCTTGGTCCTTTCGAGTCCACATTCACACCCTGCAGTGTGCAAATTCTGTCCAGCACATATCTAGTATTTGGCTAGTAGCAACATTGGCCTGTTATCGATATCTATATATAACAAAATAATTATATCAAGTGAGAAAAGGTGTAATATTGTTTGACACTGAAATCTCAAAAATAAAATATTTTAAATGGCCATTTGAGATGATGCATGCATTTTTTTTCCCTTTACTAATTAAGTTCATAAGCTCATGACTCGCTTAAAATCACTTGAAATGTTCTAAACAACATTTTAAATGTCTGGCATGTCACACAGTCTCACCTCAACAGCTGGCAGCTCATGTAATTCAGCTTGGTAAACACAAATTGGCATCCTGTGCTGTGATGAGGTTATGTCTCTGAATGGAGGAATTGTTTCCAGTGCACATTATCTAAGGCTATCTTATTTGGATGATTTGTTTTAGCCCAAAGCGATACTGTATAGTGAGGAAGGCTTGGGTAAAAAACAACAGCTCGAGTGCCAGTTCTCAGGTCCGCACCACATACCTCACCTGCTTCCCAGGCCTGGTGGATTCAGCTGATTCAGCTGTCTGCTTGCCTTTAGGCTAGTTTTTGGAAAAATGTTAACAAAAGGTCTTTACTACATACACTGTGCAAAAAGAGTAATGCAAGCACACGGACTGAAATTTTAGTGGGTTTAAAGGCATCGAAATCATGAGGTTAGTTTCATAAACCATAACATACACACTCCAATATCTGGGCTTTAAAATGTAATTTACACATGGAAGTAAACAACGTTTTAGGATTTTGAAAAATTTAAAAAGAAGAAATATTTCAGACACTATTTCTAGGTCAAATTTGTGACACTGTAACCAAAGGGGGATAAATAAATCTTTTTAAAATAAATAGTTATAAAATATGTAATTAGTATGCAATATGTAATTGTAATATGTAATTAATATGCAATATGTACACTGTAAAAAGTGATCAGTTGCAAAGGATTTCCTCACTTTTAAGTTATGTCACAAAAGTTATTTGAACTTACTTATTTACATATTATTTTATCAATTCAAAACCTTAATTTTTCTAAATGTTTAATAATAATAATTTATATAATGCAATATTATACTTAATAATAAAATAATAAATTATAACAAAAAAAATAAAGAGAGATGTGTCATCCTTGTGTTTTGGAACAGATTGGGTACGGCACAACCGAAAACAGCCCTGTGACATTCTGCGGCTTTCCAGTTGACAGCATGGAGCGAAAGACAGACACTGCTGGATGTATAAACCCCCATACCGAGGTTCATTTCCACACACTACTAGATAAAGATGTTCCGCATGCATATTTATTGTCTGTTATAGCACATGGTTTCTCCTTTAGGCAAAAGTAGTGAACCCTGCTACAGGACAGGTCGTGCCTCTCGGCGCTCAGGGCGAGCTGATGATCAGGGGATACTGCGTGATGCTGGAATACTGGAAAGATGATGAAAAGACCAAAGAGTGCATCACAAAAGGTCGCTGGTACAAGACTGGGTAAGTGCGAGTATCCTATATATATAGAATTTTTTTTTATTTTTTTTTATTCCTTTCGCTCTTACTAGATATGAACATTATTCAGAATTCATTACATGACTCAGTGACTTTTCTATCATTTATAAAGTGATATTGCCACTTTGGACAAGTACGGCTACTGCAAAATAGAAGGACGCATCAAGGACATGATCATCCGAGGAGGAGAGAATGTCTACCCTGCTGAAATCGAACAGTTTCTGCATACACATCCTAAAGTTCAGGAAGCACAGGTCAACAATGTTAAAGAAGCCCTATTATGCCCTTTTACAAAGTCTTGGTTTTGTTTTTGGCGTCTACTAGAATAGGTTTTCATGCATGTGTAAAACATTTTTTTTTTAAACATTCATTTTATATTGTTGCGGCACCTCTTTTCCCAGTCTGTCAGTAATGCTCTTAGTTCCTGTTGCTATAAAGGCTCTCCTTCTGAAAAGCACAATGTGCTCTGATTGGTCAGCTGAACCAGTGTTGTGATTGGTCAACCTCTTTGAGTGTGTTTCGCAAATGTCACGCCCCTTACAATAACCATGTCAACAACACACTACGTAACTTCTCTAGGTCTCAGACCTTTTTTTTTTCAAATGCCTTGAGTGGGAATTATTTAAATGAGGAATGGTGTAGCGTGTACATTCCCGGAAGAAACCTCAAGACTACAATTTGTGCTTGGTAACTTTGGAGACCTTTTCATGCTCAAACAGCAACATTACAAACTAAAGAAAGCATTTTAACCAGTGACACTGACTTACCTTTGCACTTCTCATCAACTGTTCCTTTAACCTCCATTTTACAGTAAAGAAAGCAAGATGGTTTAAGCTAGAAAAGAATTAACTCTCTGTTGTCCATACAGGTGGTTGGAGTGAAGGATGAGAGAATGGGAGAGGAAGTTTGTGCTTGTATTAGACTCAAGTCTGGTCAGGAATGCACTGCAGAAGAGCTCAAGGCCTACTGCAAAGGAAAGGTCCGAATATCTGTCATGCTTTATGCGTTATCCAGCACATGTACACAACTATTTGCCATTAAAATATTACTGTTGTTTTTGCAGATTGCCCATTACAAGGTGCCACGCTATGTAATGTTTGTTCAGGGCTATCCTTTGACTGTCACAGGCAAGGTAAGTCACTGCACACCACCACAGTTATTAACAATAAACAATTCAGATGATTCATTTAGTCTAGAGAAAGTCATTCCAGTGAGCATTTAAATAATGAATCTCCCCCTTGTCTATGTCTCTGTGGGTACATCATGTTAAAAATGAAGAAAACGTAAAAATTGTGTTTTCTTGAGCCAATTCACATTTGTCTCTAGACTAGACCGAAGACATTCAAGCAATTTCCCTGTCTGCATGAAAGCCACTGATGTGGTTTCAGACATTCAAGGGCTACTATGACACCTTTGCTTTTAAAGGCATGTGGTTTGCTCTCGACAGATTGAACCCTTTAATATCTCTACAACTGTTTCTTTTCTTCATCTCTGTCAGATCCAGAAGCACAAACTGCGTGAGCAGACAGAAATACAGCTTGGACTCTGATTGCAAAAGCACCTGTGGTATTTTTTTAAAACCGTTACTAGCAGGACATAAGGATATTGTTACTCAAAAATATTGTGATTTCCTTGTTTTAAAAGCCATGTTTATAATTAAACATGTTATTGTCATGTTTTATACATACATGATACTACCCGATTATGTTAACCCATTTCTAAAAATATATATAAGTGGCATTTCTACATGTTAAGGATCATGTGCCTTTTCTTAATTTTCTTTATTTTGGTATGAATTGTTTTTGGAACCAAATAATTCTTAATCATAGGAACCAAATATATCAGTATCAAAATTATGCATGGTTACACTAGGCCAGTTTTAGCGAGATGTCTTTATAAATGTATACCTACACTATTGTTAAAAGAAATGACAAGAAAACAGTGTTAATTTATTTTCATCAATCTCAAATGAAAATCATCTTGTTTGGTTTCTGTGCACATCTGCTCCCTATTCAATCTGAAGTTCATATGTTTTAAATTTTATATTACTGAAATATCCCAAAATAGGGTATTTAAGGCAAAAATGCAGTCTTTTTGTTGGCAGTAAAGTAGTTTCCCTCATTGTGATCTCAGGTGTGGCCTGTCAGTGTTCATTTAGGCCTTGGTGCTTTCCTGCTTGGCTCGTGATGTGAACATTTTGATGCTAGTTTTGAGACCATATGGAAAGATGTCCTCTCATAGCATTCTAATGGGTCTGCTGGAAAGTAATGGGTACTCTGGTTTGGAAAAACGCATAGTTTCGTGAGGATCATTTAGGGTGAGACTTTAAAACTAAAGACCTGGACAAAACCCCAGACATTCTTTTCGAATTTCCTTGCAGCTAATAATGGAATCCGTCATTCACTGCATGCTTCTCATGGTCATTCTCGGGTGCATTCACTTGACTGTGTAATATATTTCATAAAATTAACAAAGATGTATGGAATCATTGCTTCCAGTAAAAGGAACACCTCATTTGGAATCTAGCATAAGTGAAAAATCTTAAAAAGGAGCTGAAAATATGTTAAGCGTCTCCCCCATGTGTCCTTTAGTAGAACAGCATTTCAAGCATCTCTTGCTGCTTTTCCTATGTTTTTGATTTTGAATTCAATTTCTGTATACACAACAGCTGAGGTCAGTTTTTTTAAAGGAATGAATACTTTTATTCAGCAAGGAAGCATTGATCAAAAGTGACAGTAAAGACATTTAAAATGTTTAAAGATTTCGATTTCAGATAAATGTTGTTCTTTTGAACTCTGTTCATCAAAGAATTCTGGGAAAAATCACAGTTCCACACCAATATTAAGGAATGTGTGTGTGTAGATATATGTATGTATATATACACTCATACATATATATATATATATATACACATATATACACATGCACATATTTTTCTAGTTGTACCTTATCTCACACACACCGTGAAGCATCCATCCATTCTCTAGGACGTCAACTACTTCAGCTACTACTTGCCCTACTACTTCAGAAATCCCTTTAAAAGTATACATGTGAATTAAACGTGGCACAATGGCCTTTACCATCACAGTATGCTAATGCTCATCTAATGCAAGGGATGCATCAATATGCTGATTGAGGACTGTTGGGACACTCCAGGAACAGGATGGTCCTGAGACGGAGTCACTTACACCTCAATGTCACATCTGTACCATTGCTTCACAGGACACATCTGCTTTCCACTACATTCTATGTATCTACTAGTGTGTTCTAACATGTAACTGTCATGTTCTGTCACATCTGACAGCTAATCAACTCAACTCAACTTTATTTATATAGCACTTTCAACACCACAAGTGGAACCAAAGTGCTGTACAGAAAGTATAAAAAATAAAATAAAAACAAAGACATAAAAACAATGCAAACATGACATACCCAACTTACAAAGCATTATCAAATACTAAAGAGAACAGATAAGTTTTAAGCGCACGCTGAAACAGAGGAGCTGGAGCCTAGGAGCTGCAACAGAGAAAGCCCGATCACCTTTACATTTTAAACGGGATCGCGGAACCATGAGAAGCAATTGATCATTTGAGCGCAGAGATCTACTGGATTGACAGCGGCTGATTAAATCAGTGACATACTCAGGTGCTAGGCCATGCAGAGACTTAAAAACATACAACAACGCTTTGTATTGAACTCTGTATCATATGGGTCACCAATGTAGTTTAATTAACACTGGAGTAATGTGCTCTCTCTTCTTAGTACCCGTTAAAAGCCTGGCAGCTGAGTTCTGAACGAGCTGCAAACGGGAGAGAGAGGCCTGACTCACACCCAGATACAACACATTACAATAATCCAAACGAGATGACACAAAGGCATGAACAACCTTCTCCATATCGTCAAAATAAAGGATAGATTTCAATTTAGATATTGATCTAAGATGGAAAAAACTATTCTTAACGACAGCATTGATTTGACGATCGAATTTAAGCTCAGAGTCAAAAATGACACCAAGGTTCCTCACGCTAGACAGTTTTTTCCCGGGAAACAACCCCAGGCAGTCATCATCCACACACCCCTTATTTCCAAATAAAATCATCTCTGTCTTATCCTCGTTTAGTTGGAGAAAGTTATTCGCAAGCCAACACTTAACTTCAGCCAAACATGCATGAAGAGACTGAATGGCACAATTATGGCCATATTTCAGTGGTAAATAAATTTGAGAATCATCTGCATACAGATGATAGATACTGAATCCCAAATTTCTCAAAAATCGAACCTAGAGGGACCATATAAAGGGAAATAAAATTGGCCCCAGTATAGAGCCCTGTGGAACCCCACATACAAGAGGGGCAATGGAAGAAAAATAATTCCCTAAACTGACTGAAAAAGTCCTATCCTTCAAATAGGAAGAGAACCATTTCAGGGCTAAGCCCTGAATACCAACCTGATCCCTAAGACGATCAATGAGAATGTTATGATCAACTGTATCAAATGCCGCTGTAAGATCTAACAAAAGCAAAACAACACGATTTCCAGAATCAACACCTCGTAGGATATCATTAGAGACCCTCAGAAGAGCAGATTCTGTACTATGACCAGCTCTAAAACCTGACTGGAATCTATCGAAAATGTTATTTCTCATTAAAAAGTCATTAAGTTGTGCATTCACAATTTTTTCCAGTATCTTAGAAATAAAAGGCAATTTTGAAATCGGACGAAAACTACTCATTTCAAAGGGGTCTAAGCCCTTTTTTTCAAAAAGGGGCTCAATAACCGCATGCTTAAAACTAACCGGAACAACACCAGATGACAGACTAGTATTCATAATAGACAGAATACTTGGGCCAATTGAATCAAGTACCTTCTTAAACAGAGAAGAAGGGAGCACATCACCAGGAGACCTGGTGGGCTTCATATGAGCAGTTATATCATTAAGCTGCTGCAAAGAAACAGGTATAAAACTGTTTAATTGGTTTGTAGGGTCAACCGAAGCAATACAATTGTTGCCAACAGATGAAATCTGAGATCTAATTCCATCAACCTTACCAATTAAAAAGTTGAGGAACTCTTCACACATGTCAGCAGAAGGAGTGAATGAAGGAGTAGGAGTAGGATGAAGAACAGCATTTACAGTAGAAAAAAGTGCTCTAGAATTATTACAGTTTCTGGAGATGATGTCAGAGAAATAATTTGATCTAGCCAATTTAACAGCTCTTTGATACTCGTTTAAACAGTTCTTCAAAATCTCATAAGAGACTTGTAATTTATCTTTAACCCATTTCCGTTCAGCCCTCCTACACTCCTGCCTAAGAGCGCGGGTAGTACTGTTCAACCAGGGCTGCGATTTGACTTTTTTCCCCCTGACTTTGACAGGAGCCAGTGTGACGGATCTCGTCAGTCTCGTGAATGGATCTGGTCTCTCTCTCTCGTATTCTGCGTTGTGATTTGCCCAATTCGTTCACACGTCCTTCGCGCACTCAGATGAACAGGAGTCAGTGGGCTCAATCCCTCAATAAATGCAAGGACACATTTTCGTTGATTTGTATTTACTGAAAAGTGAAATAAAACATCCTCTCAGTGCAGGGGCGTCGATTTCGGTGGGGAAATTTTGTACCCACCACTTTTTTTTGGCATGATGCTGGATGCTGGTTTTATTCTCGCTGACTATCGCGCTTCTTTATTTAACCCTTGGCTTTCACACAAGTTTAAAATATTCTGGCTGACCACCCAGTGTGAATATTTCTAGGCGACCGTTATTTAGAAATGTTGCACTCTGGTTTCCATGGTGACGTGTCATCGCTTGTCACGTGAGACACCGCAGCCACAACAGCACTGAATAATGAATGATCTGCTTTTGTCATTTTCCCTTTTTATTCAAAATATTCACAAATTTGTTTGCTATAGCATGACATATCTGATATTCCGATTGTCAAATATATGCAAGTGGATGTGTTTTGTTGTTTAAACTCCTTTATTTTTTAAATGAGCTGACACTGACAGCTTAGCATGGACAGTGAACGAGCGGGAACGACATAGTCTGCTGGGATGAGCCGAGGCAGAGAATTTCCGGCCAAGGTTCCGCATTTTAAGGGGGCTCCCGAGGGCTGATCATTCAAACAATCAGGAATGTTAATATAAAGACGCAGCAAATATCTCTGCATCCCAGACCCCCCTCTCTCGCTACGCGATCGCTGGCTAACGTCATGCTTTTACCGTCTCGCCTTTTTCAAACTGGAGCAGCGCTTACTCGCAGGTATGTAGACAAATTACAATGCATGATTTGATTTGTTAAACGTGAAAAGGACTTATCCGTCTAAACGCTCGCTCTCTAACGTAAACCTAGATATATATGTTCACTGTTGTTAGGCGCATATCCAAGTGTTTGTGCGGAGTGTGGACATGGAGGCGCCGACGCGATTACTTGCATTTTCCTATAAACAGTGGAAAGTTAAAACAATGTTTATTACTTAAGTTTTGCTGGTATTGTGGCTATAGTCTTGTGCATTTGTACACAACGGATCAGCTGTTTTAACTCTTCTCTTGCAATACATCATGTTAGCCTTGCCTTAGCCACCAACTTACTCAGCTAACTTAGTTACGGTTTGCGTTCGTACAGCAAGCATTGGTGGAGTCGGAGATGATCGTGGAGTAGTCAGTATCTTGTTTAATTATTGCTTGAATCTATCTATTGCTGAATTCTGGAATAGTTGTGATGAGGATGATGATGGAGGCGGGGTGCTTTCAAGTTTTGGTCAAAATGGTGATACGATTGGATGGATGCAGTGTCAGATCATGGTGTGATCATCGTTCATCTGTGCGACACATATTTTTGCTTTTTCAATCTTGGCAAAATTGTAGTGCAGAACGCAGAAGTTGTGTTGTCAATTGGCGATTTTTTTTGGACAGTTTTCAGTTGTTATGAGGAGCAATATGAGAGAGAAATTTGGTAATCATTGTTTACATTAAACCACGTCATGTCATATTGTCAATGTTACTTATCTTATGAAGCAGAATAGTGGGTCATAGGCTACTCGTATGTCTAATGCTTTTTAAAAACCTAAGGCTTTCAAGTTCAACATAAAACGAGTCAGACATCATCACATGTTTGTATACATTTTTATTTATTTACATTAAGCGACAGTAACGTTACATCGTCTTTCAAAACATGATCTCATTCATTGTACCCAGCACTTTTGAAAATGCACTTCCGAATACGTCTCTGTCCCCAGCACATTTCAAACCAAACTGACGCCCATGTCTCAGTGGTGTTTTGCTGCAGACATTACATATCAACAGCACGCGTCCCCCCTAGCAACTCCTGTGTTACGCTACCACAGTATATAACCAATAATAGAACACACGACACATGACCACATTTCGTATGAAACATGATGCAATAATAAAAGCAAAAGCAATAATAAACACAAAAATATACATAAAAACATACCTGAAAAGTGAAATAAAACATCCTCTCAGTGGTGTTTTGCTGCAGACATTACATATCTAAATAAAATATAAGATAAAGTTAGCAACCTCGTGGCCTTGCTAACGAGAGCACTATCAGACGGAAGTTTACAAAAGGCCATAACTAATCAAATATATGGTACTGCTCGAATTAAATGGTTTAAACATTGGCTAAACCAAATCACAAACACAAAATACTTGAAATCGCTAGTCATTTTGCGTTATAATCACACAAATATTGCCAAAATGAGACAGAGCATGACCATACGCACCAACAGCACACGTTCCCCCTAGCAACTGCTGTGTTACGCTATATACCGTCAAACCACGCATTTTTGTCTGCAGCTCCCAACCAAACCACATGAGGGCACTACTTTAACATGAAATGAATAACTGCTGTTGAATTCAGGAGGATTCACAGTGAAACTAAATACAATTCTAACTCGGTTACACCAGAACATCTAAAATCTCTAAACAAGAAGAGTTAAACTGATCGACCAACTCGTCTAAACCCATACAGGGAGAGTGTGACTCGATCAGTGAAAAAAATGAAGAAACATTAAAAACAGCAGAAAAACTACTAGCTGTGCATGGATTAAGTATGCGAGATGAAACTGAGGCAGAAACAATATTTCCTGGCGTGCCACAAGGAAAGTTAGAGTTTAAAATAACAGTCTTATGGTCAGAAAAAACAGTATCAACAATCTTCACGCTATCAACAGAGACTCCCCTAGATAATACATGGTCAAGCATGACCACGTTCATGAGTTGGACCCAAAACGCATTGTAAAAAATCAAATGACTCTAATAAATTTAAAAATTCTTTGACCAGGGGCTTTGAAGAGCAGCACACATGTATATTAAAGTCCCCCTAAATTAAAATATTGTCAAAAGAAGGGACAATACCAGATAAAAAATCATAAAACTCCTGTATAAAATCCCCATGAGAGTTTGGGGGTCTATAAATCAAAACACATAACACAGATTTAAAAGAATTCAGTGTAATTAACTGAGATTCAAAAGTGCAAAAGGATGCAGAAGGTGAAAGTCTACACTTAAACTTGTCTTTAAAAACAACGGCAAGACCCCCGCCACGGCCAACAGACCTAGGGGTACTAAAAAAACTGCAACCAGGAGGAGAAAGTTCTGAGAGAGAAGTCATCTCACCAACATTTTCCAATCAGTTCAAAGAATAAGAGGTTAAAGAATAACAACTTTAATGGACTCAGATACAAAAAAAACTGAATCTTTTTGTTCTGATAATTGGTTCAAAATAGCAGCGTAAGCTTCTAGCCTTACATATGTACTAGGAGCC
The DNA here is from genome assembly GCA_030578255.1 of Tiaroga cobitis. Lineage (NCBI taxonomy): Eukaryota > Metazoa > Chordata > Actinopteri > Cypriniformes > Leuciscidae > Tiaroga > Tiaroga cobitis. Next base: position 27,873,883 of record CM060602.1, on the reverse strand, counting down.
CTCGAGGTCCCCTACTGTCCTGCAGTTTAGCTCCTATCTAATCAAACACACCAGAACAACCAATCAGCTGCTTTATGTAGATAATGTGATCACTACCAAATGAGTTAAGGACCTATCATCCTGAGCCACCTAGAGTTTTATGCCAGAACTAGGTAAATGTTTATATTATTTAAACATCTAGTCAGCCATGGGAGAGCAGATGCAAATCTGTTTGGCTTAAAGTGAACATTACTATTAAAATATTTACACTTAAAATCTAATTAAATTTGAAAGAAAGAAGTCAACATACACCCACATTGTCCTGTTGAAGTATCAATTTGATACACAAGTTAGGTCAAAAGTAATCTAAAATTAAGCAGATTATATTACTATAAATGTGTAATGGAATGCATTACATTACTAACTACAATTTGTAATATACCCAGCACTATATATATATATATTACATATTTCAACCCAGACATGATTTATTGAGAAAATAAGGTTTTATCTTTCAAAATAATCTTAAATTACATAAACATTTGCAATTGTCCAGGAACAATTACACGCAAAATCAAAAGTCATTCCTTTGGAAGTGGAATCCCCACCACTGATTGGTTTTGTCCCTGCATTCCCTCTCGGGCTCTGTCCACTTGTTCCTGTGTGCAGTAGTCCTGCAGGAAGACAGAAGCCAGGTTGCTGAGACGCGGGTTCTGTGTGAGGGAGAAGCGCAGCATGCACTGCACCACTGCGCTGTCTGTGGTCTCAGCACGCGAGGCAGCTGTGGTGAGGTTCATTAAAGTAGTGATGGCAGAGAGAACGGTCTCATCTCTATTACTCGACAGGCATGATATCACTAATGGGACTCCACCGCTTTGCAGGATCTGATCACGGGACTCGCGCTCCATGCTGAGGTTACATAAACCACCTGTATGATTTCAAACATGGTTGATTCATGTAAACAGATTGTAACAGCAAATAGATATATTACACTACAACCTTAAAGCTATACCAACCAATTCCAAACTCCACAAAGTTGTCATTCTCTTCTGTCAGCATGTCCAGGAAGAGGTCAGTGACCTGGAGCATTCGCAGAGACTCCGTGTTGGATGGATCATAGGCAAAGTTGGCCAGGTTTGCCAGCACTTGCTCTTTAGACTCTGCCAAGAAGTGAAAAGACAAATGATGCAGTTTTCAGAAAAGCTAATGCTAGCTTTTATTAGAAAGACAACTGTAAACAATTACTGCATGACTTGATTATAGTTTGTCAGTGAAGGATTACAGATTGCACAAACTGAATCAAGCACATATATACTGTATGTAGTCAGTGCATCTGCAAGCATTGACATACCCTCACTGTCAGTGTCTTGAAACTCTGTGACCAGCCCCTGCAGGAACTCCAACCTGTCAGACACAGAAAATCGATTCTTTCTTGCCATTACAGATATGGACTGTGGGAAACATGGGTTTAACACCTGCAGAAAGACATACAGACAGAGATCAGTTTTAATATTACCACGTGTACTGACAGACAGTAGAGATGGGGGACTCGAGTCACATGACTTGACTCGAGTCAGACTCGAGTCGCAAATTTAAGGACTTGAGACTTGCTTGACTAAATTAAGAAAATGACTCGACTTGACTTTGACTTGAGATCCAATGACTTGAGACTTGACTTGACTTGAACTGTATGACTCGAGAATGACTTGATATACATTTTTATATAAATCATCGCAACATCCATTGATAAACAAAATGAAAGCAACGGAACCATTGACGTCAGTCATCAGATTCTGCGCGATTGCGTGACGCTGCACAAGCCCAGAAATAGCCTACATCGCGGTGAGCGCGCTAAATACAAAAACATCTCCCTGCATCGTATCTTTTTGGATATAAACGCTAGAAAATGACCATATTCATGCAAGAACATTTGTTGTACGCATAATAACTGGCCAGGGATATCGGACGACCATCACAACCTCGAACAGTCGAACTTCATTCACCACGTCTAAAAGTAAACTATGGCTTGTTTAACCTGTTTGTTATAGTTAATTTGACTATCTTTAAATCTAGAGAGAATAATATTGGTCAAAACAGCATGCCTCTTTATACACTTTATGTTTTCAAATGTAGCGTAATGTTGTCAATATTCAAATGATAATTAATGATGGTATATGTTTTGTATAACATTTGCCACATTTCTTTTTAAATCATGCTTTAAAGCCAAAAATGTTGTTCTTTCCAATGACGAATAACAATATAGAAAACTGTTAGTTTTGTCGTTTATGTTTCTCTTAATGTTATCAGGGGGTTGGTGGCAAAAAATGCCTGCAGAATTAATATGCACCCAAAATTCAAAATGTGGTGGAAAAATGGCCCTATGAGTTATTTTCATAATTATAACATATAAAAAAATATTTCCAGATTATTGGCGCGATTGCAAATGTGATGATTTTATAAACAGTTCAGTAAACAAAGAGTGAATATTGTGATGTGACATTTAAGACATACTATTCCAAATGTTTTCTGTTTTTGCTCTATTTCTCCATTGACAATAGTTCCAAACAAGCCACAGAAAGAGTTATGCGTATTTGTGATTCAGTGACCTTGTTGCTTAGTTCCAGAACGAATCTGTCATTTTGAACAAATCAGTTGACTGCTTCTATGACTCGTACATTAAGACGGTGATTTGGCGCCACCTATTGGCGGGTTTAACTTCATAATAGGCTAAATGCCAACGGCTGTTATATAACATATATAAAGGGGATGCCAGTTTGAAGAATGCCATTTGGTGGCATAGGAACCATTATACTTGAATTGTGAATTGTTTAATACCTTTTAATGGTCTTCTGCAATGTTTGAGGCATATTTATTTTTCCATGCTTTAATGTTGGCCTAATTTCAGTTACATTTACATTTTAGGCTATGTAGTTTGAAATTTTATTTATTTTTTAGATTTTTATTGTAGTAACCACTCAGCTGTATGTGGAAATGGATATTTAAAAAAAAAGTTGCAAATAAAACCATAGTCCACAACTTATGTATTTTTAACTTATTTTAATATATAAATTCAGTGAAATCATCAAACGTTTGTATGACTTGCCAGTGACTTGTGACCCAAGCTACGACTTGACTTGACATAAGGCAGTGACTTGACTTGACATAAGGCAGTGACTTGACTTGACTTGCTTGCTTTTATAAAAAATTGACTTGGACTTGCTTGAGACTCGAAGGTTAAGACTTGAGACTTGCACATGTGTGACTTACTCCCACCTCTGACAGACAGACGGACGGACGGACGGGCAGACAGACAGAGGCAGTTTTCTAACAGTGTAAAGCTGTACTACACGTTTGTAATACAGGCAGACAGATATATAGACAAAAAGGTTCGTAATACTGTCTGAGAGATGTCCAATGTGACCCAGAAATAAATGTCGTCAATGCACCATACTATAACGTTACTGCACATCTGCACATTTAAAAATGTACACTAAAGCCTACAAAGAGAACAATAAAAACAGCAATTAAGAAAATATATGAGACAGATGCAGACGTGACTTACTCGTGCCGAATAATGCGGATGAAAGTCATTTGTGCTTCTGCTTCAAACTTCTATAATTAAAATTTCACGTCCACAGAAACGGCCTGTTTTCGGATTATACATACAAATTAATTTAATCCAGAGAATCTATGTGATCAACGAGTTCCTCATCACTGAAGCTGCTCAACACGACTGGTACGTCAGTAAACACTTCCCCGCATTAACCGTCATCTGTAGTTCCTTTGATCTAAAGTTCATTCGTCATAAAACGGCTTACCAGTAAAATATCATAACATAAAATTATATTGGGTAAATTATTTAGAGCATTACCTCTACTTTGTAAGACAATATCTCAAACAAATGAAGCGACCTATTTTATAACGCAAGAGCCGGAAGTAATGCTTGGGGGTTAATATGTGCACGCAGTGCATTCATCCGTGTGAATGTCAGAAGAACTACAGTTTCACGGAGACTTTAGCTGTTTTGTCTGCTTTCACTAAGACTATCAATTTCCAGCATGAAACAGACCAAACTATCCACTGGGAAGCGCCTTACAAAACCGATTCTTTTTGGGACACTGCTCGTAGGTTTGGCCACAGCATTTATGAATAGGTGAGATAACACACCCCCATTGACATTGACACTGTTGTGCATGTGTATTGTAATAGTGTTTAGAATATAAAATAATACAGATTGTGTGTAGACCATAGTATTGTGCAGTACGGCAGTGTTAAATTAGTCTAGACAAAGCACGTGTTGATAAATTATAACCAATATAAAAAATAATCTTTGCTGTGATGTCTGATAACCCATGATGATTGTGCCTTGTGCACGAAGGCATTTGTTCATGGAGGACCTGGCAGATCTCAGGGAACAGGAGCGATCCCGAAATGAGGTCAAGCGACAGGAGGTGCTGGAAAGAAGGCAGAGACAATTCGATGAAGTTACAGAGAAGAAGAGTGCAGGGGGCAGCTGAGATGATGACTACTCCCAGAATGGAGGCGACCTGCAGGAAACCAGCACTTACCAGGAACACATGGGACATTTTTTGCCAATAAGATTTTGTTTGTTGTTGCTAAAATGGGACAGAAGTTGCATGGAAAGTCCATGGGTGATAAAGCAAGTACAATTTAGCCAAACAACACAAAGCCTATAGCTGTTTTGTTGGCAATAATAATTTGAATTGGTTACCTTGATCATATTTAACTGCAACAGTTGGATTTGCAAGAGGATTTAACATAACACAAATAGAACCAAATGGTGGAAATCAGGAAAGAATGCACCAAAGCTAGATGTTCCTCATTTCTGCCACAAAAAGATGCTTGGACTGTATAAACATAACATTTTTATGAATATTTAGTTAACATTTAATATTGATTTCACCAGTTAAAAAAACCTACAAAAATAAATCTGGATAAATCAGTTGTTGCACTGTGATAATAATAATTTTCATTAATTGAAATAAAATTCAGCTAAAATAAAATAGATTAGATGAGATTTTTGTTTAAAGGTAGGGTAGGCAATTTCGGAGAGGTTAGCAATAGCAAGCTAGCTTTGCATTAGATCCCGCTCTCCAAAGTGTCACAAGAGACGGTGTTAAATTACCTCATGCCTCAAAGCACATAACATTACAAATGAATGCCATGTTCAGACGAACATTTTTTGGTCCCGAGACTTCCACAGAAGATATATGTACATTTTTTTTATATTTAGACTACTTCTATTATTGATTGCAATCAGGGTGTGAAGAAAGTTTCAACCAGAATAACAAAGTGTTTATGAAAGAACGGCCTACCCTACTACTTTTAAATCTTACATTTAAACAAAGATTAGACACATTGTCTTGGCAACTAACTTTAGATAAAATAAACGAAGTACTAAAATGACTAAAACTGAAATAAAAAAAATAATATTAAATAATTTAAATCAAGAAGCCAATAAAATCATAATATAAAAATAATAGCCAATTAAAAATATTAATAAATACAATATAAATTATATTGTATAAAAAATAACAGGTTGGCAAAAAAGCCTTATTTTGAGGTTCTTCTGTTTGTAATACATTACATTATTTTTTTATTATTTTAATGTTTGTTAAAATAACACAGACTCATGAGAACACTACCATTTATTTGAGCACGCAAAAGTAACAAAAAGTGTTTTTTTAACACATTGCACTATTCAAACCAAAATGAATAAGATTTTTCCTTCACAACAAGGAAAAAAATTATGTATGGATATTCCAACAAATACTATGAGGCTGGGAAACCAACCTGAGACTAAATGTGTCAAACTGTATTACTAAAGCAGTCAATTGTCAATATGCAAACCTGAAGCCAAAGCTAATCTTTCATGTGCAACTCCAAAGATGCTTCATACTTACACCAGGCCACGTTTCAGGGACAAAAATACGGGAAGTTCACTCATCTGAGGCACACATTAGCACTTAATGTAAATCCTACCCGGAAAAAAAATGACCTTGTGAACCAAGATTGAACAATTGGGGATATAAGTGCACATGTAAGTCTAGATAGTCAGATCGCCACACTTCATCTTCCCTTTTCCTTCAATATACAGTATATCATTTAAATATCATCTCTACCTTCTTATACACAAACACTGCATGTGTTGCACAACATATATTAATAGTGTAAATTCCCTTTTGTTTTCAGATCTCACATACATTGCCTTCCAACACACTACAGCAATAAATACATTTTTAGACCGTGGTAAAAGACATCACATTTGCAAAGAATACAGAAAACTAAATTAACCGTGTACATACTGTATATGTTTATATCTAAATTAACAGTAACCATAAATATATTAGATGGGTATATACATCTTTAGGAAATATTAACAGGTATTTCAGCAGTAAAATGTAGGATATTGCAACAAAGACTAGTATGAGGTGCTGCTACAGTTGGGCATTATTACTAACCTTGTTGTAACCCACTGTAATCTCGACACAGATTCAGTAGTGCATTAAAACAGTTATATTGCTGTATAGTGCTTCTTTTAGTGGAGTGAGTGTGTTTTAAGTGTTACACTGTGAGCACCAGGCCGGATGGAGAGTTGGAGCACAGCGGGGCTTTGATGTTCGTCACGGTCCCGGGGTCCAAACCGTTCACTGTCCTGCTGTGCTCACAGAAACATAAGACTGAGGTTAGATGCTTCAAATGAGGCATTTGAGCCCTGTACAATGCAAGACATTAGACCATACTACTGTTAGAATTGCTAGTATTTCTTTTAAGTCCACTCCACACCAACTGGATAAACTAGACAGGATTTGGCATAAAAAAGCGGAAGGTTTCCCAAAACCAGTTAATATGCGCAGCAAAGCTCATACGCCAGTGAATTGGTGTAGATAAGCCAGCAGAACAAACTCCGAAACTAGATTTTCTCAGGCAGAGGCAAACCACTCAATACGGCCCCAAGAGACACACCAGACACAAACACTCTACTGTCCATCAGTACAAAGGTAATTTGATGACCACACATCCCTGTGTCTGTTCTTGTTACCTTGAAACACATGAACGTAATAGTACTACACTGTTACAAAATCAAATCACTGAAGTATACTGGAGACTGCAAATGGCCTCTGCTGTCCTGTTACCCTGATCTAAACACTCTCTGGATTTTTGTAGAGAACTCCTCTAAAGATCTGATAAGTGGACGTCCTCTCTGTACCGTTTCCCAGGACACACTGATTCAGCATTGCAGTGAGCTGCGTAACAATGCGGTAGAGGTGTGGATCATCTAGACCCTCCTGATCCAAAAGACACTCGCAGATTCTTGAGATTACTCTTGTCAAATACATTAAATGACAATAAAGCTTCTTATTCATTAAACATGCTTAAACTCAACATGAAATTAAAATTGATACGCTTTATTTTTGTATTGCGAGTTCCTGTTCTTACTATGCATGATTCATTGGATTCATGTTAAAAAAAAATTGTCTTCATAAACTTTTATTAAAATTGGCCTCTGAAACAACTACATTTTCCAACCTGTCCAGCCATGCTCAGCTTTAGCTACTGTAGATTTACTGGTTTGTGCTGGTACACTACCATTTAAAAGTTTGGAGTAATTTATTTTCTTTCTTTTTAATAGAAAATTATACTTTTATTCAGCAATGATGCATTAAATTGAGCAAATGTGACAGAAATATTTTGTAACAACATTAAGTCTTTACCATTTCAAATAAATGTTGTTGTTTTTTTTACACTCTGATCATCAAAGATTCCCCCTTAAAAAAATGCATTACGGCTTCCACAAAAATATTATTTCTAAACGATCATGTGACTGAAAACTGGAGTATGAAATTTCAATAAATCACATTTTACAATTTATTAAAATAGAAAAGTTCAATTTTTAACTGTTATTAGATTTGACAATATTACTGTTTTTGATCAATAAATGCAGCCTTGGTGAGACTTAAAAAACATAAAATCTTACTGATGCCAAACTTGTAAATGGCAGTGGAAATAATGCCCACTTTTCTCTTACCCTATGGATAAAATGAAGTACAGTCCTATATTTTTTCTCATTGACTATCTAGTTTCACTCATAAATGTATCACACCATGGAAGTAAAGTGAGCTGCGAATGTTGTTTCATGTTGACTTTAACAATAAGAATGAACATGATCTAACTAATGACTAACAGACTAATCCTGCAATTCAGTTCATACCGACAGACAGATGAGGAGAGAAATTCGTAGTTTAGCACTCAGGGTGAACTCCATAAATGTCAGGATTTTTAAAATCCTTTCTTGTTTTGAATCTTCAGGTAAGAGTCAAAACACTGGCTTACTCTTACATTCAGTTAAATAAACCACATTTGAGCAAACTTATGGAGTGCACCTTAGCAGACAATTAGAGCCACCACCAAGATGTTAGTGGAGATGATATGATCTTAACCTAGTGGATTATTGTACTCCAAGTCATATGCAGGGGGTTGTTAACTAGCATGCATGAATCCCCACATAAAACTGCTAGTTGGATCATTTACCCAAGAGCAACGCAGGGAAAATGACCCTCTCTCTTCTGCTGAGGAGAGAAACACACAGGTCTGAGAGAATTTATTTCTGTATCACTTAAGGCCCTTGCACACCGAGTTCGAAATTTTCGTATGCATTTTTTCGTATTCGTGATTCGGTGGCTTTGAATTGTCAAAACACCATTCAAACTGCTTGCTACGGGTGTGAAAAACGCAGAAATCGAACCCGATTCGATTTTTTTTATGACAGACGAAAGTTTTGGAGGCAGTATGCAAGCGTGATTGACATAACATGAGGTCGTATTTATTTTTTAACGTGTGAAAATTTCGGACTGTGTGCAAGGGCCTTTAGACTTACACTTTTCCTAAATCTGCCCTTCATTTTAGTCCTCACACAAGAAAATTAACAGCTGAGTTTTGGAGCAACTTTTTCATCTTTGTTTATAGCCCTTTATGTGAAACAAATTGCACAATTGCTTCCGATTGAAATTCACAATGTAATTATGTGTAACGTAGATCAAATAAGGTAACTGCTCATCAACATCTAAATGGTTTATTTTTTTTCTTTCTTCTGAAATGTGGCAGAACAAAATGGCCAACTCACGCTTTGTCGAAGTAGGATGTGTGGAGCGAGTGTGAGTAATTTGAAAGGTCGCCGTTAATCAGATTGCCGTTGACATTTGTGACATAGTTCTTCCTGGCTGCCTGGTCCTTGGCAAAATTTCGACAGGCTGTGAGCTTAGACTCTAAAGCCTAAGAAACGGAACAAACTCTTGGATTAGACACCAAATTAGTTTATGCAAACGGCGATCAAAAAACAAAACTGAACAATTACATGTCTGAATAGCTTTCATTCATATCAAAAGTTCAGTCTACAGCTTTTACTCACCCCAACTTTGCGCAGTAGATCGCCAACAATATTGAGCGCTGATATTCTAGCAGATGGAGTGAGGGCGGCATTAGTTGAGCTGTTGGCCAGACCTGCAAAAGACCAGAACCAAGTAAGTCGTCCAAACACGTGTGGCACTGCATACACCTCAGAGAGAAATCTATCCGTCTACCCGTCTGGCTAGTGAAAGCATTGTCCAGGTTCTTGCTGAGAGGTGTGGCCGGCAGACTCAGAGAGAGGGAGGCCTGGACCGCTGAGTCTATTTTGTCATTGTCTGGAGTCGGAGAGCTGGGAGCCGACATTCTCGTCACCTCCGGCCGGCTCTCTCGCACCGCAAGCTCTTGCCGCAAATCTACAAAACGGTTAAAGGGTTAGTTCACCCAAAAATGAAAATTAAGTCATTAATTACTCACCCTCCCCCATGCTGTACCAACCCCGTAAGACCTTCGTTCGTCTTCGGAACACAAATTAAGATATTTTTGATTAAATCTGAGAGGTTCATGACTGCTACATAGGCTCCCTAAGGGAATGAAACTTGACGGCCCAGAAAGTCAATGAAGAAAATGTTTAAATATTCCATGTCACAACAGTGGCTCAACTATAAGTTTATCAAGCGACGAGAATACTTTTTGTGCGAAAAAACAAACAAAAATATCGACTTTATTCGACTATTCCTTTTCTTCCTTGTAGGCCTGAAACGAGACTTCGAGAGATTTCAACGACGCATGCGCGAGAATTGCGATCTCCTTCAACTACTTCAGTTTAGTTCTCGCGCGTGCGTCGTGGAAATCTCTTGAAGTCTCGTTTCAGGCCTACAAGGAAGAAAAGGAATAGTCGAATAAAGTCGTTATTTTTGTTTGTTTTTTCGCACAAAAAGTATTCTCGTCGCTTGATAAACTTATAGTTGAGCCACTGTTGTGACATGGAATATTTAAACATTTTCTTCATTGACTTTCTGGGCCGTCAAGTTTCATTCCCTTAGGCAGCCTATGGAGGAGTGATCCAGCTCTCACATTTAATCAAAAATATCTTCATTTGTGTTCCGAAGACGAATGAAGGTCTTACGGGGTTTGTACAGCATGGGGGTGAGTAAGTAATGACTTAATTTTCATTTTTGGGTGAACTAACCCTTTAAAACAATGTGCAAGATGTCGATCCATAACTTATACTTGCAGACAATAATGCTGATGAGCCTGTAACATGACTTAATTCCACAAGCACACAGGAAAATCCTTTTACTGACAGAACAGATTGTGTACATACTTGAGTAGCCTAGAATGAGGAACTAGCTAGAATTACGCATGACAAAAGTCGGTAAATACCTCTGGCTTCATCTTTTAGTCTCTGCACAGACACCAGGAGAGACTCTTTCTCATCCAGTTCACTCTCAAGAAAGGCGTTCCTCTCGATGGCCTGGTTCAGCCTCTGCTCAAAGTCCTCCAGAGATGTAATCGTGGCTCTGTGGTATCAGAATAAAACTACAAATTACTGTAGAATAGTGGAAAAGCATACAAGGGCAGAACTCTTTAAAGACGACATAGACACCATTTATTTCCTTAATAAATGTCTAATTGTGGACAATTCACAAGTGTACATTATTAAAAAAAAAAAAAAACAGTTTTTATAAACTTTCATAAGAATTGATTGTCACTTTCCCAGAAGTTTTTTTTGTTGCTGATGTAACAAAGGCTCTGTGAGTGGGGGAAAATGTTACTAACCAGTAATATCAATCATATTCACCAAATTATCAAATAAAATGAAAAAACCTGACAAAAAACGAACAAACAAATATATACTGTACACCCAACATGCACTCAAACACTACCGATCAAAAGTTTGGGTCAGTAAGATTAAAAAAAGAAGAAGAAATTAATCCGTTTATTCAGCAAGAATGCTTTAAATTGATCAAAAGTGTCATTTATAATGTTACAAAATATTTCGATTTAAAATAAATGCTGTTCTTAACTTTCTATTCATCACAGAATCCTAAAAATAATGTATCCCGGTTTTCTCAAAAATATTAAATGGCACAACTGTTTTCAACATCCCCTCCTTGAACTGCCACCTTAACGTGGTGGAGGGGTTTGAGTACCCGAATGAACCTAGGAGCTATGTTGTCTGGGGCTATATGCCCCTGGTAGGGTCTCCCAAGGCAAACAGGTCCTAGGTGACGGGTCAGACTAAGAGCGGTTCAAAAACCCCCTTATGATAGAATCAGTTCTAAGGACCGTGACGTCGCCCGGTATGGCGCAGCCGGGGCCCCACCCTGGAGCCAGGCCCGGGGTTGGGGCTCGTATGCGAGCGCCTGGTGGCCGGGCCTCTCCCCACGGGGTCCGGCCGGGCTCAGCCCGAAGGAGCGACGTGGGACCGCCTTCCTGTGGGCTCACCACCTGCAGGAGGAGCCGTAAGGGGCCGGTGCAGAGAGGATCGGGCGGCAGTCAAAGGCAGGGGCCTCGGCGACCCGATCCCTGGACACGGAAACTAGCCTTAGGGACGTGGAACGTCACCTCGCTGGCGGGGAAGGAGCCTGAGATTGTGCGTGAGGTTGAGAGGTTCCGACTAGAGATAGTCGGGATCACCTCTACGCATGGCTTGGGCTCTGGAACCACACTCCTTGAGAGAGGATGGACTCTTCACCACTCTGGAGTTGCCCATGGTGAGAGGCGACGGGCTGGTGTGGGTTTGCTTATAGCCCCCCAGCTCAGCCGCCATGTGTTGGAGTTTACCCCGGTGAACGAGAGGGTGGTTTCCCTGCGCCTTCGGGTCGGGGATAGGTCTCTCACTGTCGTGTGTGCCTACGGGCCAAACGGCAGTGCAGAGTACCCGGCCTTCTTGGGGTCTCTAGGAGGAGTGCTGGAAAGTGCTCCGACTGGGGACTCCGTCGTTCTACTGGGGGACTTCAACGCTCACGTGGGCAACGACAGCGACACCTGGAGGGGCGTGATTGGGAGGAACGGCCCCCCCGACCTGAACCCGAGTGGTGTTCAGTTATTGGACTTCTGTGCTAGTTACAGTTTGTCCATAACGAACACCATGTTCAGGCATAAGGGTGTCCACCAGTGCACGTGGCACCAGGACACCCTAGGTCGTAGGTCGATGATCGACTTTGTGGTCGTTTCATCTGATCTGCGGCCGTATGTCTTGGACACTCGGGTGAAGAGAGGGGCGGAGCTGTCAACTGATCACCACCTGGTGGTGAGTTGGATCCGATGGCGGGGGAGGAGGCTGGACAGACTCGGCAGACCCAAGCGTACTGTAAGGGTATGCTGGGAACGTTTGGCCGAATCTCCTGTCAGAGAGATCTTCAACTCTCACCTCCGGCAGAGCTACGACCAGATCCCGAGGGAGGCTGGAGATATTGAGTCTGAGTGGACCATGTTCTCCACCTCCACCTCCATTGTTGAAGCGGCCGCTCGGAGCTGTGGCCGTAAGGTCTCCGGTGCCTGTCGAGGCGGCAATCCCCGAACCCGGTGGTGGACACCGGAAGTAAAGGATGCCGTCAAGCTGAAGAAGGAGTCCTATCGGGCCTGGCTGGCTTGTGGGACTCCGGAGGCAGCTGACAGGTACCGGCAGGCCAAGCGGACTGCGGCCCGGGTGGTAGTGGAGGCAAAAACTCGGGCCTGGGAGGAGTTCGGTGAGGCCATGGAGAAGGACTATCGGCTGGCCACGAAGAGATTCTGGCAAACTGTCCGGCGCCTCAGGGGGGGGAAACAGTCCCCCACCAATGCTGTTTACAGTAGGGGTGGGCGGCTGTTGACCTCAACTGGGGATGTCGTCGGACGGTGGAAGGAATACTTCGAGGATCTCCTCAATCCCGCCGTCACGTCTTCCATTGAGGAAGCAGAGGCTGAGGGCTCAGAGGTGGACTCGTCCATCACCCTTGCTGAGGTCACCGAGGTAGTCAAGAAACTCCTCGGTGGCAAGGCACCGGGGGTGGATGAGATCCGCCCTGAATACCTCAAGTCTCTGGATGTTGTGGGGCTGTCTTGGTTGACACGCCTCTGCAGCATCGCGTGGCAGTCGGGGACAGTGCCACTGGGATGGCAGACCGGGGTGGTGGTTCCCCTTTTTAAGAAGGGGGACCGGAGGGTGTGTTCCAACTACAGGGGGATCACACTTCTCAGCCTCCCTGGGAAAGTCTATGCCAGGGTACTGGAGAGGAGAATACGGCCGATAGTGGAACCTCGGATTCAGGAGGAACAGTGTGGTTTTCGTCCGGGCCGTGGAACACTGGACCAGCTCTATACTCTCTACAGGGTGCTGGAGGGTTCATGGGAGTTTGCCCAACCAGTCCACATGTGTTTTGTGGATTTGGAGAAGGCATTCGACTGTGTCCCCCGAGGCGGCCTGTGGAGGGTGCTCCGGGAGTATGGGGTCCGGGGTCCTTTGCTAAGGGCTGTACGGTCCCTATATGACCGAAGCAGGAGCTTGGTTCGCATTGCCGGTAATAAGTCAGACTTCTTCCCAGTGCATGTTGGACTCCGGCAGGGCTGCCCTTTGTCGCCGGTTCTGTTCATAATTTTTATGGACAGAATTTCTAGGCGCAGCCAGGGGCCGGGGGGTGTCAGGTTTGGGGACCACGTGATTTCGTCTCTGCTCTTTGCGGATGATGTTGTCATGTTGGCCCCCTCACACCAGGACCTTCAGCATGCACTGGGAGGGTTTGCAGCCGAGTGTGAAGCGGCTGGGATGAAAATCAGCACCTCCAAATCCGAGGCCATGGTCCTCAGTCGGAAAAGGGTGGCTTGCCCACTTCAGGTTGGTGGAGAAATCCTTCCTCAAGTGGAGGAGTTTAAGTATCTTGGGGTTTTGTTCACGAGTGAGGGAAGGATGGAACGGGAGATTGACAGACGGATCGGTGCAGCTTCTGCAGCAATGCGGTCGATGTACCGGTCTGTTGTGGTGAAGAAGGAGCTGAGCCGTAAGGCAAAGCTCTCGATTTACCGGTCAATCTACGTTCCTACTCTCACCTATGGTCATGAGCTTTGGGTCATGACCGAAAGGACAAGATCCCGGATACAGGCGGCCGAAATGAGCTTTCTCCGCAGGGTGGCTGGGCGATCCCTTAGAGATAGGGTGAGAAGCTCGGTCACTCGGGAGGAGCTCAGAGTAGAGCCGCTGCTCCTCCACATCGAGAGGGGTCAGCTGAGGTGGCTTGGGCATCTGTTCAGGATGCCTCCTGGACGCCTCCCTGGGGAGGTGTTCCGGGCACGTCCCACTGGGCGGAGGCCCCGGGGAAGGCCTAGGTCACGCTGGAGAGACTATGTCTCCCGGCTGGCCTGGGAACGCCTCGGTGTCCCCCCAGAAGAGCTGGAGGAAGTGTCCGGGGAGAGGGAAGTCTGGGCATCTCTGCTTAGACTGCTGCCCCCGCGACCCGGCCCCGGATGAAGCGGAAGAAGATGGATGGATGGATGGATGTTTTCAACATATTAAGAAATAATAAAAATATAATAATAATAATGTTATTATAATGATAATAATAAGAAATGTTTATTGAGCACCAAATCAGTATATTAGAAGGATTTCTAAAGGATCATGTGACGCTGAAGATTGGAGTAATGATGCTGAAAATTTAGCTTTGCCATCACAGGAATACATTTTAAAATATAACAGTTGTTTCGTACAGAAGCCCTGAACCGCAACGTAAAAAAAAAAAAAAAAAAAAAAAAAAAAAAATCTAGCATTTCGAGATTAAAGTCGGAATATTTCGAGATTAAAGTCGAAGTATTTCGAGATTAAAGTACAAAAATTTCGAGAGTACGAGAATAGTTTTCCGTAGAAGTTGCGTGTGTGCTTGCCATTGTTTCACATTGCCGCACACACAGGCATTCATAATGGTGCATAGCGAGTGTTTCACACTGTGTGTGTGTGTGTGTGTGTGTGTGTGTTAGTGTGCGTGTTTTGTTTCAACAAAAGGAAATTCGACAGGTGCCAATCTACCAGCATTAGGCTAGGACGTTGTAAAATATACTGCGCCGGAATTAGATTTTAGCCTATAGGAAAACCAACCCGGAAAACACTTTTCAGACTTGATAGAGATATCCAGCTTTATATGAATGAATGAGGCATTTATATAGCCCTTTCATATGTATACTAGGCCTACACTCAAAGCGCTTTACAATCATATCAGAGAATCTCTCCTCAACCACCATTAGTGGTTATTAATTAAATCTGAGGAAATCACGGGATCCGGCCAAATAATTGGATACAGAATGATGCACTTAAAATGTATCCAGAACGTATTTACGGTGAAGAGAGAGACAGAACGGTTACTGTTGTGTTCTTCTCGACCCAGATAGTGTTGCCTAGACGAGCACGAAAACACCTCAAAAACACTGCCACATAAAGTTTGGACCAGATTGTAATACCTACTCCGGCGGAGTCTGTGCGCTCGTCGGTAATTCTTGTTGGTAGATTAGCACCTGTGTAGAATTTTGTTGAAAGCCCAGATACAAGTAAAAAGCTACTATTTTGTGTTGATCCATGGCAGTTCTACTTCACAAGTGGATTTCTTTACACACACATACGCGCTCTGAGCCAGTGGACGCGCACTGTTGCACACACTTATGGAAGACTGTAGTGTTATAATGTTTCGACTTTAATCTCGAAATGTTTCGACTTTAATCTCGAAATGTTTCGACTTTAATCTCGAAATGTTTCGACTTTAATCTCGAAATGTTTCGACTTTAATCTCGAAATGTTTCGACTTTAATCTCGAAATGTTTCGACTTTAATCTCGAAATGTTTCGACTTTAATCTCGAAATGTTTCGACTTTAATCTCGAAATGTTTCGACTTTAATCTCGAAATGTTTCGACTTTAATCTCGAAATGTTTCGACTTTAATCTCGAAATGTTTCGACTTTAATCTCGAAATGTTTCGACTTTAATCTCGAAATGTTTCGACTTTAATCTCGAAATGTTTCGACTTTAATCTCGAAATGTTTCGACTTTAATCTCGAAATGTTTCGACTTTAATCTCGAAATGTTTCGACTTTAATCTCGAAATGTTTCGACTTTAATCTCGAAATGTTTCGACTTTAATCTCGAAATGTTTCGACTTTAATCTCGAAATGTTTCGACTTTAATCTCGAAATGTTTCGACTTTAATCTCGAAATGTTTCGACTTTAATCTCGAAATGTTTCGACTTTAATCTCGAAATGCTACAGTTTTTTTTCTTTTTTTTCGTTGCGGTTCAGGGCTTCTGTACGAAACAACTGTTATATTTTAAAATGTATTCCTGTGATGGCAAAGCTGAATTTTCAGCATCATTACTCATTTTTTTTTTTACGTTGCGGTTCAGGGCTTCCGTAGTTTCGAATAGTAATAATATTTCACAATATTACTGTTTTTACTGTATTTTTGAGCATGAGAGAGACTGACCTAAAATCGATCTCTTGAATGGTAGTTTAACATTCCCTTTAAATAATATTTTTAAGGTACTAGATCACATTATGAAATTTAAATGCAACATTAATGCCACTTTATGTTACCTTTAGAGAAAGTATTTTGGCTGTGATACAGTTTACTTTCTGGGTCTAATGAAATGTGTGATGAAGGGTAAAATGACGCCTTCTGACCTCTTAGCTCTCTCCAGGTCGTCATTGGCCTGCTCTAGCTCTCTGACGTATTTATGCAGCTGCTCCTTGATGCCTCGAGTCTGGCTGAGGTCGTCCTCCAGTACAGAGATCTGTTTATAGCTCTGAGAATACTGATACTCCAGCTTATCCTACAGGAAAGAGAAAGCAAAGACACACACTCTTTAGGCCTGCCCTCGCTTTAATGTTCTTTACACATGCTCGGCCAGTGTTTAGCTCACACACTCTCCTCACCTTCAGCGAGTCGAGCTCGTGCTGCAGTCTCTCATTGTCCGCCTGCAGGTCTCTGATGCGATGCTCCGCTTGGCCCAGTTGTGTCTCCAGCTCTGTCTCTAGCTCTCTGCTCCCCTCTTGGAACTCCAGCAACTCCTCGTGTGCCTCCTTATAACTGAACACACACATCAGGAATGATACTGTTTAGCAACCTTTAGAACTACCTTTATTTGTTTGTATTTCTTAAACAGTGCTTGCCTTGAACAACAAATGCTCACATGCTCTGTCAAACCACACACTTCACTTTGGGAAGTGCTGAGGTGACTTACATTTTAATTTACAGTAGCATTTAAAAGTTTGGGGTCAATAAGATTTAAAAAAAAAAAAAAAAAAAAAAAAAAAAAAACTTTAAGGCCCATTCACACCATGGATAATAACTATAACGATAAAGATATAGTTCTAAAATAACGTTCTAAATATAACCACAACTATAACGATAACGGCACAGAGAAACGATAGTGTGATAATGATTGACAGAATGATTTTTTCCAGTTGATAAACAATTAAAACATTGACGGCCAATCAGAATCCATCATGCTTTAAAGAGCTTGAGCGTTTAAAGCGACAGATGACAAAACTGCAGCACATCCTCAGAATAAACAGAACAACAATGTGCGTTGGTGTGGACAATAATATAGTTATCGTTATAGTTACCTTTATAGTTATTGTTCTTGGTGTGAACGGGCCTTTATGAAGCAAGGATGCATGAAATTGATCAAAAGTGACAGTACACCGTTTAAATGTTACAAAAGATTTCTCTTTCACAAAAATGCTGTGCATTTGATCTTAGAAATTATTAAAGAATCCTGAAAGAAGATAAAAATAAAGAAAAAATAAAATCACAATTTCCTCAAAAATATTAAGCAGCACAACTGTCTACAGAGCCCCTAAAGTGACATGATGAGGGAAAAAAAATATGAGATGGGAGGTTTTGCAACGAACGCAAAGATTTTGCGAGGAACGGTAAGGTTTTGTGAGGGAAGGAAAAGTTTCTCGTGTTAAGTTTCTAGCATTGAAATATATTTTTCCATCACCATGTCCCTTTATGGGCTCCGTAGTTTTCAACATTGATAATAATAATAAAATATTTCTTGAGTATCAGATGAGCAACAATTTCTTAAGGATCATGTGACATTGAAGACTGAATTAGTGGCTGCTGAAAATACGGCTTTGCAATCACACCAATAATTTATATTTGAAATATATATTTAAGTAGAAAACAGATTACAAATATTTCACAATATTACTGTACTTAAATACAGCCTTAGTGAGCATAAGAGATTTCCCACAAAAATATGTTTGAAAAAAATTCTCAGATAACTTATTTATTGATCTTGGCTGACTCTGTTACTAGCACAGTGTGAATGAGACAGGGTTAATGCAGATCTGCTGTAAATAAACAGTTTTGTTTACAGTGTACCAGTGACCAGAGGACAGCGCTGCCCTGGGCCTCTTTATGTAATCACCAGCCAGCATTATGGGAAGGATCTAAAAATGGCATCGGAGCAATATTTCCCTACCCAGTCATGCTACAGCCACGTGAGCTAGGAGACAGGATAGAACAACCTGTTCATCCAGGGAAAAGGAGACCACAAGAACAGTGAGAAAAGTACATGTTCCCCAGGCAGCACAGGAGAGAATCAGCAACATACAACATCTGTGACTCATTTCTGTGAAGTCTCTGAAGTGCTGATTAGGGTGTTTTACTAGCGGGTCAGAACTGGGTAGTATTGCATGTCAGTGAGACCCAGAGGAGCCTGTGCTTCAAATGTGCGTCTTAAATCATAATGAACAAGAGCCACCCTGCAGACACTATGATGTGCTTTGCTAAAACAGCTCTAAGGCAAATCAAATGACCCCTTTTTGATAGCAAAGCTAATTCCTATTTGTATGTCATCAGTTAACATTGTTTTAAGGCCCATTCACACCAAGAACAATAACTGTAAAAAATAATTATAAAGAAAACTATATTAGCATCCACACCAGCACATAATACATTTCTGTTTATTAAAGGGTGCGCTTTGCAGTTGTGTTGTCTGCCACATCAAATGCTCAAGCTTTTTAGAGCCAAGTGGATTCTGATTGGCTGTCAATGTTTTTAATCATTCAACAGCTGGAAAAAACCCTGAAATAAAAATGAATAAAACCTATATAGACAAAACTATAAAAAATTATATATATATAAAAAAAAAAACATTAAATTACTAACACTTTAATTAAAATGAAAACGCAGTAATAGAAACTTATTAAAAATATTTATAAAAATAGTATCTCAATGAAAATAACACTTGTGTGAATAGCGTTTTATTCAGTTAAAGGGGCTATATGTAAGAATTGTATTAATAGCATTTTGTATTGCCAATGTGTAATGTAACGGCCTTCCATGATTTCCTAGGTTGTCTGTGAAAACCTGTAGGCTGATTTTTATGTAAAGGACTCAGGATGTTTTTGCTGGGCAAATCAAAAGGTTGTGACGTTTACACACGCTCCCGAGAGCCTCTCTTCCGTTCTATGACACACGAAACATACTAATAACAAGGGTTTCTGAATTCTTCATAAAGACCCTTTAAATGTGACTATACGAAGGCACACACAGACCACAAGGTAACCATTTACCATTTAGGTGTTCTGGGTGTTTTCAGCATGTTGTATTAATAGCATTTTGTATTGCCAATGTGTAATGTAACGGCCTTCCATGATTTCCTAGGTTGTCTGTGAAAGCCTGTAGGCTGATTTTTATGTAAAGGACTCAGGATGTTTTTGCTGGGAAAATCAAAAGGATGTGACGTTTACACACGCTCCCGAGAGCCTCTCTTCCATTCTATGACACACGAAACATACTAATAACAAGGGTTTCTGAATTCTTCATAAAGACCCTTTAAATGTGACTATACGAAGGCACACACAGACCACAAGGTAACCATTTACCATTTAGGTGTTCTGGGTGTTTTCAGCATGTTGTTGAGTAGTTGCTAGTGTGTTCTGGGTGATTGCTAACCAGCCCAAATCAAAGAAGCCCAATCCACAAATCTCTATGACTTGGTTCCCTCGGTCCAAGTAGATCTATGGGATTTTTCATCTCATCCACCAGGCGAAAAACCATCCCATTGCTTAGCAAATTAATAACACACCTCTCTTCGACAAGATGCATTGCACACACAATTGTGGATGTTTTTGACAGACAGATGTCACACAATCCAAAAAGAGCAATGTAGATTGAATCTCTCATTCAGATTATAAAGAGGGATTTCTTTGAGCTTTAAACCCCCGTCAGTTGTTATGTAATCAGACGTAACCCATACAGAAGACTGTTAATCGCAAACTTGGGTGTACGCAAATGCCATCAGCTGCCCCTCTTCCTGCCAATGATCCGAGTGTCGTTACATAAAGGGAGTCTGAAACACTCCACACTGGAGTTGAGAAATGCTGCTTTGGGAATGAATTTACCAAGCAACAAGCTTGTTGTTACAATTGCATAAGGTAAACAGACTAATGTGACTGAGAGGAAGTCTTCAAACATTCAGCAAATTCCTTGATACGGCCGTCATAATGTAAGGGAACAGGTTGCATTGGTTTTATTCCCAGCATTCACATGCATTGCTTCAGGGCAAGCAATTGTTTTTTTTTCTTTTCAAAATGAAAATATGAATAGCAGGACAACATGAAAGAAACTCAGGTGTCAGACTAAAAAACAGAGACCTGAGCTGTGCTTGAGCTCAATGCTGCTCACTGTACTGCCACTTACTTTTTCTTGTACTTCAGCGAAAGAGCCTTCCAGAAGTCAATTTCCTCGTCTTTGGAGGCAAATTTTGGTATTATATTTGCATCCATGACAGATAAACCTGCGAGATCACACAAAAAGCACACATATTCTTTAGCATACAAAAGTAAACAAAATATTCATATTACCATAAACTGCATTGGCCAAATAATATGCAAACATATTAAAGCAATGTTATGGTTTTTGAGGATGAAAACATGTCACGCCAAAGTTGGTTGTCGAATATTGTTTTTTTATGTATATTTTTTTTTAAAAATTATACCGTAAAACTTCAAATAATAGCCGAGTCCCAAATAGACGCCTGTCTCTTTTACACGCCTGGTGTGGCGACAGGTTTGGGTATGAAGGCCGGTCTCAAATAGAGGCCGGGTCTGTTTTTTAGTTTCGGGTTGTATTCTAAAACCCGTCAGATCGTTTTTTGGCGGCCGCCAACGCAAATGTTTGTCCCGCCAAAGCCTTTTTTGATCGGTGAGTGAAGTAGACTAGACTGACTGCTGCGCCTGACAGGGCGCATAACGAGCAGAGAGAGAGAGAGAGAGAGAGAGAGAGAGAGAGAGAGAGAGAGAGAGAGAGAGAGAGAGAGAGAGAGAGAGAGAGCGCACCCCGGCCACGCGCGCACTCTCACGTCTTCAAACACGAGCGCTGTCTTGCTCACTCTCCCTCGCGCATATTAATCAAAATCAATTGACACGATAGTAAAAGGTCGGAAGTTTCACGTGGAGCATTTGGAAGACTCTAGGCCTACACTCAATGAACAACATCTCAACACTAAATTAAAGCTGCAAGCAGCGATGAAAGGGCCCTCGCACCCGTTCCACCGCCACCTGGTGGCTTTAGGAAGACAGGGCACGGTAGGCAATGTGCATTTATGTAGGTAAATATAGGAGGAGTATGTCAATGTCAGATACAAAAATGTCCTTTATTATGGGGATTATACAATGTGTTTTCACTCAGATAAGTGTTGCTAGCATGTTTTAATATATTATTAGGAGTCCACAACAGTGTTAAAAATGTCACTCCCTGTTGCCAGCAGGTGGTGCTATGACTGTAACTGAATTTGAGCATGGACATGTGTTCAGGACAGAACTCTTATCAAACGTGTGAAGTTTGGGACAGATTGGACATTGCCTTCTTGAGTAACAACAACTACCTGTTTCATTGTATTAGCATGCTTTAGCACTTAGCTAAGAATTGCTAGCATGTTTTAACATGTTTCTAACATGTTTATAACTCAATATAACTCATAATTAATATGTTGCTAGTACTGCATCACAGTGTTAAACATGTCACTTCCTGTTGCCAGTAGGTGGTGCTATTACTATAACTGAATATTCTCATGTAGATGTTTTCAGGCCATGACTCTTATCAAACGTGTGAAGTTTGGGGCAGATTTGATATTCCATGCTTGAGTTACAGCAAATTCCTATTTAATTGCAGTAATATCATGCTTTAGCACTTAGCTAAGTGTTTGCTAGCATGTTTTAACACGTTTCTAGTATGTTGCTAGCATGTTTAACACTTGCTGGCACTTTTTTATATATTATTAGGAGTCCACAACAGTGTTAAACATGCCACTTCCTGTTGCCAGCAGGTGGCGCTATGACTGTAACTGAATATGAGCATGGACATGTGTTCAGGCCATGACTCTTATCAAACGTGTGAAGTTTGGGGCAGATTAGACATTGTTTGCCTGAGTTACAGCAACTTCCTGTTTCATGGCGAAACATCGAAATTTGTCAGGCCGCTGAGGACACGCCCTTTGACGAAAACTCAAGATCTTCGCAATTTAACGTCGCAAAGGCCTTAAGATTACACTCACCAAATTTGAAGATGATCAGATTAAAACTGTAGGAGGAGTTTGTTAAAGTACGAGGCCTGAAAATGGCAAAAACTGCACAAAAATCTGAGAGGAAGTTCAAAATGGCTGACTTTCTGTTGTTTTTAGGGCTATGCTCCAAGAGACTTTTTTGTAGGTATTGGGCCATTACATGTATGTACCGAATTTCGTACACGTACGTGAAACGTAGCGGGAGACGCACTCCGTTGAACCTTTGTAGGTGGCGCTATCGAGCCATTTTGCCCCGCCCAATTCTGAAACGCATATCAGATGTAAATTTTCGCCAGTTCTGACGCGTGTGCAAATTTTCGTGAGTTTTCGTGCATGTTTAGGCCCTCAAAAATGCGATTCATTGCGGAGAAGAATAATAATAAATATAGCTGCGAGCAGCGATTACGGGCCCAAGCCGGTGGCACCGCAACCCCGGTGCCTTTAGTTACCTAAAGGCACCGGAGTGGCGGTGCCGCCGGCTTTGGCCCTTCATCGCTGCTCGCAGCTATATTCATATATATATATATATATATATATATATATATATATATATATATATATATATATAAACAAGCCGGTGGCACCGCCACCCCGGTGCCTTTATATATATATATATATATATATGTCTACATTGTTCAATCACGCCTCACACACACACACACACTTTTGCAGAGCCCACACCAATGCAAGCTCTATAGCACACATCTTCTCAAAGGTCAAAGCGGAGTTACGATATTGCCCGTCATGCACAGTAACCGTAAAGGCACCGGGGTGGCGGTGCCACCGGCTTGTTTATATATATATATATATCGTATTATTCTAACTTGTAAAAAACTATTAACTTTTGTTAATATTCAACCATTTCACAACTAACTTTTTTCCATAGATCAAACACAACATAATTATATGGTGGACTGAAACAAAAATTATTAATTAAATAAAATTATTGTTTTCCTCTGAAATAGCAAAAGCATCACACACTAGCTGTACCTGCTCTAAATAAAAAAGAGTAATTCAATAAAAATACAAAATCGAACTAAATAAAATAAATTATTACAAAAACAAAATCAAACCAAAGAAAATATATCTTCGAAAAAAAAAGCGAGTGTCATGAGGAAAGGCGCCTCAGGAATCGTCAGGATTAACTCCATGTGTAAGGAATTTTGATTGATTTTATTTGTCACTTGAAAATTATTGTTAAATGTGTGCCTGCATAACTTTAATAAGATTTATTTTCTTTGATTTGATTTTGTTTTATATAATTTATTTATTTCGATTTTGTATTTTTATTTAAATACTATTATTTATTTAGAGCAGGTACAGCTAAGTGTGCGATGCTTTTGCTATTTCAGAGGGAAAAAAACACATTTTATTTCAA